>CM068961.1:25950136-25962511 GCA_035128595.1 Eptatretus atami | reverse complement strand
GATATTGGAGTATACCCATCCAGGATTGTGCTGTTTAGGGAATTAAACTACCAGCTGTGATATTGGAGTGACGACCCATCCAGCATTGTGCTGTTTAGGGAATTAAACTACCAGCTGTGATATTGGAGTATACCCATCCAGGATTGTGCTGCTTTTAGGGAATTAAACTACCAGCTGTGATATTGAGTATACCCATCCAGGATTGTGCTTTTAGGGAATTAAACTACCAGCGTGATATTATGAGTGGCGACCCATCCAGGATTGTGCTGTTTAGGGAATTAAACTGCCAGCTGTGATATTGGAGTACGACCCATCCAGGATTGTGCTGTTTCGGGAATTAAACTGCCAGCTGTGATATTGGAGTATACCCATCCAGGATTGTGCTGTTTGGGAATTAAACTGCCAGCTTGATATTGGAGTGGCGACCCATCCAGGATTGTGCTGTTTAGGAGGGAATTAAACTGCCAGCTGTGATATTGGAGTATACCCATCCAGGATTGTGCTGTTTCGGGAATTAAACTGCCAGCTGTGACATTGGAGTGGCGACCCATCCAGGATTGTGCTGTTTAGGGAATTAAACTGCCAGCTGTGACATAGGAGTGGCGACCCATCCAGGATTGTGCCATCTCGCAAATGAAACTGTCAGCCCCCTTGCAGCCCTGTGTGTCTGATGGCATGGAAGCATAGGCGGCGGTGCTCATTGGTATTTAAAATAATATTTTATAAAATATGTTGTCATAAATAATGTAGTTTATTGCATTGAAAGCTTAATGAATGACATGTTCACTGATAGTACATTAATGATGTCCGACAGGATGGTATGGAAGACAGCATTCATCTTTGATCTGTCTCATGTGGGTTTGATTGTCGTTGCGACTGTAAACTGTTGGAGTTGCTCTTTGCTGGTAGAGCGTTGCATCGCAGTGGTCGTATGGCAGCTTAGCTGCCGGGGTAGCTATCATTTCTTGAAGCGCGACTGTGTCGCTGATGCAGTGCCCCTCTACCAGTAGACACACTGGAACTGGTACTCATTTCGCCGACCTTGGAAGGATGACAGGCCGAGTCAACCTCCTGGTGTATTAATTCAGTGGCCGACGGGGCTTGAACTCGGGTCCCTAGGATCCCAAGCCGCCACCCTAACCACTGAGCCAACACCAGGCTACAGCCTTGCATCAATGAGTGTGCTCTCCATCTGATGGACATCTCAACCTGTGGACTTCTCTCCTCATATTGTCGTGTCCAGGGGATTTTCTCTGACCTGGATGGATAGCCGAACGATTTCCCTTGGAGGCGAACAGCCGAGATTCTCAGGAGAATGTGGCGCGCGCGGGACGGGAGGGTGACAAAGGCACGTAGCAGACAGAAGCACAGCGCAGGGGTTTATTCTCGAACCCACGACAATCAGCCATCACAAGCAACTTAAATAAATACGGGGTTTAATGAAAATAAATCAAATGTTTACAATGGTAATAATTCAAAGGGTAATAATCAAAACGGAACATGTGGTAAACTAAATCTAATTTTGAGGCTGTTAGGGTAAACTAACGAGTCCTGCATCCAGACTTTAATACGGACAAGGGGCAGAATAATCAAAGAAAAATCCCTCCTTTATCCTGGCACTTAGCTGTGTGCCCAGAGATGAGTTTCTGGAGCTTGATGTTCGACAAACCGATTTGTCGCTGTGCAGGAAAATGCACCCAAAATGGCGCCCAGCTGCTCTCTGGGTGGGAAAAATGTCCAGGAGGCAATGCGGGCGGCGATACTCAACACCAGGGCTCAGAAACTGCCATGCAACTTCTTTGGTCGATCGCATTTGCCGACGCCACTGCTCTGCAAAATGGTGCCGTGTCTTTCCCCGATGGCACAACAGGAGGCTTCGAGGCTGATCTCACACGATCCAGCCAACAGTCAATGGCCAGCGTCTTGCTCCACCACGCGAGCCAATTCGCCTCAGCACGAACACAGGAATCATGCAGTCTCCTTCACCATGTCGAGGGAAGCCAGCCGTAATGCCCTTCTCTTTCAACCGCCGATCCTGCCTCTCTCGCTTCTGTCCCGCTCCGAACCTCTTGTTCCGACTGCCTTCTTGTCACACAATGCGAGACTCTCATCCTAACCCTATCCTCCCCCCTGACATCACACCCATCAATCATCCACTCCGGAGATGTGGTTTACTGGTTGTCACCCCTGGAGGCGGGGTTTCTTGCCTGCTTGGACGTGCAGCTCGGATGTTGTTTCAAGGACTTGATCCCTTTTTATCACTGGTCTTGAAATGCAAAAACATAGGAAATGGTCACAGGGGCAATCACTTACTGGGAGAAATTATCCTTAAGCCCTAACTAATTTAATACAGCACCACCCCCCATGTGGTGACACGTAGCACTTAACCTCACAGCACAGTTTCCCTACTTAACTTACATCGAGATGTCTCCTACACATCCACGGACCAAGCAACTCTATACAATCCTATCTTTCCTCTGAAATTCCTCCATCTACCCCACAAACATAACAGTATTATGTGGTTGATTTTAAAGGTCCCATAGTGCATTTTAACAGAGTATACTGGGTGTAATGTTTTACAATTTGCCTGAAATCACAAAATCTATTTGACTGAGCAGACCAAAAGAGGTGGGTGAATTATTCATGCATTGTTTACTCCTGCGGTGCAAAGTCAAAAACCTGCTTTCTACTGATTTACATGCAATTGATCTTCCTTTGTTTTTCACCACTTCAAGCTTTAACGTATTCCAGACTGCACGGAAGAAGTTTTGTTTTTTGGATTAATACTAAGTACCACCATTCTTTATCTTGACACTTGCTACTTCCTCTGTTGTGAATATATAGACCACGGAATCCAGTTAAGCTGGTGTTCACCAAGATTTTGTTTTTGATTTTTACAACTTCAAGCTTCACAGACATTTCACATCAACATGCTTTGTGATGGTCTACATTGGAGCAATGGACATTTTTCTTTTTCTTTCTCTGAGTTAGGGTATTAGACTTGGTAGTGCAATGGTTGGAGTGTCCACTTGGTGTCTGGTTCGAACCCTGGCCAAGTCTTACCAAAGACTTTAAATAAAAATTTTACCTGCTGATTCCTTGCTTGATGCTCAGCATTTAAAAGGATAGAGCACAGACAAACAACCATAAGTTGGTAATACTAGTGCAGGCTTTGATGGACCTTTTTCCATCCATTGGGATGATACTCTGTACAGAGCATCAGTGCTGCCAAAGCAGTCTCCTGGGCTATTGGGCACAATCCTGGACAGGTTGCCACTCCAACGCAGGATACTCAAATGGCTCAATCATCCCAGCAAGCTGATACTTATTTTTCCAACCTCAGAAGGATGACAGGCTGAGTCCAACCCACCTGGTATTAATTCAACAGCCAAGCATGATTTGAACTCAAGACCCAAGGATCCCAAGCCCACCACCCTAACCATTAAGCCAACACCAGATATATGGGCCTATAACCTGCGTTTAAGTTCCTTGGAAAGGAACTCGTATTATATTATTAGGGGTGCACACACCTCGGAAGAAAATGCGGAGAGTCACAACTGTGGAATTCCATCATCTGGAATTGTTATTTCTCGCTGTGGTTATTTTCTCCGAGTTTTATGTTATGGACACCAATTGAGGTTTCCAGTTGTGCTTTGCACCTAAGCCAGATTTGTTGCAGGATGCATTGGTAATATTGTTGCGGGGCCGGGTATCGGTGGCGAGCACGACGCGCTAGAGGGAGCAGTAGAGTCGGCTCCACCGAACACCCGGAATTTAGGTCGTGACCCTCTGATAAGTCCGGAAGGTACGGGACCCTTACAGGACCATGAGTCGCCAATAATTCGACCACGTGGGGTAGGGTCAATTGCCAACTATCAATATACCTAATTACCCATGTGGCAAAGCTACCGGGGAATTCACACCCTCGACGGACCTCAAGCGGAACGAGCCGTTACCGTGGCCGAACGGTGTGTAACCTGAGCGGAGGTTACCAAGGCCTGTCGGTCCAAATGAACAATTTACTGCCTCGCTCTTTCTCAATACACACCGTGCTAAGCCAATGAAAGAAACACAGAAACGAGCTGGAACATTTAACAAAGGGGTATTTATTTACAATGGGGCAGGGGAGCACGCAAGAAGGCAGAGTTAACCGTATAAAAGGAATGCAGGTATGTACAAGGCACTTAAACAATTCTACTTAAAAGACGGGCCCACACACAGACACACCCCCCTCCCCCAAAAGAAATGGTGGCCGCGGCCTTTATTGATACCCCAGCTCGGAGGGAAGGTGAGCTGGAGGTAAGAGACTGGCTTGGACCTTCCCGCTTCGTGCGGTTCTCGACGATCGGCCTGGCAGGACTCGAACCCGCAACACAATGCGCTCCAACCATCAGGTACAGAGGATAGTGTCGGGCGCTGTCACGCTCCACCGGCAAAAACAGGTGACGAGGCAGGCAAAGCAAGTCAGCTCGGCAGGCAGGCAAGCAATTCTCCTCCGACTCGCAAGCAGGCGATTCACGGCGGGAAGACCCTCTCAGCCTCAACCACAAACCCTCCAACTCCCTCACTCGTGCACCCCACCCAATTATCCTCCTTTTTGACAGGTGGGAGGGATCCGTCTCGCGTCATTCCGACCTCATTGGACAGGCGTGTCGGGCGATCTCCGGCCGTCCGAGATTGGTCGGGGGGGGGGGGTGCTCATGTCTCCGCCCCTCGACCAGGAAGTCGAGCAGCAATATGTTGCGTTGGCTCCCCATTGGCCGAGAGGTGGCAGACGTGCTCACGCCCCTCCAATTGGCTGAGAGGGGCACCATGCCTGTATTTGGAGCGAAATCCAAGACGCCAATGTCCAAAGAAATCCCGCCTGGTACATTGGACTCCGCCCAGTACGTGCTGACATGCACGCGTGCAATGGTGCCGGTGGAGGATGGTGGAAGGAAGCGAAGGAGGTGTCGTTGTCATTGTGAAGTTTAAAATGTAAAAATCCTAACTATAAAATAACTCACAGCACACGACAAACTAATCACCCATTAAACATAGGACGGGACCCTAACTAGAAACACTACTTACTGATATAGCTGGTCTATAGGACCTGCTGCTGTTGTGTGCAGGAAGCTTCCAAATTTGCAACTATATAAAGCCTGATGCTGCGTGTCACTCTGCACTGATCGGCAGTATTTTCCTCATGTTCAGCAACAGAATGAAAACTCAGCTTTTTCATCCTTCGTTGGAATTTAACTTCATTTTCAAAAGGGTATCCGCAACCTGACCAAACTCCAATTTTTTTCATCAATTTAAATAGTAAAGGCGCTGTCACACCTTGACGATTTAGCCAGCGTATGCCGACTTTCTGAAAAATTGTCTAAAACGCTGGCACACATCGAATACGTTATGGGTAAGTTTTGTATACATTAAGAGCACGCTGGAAAACACTGCCATACGTCGTAGTACACTGGCTTTCATCGTTGTACTTTGCGGTTGTCCTCAATTTTAGCATGCTTGAAATTTTACGACGTATGCCAGCGTATGACTCACTTCCGCTAGCTGGCCATAAGTTGTAGGCACGTTATGCGATCGTTGACACACGTCGACACACGTTACTTGTAAGTTACTCATAAGTTGAAACACGTCGAGGTAATGATTAGCGTACCCGAAACTTATTTATAACCTATGAGTAAGGTGTTGTAGGCACGTTACACGATCGTTGCACACACGTCGAGGCACGTTATGCGATCGTTGACACACGTCGAGGCACGTTACTTGTAAGTTACTCATAAGTCGAAAACACGTCGAGGTAATGCTTAGCGTACCCAAAACTTATTTCTAACTATGAGTAACGTGCTTTGAACCTATGTGTAACGTACCTCCAACGCATATTGACTGTATGTAGACGTATTTGATTGACGTCTTCCGGACGACCACAGAACTTACTGAACGTGTTTCTAATTTACAGCTACCGTATAATGGTATATTGGCAGCGTGTAAAAAAAAACACAACACAACAACAACTTCCGATATTTCGTCACGTGCCATTACGTCACGTCTGATTGCCTCTTCAGTTTGCTCATCTTATTCTTAGTTCCTCCTCTGTGAATATTTCTGTTTGAGGATATTGTCACGTCGACGTCGAAACTTAAAAGCAAATGTCCGAATATATTTTAAAATTCGTGATAGACTAAAAAAAACAAACAAACAAAAAAACAACAACAACAACTTCAGATATTTCATCACGTGCCATTACGTCACGTCCGATTGCCTCTTCAGTTTGCTCATCTTATTCTTAGTTCCTCCTCTGTGAATATTTTCTGTTTGAGGATATTGTCACGTCGACGTCGAAACTTAAAAGCAAATGTCCGAATATATTTTAAAATTCGTGATAGACTAAAAAAAAAAACAACAACAACAACAACTTCAGATATTTCGTCACGTGCCTTCACGGAGCCAAGGAGAAAAAAGAAAAATGTGCCTTGACGGAGAAAATAAGTTTCGGGTATGCTAAACATTACCTCGACGTGTTTCGACTTATGAGTAACTTACAAGTAACGTGTCGACGTGTGTCAACGATCGCATAACGTGTCTACAACGTATTCCCAGCGTAGCGGAACGTGTGAGCCATACGGCGAGTACGTCGTAAAATTTTCAGCATGCTTGAAATTTCACGACGTACGAGACGTACCACGAAATATGACAGCATACTTCATCGTTTTTCAGCGTGCTCTTAACGTATACACAACTTACCCATAACGTATTCGACGTGTGCCAGCTTGGTTCGGCAAATTTTTCATAGGTCGGCATACGCTGGCTAAATCGTCAAGGTGTGACTGCGTAGTTGACACTTCCAATTTTCTATTGCGTGGCGTTATGATTATCGCGTGCGGCAGGTTTTTAACAGCTAGCCACGTGATCGTCGGCGATACGTGCAGCGCGCTATGCCTAAGTTAGACTATCGTTGGCATAGGTTGTGAACGCCGACAACAGGCTAAGCATTCGTTGGTATAAGTTATCTATAAGACAACGAAACGTTCTGTGTACGTTACTAATATGTTATGCATACGACCAACACTTTATGAATACGACCAAAACTTTAAAAAAAACATCAAAATTTCAGCGTACGCCAACGTTTTACATACATTTTTATACGTTGCCATTGCTGGCTAAATCGTCAAGGTGTGACAGCGCCTTAAGTGGTCTGGTATTCATGGATATTCCGTGGCACCAGGTTACACTGTTTGCTCTCTGAGAGTATGGTTGTTGTGTGGGCAGCAGCTCCTGCACTATCAAAAAATTCACACATCATATATGAATGGCCACCATCAGTTAAGAACACGGAACCCATTCCAACAACATTTATGCATTAATGAAACTTCCTTCTTTTAAAATTCCTGAAAATACAAGGATACCTTTTTGGAAGAGTTTGCAGCATGGGGCTCCTTATTCACACAACTTGTGAGAAACATAGCGGAAAACTCAAAAGCACAATAAACTCTTGTGAATATGGATAGGACCTACTGTAGGATGCCATCAAATATTGTGTAGGTACGTAATGTGCTGTCGTTAATGATTTCTGCTACTGTGTGCAGCATACGCGGAGACGGCATTTTAATTTGCTCCATTGACCAGATGCCGACACAATTTCCAGTTGAAGCGACGCATGACTTCGGTGATCATCTTTTACCATTCGTCCCAGAGTTGGTAGGTTCATTGTTAAACAAGCATTCAAATCCTTTGCTGATTGTTTCACCTCTAATATTGAATTATTCTTGTATTATTTAGCTCTGCCTTTTATGGATTAGAGCTTAAATCAAATATTGTGTAGTACTGGAGTTCAACTCACTCCTGTGATGTTGTGCCGATTACCCAATCGGCTTCAGCCAGCACTGACTGGCCTCAGTTTGATTAGCCCTTCCTTTTATATGCTGTACGTGGCAACATTACAGGAGACAGGTAAATTGCAGTACTCTGCTTGATTTAAGTTCTTATCTTTGTGTTTACTGGATGAAACGTAGCTTTTAACAATTTATGCTTCCATGGTAGGAGGAAATTCCTCCTTAGGGAAGAAATGTAAGAAAGGCGGCTCCATTGTCGTGGCGTTGCTGGTATCGAGATTGCCCCCAGGAAGTGATGGCACTTCCCCCCCAAGCTCAGTGGTTGTGTTTGTCTCGTCTAACAGTCCTGTGTCGTGTCTCGTGCATTAGTCTGTATGTCTGTGTGTGTGAGATGTGTGTGTGGCAGCTCCCCGACGAGCCTTAGATCCTGTTAAAAAGTATCAATACAGGGTAGGGCAGAGAAACGGGAGATTAAAAAAACCGGTTTTCTTGGTACCGGTAGAGTGGAAAAACTACACGCCACCCAACTATGTCTACCTGTTACGGCACCTTATTACATAACTGTGCATCCTCTTGTCCACATAATACCTTTCACATCATACCGTCAAAAAATTTGCCGGAATTTATTTTGAGATGCTACGCCACGTCATGGGAAACATGCGTGGATGACTGGAGGAATACCTGTGCAGAGGATGGAGGTCACCTCGAGGAAGTGATCCTCAATAAATAAATGGCATGCTATGTACCTGAAGATGGCATATTTGTAGTTTGGCAAATCCAAAATATTTATTTAATTACTGGGTTTGTAAAATCTGTTTCTCTGCCCCCACCCTGTACTGTATGCTTTTGCTGCAATAAGTCCAAAATAAATGGAAATGGTTCAATTCGCTCAGACCTGTCATTAAGAAAACCCGCTCGCCCGAAAAATTTCCTTTTGTTCTCCCTGCATTTTTCATTCGGCATTCCTCACCAGCTTCCTCCAGCTGTCATTTTGGTTTTTCTACTTATGGGACATTTTCACAAAAGCGGGTCAGGCAACGGTAAAGACTGTCCGAGAATTTTTATCAAGCATATATTGCCCAGTCAGTGCAGAGGCCTTATGGTGATCCTGCGTTGCTGACATCATTTGAACATTTTTCTAGGCCTTATAAGGGGTTCAAGCACTATTTCGAGAATATCAAAGAAAGTTGATTTTTTAGTTTATTCTTTACCGTTACCTGACCCGCTTTTGTGAAAATGTCCCTTATACGGGTACAGTATACAGTACTTCCATTTATTTATTGCTCAAAAAATATCATTCCTTCAAAATTTATTTCTCCACAAATCCATTCTTGTCTCTCTGCTATTGCCCTTTTCAGAACCCTCTTTTAACGTGTACACTGCGTGCGTTAAATGATGCAATGTATCAAAGATAGCGAGTTGGCACCGCCTCATGAAATGCTTTGACTCATCAGGAAAAGGCATTGAATTGCACGTAGAAACGTCCATACATGTTATTAGTAATTATTTGCTTTCCTCGCAGATGAAGAAAAAGCATTTATAAACTAGGAAAGTTAAAAAAAGTCATGAATGTGTCACACACACTATGATGGACAGTTAACAGAAACACATGAGGTTTGCAACTGTGCATGGAATTTTTTTTAAACTTGAACTTGAACTGAACTTTTGTTTTCTTGTTGCATGTGATTATGTGCTATCGCAAACCTGGTGTGTTGGCTTAGCGGCTGGCTTGGGATCTTAGGGTCCTGAGTTCGAGTCCTGTTGGATGTTGAATTAACACCGGGTGGGGTTGACTCAGCCTGTCATCCTTCCAAGGCTGGTTAAATGAGTACCAGCTTGCTGGGACGATCAAGCCATTCGAGTATCCTGCGTCAGAGTGGCAACCCGTCCAAGATTGTGCCCAATAGCCCAGGAGACTGCTTAGACAGCAACGACGCTCTGTGCAGAGTATGGTCCCAATGGATTTGGATGGATGGATATTTTACCGTGTGTAAAATACACTATCCAGGATAAGTTCTTATGGTGTCTGAAGCTTCTGAAACATTTCCTGAAAAGCTCATCTTACAATAATTTTGGTATTTGTAGTTTGGTAAGATTTTTCCACAGGAGTGAATGCATGATCACATGACCCAATGATCACAATGTATAACCAACAACTCCCCTCAAGAATAACTCCAAAATACTCAGAATTGTGTTGGACACTCACATGACCTTCACTAAATACGTACAACAAAAAAACATCGGCCAAGTCGATGAAAAACTCAACGCACTGAAAGCACGAACACTAATTTTGGTCAACAAAAAACAATCCTTAAACACAATATAGAAACAGTTTATCTACAGCACTATTAACTGTGCCATTCTAAGCTTGGCTCCCACCATATCCAAAACAAACACTTTAGAACTTCAACAAACTCAAAATAGAGGACTTGGAGTTATCATAGACTGTACCCAACCCACCAACGTCGATCACCTTCATGCAGAAACAAAAATACTTCCTCTTCAACACCACTTTGACATCATAGGCACACAACTCATTGATGCCACCCAGGCAACAGAATACCCGTCACCGCTTGTTCAATTACCCACCTCCTCCCAGACACACAAAGACCTCATCCGCAACTTAATACAACAACATCTCCTCAAACCTGCCACCTCTACCTTCAAACATGACGTCTTAGGAAAGAAAAACATCCACAATCGCATCACCACCACAACTTTGAAAAAAACAGAACAACAATAAAATACTCAACAAACCACATTCCATGATCCATCTATCTGAACAAACCCTTCCACACTCCTTTTGAGTAACACAAGACAGACTCTGTTTTGGTTACCACCCCACATGCAAAACATATCAACACCAGCTCGATCTAACTCAAGACCCGCTCTGCCACACTGTCGCTTTGAACCCAACACCATCCACCACCCAATCACATCCTGCCCTCAACTCACACAATAGAGATATCTCTTCAACATCTATTATTTTTACAATCTCTGGGAGAATCCAGTCGGAGTGGTTGGCTTCCTTGAGGCCCTGGGCTTCCAGTGAGGATGCCAGAGGCTTCATGATGATGATCCAATCAGAGTGGTCAGCTTCCTTGAGGCCCTGAGCTGTCAGTGAGGATGCATGATGATGATGATGATGATAATGATGGCATAGGAATTGATGTAATTGTAGCTGTCTTTGTCTCCTGTATTGTGTTTACAGCTCGGTTCTGATGCAAAAAAACCACTGAAAGATCAAACGCAGTTTTCATCTACTGTTCACAAGGTAAGTGACACAAGATATTTTGGATATTTTGTATTTATTTTGGCTCAAACTTATTGCTCAGATGAGCCATGAGGCATATCTTTACCTCCGTCACCAAAGGTGGATGGAGGTTATGTTCTCACCTCTGTCTTGTTGGGTCGCCGAAATAGGTGACCCTTATTGTCAGTAATTCTGTCTGTTTGTTTGGATGTTTGTTCGTTTGTCATCAGCATAATTGGTAGTAAACGTGGGCCATTTTGACCAAACTCGGTGGTAGGTACATCTTATGACCTAGTGCTTTGGAATTGTGATGTTGCTAGGACGCTTTGGTTCCCTAGCAACAACCAAAAAACCTTCAAATCGGTACCGTTCACGCGAATCAATTCCGAAAGCCATTATCCCACGTAGGGTTATGAATTTGGCACGAATGATCGACAGGTGATGCTCTATCAAATATATTCCGGTTTTTGTGATATAAGGAATACTTTACCCACAGCGCCCCTACATTAGGTATGCGTGAAAATTGGCGAAAATTGAAGGCCCCCTAGCGACCAGGTGAGTGCATCGATACGAATGAAACTTTGCAGGTTCATGGTAGTCAATGAGTACTACAACTTTGCCTCAGGACATATTGACCGATTTCGCTTTCGGTCAGGGGTCAAAGGTCAATTAGTGCAAAAATCGATAATATGCGAGAGCTGGAGGTGCCTTCGCACCAAATGCTACTCCTCCTAGGGTATGGTCGGATGGTCATGAAAATTCACACTAATCATCTGGAATACATTGTGCACAAACGATTGAGCCAGATTTTCGATTTAGATATTGTTCCCCACAGCACCCCCTCGAACTTTGGGATTTCCGTTTCAAACCGCATTTTCCGTATTTCATTCAAAATGGATACCGGATAGTTATCAGTAGATGGAACTGGATGAGATTTGATATGCATAATCTTAAGGTGATTCCCTATCCGCTATATGACATCCATTTTGCTTTATTATCTTATAGTTTCCTATGCTCGGCGATCCATCGCCGGCTACCCGGCTTGTCTGTCTGTCTGTCTGTTTGTTTGTGTGTTTGTGAACAAAATATCTCAAAAAGTTGTGAACGATTTCGGACGAAATTTGGTGCAGAGTTTGGGAATGTGTGACAAGGCCGAAAGGATTAGATTTTGATGAAGATCTGAATCCGGGTCTGGATCGAAGAATTTTTTTATGTTATTCTTTACCATTTAGTGATAGGGCTAAAACAACATATAGCAAGATAGCTCAAAAAGTTGTGGATGGATTCGGACGAAAC
>CM068961.1:25915069-25939116 GCA_035128595.1 Eptatretus atami | reverse complement strand
GATGGTCGGGGGGGGGGGGGGGAACATTCCATCTCGCTGGGGCCGGGTTAGTGTGAGGTGACCTCACTCCTATGACCGTGGCCTCAACACGTGCGTAATGGCGCTGAGGAGTGGAGGGGATCGATGTCAAAAAAACTATAAAAGAAACTCGCAGCGCACACACGAATTCCCTTTAGACATAGGGAGGAATCTAACGATACACATACTTTATTGAAATAAACTAAGCTTAGGGACTGCTGTCTGTTTGTGTGCAAATGGCTTCAAATCGTAACAATAAACCAGTCTCTTCGCTGATGCGGACAATAAGGGGGGCGGGGGAGAAAGAGGGAGGGAGAGAGAGAAGCAGGTGTAGCATGAGAGGGGGAGGGGAGGCAGAGAGAATGAAGAAGGGGTTAGCTTGGGGGGGGTGGGAGAGGGACACCTCACCAAACGTTGCTATTCACTGTGGGAGGGAGGGGGTGCATGAGAGAGACAGAGAGAGAGAAAGAGAGACGAGAGAGAGAGAGAAAGAGACAGAGAGAGAGAGAAGAGAGAGACAGAGAGAGACAATCAGAGACAGAGAGAGACAAACAGAGACAGAGGAAAGAGGAAGAGGAGAGAAGAGGGAAAGAAGACAGAAGAGAGAGAGAGAGACAGAGAGAGAAATCAGAGACAGAGGAGACAAGACGAGAGAGACAAACAGAGACAGAGAGAAGACAAACAGAGCACAAACAGAGACAGAGAGACAGACAGAGACAGAGAGACAGACAGAGAA
Source organism: Eptatretus atami (assembly GCA_035128595.1). Classification (NCBI taxonomy): domain Eukaryota; kingdom Metazoa; phylum Chordata; class Myxini; order Myxiniformes; family Myxinidae; genus Eptatretus; species Eptatretus atami. The sequence goes on along the minus strand of CM068961.1, from coordinate 25,938,362 downwards.
GACAGAGACAGAGGTGTGGAGAGACTGCTGCATTTTATGAGGGGGAGCGAGGAAGGGAGAGAGTGAGAGAAGGGTGGGGGGGGGGAGGGGGGAAAAAAAACGACAGGTGAGGGGTGGAGATGGGGTTAGCAAAGAGATGATATGTGACGCTTAATGACCGAAAATGAAAAAAAACCCCAAAAGTGTCAGAACAGCTGTACACACAACACACAACGAGTTTGTAAAGTTCACCACTAGCACATCTGCAAAAAAATTGATATTCTAGCTCAGAAAATTTGTGGGAAAATGAACCAAAAGCAATCACTGAAAACATTGAGTAACTCACGTACGACTTTGTGATCCATCAGGCGTGAACAGCGAAAACAAAGCATTGCAACCAGATATCATACGAAGACCTTAGTTATTTTATAACTTGGTTTACAGATCCGCCGACGGTAATATTTGCAAAATGAAATATAAATATAAAACACATTTTTAGCCTTTATATTTATAAATTTTCCGCGAAGGTGCAAAAGTTTCAAAACCAGAAAATGTAAACGTCGGCATTTATTTTCAAAATATAAATTTCGTGCGCGCCACCAAAATGCCGCGTCCCCTTTAACCAAACTGTGCAGTAGTCTTCGCTCATGGCGTCTGAGCAGTGGCCGCGTGGTTCAGAATTGACTGTGGTTCTGGGGCGAAAGTTGATTGTTAAGAAGTATGTCAGCGGTATAAATTCGAGTGACTGAATTGGTGATTTAATCACGCAAACATTTGATGACGAATATTCTGGCCGAACGATTGCATCAATCAGTGCAGCAGCAGGGATGATTTGCAGGTTACTCTCGATCGTGCCGATTTTGTTTCCGTCGAAAGTTGTACACCGCTGTTCGTATTGAAAGATTTCGGTGGCAAGTACGTCAAAGTTTCCCTGCGAGATGCTGATATTCAGCCTTCAACGGACCAGAATCAGCCTTTGATGTGCTCATGGGGATGGGGAGACAGTACGATCAGATGCCCGCTGAAAGGTAAGAGCTGGTATGGCTCTGATTGACTTTTGAGCATGTTGACTTCTAGTAGACACCTTTTTTATCATATCCAGCACTATGCACTGGTGTGCACGCACACTGCACGTTTTTAGGGTTGATTAAAGTCGTTTGCTGCATTCTTGATGATTATATTTATATTCATAATTGTAAAAAGGCTTATATTTGTTTTAAAGCATGATTCAATATTGGATGATGAATGAATCTTTGTATGATGATGGATTTTTAAACAATATCGTTTCGGGTTTCTGCCATGGTTGTGCGAATTTGAGGTCACGTGAGCAGTGTCTGATTTTATTGGCTGCATACGTTTGTTTATGATTTATGATGGAAGAAAAACATGCCAGACTATATTGTAAAACAAGTTTAATCCTTCTTTATTGTTTTTCACATCAGATGATAGAGTGAACATGGCGCATCCTGCATCAGAGGCAAGTTACCTCAGAGCGGATCCCTCCACCCGCGGGTTTACTTTTTGGTTGTACTCCCTGCCCCAAAAAACAAACAAACAGGAAGGAGCAGATCTAATATCATGCGATGTTTCATTGATTCCACACAGACTTCAGGCTGAGAGGCCGATTGAACCATATGGCCTTTTATCGTCACAATCCGGTTCCAGCCACATGCTGGAGGATCTTAAATGATCATTATTATCTATGGTCTGCCCCATCCTGATTTATATTTTCTTATTGGTTGTGCTCTAGTTTAGGGTGTTACATTTGTGTGTCAGCAGTTGGTATCTAATATATAAAGTTCATTCTAACCATTGGCTCACTGACTGACTATTAATGTTCAGTAAAATGTTCAGTACCTTGCGGGTGATGTAGATAGATGAAATTCCGCCTGCCGACGGACATCGAAGCCAATATGCTGGGAAAAATCACAGAACCATCGGAAAGTGTCTGTAAATGAAAATATCTGAAAATAAGTGCAGTCCTGTTGTGCTCACTGCAGGTGAGCGACCCGAGGTGAGCCTGCAGCTCTGACGCTAACAGCTAACAGCTCTGACAAAGGGCCAGCAAGTGTGGACAACAAAGCCATGCTTATCACTGCGCTTTTGACCCACAGACACGAACTCAGATTTATATATAAGACAGTACCTGTTCACTGGAATTGTGACCATGAACCATTGTGTCACACCAGCACTTGCTGCTGCAACGGGGGTGGGAGCGGGGAGGAGGCACATATGCGAATCCATTTTATTCAGGTATATATTACGCACTCTCCAGTAATCAGTAAGCCAAAGATGCTGAGTCTCAAGAATTTCACCAAGGAGCGGTGCCACAAAATGTCCCTAATCCCTTTGAGTTTTAATCCTTGAATGTTGCCCTCCCTGTCAAATTCAGTGCTTCTCACCCCCAAGTGCTCCCTGACCACTGACTCTGCTCTGATTAACTGCACCCACCTTATATTGTTGTGGGCCGGGTATCGGCGGCGAAGTGACGAGCGCTAGATGGAGCAGTAGAGTCTGCTCCACGAACACCCGGAATCTAGATCGTACCTTTCGATAACTCCGAAGGTACGGGTCCCTTACAGGACGTGAATCGTCAATAATTCAACCGCGTGGACAGGGTTATTTGCCAAATTCAAATACTAAGGCCCACGTGGCGAGCTACCGAGGAATTCACACCCTCGACGGGCATCGAACGGGATGAGCTTTCCGTGCTCGACCCGTGCCATACCCCGAGCGGATGGTTACAGAGGTCCCGTCGGTCCAAATGCAAACTACGCAGCAACGCCTTTTAAATCCCCAAACGCACCATGCTAAACCAATGAAGAAAGGAAAGGACGAGCTGAAACATTCAACAAAATGGATATTTATTTACAATAGGGGGGAGGGACACACACAGAGCAGATTAACTGACTAAGCAATGCAAATAATGTACAGCAAAGAGCACTTACATTCCTATACAGCCGGGCCCAAGACACACACACGCACACACAGACAGATACCCAGAAAGAGAGATGGACCTCGAGGTCTTTATATATTCTTCACGTCGGAGGGAAGTCAGCTGAGGACGAGAACGTGGCTGGCTACCTGCCGCATTCGCGCGGTCGACGTCCGCACCTTCCCGGAGCACCAGTCGCCAACGAACGACCAGGGCAGCCGAAACTCAAGGGAGACGAGGTGATCTCCCGTGATGAGATGGTCGACCTCCTGTTGTTCTGCGCCAGACGAGACGCCTCGGATGCGCGCGGTGCTGTCCGACGCAGACCAGACCGAAGCGCGCTCGAGCAGCCGGGGACGCAATTATTCGTTCTTTCTTTCCTTTTCTCGTCCTTCTCGGGCGCGGTCTGCTCATCCGTGGCCTGCCCTCATTGGGCGGACCGCGTGTCGCGGCTCCGCCTTCTTGCAAAGGACCGCCCCGGCTCTGATCTGCTCGTCGCCCATTGGCCGCAAAATGACGCATACCCTTATTTGGCGCCAGGCCAGAACGAAACGCTTCGTGAGCGCGCGAAGAGCACGGACAATGCCGCGAGCAGAGTGTCAGGATGGAGCAAAGGTGTTGTTGTTATAAGTGTAAAAATCCTATCTATAAAATAACTTCGCAGCGCATGCACACTTAATTCCCATTAGACATAGGGAAAGGGAGCTATCTATCCACATTTACTTATTGAAATAACTGAGCTATGGGGACCTGAATGTTGAGTGCTCATGGGTTCCAGATTCATAACAATATCAACCCTTGCCCCTATCACATCTCTCTCTCTTCGCTCTGAGGAAGCGTTAATGTATGAAATGTCAGCTTATCATTGCTTCCATGGTAGTTAGCACACCTCGATCAACATTTTGTTCATTTCATCCATTGTTCCACCTGTCCACCAAATCATTGCTTGACACCCATAACCAGCTAATCATTCCTTGCTTCCCATAGCAGATATCATTGCTTGGCTACCACAATCAGCTTATCATTGCTTGGCACACACACGATCAGCTTATCATTGCTTCTGAGCTTATACACCTGGCAGCAGGAATGAGCAGTAACCCACATCTGCTGAGGATTTGCCCAATGACCACATCAAACTCCTCTGGCTCAGGTTCACCACAAAACAGTCTTTACAATATTTTCTATCTGCCAGGCCTGGATGTGTGTATTTACTAAATGCTACCAAACTCTCATTTATGTTGAGGCACTGGATGTGGACTGAGGCCAAAAAACACAGATTACATCTCGTCGACTGATCATCAACCTGAGTACATATTGCTCAAAGAGACTGGTAATAAGTTACCATCAACTGCTGATGACAAGGCATTCCTGTACGACATGGCAGACTGTTCTGTCCCCGGTTCAACAAGATCAAGGGCATTGGATTAGAGTTGCCAGGTACTTCTGGTCCTGCCACATCTGTACTCTGAGGAACTTATAGTTAACTTGCTATGCAATGTCCTTGTGTCATCTCATCCGTTCACATGTTCAGTCTGTGTCTCCACTGCATGTGAGCTCTGAGTTTGTGTCCGTGTGTCGGTTTATAAGTGAATGATAAAGGTCCGTTCACTGCCATGGAACGTGACGTGAAGGGAATGTTTCTGGCGTTAACCACCTGTCATTGCAACAGTGTATTTACTTTGCTTTTCCAAGACTCGTGTATTCTTTGTTTGCTCTGTTTTACCAAGATTTGTGTATTCCTCGTTAACTTTGCTTTTTCAAGAGGTGTCTATTCTTCGTTTCCTTTTCTTTACCAAGATTTGTGTATTCATCGTTTACTTTGCTTTACCAAGACTCGGGTATTCCGCATTTACTTTGCTTTACCAAGACTCGTGTATTTCTCATTTACTTTACTTTACCAAGACTCTTGTATTTCTCATTTACTTTGCTTTACCAAGACTCGTGTATTTCTCATTTACTTTACTTTACCATGACTCGTGTATTTCTCATTTACTTTACTTCACCAAGACTCGTGTATTTCTCATTTACTTTGCTTTACAAACTCGTGTATTTCTCGTTTACTTTCTTTACCAAGACTCGTGTATTTCTCATTTACTTTACTTCTACCAAGACTCTTGTATTTCTCATTTACTTTTCTTTACCAGACTCTGTGTATTTCTCATTTACTTTACCTTACCAAGACTCGTGTATTCTCGTTTACTTTGCTTTATCCAAGACTCGTGCATTTCTTATTTACTTTACCAAGACTCTTGTATTCTCATTTACTTTACCTTACCAAGACTCGTGTATTTCTCGTTTACTTTGCTTTACCAAGATCATGTATTTCTCGTTTACTTTACTTATCAAGACTCGTGTATTTCTCATTTACTTTACGAAGACTTCGTGTATTTCTCGTTTACTTTACTTTACCAAGACTCGTGTATTTCTCATTTACTTTGCTTTACCAAGACTCGTGTATTTCTCATTTACTTTACTTCACCAAGACTCGTGTATTTCTCATTTACTTTGCTTTACCAAGACTCGTGTATTTCTCATTTACTTTGCTTTACCAAGACTCGTGTATTTCTCGTTTACTTTGCTTTACCAAGATTCGTGTATTTCTCATTTACTTTACCAAGACTCGTGTATTTCTCATTTACTTTGCTTTACCAAGACTCGTGTATTTCTCATTTACTTTACCTACCAAGACTCGTTATTTCTCGTTTACTTTGCTTTACCAAGACTCGTGTATTTCTCGTTTACTTTGCTTTACCAAGACTCGTGTATTTCTCGTTTACTTTACTTTATCAAGACTGGTGTATTTCTCATTTACTTTATGAAGACTCGTGTATTTCTCGTTTACTTTACTTTACCAAGACTCGTGTATTTCTCGTTTACTTTACTTTCCCAAGACTCTTGTATTCTCATTTACTTTACTTTACCAAGACTCGTGTATTTCTTGTTTACTTTGCTTTACCAAGACTCGTGTATTTCTCATTTACTTTACTTTACCAAGACTCGTGTATTTCTCGTTTACTTTGCTTTACAAGACTCGTGCATTTCTTATTTACTTTACCAAGACTCTTGTATTTCTCATTTACTTTACCTTACCAAGACTCGTGTATTTCTCGTTATCTTTGCTTTACCAAGACTCATGTATTTCTCGTTTACTTTACTTTATCAAGACTCGTGTATTTCTCATTTACTTTACGAAGACTCGTGTATTTCTCGTTTACTTACTTTACCAAGACTCGTGTATTTCTCATTTACTTTGCTTTACCAAGACTCGTGTATTTCTCATTTACTTTACTTCACCAGACTCGTGTATTTCTCATTTACTTTGCTTTACCAAGACTCGTGTATTCTCATTTACTTTGCTTACCAAGACTCGTGTATTTCTCGTTTACTTTGCTTTACCAAGACTCGTGTATTTCTCATTTACTTTACCAAGACTCGTGTATTTCTCATTTACTTTGCTTTACCAAGACTCGTGTATTTCTATTTACTTTACCTTACCAAGACTCGTGTATTTCTCGTTTACTTTGCTTTACCAAGACTCGTGTATTTCTCGTTTACTTTGCTTTACCAAGACTCGTGTATTTCTCGTTTACTTTACTTTATCAAGACTCGTGTATTTTCTCATTTACTTTATGAAGACTCGTGTATTCTCGTTTACTTTACTTTACCAAGACTCGTGTATTTCTCGTTACTTTACTTTCCCAAGACTCTTGTATTTCTCATTTACTTTACTTTACCAAGACTCGTGTATTCTCTTGTTTACTTTGCTTTACCAAGACTCGTGTATTTCTCATTTAACTTTACTTTACCCAAGACTCGTGTATTTCTCATTTACTTTCCCAGAACTCGTGTATTTTCGTTTACTTTACTTTCCCAAGACTCGTGTATTCCTCGTTTACTTTACTTTCCCAAGACTCGTGTATTTCTCGTTGACTTCATTTTCCCAAGACTCGTGTATTCCTCGTTTACTTTACTTTCCCAAGACTCGTGTGTTCCTCGTTTACTTTACTTTCCCAAGACTCGTGTATTTCTCATTTACTTTGCTTTCCCAAGACTCGTGTATTCCTCATTTACTTTGCTTTAACAATACTAGTGTATTCCTCATTACCTCTGCCTCCGAAGATGAAGGAGGTTATGTTTTCACCCCTTTGTTTGTCTCTTTGTCTGTTTGTTTGTTTGTCTGTGTACAGGATATCTCAAAAAGTTGTGGACGGATCCGGATTAAATTTTGTGGACAGGTTCGGTGTGTGACAAGGACGAACTGATTAAATTTGGGTGAAGATCCAGATCCGGATACAGCTACTACAAAAAAGAAGAAGATTCTTCACTATTGAGAGATAGGGCTAAAAACGATAGATAGAATGATATTTGAAAAATGCATTGGGCCAGTGAGGAAGGAATTCAATGCTTCTCTTGCGGAGTCTCAAACCATTTATTAACAGCACACATCAAATTAGAAATGACAACAAACATGCGTATGGGAAAAAGGATAACAAGACAAGCAATATCAAACACGATCCTCTTTCTGCTCAAAATGCACGGAGCAATTGCCTTTATTCTGTTTTGGACAGCAAAAGACATGGGATAGCTTAACATCTGGCAAGGATGAATGGAGGTGGGAGCCGACAAGCGTGAGAAAGGGAACTACAGACATGGCCACTTTGGGAAAGAAGGGGGGACAGACACGCTCAGGTCATGATTTGCAGTATGGGAATACGAGGTCGGCCGTGAGAAGGAGAGGGTGGCAACAGAGTTAAGACAAAATATGAAGAGGTCGGGTGAATAGACACAAGACTATTAATTTGATCATACCTTCCGTTCACCATTGAGTAACCAGATTTTTAAAACACGATATTCCGTTTTATGCTGTCATATAATTGTCCTTGGACAACAAGGGCATCTGTTGCAATCGCCTTCCAGGAGTTATTTAATTACCACCGGACAATAGGGCACCTCTTCTCTGAAGCCAGCAGCAGAGCGTCCTTCTCTTGAGCAGCGGAGCAGTTTCATTTAAACATTGGAAATACAAATTTGTATATATAATATATATATATATATATATATATATATATATATATATATATATATATATATATATTTTGTTACGGCTGTGGAAATTCGCAGAACACCAATAGGTCCTTAGTTAGTTATGCCGATAAGTCCGTGTTCAGTTAGATTTCCCCCCCCCCCCCCATTGTTTAATGGAATTATTCGTGTGGACAGGGCTGTGATCTTTGAGTTAGCCGCTATTCTTTGCTATCGTTATTTTGGACCAACCGCTTGACACAACCACCCTGCAAGGTCAAAGAGAACTACCGCGGCGGCGCGCGTCCCTAATTTGGGGAAAACGCTTCCTTCGAGAAGTTTCCCGCATGTTTTGGAGGTTTCCCGCATGTTCTGGAAGGAGGGCGGGGTGAGAGCGGAGGGGCGGAGCGTGGGTAATAAAAAGGGCGCACGGAGCGTTCGCTCTCTCTCCTCTCTGGAGTTGCTGTTGTTGTTGCTGCTGCTCGTGCTGAGGAGAATCGCGAGGGGGAGCTGCTGCTGCTGCTTGTGCTGGTGGAAAGAACTCTCTCTGTCCGTGCTGGTGTTGTTGCTGCCGCTGGACGCTGCGAAGGAGCTGTGCTGCTTCTGCCGGAGCTGCGTGAAGATCTGGGCTCATGTCCGAGTCGAGCTGAGCGGTCGTCGGTGGAGGTCCGGGCGTCGCAAAGGAGACGCGGGCTGGAGGCGCAGTGCTGCTGTGTCGCGCGAACCTGCGCGTGCATGTTGGGAGAGCCGGAGAGAGCTCGCCTGCCGCTGGCAAGGCCTGGGCGCAACCGCGGCTACGCTAGCTGCTGTGGGGACGGGACTCGCGACTCGCCCCAGCAAGGCACCACGAGGGTGCAGGTAACCTGCAACGGTCTCGTGGGGCCCTTTCGGTCATCAAAGCGCCACGTTATAAAGGCCCACGGGCCCAGTCTGACTCCCTTGTCTGTGTGAGGGGGTCTTTTCCTTGCTTTTCTTTTGAGTGAATGTGTGGCGCCATCTCCCGTGAAGTAGAACTGTTGTTAAGTAAATGTACATGGTAAAACAATAGTCGGTTGTAGTGTTTTCGCCTTGCTCATGTCTTTGTCCCGTCCCGCAGTCTTCGTAAAGCAACTGCATGCGTGTTTTGCATTCCTGACTGCATATGTGCTTGTATAATAAATGTATCTGTGTATAATAAATGTGCTTGTTTAAATGTACCCCGTTCGTCGTGTCATTTTCCCCCATTGAAGTGCCATATTGTTTTTCGGAATACTAGTTGGTTTTTGAATACCGATAATAGAAATTGGGTCCGGCGAGGTCTGGCGGATAATACCCGCTCGTTTATCCCAGAACGGAACGAACCGCTTAAGCGGTTCGTGTCCAAACAGGCCTTCGCTGAGGTACGGTCCCTCGGTAGGTTACCCGCGCGAATACTTAGGTATATCGATATACGGCGATTGACCCTGTCGCGCGCGGGTAGAATACGGACTGGGCCGTGGTGTGCGTTGAAGGCACACCCGTGACTGGTTCTCGGCGTTGTTCCGGGAAGTCACGACTGAATTGTTCGTCCGGTGGGCGTACAGCCGCGATTCGGTTAAAAGCGGCCGTTTGCACGCCGGGCGGGCGTAGACTCGTAACATTTATATATATATATATATATATATATATATATATATATATATATTTCACTGAGATGAACCACATAAGATTTAGTAAGATACCATTTTATCTTGCTTTTATGTCATCCACATTACTATGGAGATCAAAAGATTGTAAAAAGAGATATTACTGATAGTCAATTTGATTCCAGTACAAAAGTAACACCTTATTCTACACTGTTAAAAGCAGTAGTAGTGGGGCAACTTAGCTAAATATAGCATAACAATTGTGCATTTTGTGAGGAAAGCACCAAATTTGGCACACTAGTAGCCTATCATATTATGAACAGATTTGGATATTGGGCCATCTCAAAATTTTTGATGGCAGTGGAAAATGGCTGAATTTGAGATGGCCCAATATCCAAATCTGTTCATAATATGATAGGCTACGAGTGTGCCAAATTTGGTGCTTTCCTCACAAAAGGCACAATTGTTATGCTAAGTTGCCCCACTATAGTAGCAAAATTGAGAATACATGAATATAATTAATTTTATTTCTTCCACACCAGTTATGTTCTTGTGGATGAGGCATTGCCTAGTGGAGGTATGTGCTCTCTCCTCTGGCGAGGGTATTGCATTTGGGTCAGTTTTTTTACTTTGCGAAAAAAAAAATTTGGACAGCAGAACACCATAAATTCCCATGTATAAAACACACCTGTGTTTCAGGTGCATGGTTGATTCGTCACTGCCCCCTCCCCCTAAAAAAGAACAGACCTTTCCATACTTTGTTTTGTCATCTCACAATGCTTGATCCATTTGTTATTTTGGACTGGGGAGAGAGTAAATTGTTATAATTAATACCTTGATTAGTGGGAGTGATTAAGATTTCTCCTGAAGGACAGGACCAATCTTCCTTTCGGGTATGTCTTTGTGATTACTGTAAATGAAGCGCTTTAGGTATTCACGAGACCTTAAGGCCTCGGTGTTTCGACTTCGCTGCGCTGTTTTTAATACTCTTTGGCGCCAAAAATGTGACTATTTTACATGTTTTTTATTGATACAAATATGATGGAAATGAAAATAAATCTCTTGCATGGTATGTGACAGATTAATCTTACTTAGATGAGGTGAATAAAAATGAACACAAACTCAGTCTGTGGTCCTGCACACTGGTAGCACGGCGGCAACTCAAGCTGTGCGTTACTGGGGTTGAGAGCCTGGTGTTGGCTTAGCAGTTAGGGTGGTGGCTTGGGATCCTAGGGTCCTGAGTTCGAGCCCCGTTTTCCACTGAATTAACACCAGGGGGTTGACTCAGCCTGTCATCCTTCCAAGGTTGGCGAAATAAACACCATGATACTGGTAATAGGGGCACTGCATCAGCGGCATAGCCGTGCTCCTAACCAATGATGCAACCAGCAGCAAAAAAGGCTGCACATGATGGGAACTGGGGTTGAAAATACCAACCTTGTTTGCCAATCTTATCTCTTTGCTCTGGCCAATCATGTTTACCTTTTCTCTCCACTTCACCTACACTCCCTTACTATCATTTTCCTTCCCCTCCCCCACCAAATCCTCCCACTTTCAAATTTAATTATGACAATGGTATCTTTTCTGCAGGCCATCGTTGCTTCAAATGGTGTGCTGACGTCTCGGTTTGAGTACATAAAGAAACTTCGTGATCAGAGGTAAGTATTTCCTCCTTTTCCATCATTCGGGTTCCAAGCCTACAAGGCTGGGTAACCTATTGTTTTTCTTCTGTTTATTATATTTCTTTTTATTCCGCCGGCAATTTTCGGGGGGTTTTTTTTCGATTTAAAATTCATTTTCTCGGCAACCGTTAGTCCGATTGACAAGAAATTTTCACCGTAGTATGGGTCTTTTTAATATAATTTTAAAGTGATAATTATGACGTCATAGGTCACGTGGTATGGGCACCATCCTTGGAAAAACCGCCAAACTTTGGACGTCTTTTTCTGTGGAACCGTTTGCTGGAAAAAATTGAAACATTGTGTCAAGTGTCAAGATCGCCGTGTGGGATATAAATTTTGTTTACCACGCCATCATCGTTGTCTTCATTATGACGTCATAATTTGACGAGTACAACGCTGTTTCAGAAAAATTTGAATTTTTTTTGAGCATCATCTACGCAACAACTTACCAGAGAAAAAAATATTATGACATCATAGGTCAAGTGGTTCGGCAGCCATATTGTTTAGAATTTTTTTTTGTTTTAAATCGTCTTCTCCAGAATGTCTGGACAGATTGAGGGGAAACTTCACACACATGTTTTCCAAGACAAGGTTGTTCAAGTTTGTTAATTACTAATTGATAGGTCGCATGGTTTGGCGGCTATATTGAATTTACCCTAAAACCTTCATAAATCTTCTTCTCCAGAACGGCTGATCAGATCAAGGGGAAACTTCAGACACATATTCTGTCTGTTTGTCTGTGTACAGGATATCTCAAAAAGTTGTGGACGGATTCGGACGTAACTTGGTGGACAGGTTGGGTGTGTCACATGGACAAATTGATTCGATTTTGGTGAAGATCCAAATCTGGATCTGGATACGAGAATTATTTAATTTTTAAAGTGATTCTTCACCATTGAGAGATTGGGCCAAAAACGATATAGTACTGTGTAGCATGATATTCCAAAAAAATGTATTTGGCCGGATATGTTCTCGTGGATCGGGCATTAAGTGGCTGAGGTATGCGCTCCACCGAGTGTCCTTCTAGTTATTATTATTGTCATTGTGATTAAAGTTAAAAGTCATCTGTCCTTTTAATGTGATTTCGTACACAAACGCGAGGCTCGTTAAAGAACTAGAACACAGAGCAAAGCAGAAAGAACATTGTGGAAAGTGAGGAAACGCACCAATAGCAGGGTAGCGGTACACAACAGAGCGACACTTTTTGGAAGAATGAGCGAGGAGGAAGAATGAGTGCAAGAGGAGGGGAGGAGGACACAAGGTTTGAACTCGCTCAAACACGGCAAAAGAGGGCTGAAACAGCAATGGAACAAAACCCGAAAATTTGGTGGAGAGGGTAGAAAACACAATCTAGAAAGGAAGGCTTGGGCTTGGGGAGGATGAATGAAGATATAGGATGGGGGATATCTTGGAGGTGAACAACCATCTTGAAGCCCTGGAGGGAAGAATGAGATTGAACTGATTGAGGAAGTTGGTTTCACAGGTGAGAGAGAAAAAGGAACAAATGAGTGTCGGTTCGTAGTAAGTTTGGATTTTGAAAATTTCACAAGTGGGTTAATACTGGCAGACCACGTGGTGTACCCTGGAGAAACCTGGGAGGGAGCAGGGAAGGGACAGATAGGACAGGAGGGGAACAGAGTGCAGAAAGGGCAGATGGTATAAGACCAGAAAGGAGGCGGCAGAAGATGGAGAGGCCACTGACTTGTCTGTGAAACGGTAGCAGGCACTGAGTCAGCTTCATTACGAGATTCCAAAGATTTTGAGGTTCTTCAGAGAGCAATTCTCCATCGAACTGCTGATGAAGGCCTTGTAAGTTGTTTGATGTTCTCGACAATATCATCATGCATATATTACTCAAATAGTCATCTCTGCAAGATGTTTGTTGAGGATTTGTACAGACCTTAATAAAAGTTACCGATGGCCTTTTTGAACTATATGCCATGTAGAATTACAAAGCAGACACATGTAGTGTAATGGTTGTTTGAAGTCACTCTTCACTTGTTTTACAATTTTGAGTGGTACCTGGAGATATCCATAGAGAGTTTATAGCTTTACTTTTGCAATTATCCAACTACGACGGCATGCTTTTGTTCTTTTTTTTATTACAGACCTTTACCTCAACATGAGTAAAGTACTCAGCAAAGAATGTTCACTGCTTATTCACAGCACTCAATTGAGGTTACTGATGTGCTGCTTGCTTAAAAAAGATAACCAAACAAACTGCCAGATTAGCCTCATCATTGTGTCCTTTATTCTTACAATGTTGGCCTCATCCTTCTCTCCCTTGCACGTGTCAAAGTGAAAAATAACCTACACTCTAATCAACAGGAGGATAGCAAACTCTTAAAAAGATGAATACTCTGGGAAGTGAATTTTGATAAGATGAATGACACTTGTATGCCACTCTTTTATTACCTCCACACTTTTTGAAAAAAAAACCAGCTTCGTCTGTCCGTCTGTTCGTCTGTCACGCTGTCTCCTAAACGATTGGGCAGAAATTCACCAAACTTGGAAGTTATCATCATGTGGCACGAAGGTACAAGAGTAGTGTCATTTTGGGTCACGCCCATGAGGGTGGGGTCAAAAGGTCAAAGACTGAAAAATGCAACAATTTAAAATGAAACTTTGTATATGCAATCAACTTTGGGAGACGCATGAAATATGTAACGATTTTTTGGATTTGATCCCAGGTTCATGCCCCAGAGGATGGGGACTTAGGGTCACAGGGGTCAAAATGGGAAAGAAATCACACCTGTGTCCGAAGGAAGTGAGCGGTGCCTTTTGCCATTTCCTTCTCGTGATGCTCGGCAGCTAGAGCTCCCCCTTGTGTCAATTCAGCGTCTGCACCACTTTTAAATAAAAATTGACAGACGGACGGACGGACGGACGGACAGATATACCAAATATGGAAGCAGCCACACCACTTAAAAATATTCACTCAAAATTTGATATTGGGTCATTCCTGGTGGAACTTTTTTTTAGCATCTTTCAACTTTGGTTTAGGTGGGAATCATGAAGATTTGTGATGGTGCACTCTTGACTTCACTGAAGTTGAAATTTTTAATGACAAATGTTATTTTCTCCATTTTTATTTTTGAAAGGCAAAATGGAGATTTTTTCATATCCAAAATATTGAATTCGGACTCCCCACCCAGACAAAGTGTATTCTTAAACTGTATCAATTTGGCTTTGTTTCAAACACATTCATCCAACATCCGCAATGTACATCCCTCCACCCACACCCGCAATACACTTTGGTCGGTTTTTTGTGTTTTTTTGTAGATAACAGATAAAACTGTTATCTTTTGTTGTTTGAGCCTTGACCCTTATCGATAAAAAATAAACAACACAGCACTTTGTATTCCTTTGCCTGTATATATTTGCCTTTGTTCCAAATGCAGCATCTTTGCAAATATCATTGTGTGAATCGCAGCTGTCCAAACGGAGCGAAATCACTCCAACAGCTATCAGCTCATGCTGTATTTAAGCCCAAAGATGGTCAATGAAAGATTTTCTTCACAGGCCTACTTTGAGGGGTCGATGCAGTCCCATGAAGCTGTGGGGCTAATCATACACTGTTTATAAAAGAAAGTTGCAACTTGAATCTGATTCTTTATTTTGACAAAGTCGTGGCAGTCATGAGATGCACGCTGTTCCTTAAGAAATAAATAATTAACTTATTAAAGAAGAACATAAAAGATGAAATTCCCACTTCATAAAACCACTCCACCTCAAGGCATTCCACCAGTCTCCACCTTAAGGCCTTCCACCAATCTCCACATCAAGGCCTTCCACCAATCTCCATCTCAATGCCTTCCACACACCCTCTCGCACCCTCAATGCTTCCACCAACTCCACACTCATAAGGCCTTCCACAATCTCCAAATCTCATGCCTTCCCACAATCTCCACATCAAGGCCTTCCACCACCTAATCTAAACCCACTCAAGGCCTTCCACACAGTCTTCCATACTCAATGCCTTCACACACCACTCCCTCCAACATCAAGGCCTTCCAACAATCCCACATCAAAGGCCTTCCACCAATCTCCCTCCCCACTCCCAGGCCTCCACAAATCTCCACATCAGGCTTCCACCAATCTCCACATCAAGGCCTTCACCCAAATCATTCCACCTCAAGGCCTTCCACCAATTCTCCACATCAAAGGCCTTCCACTTCCAATCTCCCACCATCAAGGCCTTCCAACCAAGTCTTACCCTCAATGCCTTCCACCAATCTCCACATCAAGCCTTCCACAATCTCCATCTCAATGCCTCCACCAATCTCCACATCAAGGCCTTTCCACCAATCTCCACATCAAGCCTTCCACCAATCTCCACATCAAGGCCTTCACCAGTCTCCATCTCAATGCCTTCCACCAATCTCCACATCAAGGCCTTCCACCAATCTCCACATCAAGGCCTTCCACCAACCTCCACATCAAGGCCTTCCACCAACCTCCACCTAAAGCGCCTTCCACCAATCTCCACATCAAGGCCTTCCACCAATCTCCACATCAAGGCCTTCCACCAATCTCCACATCAAGGCCTTCCACCTCCACATCAAGGCCTTCCACCAATCTCCACATCAAGGCCTTCCACCAATCTCCACATCAAGGCCTTCACCCAATCCTCCATCAAGGCCTCTCACCAATCTCCACATCAAGGCTTCCACCAATCTCCATCTCTCAAATCCTTCCACCAATCTCCACTCAAGGCCTTCCACAATCTCCACATCAGGCCTTCCACTCATCGCCCCTCCCCACCCTCCATCAATGCCTTCCACCAATCTCCACATCAAGCCTCCCACCAATCTCCACTCTCAAGCCTTCCACCAATCTCCACATCAAGGCCTTCCACCAATCTAAACCCACATCAAGGCCTTCCCATCTCCATCTCAATGCCTTCCACCAATCTCCATCAAGCCTTCCACCATCTCACATCAAGGCCTTCCACCAATCTCCACAATCCAGGCCTTCCACATCAATCTCCACAATCAGCCTTCCACCAATCTCCACATCAAGGCCTTCCACCAATCTCCACTCAAGGCCTTCACCAATCTCCACATCAAGGCCTTCCACCAATCTCCCCCACTCCCCTTCCACACTCATCCTCACTCCCCAGCCTTCCACAATCTCCACATCAAGGCCTTCCACCAATCCCCATCTCAATGCTTCCCAATCTCACATCAAGGCCTTCCACCAATCTCCCACATCAAGGCCTTCCACCAATCTCCACATCAAGGCCTTCCACAATCTCCACTCAATGCCTTCCACCAATCTCCACTCAGGCCTTCCACCAATCTCCCACATCAAAGGCCTTCCACCAACTTCACATCCAGGCCTTCCACCAATCTCCTCCTTCCCACTCTCCACATCAAGGCCTTCCACCATCTCCACATCAAGGCTTCCACCAATCTCCCACACAAGGCCTTCCACCAATCTCCACATCAAGGCCTTCCACCAATTCTCCACATCAAGGCCTTCCACCAACTCCACATCAAGGCCTTCCACCAATCTCCACATCAGGCCTTCACCAATCTCCACATCAAGGCCTTCCACCAATCTCTCATCATCAGGCCTTCCACCAATCTCCACATCAAGGCCTTCCACCAATCTCCACTCCAAGGCCTTCCACCAATCTCCACATCAAGGCCTTCCACCTTCCACATCAAGGCCTTCCACCATCTCCACATCAAGGCCCTTCCACCAATCTCCACATCAAGGCCTTCCCCTCTCCCTCCTTCACCAATCTCCACATCAAGGCCTTCCACCAATCTCCACATCAAGGCCTTCCCCACCATTCTCCATCAAGGCCTTCCACCATCTCCTTCAGCCTTCCACAATCTCCACAAATCCCCACCACCCCACCAAGGCCTTCACCAATCTCCACATCAAGGCCTTCCCACATCTCCACAATCAAAGCCTTCCACCACATCCCACAATCAAGGCCTTCCAACCATCTCCCACATCAAGGTCTCCACCAATCTCCACATCAAGGCCTCCACCTCTCCATCAAAAAGCCTTCCACCAATCTCCACATCAAGGCCTTCCACCAATCTCCACGTTGAGGCCTTCCACCAATCTCCACCTTGAGGCCTTCCACCAATCTCCACCTTGAGGTCTTCCACCAATCTCCACGTTGAGGACTTCCACCAATCTCCACCTTGAGGCCTTCCACCAATCTCTACCTCAAGGTCTTCAACAAATCTCTGCTTTCCGCACTGCCATACAGCTGCTGAGAAGAGTTAATTCTCTCCCTCTTTCTGGTGGCTAGAGGAAAACGTAGCTTACCCCCACCACACTGCCTGGGAACTGCCCAGGTGTACAGATCAGAACAAGAGACGAGATACTTTACCAAGCTATTTTAAAAAGCACAATCTCTTGTTTATGTTGTGTGCAACATTTTACCTTGACTCCTTACCTGAAAACAAACACAATATGAAGTTTGAAACTAAACGCAAAGGTGAACGGCATCTAAGGCCTTAATCTAGCTGTTGTCCCTTCCACCACCAAACGTAACAATATCATAGAGCTAGATAAAGGGAAGTTCCACAGACCCCAGGAACGATTGAAAAATACATATCCATCACCATAGTTTCATAACTATCATTGATCAATGTCTCTAGCCATTAAACTCAAGAAAAACATGGGAAAACTAGAACGGCACTCGGTAGAATGCATACCTCCACCAGGCTGAACAATTTCTATTTTGTATCTCCACTGATAGGCCAGATCTACATCTGGACCTGAACCAAAATCTAATCAACTTATTCCTGTCACCTACCCAACTCGTCCACCATGTCTTGTCATTTAATCCATCCACAAGGGTTTTTGAAATATCGTGCTATATACTGTATCTGGAGAGGGGACAGGAAGTGGAAGGATGCTGACTGAAGAGGGGGACACATAGCAGGGGAAGGGTTGGAAGGTTGTAGGAGATGTGGGGGAGGGAACTGACACGGAGGGGTTTGACACTGTAAAATAACATGAAGGAGATTTGATTGTTGTGCACAGACAACCTCTGCAAACTGGTCTTTGGAGACAACTTGGGCAGACAACCTCTCTCTTTGTTTTCATTAATACTGATTTCCTTTGTTTTATGAAGAGATCCCATCTGTAATTTCCCTTCTCCCTTCTGTGGAATTGCCATCCCGTGGTTGTTCTCTTGCACTCTTTCCATCCAGGGCTTCAAGCAGGCAATGCACCGACATCTCATGTCATCCCCCATCCTACCCACAATCCATTTTATCTCCCATTGATCCTTCCTAGCTCAACCCTCCGACTTGCAGGTGGCTGTGTTTCTGCCTCTTCTGTCTCTCCTCTTTTCCTGTTTGTCCATTCCCATGTCCAACTGTTGCTGCACTCTCGTTAAGTTGCCTTTTTACTCTCTTCATCTCGCTCTTCCATGGTCTGAGATTCTGTATACAAATATGAAGCCAAGTGCAGTGAAATGGGAGGGGGAGGGGGGGGGGTGGAAGCCTATAAGTCTGCTGTTAAGTAATCCTCTGCATAGTGTACTGCTCACGGACACCTGCCTGTGTCAGTTAGGCATGCTTTTTATCTGGTGCTATCAAGGGAGGTACAAGGCACCCCTCCCTTTATATGGGACGGTTTCTCTGTATGCATCTTTAACACAGGGACTGAAAATTCGTTTCTTGGCTTCTACTGGACGAAATTGGCTGCAAATTTCAGAAGTTAATCCTTTGTAAGTCGAGGTAATATGTTCCAAATTTTAGCATCGTCCATTTCTGCATTCTTGAGTTTTTAACGAAAAACCTCAAATTCACGTCGCTGTCTGTCTGTCTGTCAGTCTGTCCGTCCGTCCGTCCTCCCGAAATGTGTTGGTGCTCATATCTCAAAGGCTATTCATTGAAACTAGCTGAAACTTGGAATATACATCGGACAATACGTCTAATTAATGGCTTTCAAAACGCATTCCACCTAAGTGCCATAGTAATTTTTTTTGCTTTTTTGATAGATTTTGCTCATTAGCTATTAGCTTGAGTTCTGTTCTTGTGCAGTACAAGTATGCAACTTTAACACAGGGACTGAAAATTCCTACCTGGGGGGAGGGGGGGGGTCACCCCCCCCAAAATCGGTATTTACTTTCTTCTCCAAAACCATACACCAAATTTTGATGAAACTTAACCACAACCTTCATCACCCATGATATTATTGGGGGGAATGCCAGGGGTATAGAAAAGGCCTCTTTATATGGTATGTGCCATGTGGCAAACAATAGAAAAAAGGGACATTGCACAGAAAAGTTCATATATAAAGGGGCACCCCACATACATTGGTTAAAACACGTCAGTACGGAGTTTTTTTTGTGTACCTTGAAAACGAAAACACATAAGATAATGTGCATGTGTGTGATTAATTTGATTAAAAAATTGGCGCCCCTTTGCATGAACTTTTCTCGAACATTACGTGGTTTCTCCTGAGACCACAAGGGTAGCACAGCACGCACACAACATTTTTTTTGAATGTGCCTTATTTTCTATCGTCTGGCATTTTCCACAAGCCATGGAATGTCCCTTCTTTTCTAATGTTTGCCACATGACACATACCATATGAAGGGGCATTTTCTATGCCCCTGGCATTTTTCTCAAGAAGAACTATATTATGCTTCAGACCGGTGTAATTGTACAGTGATGTGTCACGTGATTTGAAGTGTACTTTGTCTCTTGGCATAACTTGATACAGCAGTTGGCAACGTGCTCGGTTATAAAAATTGCACTCTTCTGTATCCTCTTTACGTGCTGTTATGATCGAAGCTTTTCAAATGAGTGTTCGCTTAAAGAGTGTTCTTTCGGTATGTTTGTGATGTCACTGTGCAGGGAGTGGAGGAAAGTGACCGAAATGACAAGTGGGCGGCGTGTTTTGATACTTGGCTCTGGTTATGTATCCACACCCGTTGTCGACTTTCTTAGTCAACAACTGGATACAAGCATCACAGTTGGTATGAACATTAGAATAAATGCCTCACACATCCCATTTTCCTACCTTTCTTGCTGATGTGCATTCAGATAAACTTTCTCACATTGGAGTGGGTGCAGTGCCCTAGTGGTAAGGACACTTGATTGATAACATGTATGTTGTGGGTACAAATCCAGCTGAGGAAAGCAAGAGCAAAATGCTACTTACATGACCTTGGATACAATTCTTATTATTATCGCTCATTTAGGAATGGATATTTATTGAAAGAAACTTTTACAATGATCCATTAAATGAGTTGGTCTCAATGTTTGCCTCCAAAGCTTATGTGTACCCAACCCGTCCTTCGCTGTCCCCACCTTACCCCCTTTTACAAACTGCCTCATCTACACTGTGACTTTTTTTATCCAAGAAGATAAAAGTTCTTCTCTGCCATGGTGACTGGCCCAAATGCCATCGGTGCCCATGTTATCACAGCCTTCTCTGCGGCTCTTGCTTGTCCTCTGTCTGCTTTTTTTAAACCTCTTCGTCATCTTAGAGACAACCTCACATCAGCTTGGAAGACTGCCATTAGGATTCCAATGTACAAAAAGGGTACAAAAACAGATCTTGTCATTTAACTGACATTTGCTGGCTTTTGATCATCAGCAACATCCTGGAATACAATAATGCAGCTGATGTCAAGTCTTTCCTCTTCAAACAGCCTGATCTCTGAGCATCGCTTTGGATTCCCTCCTAAGCACTCATCTCTGGATGTGCTACCACTCTTCTCTCTCAACAATGTATGGGGCCCTGAATCTCAAGTGAGAGCTCAGGACCATCTCCCTGGTCACACATTTCTCAGGCATTTGACAGTCTGGCACCATGCTAAGCTTGCCAAGCTTCCTGCCTGTGGTATACAGGCTGTCTTCATACCTGATTTTCTGACTTCCTCCATTCATTCAGAGTCAACGAGTTGGTATCAGGGGAACTCTCTCTCATCTCCTCCCCCAATGGAGGTTGGAATCCCTCAAGGCAATGTCTTGGCAACAGTCTTCTTCGTAGTTTACATAGATGACCTCACTGATGTTCTCAACAATGCTCTTCATCTTCTTTCCTTCACAGTGTGTGTACCATACTACATGACACTGACAGCCAGATAGCTGCTGTATCACTCTGCCAATCTGGATCAATTAGAAGTTAGTCTAAAAACATTGAAGTCGTTCAATCCTTGAAAATCTCACCAATCTGTTTCCATGGTCAGCCATTTGAAGAGGTTCATTCTCTTGAACATCAGTTTCACCATCAGTTCCACCTGTCCTGAGCTGACCATATAGCAAAGGTGGTCTGCAATGTCAGTCACAGTGGAGGCATCCTTCAATGTTCCAAGTAATTCCTTGAAAAATATGAACGTCACACAGCCAACAAGGCCTTTGACCCTAGCTCAATTGAATACACTTCTGGGATGGTACCCCAGAATCGCATCTTTCCCGATTCTGTGGAATCTTTGCCATCTGATGTGATGAGGCCAATGCACAAAGCCTGTTGCTCACATCATGGACAGGTCACTGGTGTTTTTCTTGCAGCTTCTCCTCTGGTCTGGCTTCTTGTACTCCCTCATCCCACTGGCCCTCCATAGCTCCTGCAGGATGCATGCATTCTTCCAATAACCCCCATCTGGTTAAATTCTCAAAATCCAGGCTTACTGCCGACCTCCACTCCTTTGTTCTCTGTTCTCCTGCTTATGGAATGGCTTTCCAGAGACTGTTGAATTGCTCTGTTCCCAACAGGAATTCAAGCAAGCGGTACACAACCATCTCCTGTCAACCCCATTCCTAAGCGCAATATTTTCTGCCCGAAGCAATCTACTTGATGTAATATTTATTACTGGCAAGCTACTGTTTCTTCCTCTTTTTATTATTTTCCTGCTCGTTTATTCCCTTGAATGTCATGTCAAACTGTGGCCCTACTGACCAATGTCAGTGCAATACCTTTTTTCTCTCTGTCATGTGACCTCACTCTTCCATGAGCCTCAATTTTTGTATAAAACTGGAAAGTAGAATTTGATGTGAATGCATCAATGGACACGCCTCCACCCACATTAGATGTCAACCCACTGTTACGTTTGATCTCAATTAAAGGTCACGAGAGAGGAGAAAATGGAGAGAGAGGAGAAAGAGGAAACATCAGATGCTTCTAACTTGAATTATGATCTGCAAAATGATTTTTAAAGGCCACATGACCATTGACCTTTTGACTTTTCAATCTAAAATTGAATGTTCAAAGGACACATGACCTTTGACATGCTCAATACTACTCTTCCTTTCAATACTTCAAGTTGGCAGTACACTACCACCTCAGCTCATCTTCAATCATCTTCCATTATCCCCATTCCTCCCCACTAACCACACCAACACTGACTCATCGTACTCGGCCACTATTGTGACGGAACCGGTCTTGACCCCCATCAGCTGATTTGGGATGTCCGTTTCTCGATTCTGCCAGAGTAAAGCTCCAAAGATGGCTGAAGTGTGGAGGCATTGTGACGCAAAGGGTATGGTTACTTTCATGTTAGAGACATAAGAATGTAGCAGCATCTCTGCTGTGGCATAAAATAAAGGATGTGCCTCCTCAACAGTCCTTTCCTTTTTGACAGTTTTCCCCTACTGAGCCTAATATATCCTTCTTGCTGAAAATACAGAAGACTATGGTTAACTTTTTTTCTGGAATGGGAAGCATTGGCTGTGTCCAGAGATTTTTGAATTTTTTCCTTGAAGGAGGGTGGTCAAGTCCTGGTGGATGGCCTATGCAGAACAATGGCCTTCGGTGATGGTTCAGTTTGGTGGCTCCTCTATGGTGCATCCACCTTTGTCTGGAAATCGACGGTATTTCTCTTTTTGCCAAGCTGGAAGATTAAACTATTCATATGGTTTGGTTTTAATGGATCTCCAATGCATCATGGAATAATTGTTGCTGCGTCTGCCTTTCCACGATGGTGTTTTAAATGCTTGACGTGTTTTCATGGTTGATGGAGATTATTCTTCTGATAATAAAGAACATTTTCAAATGAACTTCTTTTTTGTAATGCATTATTTAAGGAAACTAGAACAGCACTTGGTAGAGAGCGCTTACTTCCACCAGGCTGAATAGTTTAC
>CM068961.1:25894172-25915059 GCA_035128595.1 Eptatretus atami | reverse complement strand
CCATTGATTGGTCAGATCTGCATCCGGACTGAAACCAAAATTGAATTGGCTTGTTCTTGTCACCTTCCAAACTCGTCCACCAAGTTTTGTCGTAACCCGTGTATAACCTTTTGAGACATTGTCCTATATATTGTTTTATGTCTGGTGTTGGCTTGATGGTTATGGTGGCAGGCTTGGGATCCTAGGGTCCTGAGTTCAAATCCTGCTTGGGTGTTGAATTAATACCAGGTGGGGTTGACGCAGCCTGTCATCCTTCTGTGGTTGGCAAAATGAGTACCAGCTTGCTGGAATGATTGAGCCATTCGAGTATCCTGTGCTGGAGTGGTGACCTGTCCAGGATTGTGCCAATAGCGCAGGAAATTGCTTTGGCAGCACTGATGCTCTGTACAGAGTATGGTCCCAATGGAATGGTTGAGTTCTGCAGCACTGACAGCCAAAGTCAGGATGTGATCCAGCCGTTTAGTATTGAAATTATTACGTGGTGTACTCACTGTATGTCACAGAGTTAACTTACATTGGGAGCAAATTTGTTGTGCCATCTTTGGTCCAATTGCCCATGAACCCAGCATGTCTTTTCGGAATTGGATATTAACTGCATTGGTGATGGTTTCTGGTTTGGTTTTTAAATATTTCCCAAGATTAAATTTGGAGCTTCCTCATCAGTTGATTCGGAAAGACCAATGCAAGTTTTTCAAACGTGCATTGAAATTATTTCATACCCTTTTGAAATGTGGTGAGCTCGTAAGTGGCATGCTTGCTTGCCTTCAGAATCCCCCCTCTAACCCAACTGGAATACTTTTCATCATAAGCTAATTCCTAAGAAAAATGCTGATTTGTCTTGGAGATTGGGACACTCGGTGCTACCCACCAATCGGATTTGCATCGTATATTGTCCTCCTCAATTTCCAACCAGTTTGCTTTCTGTGAAGCCCTCGAGACCTTGTCACGCGCTTTTGTTTAATGTACATGTACGCTTGATTCCTTTATTTTGAGTACTTTGGCAATGGTGTGTTGAGCTTTCCCAAAGGTTTACTCTAAAAGTGTTTGTTTTTGGTTTTGATTTTATTGCATTAGCGAAGAAATGTGTACACAGTATTGAACTAGGAAAATATAACTTGGAAATCCTTTGGTGAGTATAGACAACGTCTGCGCCATGTTTAACCAATTGGTATTTGGTCGTATCAAAATGGAATTTTGTTTTTAGAATTGTTTTGCGAGCATGTGAGCAGTCAAAAATGCATCATGTACTATTACAGGTGGTGCTTTAGTGCTGATTGATTAATGACTTCCTGTGATTTTCAAAGCCTTCTTTACCCTTTCCTTTCATCGTTTATTGCCTTGTTCTTGTAGAAATTTTATTGGACGTAACTTGTTAATTCTTCTTCGTTTGTTTCCAGCACAAGGCTACAGGGTTGCATCATCGGCTGAGGGTGCGGCTGTGCCGCTGATGCAGTGCCTCTGCTGGCCGAGGCAGGAATTTGTTATTTGTTCATGGTGCCGGCAATAGTTCGCCTACTCTTCGTGAAAGACACCGTGGGATCTTTAACATCCACCAGCTAATGCCGGCAGATGGGATTCCCATGTAACGTCCATCTGAGAGACGGCACACACGTTTATGAATCACCCTGCCTGTGAAACACTGGGATGACAGTTTATAGCTGGGTCGGGATGCAAACCCAGACTAGACAGATTAGAGGCGAGTGTGCGTACCTCCATGCCATCCTGTCAGCCGAACTTGTTAATAAATAGAGGAAGCAATCAGTTTCTTTCTCTTTTTCTCTCTTTTCTCTTTCTCAAAAATTAGTTGCAGTTGGGAAGAGCGATATTCAAAAATATTGCCACCACCAACTAGTTGAACTGCCCAAGCAAGGCTCAGGTCCGATCTTTCAACCAATCGACATGGATTTACTATCAGTCTTGCCCTATACCTATAATTAGATGGCCACTTATTCGCAAAAGGTCATCGGCATGCCAGAGTGAATGTAAAATTGTGTCCTTAGTCAATCAAAATTGTTGAACTTGGTGTTGTTGGTAGAATAATATGGAGACTTCTGTTGTTGTTCGGCAGCTTCTCAAGTACCAGAAGAACTTGCAAGGTTAACTAAAGACTTCCCCAACACCACGGTTGTCCATTTAGATGCAGAGAATGAAATTGAAAAGTTGGAAAAGCTCATCAAGAAATATCATATTGTCATCAGGTATGATGAGGGAGGGTCTTCAGTGTGAGTTACACAATGAGTATTGTCTGGTTGAATGCAAAGACACTTCAAACGTTGGACAGTGAGAAGAGCTTATTTGGTCTGATCATTGAACATGTGTGACAGTAATTGTGATTATGGTATTGGTTTTCACTATATTGGGGAATTATGAAACGTACCTAATTTTAATACAATATATACAGACTTGGAGACGCCGGAGCAGGGAGGGGGCGGGTGGTATCCCTTAATGTAACGTATAATATATATGATGGTGAATGCTGTAGAGATCATTCACTGTTGTTGCTACTAGATCATTGCAGGCACATTATTATACGCTACTCATTTCGTCGGCACGTCAAGTTGGTCATCGCCATCAGTAAAAACTGGTAGCTATGAATTAGTACAGCTTGGACCATAGCATTCTCTGCACACAGCTGTGAAAGGCAGGTCATATTTTCGGCATGTGTACCTCCTATTACAGTCTTCTCTACAACTGCAGCAGATGATATCCAGACATTCTGATGGTGCTGTGGGCTGGTCGGTCTGTATGGGTAGACATCTTCCATCCACCATGTGTCATCCCCACTCTTCTGGCTTCATTTTTATATCTGTCACTTTCCACTCCATCATCTGATAGTATATACACGGAGGGTGCGGAGAATGCTGTGGTACAACCTGGTACTAACTCACAGATGCCAGTTTTTACCGATCGCTATGACCAACTTGACGGGTCTACTAATTGAGTAGAGTAATAATGTGCCTGCAATGATCTACTCACCACAACAGTGAAGGATCACTACAACATTCATTGTCATAAATATTATACGTTATATCAAGGGATACGATAATAAAATAGTGATTTCTGATAAAAGTTCTCCATTAGAAAGTTGAATAATATTACTTGTATAAGAGTTTATGCCAATATGGATTGTATGGTCTTGAGAGAACATAATTTTCTTTTGAAAAATATTATATAATATATGTGTAGTAAGAGTAAAATAAATTAGATTGTTACAAATATTATTTTGATAGAAGTAGAATATTTTCATTTAATTACAAAGTATGTGTGTATGACCTTTAACCCTTTTAACCCTGAGCTCCTTGGACTTTCGGCTCTCCCACCCTGAGCTCCCTGGAGAAAAATCCGGCCGCTCAGGTGTGTGGAGGTCTGAATAGCGGCCGGTAAAACGACCACTATGGTTCAAAGGTTTAAGAGTGAATCATTTGTAAATTTGATAAAAGGAATAACAGGTGTAACATGCAATATTACATGCATTCAAAATGATTTCAGCATGTTTGAGCAGTTGTCCAATGTTTCCCATGGTCTAAAATATCCAGAATCAGAATACAAGTGTTGTTTTGGTTTCCCAGACCAGACATGTCACCTGAGAGCGAAGATCTGGTGAGATATTGATATTTTTTTGTCGGCCATATTGGATTTATGCAAATTGTACACAT
Organism: Eptatretus atami; assembly: GCA_035128595.1. Classification (NCBI taxonomy): domain Eukaryota; kingdom Metazoa; phylum Chordata; class Myxini; order Myxiniformes; family Myxinidae; genus Eptatretus; species Eptatretus atami. Next base: position 25,911,403 of record CM068961.1, on the reverse strand, counting down.
TTCCGCAACAGAGATTTCTTTGGACTTTTAGTGTGGTTTTCTGGGGACCCTGTAGAAATGCAGTGGTTTAAAAAAAAAAAATCTGTTGCAATTTGTTCCAAGTTGAGTGACAAACAGGGCGAGATTTCCCTGGACTAATTAATTGTAAGGGAACTCGTATTATTATTACTATCTGATCGTTTTAGATTTTAGAAGGGCTTTTCCTTACGAAGATGAAGTGGTAATAGTATATGATTGCAATATATGGCACATTGTACGATTACATGACTTGTTGTTTGAACAAGGAGCTTGTTTCTCCCACTGACCTTAATATATGTGTACTTCCAGCCTCTTGCCTAAATCGCTACACCCAGGAATTGCCAAACTCTGCATTGCTCAAAAGGTCAATATGGTCACAGCCAGCTACATGCTTCCTGAGATGCAAGCATTACATGAGAGGTAAATGTGTTTAAGAGTGACACATTTAAGGTACGTCAACATATTACATATGCCGGTTGGAGGTGGGGTGGGGAAGGGAAATTGAGAAAATGAAAAGGAGGAAATGGGGGACAAGAGAAAGTGTTGGTTGAGGCCTTAAGGGGGAAGGTAGAGAAGAAATGAAGGAGGTTAGAGATGAGAACAAAGGAAGTGGACGGAAATGGAATGTTTTGAACATAACATGAGGGAGGGCACTCATACATTCCACCATTTTGCACACATAATATGTAAATGGCCCTTTCGTATATATTTATGATCTTGTGTGACTTGCGATCGCAAATTGAGCTGAAAGGTGCACGCGTGCACTTTAAGCTTCAAAAAGGTAATATATAAACAAAACAATTGACATTTTGGAAATTGGTTAAAAAAAAAAACATTGAAACTAGAATGCAGGTTTTATTTTCATTAAAGCATCTAACAATAAAATATCATGCTTTTTATCGTTTTTTGGCTCAAGGGTGAAGAATCACTTTAAAAATTAAATAATTCTCGTATCCGTATCCGGATTCGGATCTTCATCAAAATCGAATCAATTCATCCTTGTCACACACCCAACCTGTCTACCCAGGTTCATCCAAATCTGTCCACAACTTTTTGAAATATGATGCTATCTATCGTTTTTGGCCCCATCTCTCAATAGTGAAGAATCACTTTAAAAATTCTCGGTCGGATCAGGAGCCGGATCTTCACCAAAATCGAATCAGTTCATCCAGATCCGTCCACAACTTTTTGAGATATCCTGCACACAAACAGACAAACAGACAGAAAGAGGTGAAAACATAACCTCCTTCCACCTTCGGTGGCAGAGGTAATGACAAAAACGTATTAAGTATTATGTTGTAAAAAATATTGCACCCTTTTGGTGACTCCATGATTTTGATAGCAGCAATCAGCATGTACAGGGTGTTTCAAAAAGATTGATACAACTTTGACTTCCTGCCATTGCTTTGATTTTTGACCTGTACCGTTTTCCTTTTCAGGGTTTGGTGGTGTTATCGTGGCATTTGTTCCCTGGGATTTCTAGCTCCGTAGCTCAACTATGCCAATGATAGTGAAGCAGAAGACAAAAGTGGTGGCTTGTGGTATGAGACTAAATCATATGTAGACACCTGCCAGAAAAAGTTGTTGTGGTTGTTGATTGCACCGTTCAAGTGGAAATGGGCTTCATCACAGAACCAGATCTGATTGATCCTGTTTGGGTATACCGCTCCATCCTGTCACTGAGCCAATTGCACATTTCAAGTCTCCTTCTCATGCCATCTTGACTCAATTTATGCCGAATAGAGATGATGTATGGGGAAAAGCTTCAGTTCCTTAGTGAGGAGACGCCAGACTGATGTTGGTTTGATGCCTAGCTCCCGGATGCGCCGGTGGTGGGACTTCTTGGGACTGTCCACTGCAGAATCCCGCACGGCGTCGATGTCACTTTCCACTCCATCATCTGATAGACTAATTAAAGTACATAATCAAAACATGATTTCGGATTTGAGGATCGGATCTCATGGACTAAATAAGTGTGAAATCTGAAAATGTTAAGAAACTTGGCTCATGGTTACTGGCCTAGCACTGTTTCCCTTGCTGCGGTTGTGCACTGTACCCTTGTGCTCAAAATGTTTCACAATATGTTGAATGGCACAATTTGTGGGTCCATCACATGTTTTGAGGTCGTATCCCCGGCAGAACCTCCGGCGGGTGTCTACATATGATTTAGTCTCACACCACAGAGCCACCAGTTTTTTTCTTCTGCTTCACTGTCAATGGCATAGTTGAGCTATGGAGCTAGAAATCCCAGGGAATAAATACCACAATAACATCACCAAACTCTGAAAAGGAACACAGTACACGTCAAAAATCAAATCAATGGCAGGAAGTCAAAGTTGTATCAATCTTTTTGAAACACCCTGTATTGCCCTCTTTTTTTTTTTCTTAAACTAATATAAGCAGTCTGACACAATGTGTGATCAACACTGTATTGTCCATTGGCAATTTGCAAAAGAATTGTTACATGCTGGACTGTAGCTCCAAATTTGTTACAGTTGTCAGTTAAGTTATATAAAAACATTACCCGAAGAGGTGCCTGACCTATGACACCTAGATTGGGGTTTTCCAAGACGGCTGCTGCTACCATTATAAAAAAAATCACCCTTTTCACCATAACTTTGAAACTAAAGGACTTTCGGAGGTGCAACTGGTGTCTATACCCATGATGTCAGGTCATGCTTTGTGTTGATACTTGTGTTATGATGAATAACCTCATATTTGACCATATTCACAGGGGCTCTGCCACCAACATTATCAAAATCACCTTTTGCCGTAAATTTGAAACAAAAGGGGCATATAGGGATGCAACAAGTCTCTATGGGCACAATTTTGGGGTCATGCTTCAAGATCATTATGTTCTTATGGTAATTGAGATCCCGTGTGAGATCATTAGGGAAAATATTTCAAGCAATTGATGAACAATCACACTGTTTTAAGTACCCTCAAATTTCAAGGAGGAGATGATGCCATGTGTCTAAACTTTTTATTTCATTGCCCTGCAGGATGTAATGTTTCCTGTAAATTTGAATCAGTACTTTTACTCTCAAAGCTCCTCGACATTACAGTCATTGCAAAGCCCTCTACACTGGCAGAGTGCTGTGCACTTGAGTCCTGTACTTCTACAAGCACCTCTTCTTGGATATATCGGTTCGGCCTTGCATCCACACTTGATCAGTTGCCAGCAGGTTTTTGAGGCAACTGGTAGTGTGGTCCAAAGAGGTTGCCATTGACTGTCCTTTTTAATCCAACCAAATCTATCTGGACTCGACGAGTCATGCTCAGCTTCCAAGCACCTCAGCCAGATACTAGCCTGATAAATACTTTGACTCTTATGTTCAATCATTTAAGCAGCCTGTGTTAGTGGCAGGTTTTGCATCATTGGAATCTTTAGTGGAAACAGTTCCCTTCATAGGTCATTTCCATTGCCCGAGCATGATGAGCTATCACAAAGAGTGCATGTGAAGTTCTCTTTGAGTTTGAAGTATCGTGAATTGACACTCATTGGCTCAAACAGGTTGACGGTAGGAAACATGAATGCCCCTCTCACTGGTGGAAATGACTTCCAAGATTTCTAGCATGCTTTCATTGCCTTACGTAAAAACTGAGCTAGGTCATATCTGACCCAGTAAAGCTGTGAAAAATGGATGGGCACAGGAACTTTCTTCCCCACGCTTGGAGCAGATGGAACTGATATGGAAGTCGCAAAAGTTCTTTCCCTTGCCAAATGCTACCCATAAATGCTTGTCAGTTGGAAGTATACGCCAATAACAATGACCACAACGCGTCTGTGTCTACAGTTCTGACCAAAATATCCTTTGCTCCCTTTTGTGCAGCATATGCAACATATAGACGCATTCGTGTGTCCGCCCCCTCATGGTCAGATTCCGGCATGTGCTCACTGATTGCTCTTCGTCACAACTGATTGGCCAAAGGTAATATGGACTACTTTGTCTGGTGGACAGTCAGTGGCAGCTGCATCTTCTGTCAGTGGGGCAAACAACTCTTCTGTGTTGTTTGACTCATGTAGAAAGGAGCCAAAGTCCTTTGGCGTTTTGTTTGTGAATAAACTTTTGTCCACACTCGCTTTCCTCTTTTCTCATGCGTGGTCCCCTTCAGGCTGTCATTCATGCACACATCCCATACCACGTCAATTTGTTTACAGTTCTGAAGTTGATGATTGGTCCAGGGTCTGAAATTCTCCCTGCTGTGCTGCACAAATGTTGAAGCATATCCTCTTAGAAGTGAATGTACCATTGCTGAACCATCAAACACTTTTGCATCAAAGCTACTCCAAGAGATTCAGTGGTTTGGACTTGCAGCTTGGTAATCGAGGTTTGCCATGGTTACTCAGAGATGGAGGACATGGGTTGTTTTCTTGCATAAAGAACTCTTCCAAGTTTCCTTCGCACACCTGACAGGAGATGAACAACTGGCTAAAGAGGCTGTAGTCACTCGTTATGTCTTCCATTTGTTGCTTGGTCTTTGATTTACTTCGTGCAGTGGGATGCTTAAAGATAACGATGTTATTCCTTTTGATCGACTCATGAATGGACTAATTACGTTTGACTAGAACATTCTTGACGTACTCTTTGTACTTTTCTTTTCCAAGCTTTTCCATGTTGAGGAAGGTGTCTACCACAGCTTTTTCCACACACACACATGATCGAAAACTCCAAAACCATGAAACCAAGCATCCCAAAACTTTGCATGCATACTAAGGGAACTCAAAGGGAGTGCATGGATGAAAATAGGGTATTTGGGTAAATTTAAACACACCTTTTGAAGATAATTCACGGCTTACCTTCATGAAAGGCTTATCCTTCGTCAGCCCAACTTCACCTCACATGGGTCTTAGCCACCAATTTGATTCGGCCAACTAAAAATGCCTTGGCTTGGAAAAACGATCTACTCTCAAGGACTATTTAAAGTATATAACAAAATATGATTTCGGATTTGAGGATCGGATCTCGTGGACTAAATAAGTGTTGAAATCTGGAATGAAATCTGAAAATGCTAAGAAATTACCAAATCTTATAACTAGGCATATCATAAGTGCATTTATTTTAGGAAGGCGATGCTTCCACCTTTCTGCATATTTACACAAGAACATGTGAGATTGCCAAAGCATAAAACTTTACTTTTCCTACTGTTCCGACAATTATATTGAGTGAAGAAAAGATGAAGGAATATGCCCAAAGTGTAACGTCATTGAGTGCAAATGCCTGGTGTTGGCTTAATGGTTAGGGTGGCGGACTTGGGATCGTAGGGTCCTGAGTTCAAATCACGCTCAGCTGTTGAATTAATACCAGGTGGGGTTAACTCGGCCTGACATCCTTCCGAGGTCGGGAAAATGAGCGCCAGCATGCTGGTATACTGTGTCGGAGTGGCGACCCGTCCAGGATTGTGCCCAATAGCCAAGGAGACTGCTTAAGCAGCACCAATGCTCTGCACAGAGTATGGTCCCAATTGATGGATGGATGGATTGAGTGCAACGAAAATTATTTTAAAGCAGGCAAAAGCTCCCGTGGCGTGAGCAGTGAGTGTGGCAACCGCGGCTCGGTTCTCCTTGGGGAAATCCCTGGAGTTCGGAAGGCAAAAGAAATTAGAGGATTACAATGAGTAAAGTTCAACTACGAGTTCAAGAGGGAATTGAAAAATGGTTTCAGTGGCTTCAAAGCAATGCATCCCCACTCCACGGCAGAATGCCCGAGAGGTATGCACACTCGCCTCTCAGCTCGCTAGCCTGGGTTTGAATCCCTACCCAGCTATATAATGTCATCCTGGTGTTTCACAGGCAGTTGATTAATCAATGTATCCCTCCAATGAAAGTTAAACTGGGCGTCCTGTCTGTCAGCATTCATTGGTACATGTTAAAGATCCCATGGTGTCCTTAGTGAAGAGTGGGTGAGCTATCACCAACACCATGAACAAATTGCAAATTCCTGGCCTAAACCACTTCCCATCAGTGGCACAGCCACACCCTCAGCCAATGATGCTACCCTGCAGCCGTGTGCTGCATATGAACGAAGAAGATTGGGAAGCTTCCGTCATACTTCATCACTTGGCAGTTATAACTAAGTTCTGATAATCTGGTCAATGCGATTGCATCATTTGTCATATACATATATGTATATATGGCTTCCTGTTTTTTGACAGCCTTTGCATACCAGCTTGATAGGCCTGATGATACAGTGAACCTCCAAAGGAAACCCACTGAATGAAAAAGTAAACAAATAACTTTGACGAATACACCTGGGAAACAACCAAACATGGAAAATGAAAGCAAACAAAATGAAACTTGACATTCTAAAACTACAGAACAAAATAAGTGTAAAAGGGTTGAGTACAAATGGAGCAAAGTTAACTTAAAACTGTATGACTCTTCCTGTTCTTTTATGAGTTTGAATGTAAATAAAAAGTTGGGTTTGAATATTTACCACTTCATATACTTCAACCATTTTTGAGGATCAGTTGGACGTGTGATGTAGTGCGCAGGCTGCTGGCATCACATTGATGAACGAGGTGGGCTTGGACCCAGGGATTGACCACTTTTTGGCCCTGAACAGCATTCATTCTTCCAGACAGCGTGGTGCTATGGTACGTGTGCAGAGCAACTGAGAGCTTTTGTAAATCTATTTCCACTTCCTTTTGACTATAATTGCATCAAAACTTCCATGATTGCTGGAAATTTTCCTTTCCTTTTACTCACCCATTACGCTTTTCCACTTCTCTTCTCATCCTTATTTATGAAAGGTCTGAACCTTTTATTTTTACTCACTCATTACGCATTCACATTTTCACTCACCAATAGTTATTCTAACTCTGGCCAATCGTTGATGTGATCCAATGTATTATCGCTTCTTCATATTTTCATTTTCTTGTGTTTTTGAGAAACTTCACCTTCCACTTCGTGAAGTGCCAAAATTGGGTCATTCCCACCCCAGTGTACCCTGATCCCTGACGTCGTTCTGACGCATACACGTTTGACTCACTCCCACCCTAAATCAACCCTCTACCCTATCCCATCTCCATCTTTTGCTCCAAAGAAGGGTTAACGAAATGTCAGCTTCTCCTTGCTTCCCATAGCAGTTAGCATACCTCTATCAGCATACCATAGCAGTTAGCATACCTCTCTATCAACATACCTCTAATTGATTCCATCCATTATGACTGCAAGCAAGTTGGTTCTTGGGTTTCTTGAGAAACAGTGGCACATCGACATTCCATTTTTTTTTTGTTACAGCTTGTCATATACATCATGGTTTGCCCAAAATTAGACTAGACCTTCTTGTAAGATACCTTTCAATGTCCATTTTCATGTCTTTAAATATTTTCTTGATTTGGTTTGGGTAATGTTGCAGTTGGTTGCAGAACCATCATTGAGTGTTCAAGCTTTGGCAGTTGTTAAAATATAAAATATATAATTGTTAAAATATGTTATTTATCTTCACCTTGTTGCTGAGTCATGAGAAATAATTCTTTTAAATCATGTACTTCGATCTCAGTTTTCCTAGACTGTGATCTTTCCACTTGTACTTGACTAAGCAGCCAAAGACAGGGCTACAAAGTAGCTTTGTGTTGATCATAAATTTACTACATAATCAACGAGGGTCAAAGAGGTTTCATTTCCAATACAGGTGAATTTGCATCGCTCTAACTTCCTTCTTATTGATTAACATTTCAGGTTGTCGACTGATATGTAACATATTGTCGCGTCGAATGGCCTGCTAATCTTGACCCGCCATGACGAAGCGATGACACTTCGTGAATGGCCGAAATCAATGGGGGTTATGCTCAAGTGGTTAGCATGGTTTTCCCCCAGTCCCCTTGGCGGAAATGCTTAAACCCGGTCACTTAAAGAGAACGTTACCAATTTTACCCCCCCCCCCCCCAACCCCCAGGGATTTACCAAAAGCCAAAACGGTTTCACACGCATGCGAGGATGGCAATAGCTGGTCACATCACCATAAATAAAGTGGAGTAAATAAAAAAAATAAAGTGGAGTAAATAAAATAAATATTCTTGGGGAATAACAGGTTTATTAGTCCCCATTGGACTTGGTCTGAAACGGGAGCTTATGGATTTGGTCTCGATTTTTTGTATCCGTGCATGAGTGTGAGCGTGCATCTTCAACCATATCTCACATATGTATCGACCGATTTTTATTCGTACTTGGCAGGAAGACAACATATGATGGTATACATAAGCACATCATTTTATTTTGCAATGCAATCAAAGATGGCCGACTGGCACCCATTTAATTGGAAAAAAAACCTCATGTTGAACACATCCTCAAGCATTTCTCAGACTTGCATGGTCTGATTTTGTTTAAACTATGCACAAGCACAGTACATGATTGAATAACTGTGCACCTCACTTTATTTTATAATCAGATCAAGGATGGTAGACTGGTGGCCATTTTAGTTGTGAAAAAAAAACCAAAAACCTGGTATCGAACACATCCTCAACCATTTCTCAGACATGCATTTACCGATCTTGTTGAAAGGAGGGACATGCCAATAAATATGGAGAATCGTGAGACTAAAATCATGCCGTAAAAACGAATGAAGCTAAATAAGTAAATCCACACTCAATATAATGAAATCCCTTGATACAAGAATAGAACCTATGGCATCAAAAGGAAATCATTCACACACAAACATTCATTTTTAGAAGGGTTTAAAAAGGGTGTAGAAGGGTTTAAAAAGTATCTAAAGGGGTATAAGGGATATAAATGCCGAAAGGGTCTTAAAAGGTTTTTTTTAAAAGGTCTGAAAAGGTGGAAGAGGTTTAAAAGGTCTAAAGGGTCAAGGGGTTTAAATAGTCTAACGGGTCTAGAGTGTCTAAAGTGTTGAAGCCATCTTAATGGTCTTGAGGGGTCGAAAGTGTTGAAAGGGTCTTAAGGGGACTGAAAGGACTAGAAAAGGACTGTCCCCTCTCAGCCACCCCAATCTCTGTCCTCCCCTCCCCCTTTCTTTCCCATTCTTCAGAGCAAGAGGGCATTGATGACATTAAGAAGTTAAATTTAACTAAGATTAAATTGTGATGAAGATCAAATTAAATGAAGAGGTTTTATATTAAACAACTAGAAAGGCACTGGGTAAAGCACATACCTCCGCCACGTAATGCCTGATCCACGAGAACATATCGGGCGCAATACATTTTTGAGATATCTTGCTATATATCGTTTTTGGTCCCATCTCTCAATGATGAAGAATCGCTTTAAAAATTAAATAACTCTCGTATCCAGATCCGGATTTGGATCTTCACCAAAATTGAATCAATTCTTCCTTGTCACACACCCAACACCAAGTTTCGTCCGAATCCGTCCACAACTTTTTGAGATATTGTGCTATATATCATTTTTAGCCCTCTCCCCCAGTGGTGAAGAATCACTGAAAAAATTCTAGTATCCGGATCCGGATCCCGATCTTCACCAAAATCTAATCAGTTCGTCCTTGTCACACAACCAACCTGTCCACAAAATTTCATCTGGATCCGTCCACAACTTTTTGAGATAGCCTACACACAAACAAACAAACAGGCAAACAAACAGACAGACAACCACACAGAAAGGGATGAAAACATAACCTCCTTCACCTTCGGTGGTGGAGGTAATAACGAAACATCTTGTGAGATGACGGAATCTCGCAATATGTGATGGACATGCAAACAGATTGCATTTTGAGTAAATTAGCTAATTATCTCACTACCTGGACGGAAATGAAAAACGTGTCTACATTAGTTTTTGTGTGCATCGATATCATGAATTGTATATCACTAGTACGGGCCCGTACGGGCGGGCCCGTAGGTGCGTGCCCGTAGGTGAGTGCCAGTATGTGCAGCCTCTCTCTCTCTCAAAACCTCGAAAAGGCACATCCGGGTTCCCAGCAATATTCCTGGCAAGTTTCAATCGTGCAAAAGAAATAATAAAAATAAATAAAGAAACATTAATTGTGACGTCATTTGTGATGTCATAGCACCGTGTCTTGTCATTGGTCGACAGATAAATGGCCGTAACTTGGGAACCGCTTATCCGATTAATATCAAACCTTGAAAAGCACATCCGCGGGGTCCCGGCAATATTCCTGGCAAGTTTCAATCAGATCGGACCGTCGATCGTGCAAAAAAATAAATAATAAAAAAAAAACATGAATTGTGACGTCATTCGTGATGTCATAGCACTGTGTCTTGTCATTGGTCGACAGATAAATGGCCGTAACTTGGGAACCGCTCGTCCGATCGATATCAAACCTCGAAAAGGCACATCCGCGGTCCCCGGCAATATTCCTGGCAAGTTTCAATCAGATCGGACCGGCGGTCGTCGAGAAACGGCGGTCGCAGACAGCAGACAGACAGACAGACACACAGAGATTGCTGGAATTATAGATAGATACGGAGTTTCAAAACAATCCGTTGAGCCGCCTCGCAAGAGTTGGGGAAAAACAAAAATGTTAATGGACCCATTGCCAGAAGGAAGGACTAACTGACTGAAGGACATTGTTGTGGCTTTACCAGCTCTTCTCGACTTCACCGTCGACAAGCTAATGAATTGATTGAATTTTGTGTTCAACAGGGAAAAAAAAAGGTCATGTGCCCTTTGAAAATCATTTGCAGATCATAACATGAGTTAGAAGCATCTTTCTCTCGTCTACTTATCTCTCTTTTCTCTCTGGCATTCTCTCATTCTCTCTGTCTCTCTGTCTCTCTGTCTCTCTGTTTCTCTGTCTCTCTGTCTCTCTGTTTTCTGTCTCTGTCTCTCTGTTTCTGTCTCTGTCTCTCTGTTTCTGCTCTGTTCTCTGTCTCTGTCTCGTCTCTCTGTCTCTGTCTCTGTCTCTGTCTCTGTCCTCTGCTCTGTCTCTGTCTCTGTCTGTCTGTCTCTCTCTCTCTCTGTCTCTGTCTCTGTCTCTCTGTCTCTGTCTCTGTCTCTGTCTCTGTCTCTGTCTCTGTCTCTGTCTCTGTCTCTGTCTCTGTCTGTCTCTCTCTCTCTCTCTCTCTCTGTCTCTGTCTCTGTCTCTCTCTCTCTCTCTGTCTCTGTCTCTGTCTCTGTCTCTGTCTCTGTCTTGTCTTGTCTCTGTCTCTGTCTTGTGTTCTCTCTCTCTTCTCTCTCTCTCTCTCTCTCTCTCTCTCTCTCTCTCTCTCTCTCTCTCTCTCTCTCTCTCTCTCTCTCTCTCTCTCTCTCTCTCTTCTCTCTCTCTCCTGTCCGTCTGTCTGCCTGTCTGTCTCTCTCATCAAATGTAACAGTAGGTTGACATCTAACGTGGGGAAAGGCATATCCATTTACAAAATCGTGTGAAATTCAATTTTTTTTTTAATTACCTCTTATTGCTTGCTGTGTTCAGTAGATATAGGATGTTTGAAGCATCATTGATTCCACCGAGATGGCAATTCAGCATGTCTAAAGTTGAGAATAATTGTTTCATTCAGAGTGAGAGTAACAATTCGCTTTGACACACAACATGATACAGCTTTCTGACCACAAGTCTTTGTGAGACCGTAACCATTGGGATAGATCACGAAGGACATTTATGTCATGCAGGACATTTACAATTAAAGCCTGCTGCCATTTCAGCCCTGCCGCTCGACCAAAAGTTTTGTTTTTGCTTCGATAACATTAACATGAAAACTTTGCTTGGTTCTGTTATTGATCCATTTCGGCTTTTTTGCTTCGGTATTTCAAAATTATTACAATGGCCATCTTTTTAAATCGGGCACCTTGGGTATACTATTATCTGATGTCCATATGTCTGTTTGGCATACAAGCCATCCAATCATGATGGGTGCATGGTTTCACTATGCCTTCCAAGAAGGTTGTGTCAACCCTCGGTCACGCGAGAATATATGATGACACAACGTTCAACAGATGGCAAAGTTACGGTGAATGCTGTCTGGGACTTTAAAGGTCTTTCTTGGGCTTCATGCTCAGAGATATAACCATTATTTGTTGGAGCATCATAATAAGACTAAAAATGAAGAAGATGGGCATTAAGAAAAGACACTCCTACCCTAATAATGATCTGGCAGAAGTCCTCCTTCGGCACAGTGTCACCAGGCTTACTCTAACTTGAGGACATCATAGGCCATGGTGATGATTGGACAGATTGTCTTCCCAAACAACACAACTTAGCTATCAGATTATCATATTTAAAACGATGGATGGAATCAACCAAACGTTGGTGAAAGTATGCTCACTGACGTGGGAGGCAAGGAGAACCTGATGTTTCAGATATTAACCCTTTATCAGAACAAAAGAGGGAGATGGGATATTGACGAAGTTTGGTAAAGGGTTGGAGTGAGTCATGTGTGTGTCCGTTATCGTGACGTTAAAGGTGAGGGTGCAAGTGGGGTAGTGCCGAGTTGGGTAACATGTGATAAGTCATCCCCGAACTGTGAAATACAATTATGAACCGGAATGGTTGAAGAATGCAGGTGAAGCCACCCTACAACCACTATGTTTGTCTGGTGTTCATACTTTTGTATTGTGGGGGAAGAGTACTTCACTTGATGAATTTGTGGAACATTACCAGTTTAGTTTGATTCCCTAAGTTTCCTGCATGATTGTTTAGAGAGGGGTTCCATAGAAAAGGCAAACCAGAAAAAAAAACCAGTTGCAGTGGCATCTGCTTGGCCGCTCATACAACAGGACTGCTGGGTCTTTGGGTAAACCAGCCGTCACCGAGATAGCCAAGTGAGCCTTTACAGATGCTTGGAGACCAAGGAGTGAAACGATGGGAATAATTTTGACACCTCACAGAAGGGATGGTCATGGATTAAGAATTAAAAGTGAAGTGGACTTGAGTTGGTAGAAAATGGGGAATAATTGGGAAACAAACAATATTCATAGTAATTATTTTAATGTTTCGTCGAATATAAAATGTTCAAAAAAAAAATCAACCTTCATCCACATTCATGATTGATAAAGCACAACGTCCTTGCAAATTTGCCTCCTTATTGCCAACAGGTGGAGTCATTGGTTTCTTATTGTGGTGGCTTGCCAGCCCCTGAGTTCTCCAACAACCCACTTCGTTACAAATTCAGCTGGAACCCTGAAGGTGCCATCAATAATTGCCTCAACTCAGCCAGTTATCTACGAGATGGTCAGGTGGGGTCTGCACCATCACAAACATCACACGTTTTATGATTTTTTTTTAGTTTGCCTGTCCATCACACGGGAGCGGGAGACAAGGTTTTGAAATCGCTTCTGTTTGTGTGTCTGTGACTGTCTGTCCAGGCCATAACGTTTTTACTAATTGAGCTTTTGTCGTCAAATCTTCAACAAACCTTAATTATAAGAATATAGAGAACACAAATGAAGGCAAATGTACGATTTTTTTAAATTGTCGTGTATGTCAAGTTTAGTTTGATTGCAAATGTGTTGTGAAATGTGTTGGTCGAGGAAAATATCACATCAGTGGTATCTAAATGTTACAAGTTGTCCTCCATGCTAGGGAGGACAACCATCGCAACCAGCCTGGATGACACTTCATATTGTGATTTTAGTTGTTTTTTTACAAAATAACTTTTTTAAATGTGTAATACCCATTTTAAAAATATGCATGATCGGCCATAAATCAACACCATCTAGTTGGGTAAAGAATGTAACATCGTTTATTAATAAACACAACATAATGTTACCTCCATATTGTGTACGGCTGTCAGAAAGGAAACAATTGCTGTCATTTTGGCATCACATTTTCGTTAAACCTGGTCAACAATGCTGATATTGAAATCCTTCAATGGGAACTGATATGACCCATGTTTCGATTAATATTCATCAATCAGTTCATTAACTGCACAGAATAGGACATGCCTTGCCCCATCCTTGCTTCATCATAGTCCGAGGGGTGCTGTGATGATGGCGTATTACTTGGAGATAGGCTACGGCGTTCCTACCCATAACTGACATTTTATTCCACTCACGGGGGCCACGTGCACTGGGCAATTAGTCTGATTCCTCATCATCCATCGTGGTGAATGGGTTTCAGCAGATGTCATCACTACACGTGCATGCACCTGTGCACTTTGACCACTTGGATCTGCAGGTACATCTTGCAGTTGCACAGTTTTTACACTTACAGGACACAACGTCCATTGATTCCTGTGGTAGGGGGTCGTCAACCATCAACTGTTGGTGCAATTTACCACCGGGAGGATCCTCATACCATCCATTGTCAATGTGCAAAGGGTGATCAGGAGGATTGTTTGGCAAATACTAAATCTGGCTCTGGTAGTGGGCACGTTTGGTGTGCTGGGTAAGACATCCCTGGGTTGGAGGAAGCTTTTCTCGATCTTTGGTGTTTTTATGAAACAGCATGTAACGCATGTCATTGATTGCTGGAGCATTCATGTTTGGCAAGTATAGACTCAGTAAATGAACTCCTCCACGTGTTTCTCTGTGGCCTCAGAAAGAGTTCCACGTCCAAGATTGTTCATTAGAGCTGCAAGCTTCTGGAATGTCTTCCATGTGGAATTTTTGCCATTCCCACTCAGTTGATTGACAGTGTCACATCCAGTTGAGACATGGTATGCCTGGATGTTCCTTCGGAGAGTTTGAGTGAATTGGATGCCATGGACAGCAATAAAGCGTCGCTGTTGTGCAATGCCTGTTCTCATCCATATCTCAACTCAGTTGCATTACAAAGTGAATCAAGAGCACCAACACATCTGTGTCTCTACATGAGATGATTTTGTGCTCAAACCCTGCTTGACAAGCTGCCTCAGCATGTAGTATAATGCGTGTATCAGCCTCTTCTTGAGTTGATTCTAGTAGATGGACATCTGATTCTTGGGATGATTCTGCAGTAGTTTAATCAGCAAAGTTTCTAGATGTGATTAACTCGCAATTTTGCAAAGTGTCCTTTGCTTTGATCAGAATATGTGGACTCAGAAATTCACTCAGACTCAATTTGTGGTCTGGGAAGTCGATGAATCGTTTCCAATTGACAGGTAAAGGAACATCTCTGCCATCAATCTTATGGTATGTAGATCTCCTTGGACCTGCTCGTTTTGCTTGGATACCAGATTTGATTGACTCTTTACTGGATCTATCAAAGACAACATCTACCCTTGAGCATCATTCATGGAAACAACTGAATACTGCATTGCTGAATATATCAGAAAGATCAGCCCCAAATGTCTTTGAACCTGTTGGTTTTCCAATTGCTTATACCAAGGCTTGACCATCAATAATGGTGCAAGTTTTAAGTTCTGTAGTTGGGAAAAGTCTTAACGCTCACATCTTCCTCTAGGATCTTTCCAACTACAGCCTTGTTGGTGGATCATAGATCTGCAGCTGTACCTGCGACGGAGAGTGGGACTGGTGATAGCTCATGGGACAAAATCTTTTTAAGATCCATCTCACGTCCAGCAAATTTGGCCACCAGAAGCCACTGAAAGAGCATCTTGTCCGCATTTGCTCTTTTGCCCTTCTATGTTGGATCTTTTTTTGTTCTCAACAGTGAACATTGTTTTGAGGCTAACCCTTTGTGATAGTTTCAGCTTTGTGTGGAACCCCACTTCCCTTGTACATATCCGGGTCTCCACAAACTCTCTGTTGTTTTCTCCATGTGTTTGCGCTGTGAGCAAAACAGTCTTGATGTTTTCAGTGGCAATGTCCTGAGTAGAAAGGCATGTAGTCTTGACTGTTTGTCATAAAGATTGAGAATTGTTCAAGTTGATCCAACAGATTTTGAACATCATTGGTTCACGAGTCAGTAAGTGACCACTCTATTCGTTATGGGTGTGTGTCTGTCTGTCTGTCTGTCCTGTTCCCTGTCCTGAGCATAGCTCCGTGGTGTTTGATCGCGATCCTGATAAAATTTGGGTGGGAGGTTTATATCAATGATCTAGTTGTGTTTTCCTGAAAATGCGTGGTGCGCCCATTAATGGGGGAGCCACGCCCAAAAACATGTGTTTTTAGGGGGTAGCCAATTTCTCAGTTACATCTTCTCCGAGGGGGGTTTGTCGAATCTGGCAGGGTTTCGGTATTTGGTTAGCCCAATGGCACCTCATAGCCCACGGAGCTCGATTTTCATTTTCGTCCCAAGTCAAGGTCACAAGGTCAATCAACTTAGAAAATGTCAAAAAAATCAATAAATTGGGCTCGAGCTCCTAGGGTTTTCAACTGTTTCGAATGAAAGTTGGTAATGCAAGTAGTGCTCTTCGAGTACCCAACTTTCATCATTTACGTTTTTCCCGATTCCCCGCCAGTTTGCCCGTGCGTCCCTCTCGAAGGTCAAAAAATAAAAAAGGCGAACCGTGTACATTGCGTCGTGGAACCATCGCCGTCTCCAGACTTGTCTCTGTCTATATTGATCCTGGAAGTGCCATATCTTGTTCTGTGGTTAAGCCCGAACATGACGGGCGTCTCATCAGTGAGGGTTGTATACTATATGCTGTTATTTTGGTTTGCGGTATGAACTGGAAGGTTTTGATATAACATTGTCAGCATTTACCATGGTAACAACAGTTTTAAGAAACTACTAGAACGACGCAGTGAACCCGTTGGGTTCTACATGAGATGGCGGTTGATAAAAAAAAATCAATTCAAAAAAAGAAGAAAGAAGATAGCTCCAGCAAACTATTACGTGGAGGTTGTTTGCATGTGATCAAATTCTCCCGAAGAGCTATTTACTGAAGGAATTATTTTTTCAAATGATTTTTTTTCGTTGCCGATTTGAACGAAACTTGGAATATTGGCGCGTTCAAGTGAAAAAAATAAAGAGAAAGAAAGTCGAAGACAATATATTGTGCGTAATCTTCTAAACCAATTTAATTATTAATGAACACGTAAGTATTAGATGAAACAAAATGGCGGTTTTTTATGCTTAAAAAATAAATCATTCTTTGTCTATACTAAATGGTTTGAAGATTTAATAACATAAATCATTTTGAAGATTTTTTACTTTTCTATTTTTATTGTATACATTGTCGAGGTCGTATGAGAGCTAACATCACAACACACAAAGCAAGGGAGCAGGACGACAAAAGGGGTGGAGAGGGAAGGACAAACAGTGGGGAACAGAGAAATTAGGAGATCTGAGGAAGGGAGAGGGTTGGGGGAACACCGGAGTGTACAAGAATGGACACTACATGGACTTTTCAGACCTACACGCCAGGGAACTTTTGGGAGGAAGGCAGGGAATTTGAAGAGAGGTGGGTTTGAGGTGGATTACGAGAGTAGAAAAGATCGTGGTTTTTGGGATGGGGAAGAT
>CM068961.1:25845547-25855642 GCA_035128595.1 Eptatretus atami | reverse complement strand
TGGGGATCTGTGCTCGTCGATGACACGGTTACGGAGTCTATACAAGAAGCGAATACTTCGATATCGCGCGGCTGGGGGCAGTAAAAGGTAAGGATGAAACCATTTTGCAGTTATAAATTTAAATGTAGACACGGTGAATTAGCATGCATGATGGAAGAGTTGTGACGTTGGACAAATTTCTATTTATAGCCCTCAGATTAAAGGGACATAAGCGGCCATAAGTGTGACAGAGACACAGGACAGATTACCAATTATAACAGTCGATGTCGCCCCGCTGTATACCACTTCTGCACAATAAAGAGGAAGAAATCACCTCACAAGACGTTTTAAAAACACTTCTGGTGAAAAACAATGAAGAACGAAGTTACCAACCGGAGGCCCCCCCCCAAAAAAAAATGTTCTAGAAGAAATTATTATCTTTAAATCTCATTATGCCCGGAAGATTATCTACTATTTCTCTTCGTACCCAAGTAGAAATATCCATCACTCCCCCGCAAAAAAATTGTCACCCCCCCGCCTTCAAAAACAGAAGATTCTTGTTTTTTTTGTTATCTTGCTAACTATTTAAAGTGAATTTCGCGCATACCCATCCCCCACGAGAAAAATTTGATCCCACCGCCCCCAACCAAAAAACCCAGAGGCAAGCTCCGGCCCACAATACACACCGGCAATTTCTCCGCCCACAATCCGCCGGCAAATCTTTCCTGCCACCAAACACCCGGCAAAACTCCGCCCACATCACACCCAACAATAAGTGTGACAGAAGACACAGGACAGAAAAGCCAATTATATAACAGCGCGATGTCGCCGCGCTGTAAAAAGAAGAGGAGGTCCGTGCGAGGAAGCGCGCAAGCGAGATTGAGAGCGTGTGGGTGTCTGACCAGCACCAAAAACGAGACAGTTTGTCAGTTCGTCCGTTCCAGTGTGGGAGTGACCAGCGCCGACAACTCGTGAGGCACGGGTCGGTCACCAACTCGTGAGGCACGGGTCAGTCACCAACGGACCGTGTGGGTCACTGGACGTTACCAGTTTCGTGAAGTATGAGCTGCCCGTGTCGCTGCGCCAGGGTCTAAACCCGTGACAGACCATCTCGGTGCCCCCCAGACGTCGACTGGCGTTCAAGGCTGTTGGCAAGTGGGTTCACGGCAAGGCTGGGTGCTGGCGACGGACAAGACAGCACATACACATTTCACACACACACATTTCAGGACGTTTTCACTTTGACGGACGACTTTCTCTGTGCGTGACTTGAGAACTCTTCCCCCCCCCCCCTCTGAAGATCGCTGGTACCCTGTTGTGTTTCTTGTTATAAGTGTCAATCGATAAGATCTCTTCTGCTCTGCTCTTCATGTCCATTTATTGATTTGCCTGATAATTATTCATTCGATCTTGAATATATCATTATGCTCAGAATCAAAAGTTCTTTTTATTTTTATTTATTTCCTATTATTAACATCATTTGTTGACTCCAACGCTCCGGTGTCTTTCCTTCATTGGTCTAATTATCCGAACCTTGATAGACTGGAGAATTAACAGATTTTGGGACGCAAAATAGTCGCCAGCACCTAGCGTAAACCGCGGTCGCCAATAAATCTACATAGATAAGATTGGTTGCTTTGCGAGGGCGCTCACCCGTCAGGGTTAACCACGTAACCTCTAGTTAAACGCATAATGACGGTGGACACTGGAACTCGTGGTTGACTGGGTGACGTTCGTGGTTCTAAAACAACCCACCGGACCACAACGTTAATTGTGAGCGGTGGCCCCAGGTCTGGCTCTTCCGAAGCCAACCGGGGATTAATCCCCCTGAGTGACGAGCTGGTGTCTCGGTATCCGTGGCCGCAACAATATTGTTATTTTGCCGAGACCATCATCGATATACATAATAGCTCTATTCTGGTTTTTTTTTCTGACGATTTTTTCTTCAACTACTCGACCAAGGACCATAAAACCCATATCATTATAATGATCTTTGGTGAACATCCTAAGGAGTTTCGGTTGTTTTTAATATTTATTTTCCATTACAAATGATTTTATATGTTTGTTTTTTGAATCTTTTACAGCAGCTTATTTGACTGCTATTTTTTATTGAAGAATCGTGAGATGACAGAATGTCACGAGATTGGGAATTCAGATTTTATATTTACTTTGAACATTGCTCTTAATAAATGGGAACGTTAAGTATGGAGAGGACAGAGCGTTGGGGGTTGAGGAGGAGACAGGGCATATTAATTTTGTAAGAGAGAGACAGGGAGAGAGAGAGAGAGAGAGAGAGAGAGAGAGAGAGAAGAGAGAGAGAGAGAGAGAGAGAGAGAGAAGAGGAGAGAGAGAGAGAGAGGTTGACATTGGGAAGGAGGTTGAGGACGTGGGGTTGGAGTAGGGATTGTGGACTGTGGGCTTGGAAGAGGGAGGGTGGTTTAAAAAACTTGAAGACGAAAGGGGGAACAGAGGACAGAGAGTTGGGGTAGATAGGCGATAGAGAGCTGGAGAGAGTGTTTGAGAACTTGGGGGGTGGGAGGATGTTTGAAGACTTGTGGGTGAGAGCATGAAGAAGAAAGGGGGAGGGGATTATAGAGAGATTGGGGTGGGGGGCAGGCGAGTTGAGAGAGGGGGTTTGAAGACTTGGAGTGGGGGGAGTGGATTGAAGCCTCTTCATCTCAAAGCTGTCAGATGTGGAGCTGTCAAACTGTGCTGTCCTGCCATGTTGTCATGAAAGAAGCAGATGAGACTGAAGTGCTTTGGGAGACCAATTTTCTCAAGGATCCTGTGGACACCTGTTCTGCTGACAGTGTCAAATGCCTCTGTAAGATCAACAAAACCAAGGTACAGTGGTTTGGTTTGTGCTGTTCCCTGCATTTCTCTTGAAGCAGGAGTAAAAAAAAAATCATATCCACAGTAGATCTACCTGCTTTGAAGCCACACTATCCCTCTGGGTATGCACAATCAGGAAGTTGTTGGAGTCTCTTCAATATGACCCTGGCAAAAGCTTTCCCTGTGATAATGAGGAGTGAGATGTCACGGTAGTTGTTGCAGTCTCTACGGTGGTCTTTGTTTTTGCACAACGTGATGATGATAGTGTTCTGCATATCCTCCGGAATGGCTCTGCTTCTCACAGAGGGCGGAGGATGTCATGGAGATGCAACAGCTCACTGGACTATCCACATTTGAGAACTTCAGCTGGAATTCTGTCCTTGGCAGTGCTTTTCAGCTTGCTTAAGAATTGATAGCTTTCTTCAGCTCAAGTGCTGAGGGTTCTTCCTCAAGTTCATCCAAGACGAATAGTTGCGATAGAGCATCAAGTGCAGGCTGGGGGATGTTTGTCTGCAAAGAGTACAGTTCAAGATAGTGTTGCACTCAGCGAGACATCCGCTTCCTCTTGGCGGTAAGTACTTCACCCTCGATTTCTTTCAGTGGGATGACTTAGGATGGTGGAGCCAAGCACCTTTTTGGTCACATCATTCAAGGCATGGAGCTTTCCTATGTTAGAAGTAGTCTGAGTTTCTTGACAAAGGTTGATCCAGTCCTGATTTGCACAGTACCTCATTGTCTTCTGCGCTGCAGTCTTTAGTTCCTGGAGTGTCTTGGCGATTGGATTCAAGTTGTGCTTCAGTTGGGCTGCATTTTTTGCCTCCTTGGCTGATACCATGGTCTCAAACCAGTCTTTGTTGCGAGTTCTGTTTTTGCCGAAAGTGGTTACTGCTGTCTCTTAGATGACTGAGCTTCGAGCAGTCCATGCCTCTTCAGTGTTTTTTGGCTGGCTTTCTTCAGATAGTAAATACTCAAGGGTTTCTGAACACTGTTGAGATTTGGAATCATCTTTTGTACATTTAACATCTTTGCATGCCATTTAACATCTACATGGGAATGCTGTTCAGCGTTTCCATTGCTTGCGCGTTTGTTCGTGGAACAGAATTGATGAATATAAAAACGATATTCAATCGAATGCAGCTCAACACTATTCATGGAAATTCTGTTCAGCTTCTCCAATTCGTCTTCTTCAAAGTTCTCCATAAGAAACATGTTCGGCTTATTGAGATTTATCGTATTGCGTGTTCATCTCAACAGGAATCTGTTGTAATTTTCTGGTGCCTTCATGGACCAATTCAAATCACCTCATCTGCTTTTTCTCGCACTCAACCAGACATCTATGAAAAAGCTCTTTCAATGAGTGATTTTTTTTTCACATTTTAAGCTCTTATAAAAAAGGAAAATACCACCGACACTCTCGTCTTGTATGCTGTCCCAACAATGGTTTTTGGAATAATAGTTAATATTTAGATTTTTGTTTCAAGGAACGCTTTTTGCTGTTTTATCGTCTCGCTAAGTCGTGTTCTTTAAAAGAAAAACTGTTCAATGTCAAAGTTTTTCCTTGCACCCTATTCCACATTTTCAACCCCAAGTCCACAAAATTACAGGTGAGTTATTTAGAGGCACAGTTTCAGTGTTTTTAAACCTTAAGGCCTAATGATGCAATTCCCAGACCTGGAGTTGAACCTTGAAGGACAGCTTGAGTCACGATTTGTATTAATCCATATTTGCCAACCGGATTGTCACCCTGCTTCATAGGCTTTCTCACGTCATGTCAGTTTGCTTTTCCCTTGATTGACTTTAAACCATTTCTTGGAAGATGTTAATTTGATATGTATAAGTAAATTTCCAACGATTCAATAACAATAACAGCAATGAGCTGATACTCTAGGTTCCCCATCTTTTGGGTGGTACGACGAGTAGATCGGTGTAATATGAAGGTTACATGTTGAACGGTTTTTGAAATATCCCAAACGCAAGTCTAATTACCAAGATGGTTGTCATGGCAACATAATTCAGCCAATCACAGCCTTGATCTAATCAGTTTGAGATAATGTCATGAGGAATAGATATCTGCAATATGAAAGTGAAATGTTCAATGGTTTTTGAAATATCACGAACATAAAAAGTACGTGAACGGATGATCAGTCGGTAGGAGCTCATTTTAATGCAGAATCCAACATTGTCGGAGGGGTTGGGGACAACTAGATCGAATCACAGGTTTAAGGACTCGAGTGTAAAGGTTTCAATCCTGGATCTTGTCAAGTGCTCACCTCTGTCGTCTGGGGTTGATGCCCCCTCTTGACTCCTAGTTGCTACTCAAGTCTTCCCAACCATATTTCCCCTCCCTCCATCTTCATCCCATACTCTCCTTGTCACCGTTTTTCTTGCGCATCATCTTCACAAAAAACACCTGAACACAGGAGGCCATTTGGCCAAGCCTGCACTCCATGAACATCATGTTAATTAAATGTAGCACTTTTAACAACATAAATTCATTGGGGGAGACGTGTAATCCCAATACCAGCATCATAAATAGTGCCATAAATAGGGTATTCCATAAATTTCTTAAACATCTCAAAAACTAGAAGGGCACTCGGTAGAGCGCATACTTCTGCCACGTAATGCCTGATCCACGAGAACATATCGGGCCCATTACATTTTTGAAATATCATACTTTCCAGTACTATATCGTTTTTGGCCCCATCTCTCAATGGTGTAGAATCACTTTTAAAAAAAACTAAATAATTCTCGTATCCATATCCGGATTTGGATCTTCACCAAAATCGAATCAATCAGTCGTGGTCACACACCCAAACTTCCCACCAAATTTCATCCGAATCCGTCAACTTTTTGAGATATCCTGCACACAAACAGACAGGGAGGGGTGTAAACATAACCTCTTTCACCTTTGGTAGCTAAGGTAATCAACGTGAGAAATTTGTTGAAATGATACAGAAGGATGCTATTTGGCTTATTAGTTTCAGACAAATTTTAAGAAAGGGCTTAAAGTCGTTGGAAGCATTTCATGTTAACTCGATGACCCATGAGCCCGTTGGGTTCCTGTTGTGACAGCGGTTGAAAAAAAATCATTTCAAAAATAAAAAAAGATACTCCACCGATCTATACCGCTGAGGTTGTTTGCATTGATCAAATAATCCCGAAGAGTACTTGACTGAATCGGGAATTGATTTTTTAATAATATTTTTTCGTTGCCCGATTTTAACGAAACTTGATACTGCACACCGCAGGAGAATGGTGAGTAAGGTGGCACTAAAATTTTTGCGCTATCGTGTACCGTTTTGGCTGTATTTCGGGAACATATATACAAGAGGAGAGTTTTAGTAATATATAGATGATTGCCATTCAGGCTCACTTTGTTATTTTCGGATATGCAGAGCTTGATTGAAGTGTTTGCCACATTCGATTGTGAGTTTTTAACCCTTTGATAGCCAACTCAAAAAAAGAGCCATCATTTATTTTATTTTTGTGAAATATTCTGTCATGGCTTCAAAAGTCTTCATTTCAACAAGATGTTTCAGTTTTCTAAGGTTTATTGGCTCGAGACTTCAACTACAACACACAACAGAGTATGAGAAGTTTTGAATATGTATTAACCCCATGTCCGCTACAATTCAAAATGACCACTGAGGCAGTACTTAATGATTGGCAATGTAGGACACAAGAAGGCTTTTCATTTCAATTCCTCGACAGCAGACAGGACAAAAGTAATTAAGCCTCCTACATTCCTCCAAGCAATAAGGTAATTTGAACCAGAATATGCCCCAACCCCCCACCCCAAAAATCAAAGAAATGAAGTATAAAGCAATGCTATATGACAGAAGTCCAGTGAAGACTGGTATTGAATTTCAGATAAATTACGTTTGATATCAGTCCTCCAAAATGTTTTGATATACGCTGTCTTGGCTGTCACATCTGTAACCTTCGGTACATGGTAATCTCAGTCCACTGCAGCTGCAACGCATACTGAGGCAGCCATTGGTGCACCCACACGACACGATCTCCGAGCACACTTTAGGAATCGGAGGGAGGGAGAGTAAGCATGGCACCAGCTTCTCATCTTTGTGGGTCCGGCGCATTGATGTACTGCACGGGAAACATGGATGGAGAGAGTGGGATTGGTTCCAGACACTTGCTTGGTCATGTGCATGCGTAATGTGGAATCATGCTGCATCAGATGTTGGAGGTAGAGTTTCTTGAGACCGACCTATGCAAAATAACTTGACTCGTGCTTCATCGCAACTGTCTACATCTGGTACTCCATACACTTTGCAGATGAAAGCCTCGGATTATTTGATAACGTCATCGGTAATTTCACCTTTGCCGAGAGACCTAGACTGTCTAATGGGTCATGGTGTTCCTTGAGCACTGGCCAAGCAGTCGACTTGCTGTAACCGAAGAATTGAGACACTGTCAGACTTTGTTAAGGAATGAACGCCAAGTATCATGTTAACTTGAGGGGCTGTTAAATGCTTTTGAACATCGTGCACTGGAATAAACTTGGGGGGTCTTGGCAGTGCCAGATTTCATCCACAAATATGAACATGGCATCTTGTCATAATAGGCAAGTCTGGTGTTGGCTTAGTGGTTAGGGTGGCGGCTTGGGATCCTTGGGTCCTGAGTTCAAGCCCCGTTGGCCGCTGAATTAATATACACCAGGAGGTTGACTCAGCCTGTCATCCTTCCGAGGTCGGCAAAATGAGTACCAGTGTACTGGTAAGGGGGACACTGCATCAGCGGCATAGCCGCGTCCCAACCAATGATGCAACCAGCAGCCACAGGCTGCACTCGTTAGAGAGAGTCATAATAGGCCAGCAATAGCACCAGTATATCAGTGTCGAGTCATTGCCATGAAGTCTGTCGTATTGACACGACTGTCGAGTCCACATTGCCGTGAAGGCAGTGGAGTACAAGACAGCAATCAGCCTCCTCATGATCTACTTCAAGTGGTCACATCAAGCTATGGGTCTGAAGTCTTCACCTTTGTTGGTTCTGCAAATCCTCCAGAGAACAACAATTTGGTTTGAAGGGCCATATTCAATAAGGTGATCAGATAGAAACACGGCAAGATCTTCCTTGTTTCCTTTTAGCGCCACAAAGTTTGACCAGTTTGCTGATAGCGGTACTGTGCGACTTTCTACTCAACGTCTCACAGGTTGTAAGCCGTGTTGGCGTTTCACTCTTGTGTCCACTTTGATGGAGTCTTTCCAAGATCTATCAAATGCAACATCAATCCTGGCATTCTCCCTTGTTGTATACCGTTTTGGCAAATTGTTTCTGCATATTCACCAAATGTCGTTTTGTCTGTTGGCTTTCCCAGAGCCATCACCAATGCTTGGCCATCAATGATTAAGCAGGTTGTCCCACTTAAAGTCACAGTTGGCGGGGTAATGACATCAGTGGTTCGCACTTTGGCGAGCAGTGATTAATTTATTGGCAGTGTGTCAGCTTCCATCGGTTTTTGCGAGCGACAGTGGCACTGGCATCAGCTCATGCTGTAAGACTTTGTCTCGCGGTGGACTGTGCACCCTACTCTGTAAGCAGTTATTAATCTTTGTAAGATATTTTTGTCCACTTTAATAAAGTCCTGCTTGCCTTTTGTTTGGTCTACCATACAATGAGGAAAATGTTGGAGCCTCATTCTTCTGTTTGGGTGATTTGAAGTCGACACGCTCTTCATCCTCACGCGCATTACACGGACGTTTTTCGACAAAGCTTTTGAGCTGAATTTGGCCCAACTGACGAGTACCGAGCAATGATTCCTGAATGTCAGAGGCAGCCAGATCCTCATTGACAATATTTTCCAGTGTGGCCGTGGCAGCTTTTCTGGTGAGCACGTTGCACTGCTGGAATGCCATTACCAGCTTGTCTTTGTCTGCGGTATTTTTGGCCATACTTCCTCTGGTACGCTCATTGTACGAGTGGTCATCCTCTTCGTCACTCATCGTCAGCGTCGCCTTGCTCTGAGAAGCTGATATTGTCTGTAGATTATTCGATAGTCTCCATCTGCTCAGTGTTCATCCAATTCTGGTGATGCCAACCAAGTGCTCCTAATTTTTATCTCATCTGGAACGTAGATCCAGGAAGCTTATGGGATGGCGCATCGTCCGTCCGTCCGTCCACAAATACTTGCAACTTCTTCTCTGAATCTAGACATATGATTTCGATGAAACTTGACCACAACTTTCATCACCCATGATGTACCAAAGCTTGTTCACGACATTTAAAAAAATTGGGGTCGAAGTGTGTTTAAGGGGGGATGCCCCCCAAAATAGGTATTTGCTTTCTTTTCAGAAACTACATACAATTTCGATGAAACTTGATTACAACCTTCATCACCCTTGATGTACCAAATTTTGTTCATTCACGCTATTTAAAAAATCAGGGTCTAAGGGGGGTTAGCCCCCAAAATATGTATTCGCTTTCTTCTCCGAAACTCCACACACAGTTTCGATGAAACTTGACCACAATGTACATCACCTGCGATGTACCAAAGTTTTTTCTTTTTTTTATTTTTGTATACCTTGTCGAGGCTCGTATAAGAGCTAACACACACAACTTATAACAAAGGGAGCAGGAGACAAGAGGGGAGGGAGAGGGAAGCACAAAACAGTGGGGAACAGTAGACATTAGGAGATCTGTGGAAGGGAGAGGGATGGGGTGGGGAACACGGGGTAAACAAGATGGACATTACAGGACTTTGGGAAGGAAAGCAGGGAATTTGAAGGAGGTGATTTGGGGTGGATTAATGGGGTAGAAAAGATCGAGGATTTGGATGGGGGAAAATAAGAGGTGGTGTGAACAGCTGTTTTGAGGCCTGGAGGAAGAATGGGATTGAAGAGGAGTGGAGTTTATTTCCAAAGGTGGCAAAAAGAGGAATGAAAGAGTGAAGGTGAGCAGTGATTCGTGATTTTGGTAGTTAACCAGAAGGGGGTTGTTGGCAGACCTTGAGCACCCTACGGAAATATGGTGGGGACATATCGCAGACAGGGCGGGGGGGGAGGGGGGATGATACCGGTGAGGAGACGGTAGAAGACAGAAAGACCACTGACCTGCCTGCGGTGAGAGAGTGAGAGGCCCAAAGACTCAGCCTCATCGCGGGAGGATAATAATGATCCGAAATGCCTTGGTTATCCACAGCGTGAAGCCGAGAAAGGTGAGAGGCAGGAGCACCAGCCCAGGGGGAGAGCAGTACTCCATCAGGCTGTAGCCTTCCTCCAAGTTTGTTCACATCATTAAAAAAAATCGTGCTCTGAGGGGACTACG
>CM068961.1:25810736-25836504 GCA_035128595.1 Eptatretus atami | reverse complement strand
CTCCAGTGTTTTGCAAGGACTGCCCTGCAGGCAGCCACACCACAGGGACTGCATTGTGCAGCCTGTGCATTGTTGTTTTTTTCTGCATCCATCCATTCACTGTGCCAGAGACTCCATTCAAGCCACAAACTGTTGACTTTGTTGTGCCTTCCTCCCACAGATAACAGGTCCTGGGCCATGGTTAGTGTAAATATTAGAAAATGTAAATAATTTCTTTTAACCCACCTGTGTGTTTGTCTTAGCGCCGGCAATCTTAGTTAAGTTGTCTGAGTGAGTCTGATAGTTTAGTTACGCAGCACACTAGGTTATTTATTTTTGGGACATGTATACAAATGTCGCACTCAGGGATCCATAGGTAAATCGTACTAGGGGAAAACTTACACATGCATGCCACACAAAAATTTGACGACTCGGGACGAGTCTGTAAAAAGGGGAGGGGGTAGTGTTACGGATTTGGAAACCTTGTGCACACAAGCAGCCAGAGTCGCCGTAGTTCAGTTATTTCGATAAGTATGCGTTTATAGTTAGAATCCTTCCTTCTGTCTAATGGGAATTACATGTGTGCGCTATGAGTTATTTTTTAGCTCGGTTTTTTTTACAACAACTACATCCACAACAACAACAGCGCACCGTCGCCTCGCTACACTGGTCGCCATTGTCCACGTGTTTTTGGCTGAGGGTGTGGGCGGAGCCTCCGTCGCTTCGGGTCGAGGCTTCGCTCCAAAGAAGGGCATGGACCGTTTCCTCCAGCCAATGAGCGAAGGGCGAGCATGACACGCACGCCCGAGCCAATCGGGAGGTGACCACGAGTCGTCCGACAACCCCTCGTCCAATCTGGAGGCGAGTACCTCAGAGCGTTTTCCCTCGACCTGCGGGGGAGGGGAAGGATAAGTGGAGTGGTGAGCAGTCGTTGGGGGCGATTGGCTTGGCGGACGAGGGTTCTGCAGAGTGATCGTGGCGACTGCAGAGTGGTCGTGAGGAGCAGGTTTTTCGGCAGACCGGTGGCGACTGCGGAGGGTCTGCAGTCCGGTGGCGATTTGCTTTGTTTGCGGCCGTGCTGACTGGCGTCCGTGGCGCTGTTCTTGGTTCCCGGAGCTTGGTGCGGCGTTGTTGGCGGTGAGTTCGAGTCCCGCCACCGGACAAGCTCGAATAGGTCGCACGAGGCGGGACAGGTACCCGGGCCCGGCTGAGGACCAAAATAGACCCACGGGGTCCAGTTTCTTTTTGGGTGTGTATGTCCGTGGGCCCAGTCTGTTAAGTAGAGCTGTTAAGTGTTTTCGTTCCTTGTACATTACATTTCTTATTCAGATAACTCTGCTCTTTGTGTGCTTCCCTCCCCGATTATTATTGTAAAATAAATCCCCTGTTAAATCTTCCAGTTCGTTGTTCGTGTTTTCTTACATTGACCCAGCATGGTTCGGTATTGAGAAATAGTAAGGCCGTTCGGGCTGGTAAGTTGCCATTGGCACCGGCGCGGCTCTGGTAACTCCGCTCGGTTACGCCGGATCCGACACCTGCGACTTGGATCGGACAGAGTCGGCCGAGGGTGTGGTTTTCCCGGTAGTTAGACGACGTGAATACTTAGGTAAATTGGAATTAGACAAGTGGACCCTACCTCACGCCGTCAAAATATTGGCGACCACGGTCCGATAAGGGACCCGTGACATTTCGGACTTATCCGAGAGTCACGACCTAAATTGCGGGTGTTTGGTGGGAGACGACTCCACTGCTCCACCGAGTGGTCGTTTATCGCCACCGACCCCCGGCCCACAACAATACCTCCCATTTACCTTCCCAGCTCACAAATTCTTCGAGCAGTCCATCTGAGACACGAAGGCCTGCCTCTCCCTATTTCTAGTTCCTCCACTCTCAACCCGCAAAATGAAATTATCTATTTGTGTGCATTCATGAAGGCCCTGTCACACCTTGACGATTTAGCCAGCGTATGCCTGACGTATGCAAAATTTTGGCAAAAACGTGGCACACGTCGAAATACGTTATGGGTAAGTTTGTAATACGTTAGAGCAACGCTGGCATACGTCGTAGTACGCGGTGCTGGTAGGTTTGGCATACGCTGTTGTACGCTGCATACGTCGTAGTACGCCGAGGTGTAAGACAAATTTTCCATGCTTGAAATTTTTCGCGTATGCCAGCGTATGACTTCACACGTTCCGCATATGCTTGGCCATAAGTTGTAGGCACGTTAGCGCGATCGTTGACACACGTCGACACACGTTACTTGTAATTACTCATAAGTCGAAACACGTCGAGGTAATGTTTAGCGTACCTGAAACTTATTTCTAACCTATGAGTAACGTGTTGTAGGCACGTTACGCGATCGTTGACACACGTCGACACACGTTACTTGTACGTTACTCATAAGTCGAAACACATCGACGTAATTGTTACGGTCAGTGTTCCAGACTCCCTGGTTTTTTTTTGGGTTTTTTTTTCGCGCGTGACGGTGATGTTGACACTTCGATTTCTAGTGCGGTTATGATATAATATATTAATAGGCTGCCGCTCAACGATTTAAATCATAACCGCACTAGAAATCGAAGTGTCAACATCACCGTTCATACCGAAAAAAAAAAAACAAAAAAAAAAAAAACAGGAGTCTGGAACACTGACGCTAACCATTACATCGACGTGTTTCGACTTATGAGTAACGTACAAGTAACGTGTGTCGACGCTGTGTCAACGATCGCGTAACGTGCCTACAACTTATGCCAGCGTATGCGGAACGTGTGTCAATATGCCGAGTACGTCGAGAAATTTTCAACATGCTGAAAATTTATCGACGTACTCGGTGTATG
This sequence comes from Eptatretus atami, assembly GCA_035128595.1. Lineage (NCBI taxonomy): Eukaryota > Metazoa > Chordata > Myxini > Myxiniformes > Myxinidae > Eptatretus > Eptatretus atami. The sequence continues at coordinate 25,833,688 of CM068961.1, read as the reverse complement.
ACGACGTATGCCAGCGTCACTACGACGTATGCCAGCGTGCTGTTAACGTATACAAAACTTACCCATAATGTATTCGACGCTGTGCCAGCTTGGTTCGGCAAATTTTCATACGTCGGCATACGCTGGCTAAAACGTCAAGGTGTGACAGCGCTTCACACTTCGATGTCTAGTGCGGTTATGATTTGAATCGTCGAGCCCAGCCTATGAATAGCCTACGCCACGTGATCGTCGGTGATACGCTGCCGCGCGCTATGAATAAGTTAGACTATCTTTGGGCATAGGTAGTGAACGCCGACAACATGCTCAGCATTCGTTGGTATAAGATTCTATATGTGATTGAAACGTTCTGTGTACGTTTACTAATACGTTATGCATACGTCCATCACGTTATTATATGCCCAAAACTTAAAAAAAACATCAATAGTTCAGCGGTACGCCAGCGTTTCTACATCCATTTTGATACCTTGCCATACGCTGGCTAAAACGTCAAGGTGTGACAGCCCCTTGAGTTCAAGTCGTGTTCTGTTATTGATTTGTTTAATTTTCGTCTCTAATGTCATAACTCCTGTGTTCATGATTACTTTGGTTGGAAGTCGACAATTAAACTCCTGTAAATTTATTAGATCAACCAACCTTTTGTCTTATTGCCTATATGGAGGTACTTCCCCTTTAATTTAATGACATGCCTCTGCTCACTTCGGAGAAAATTTTGGAGAGTGATCACTTGCTCACCTGTATTTTGCTCATGGCGAGCTCTGTATCATACTCCATATCGTCTATGTCTGTCTGTTTTTTGACCGTGATACATTCGGTTGTTACTTGTCCAATCTCAACCAAACTTGACAGGACTAAGAGCCCCCCTCCCCCCCTCCAGCCTTCCCAAAGGGGTTTTCTTCCTTGCGAAAAATCCATGTAAATAGGTTTCACAGAGACAGGTACTCCGTTTTGATTTAACTGCTCAACCCACTTAACTCAACTAGTTATCAATTATATGGGAACCATTCGTAATCTTAAAAACAATGAGTATCCCACGATTAATTTGCAATTAGTCATGGACATGACACCAATATATATTTTTATTACAGGCCCGAGGCATCAAAAAGCTCCATATATTGAACAAACAGTTTCAAATGTACCACATCACTGCCATTAATGCATTGAAATTGCATCAGATGTGGAAACAAATGTGAATTGTTGCTCACAGCTTGCCGGCTCGATGGCAGAAGACGCCATTTGCATTTTTGCCTCTCCATCCCACCCAGTTTAGAATCCCATGCAAGCACAGGCAACTTGGTAGTTAAGTTTCACTTATTCAACAATTCTATTTTTCTTCTTTATTATTTTCGCATTTTGTTGCAGATTTATTGGTACAAGCCAAGTCTGGGACTGGCAAGACTTGCGTGTTTGCTACTGTAGCATTGGATGCTATTGTGCTTGAGAATCCAACAGTGCAAGTAAGGCAAAACTATGTCAAAAATGAGTGTGCGTGTGTCTTTCATACACGTGGATAAAAATGAAATACTCCATAATACAGTCAAGTGTTGATATGGTACTCTATTATTGGTTGTTTTGCAAGTACTCAGAAAGTGCCACACCTGCAAAAGGACTATAAATGCATTGGTAATAGCATCATCACAGTGTGCCGATTGTGTTGTGAATATTATGGCTCATGGGAGGGAAATATTACATGACACGTCTTAACTAGTGAAAGCTACTCCGTGTGGTAGATTGCAGCCCGACTTCATGTATACAGTGGCGTGCAAAAGTATTCACCCCCTCAAAATTTTCACATTTTGATGCCACCTGAGTGTATTTCATTATGCTTTCAAATCAAACTTAATATATAGTCTTCACAAACTATTCCAAAGTGATAACGCTAAAAAATGCAGATAAAAAGTGAATAAGATTAACAGAGAAAATCAGATGTTGTCAGTTGCATAAGTATTCAAACCCTTTGCCTAATTAACCCTAAATCACTTCAGGAGCAAATTATTTGTTTGAAAGGTTACAAATGGGTTTCACTTGCATGTACTCAGTGGTTTAACTTTAAGCTCCCCCACTTATCTCAGGAGTTTTAAGGCGCAACCCGCTTGGTTAACCAACAAGGCAAACATGAAGACCAAGGAGCTTTCCAAAGAAGTAAGACATAAAGTGGTGGAGAAGCACCGTTCAGGAGAGGGTTATAAGAAGATTTCAAAGTCACTCATTATCCCTTTGAGTACGGCGAAATCCATCATTAAGAAGTGAAATATGTATCCTACCACCCAAACTACCCAGATCAGGTCGCCCATCCAAACTCAGCAGCCGGGCAAGCAGAAAACTGGTTCAGTGTCACTGTAAATCTAACAATAACTAAAAGATCCACAAGGCTCTATGTCCAAGATGGGGGTGAGTGTTCATCAATCAACAACATCCCATTTCCTTCATAAAGTTGGCCTCCATGGACAGGTGGCAAGAGGGAAGCCATTACTGAAAGACGCATCTAGATGCTCGTATGGAGTTTGCGAAAAATTATCTTCATGATTGAGCAGGCATGTGGAGAAATGTTTTGTCGTCAGATGAGACAAAAATTGAACTTTTTGGTTTAAATTCAAAGCGTTCCGTCTGGCACAAGCCAAACACTGCACATCACCCAGTATCCCTAATGTCAAGCATGGTGTTGGCAGCATCATGTTATGGAGCTGCTTTTCATCAGCAGGGACTGGCAAGCTTGCCAGCATAGAAAGGACATTGGATGGTGCAAAGTACAGGAGAATCATTGATGAAAACCTTGAGTCAGCCATAAATCTGAAACTTGGTAGGAGATTCACATTTCAGCAGGACAATGATCCGAAGCACAAAACTATAGTCGCACTGGAGTAGCTGAATAAGAAGAAAATAAACCAATGTCACCCTTAGGGTGACCCGTATCTTGCCAAAAGGTGACCACGTGTGACTTCTTTAAGTCACACTGAGGTGAACAGAGCTGCTATCCACCAGGAGCGACTCCTTGAGGAATATCTGCCTACGAGAGATTCCGATGAGAATCGTTCTACAGAGTAACCATGAAAAATATGCGTTTGCCTCATAACGTCACAAAATGACGTCATAATGTCTCAAGCTTGACATCTATCTATTAATCCAGCAATTCTCGTGTGTGTGTGTGTGTGTGTGTGTGTGTGTGTGTGTGTGTGTGTGTGTGTGTGACCGCTGTTTCTTGACAACCTCTGGTCCGATCTAATTGAAACTTGCCAGGTATGTTGCTGGCGACCTGAGGATGTGCCTTTTCAAGGTTTGATATTAATCGGACAAGTGCTTCCCAAGTTATGGCCATTTATTTACCAAACCAATGACAAGACACGTTGTTGCGTGGCCGTGGCCGATGGGAAGGGAACCTCAGCCGCGTTCCCATTACGGGTTACAACGTACGGGCTTCCGGAGAGTGATGACTTCGTGTATTCTAATAATTTCTCGATTTCTTATGCGCATTTATAGATAAACACAATGGCCCAAGTTATGATCGTTTTCATATTAGACGGTGTATAAATTTCGGGAACATCAGAGTGCTGGTATGCTCCGAACCAGGAAGTAAATTTTTTCTCTCTCTTCTCTTCTCTTTTTGTTTTTCCTTGCCACGACATTGCGAAAAGGAAAATACTTGGCGCTAATGAATAATTGGGTATTAAAAATAAATTGCGAATAATCGTAACTGCGAATAATATCGAACTTCCGGGTCACGCACGTATGGGCACGTGAGAGCGAAGAAACGCCTGTGTGGTTTATTATTATTATTATTTATTTATTATTATTATTATTTTTTTTATTGTGTTTTTTTTTTTAGGGCACGTACTAGTATCTAGAAAGCACTCATCGAGGTGTTTAATTTGAGGTACTACACGATATGTGTCCTAAAACTTGAAAATTTGACGTGGGTCAAATATGTTTGACCTAGGCCTAACCATGAAGGTCAAGCCAATCGCCACCAAAAATTAATCAGCTGAGCGCCAGACCATGAATTATATTCCCATGAAGTTTGAAGACTATCCGATCCAAATTACTCAAAAAATAAGGGTTTCGTCGACTCCCCTGATTTGCGCAAAGTGACCTTGACCTTTGACCTTGACCTTCAAAATTTTATGCGCTGAAAGGGACCTCTATAGGCCTCTGATATGCGAAGTTACAAAAATTTCCAATGATAACTGTGCTCTGCAGAATTTTTATACGTGATTACAGACAAAGAAAAAAAAAAAAACAACCAAAAAAAAAAAACAAAAAACATACAAGCTGACTAACATATCTTGCAAAAACTTCGTTTTGGCAAGATAATAAATGTTCTTCAGTGGCCCAGTCAAAGTCTTGACTTGAACCCAATTGAACATTTATGGTGAGGCTTGAAGATTGCAGTCCATTGACGATCCCAATCAAACTTGGCAGAACTTTTCATATGAAGAATGGGCAAAGGTTTCTCCATCTCACCGTGCAAATCTAGTCGAGACCCACCCAAAAAGACTCAACTCGACTCTTGGCTCTCATTGCTGCAAAGGGTGCTTCCACCAAGTACTGACCTAAGGTGCTGAATACTTTTGCAACCAGTGAATTTTGATTTGTACCTTTTATTTATTTTTATTTTTTGCAGGTATTCCTGATGTGCAACTTCTTTCAACCTCACATTGTTTTAGTTTGATCTCTTCAGTTCTGAATAAAAAAGTTCATTTGGAAAAATTGTTTCTACATAATTTGTAATTCATCTAAATGTGGCATTATTGGAAGGGGTGAATACTTCTGCAGGCCACTGTAGGTCTAGAATATAGTTTAAATGTTTACATTTAAGATGCAATACCTCTGAGAAATGCATAATTGATCACAGAGTTGCATAAAAGTTTAGAATTGGTATTCTCAGCATTGTACTCTCTCTTTACTTTTTGGTATACAATGGAGTTGAATTTCAAAGTTGAGAAAAGTAGATTGAGACAGTTTGGTTTTGTAAAGGCAGTTATATAGGTCATGTTGCATAATGTTGAGAAGCTCTAATATCCAACTTTTGTAGGTCTTGGTACTTGCACCAACGCGAGAAATTGCGGTGCAGATCCATGGTGTGGTTACAGCACTGGGTTGCAAAATGGATGGCCTTCATTGCCATTTGTTCATCGGTGGTACACCCGTGTCTGAGGACCAACGCCGTCTCCATCAGTGTCACATCGCGATTGGCTCTCCAGGTGGATCATACAATGAAAACAGTAGTTCTCAGTGTTTCACATGATAATGTAGATGTTGAAAGAAAAAGAAACAAGCTTGACAGAGACAATAATGTTCAGTAAATAGTTTAAAATTATAATTTTTATATTTACTTGCTGTTTTTGTTTTTGGATTGTTAATTTCTACCTCTGCCACTGAGGGTGGACGGAAGTTATGTTTTCATTTTTCCACAGACTATGGTCTTCCGGTCATGTGTGATCTAAAAATGCAATTTTGTCATTTCCAGGGGTGTCAGGATTGGTGTTTCACCCCTTAAGTTGGGTCCATCAGTCAAAATATGCTATTTTGACCAGTGGAGCCAACTGCAACATTTGCTAACTGAAAAACCAGACTTTCCAGGGGACTGTAATACGGAATGCTTATAGACATCAACCCAGTGAATAACCTCATGAAAAAAACCAAAAACTCACTTGTACCTGAAAGGCTCACTGTGTTAAGCTATATGGAACGTTGCAAAATATAAGCTAAAATCAGCAATTTCAACCTGTGTGGCCAACTTCAACACTCGCGAACTGAAAAACCAGACATCCCAGGGGGCTGGGATTTGAAATGCTTGTAGACACCACCTTGTGAACAACCACATAACAGAATTCCCTTTTGCTAAGCTACATGTAACTCGTCGCAAAGCAGTACAGATTCGGATATACCTGAAGTGTGTTTATTTCACACAGACTACGATTTATTTACCAGATAAACTGACAACTACACTCCAGAACACATTCAAAAAAAAAATAAAAACTCATTGCAATATTTGTTTGATAGCATTATTGATTTATGTTGTATTTACTGTTAGTATATGTATATTTTTAGTTTCGTTCACATGTGTGAATTGATATTTATCACAAAGGGTCGCTCGACGAGCTCTGCTATTTCTGGCTTGTCCCCTCTCGCTCGATTCTTGTTTTTTTGTTCTTTATTTGTGTAGGTTAATTTGAACAAGGATGAAATAAAGTATGCAGTATACAATGCAATATTAAGGGCACATTATGTGCATATTTTCTTCATCACTGTCACTGTCGTCCTCCATATTATGCGTTTCGTTCTTGCACGCCTCGTATCGACACAGAGGGGTGCATGATTTGCTTTATGACAAGAGCACCGGGCTGCAAAACATACACTTATTTTGCAGCAAGTGCCTACTGATGACTCCATTCATTGAGCCCAAGGCCAACGTCTCAAATTCCACAAGTATATATTCTAGGCCAGCCATGCTGAAGCACTTGCCAATCAATGACTGCCATGAAAGACATCACAGTATGAAACTGTCCTGTTCTTACAACAAGCATTTCCTGCAGAGCAGCATTATCCCACATTATCTGCACAGCTTTGGCATAGATTGCCTGGTGAAGCACGAGAGTGATAGTTTCCAACTTCAAGCAATCAGCCATTTCTACAGAGGTAGACAGGATATGTTTGACAATGGACATGTCAGTCAGGGAAGCTTCTATTGCAGGCATATGATGGATAGCCGACTTAGAAGTGTCGAAGCTTGCTGATCCTGATTGTAAGCACTCCAGCCTGGGATGCTAATCTCTTTGCACATGGTTTTCATAGCAACGAACAAGAAGTCCTTCATAGCACAGACTTGGATATGTTCATCCCTGTCAACAGGGGCATGTGACAATGAGGAAGTGCTGTGGCACTGTTTGGTGATGTGGAGCAATTTTTACATTTTGTCGTGTGAGAACACGTACCCGCTTACTCACAGGCAAGAAACTTTGATGGGACCGCGGTACAGCTATATCAACGATGCTCTGTTGTAACATTATGCCATTAGTACGGTGAGTGCTACCTGCCCCAGAGAGTGCCTCCTCCTGGGAATCGATGCTGTCCAGACTAGAGTGATGAAAACACCCTCGGTAAAGCCATCCGGTAGGCGGGAGTTACTCTGAAGCCGGTTCATTGCAAGGGAGCTTTCAAACCGAGATACGGTTTCATAATTGCTACAATGACCGAAACAACTCATGATTTTGACAACATTATTCACACATGCCCACCATTATTCAATACCATTTTGTGTCGTGTGATGAGTTGCAAGTGTCAATTTGGGAAACTAAACAAAACAGTGATCTCACTATAACAGGCTTGAAGTCCCGGTGTCGAATAATGAGAGTACTCACGTTCTACTTCCAGTAGCGGTATTCTTGGTGTTTGGATACAGAAATCCCGTGTAGGATTTGTGGCATTTCCTGTGGTATCTTAGCTTCCTTTGCTACACAGTCACCTCCTCACGTGTACATAAGAATACTTTCATCATTCTTCTGCAGGGCAGCTTGGTTCAACCCCTCTAAACCGCTGATAGACGATGCTCAGTCAGTCTTAGTTCACACAGTTCACACACAGCCACGATTACAACTAGTATATCATTGCAGAACTGTGACCCCAGGAGTTTACTGAGTCTTGAAAAGTCATACCTGCAGTCAGTGACAGCTTTCAAATTCTTTATAATGGTTGACTTCCTCTTCGTCCGCACATTTATTTCTTTGCGGGCACAAATGACACAAATGTTTGTCAAAATGTGTGCTCAGCGTATTGCAGAAGATGAGTGGTGTCTTCTGTGTTGGTTCATCTGTTGAACAACCTTCTTTGTCCACTTCCATACCAACATGCTGAATGAGTGAATGATAGACAGAGTACTACTACACATACTGTTAATTTTCTCAGCCTATGATTGAGTGCAGAACTCCTTGAATAAATAAACAGGGCTGATTTATTCATTATGAACAGGGACTGATTGTGCAATGGTATTAGTCTGGCTGTGTTGGGTGGTAAGATGAACCAAGGGAGAGTCTGATCATTGCAGTGCAGAGGTGAGACTGTCTGTGTTCACAAGTACAAGTAAAGATTAGGAAGTGTTGCATTCTGGCAATGCACATGCACAATGAGTATCTGTGAGAGCAACAGCTCCAAGTCACACTGAGTGATTCATAAAGATTATAATCCATAGTACTTACCTTACGCTTCTGAGCTCTTTCAATTTTACTTATGTTGGTGAATCTGCTGTAACACCACTGGTGAAAAACATGATCACTTGGCAATGCTCCACTGGCTAGCTCCTGAGCAAGACTTCTCTCAGGCTCCTTCTGGGTGTCTCGCCAAGCATGGATGCACTCTTCTACCTTTCCTAGTGTCACAGCATTGAATTGGCTCTGGCTCACTGGTACTGTTCTCAAAGGGAATAGCACACTCTTGGCCCAACGCCATGTTTATAGCTCGCAGCTGATTGGCTCATTCAGCTGATATCACTACACATTAGGACTAATTACCGTTGTATTATTACACCAATTGGGAAATTATCTCACAACAAAAGGCAATGATGTATCCCATCCTTGCACAGTAAGTGGTGTCAAAACTGTGATTTCAGATAGTTTTTGACTTTGAGATCATGATCTGATCCCAAAAAAATTGTCCCTGAAGTTTTGGCACACACCTAAAAGATAACATGCCATGTAGTCCGGGAGCCCATGGAGATTTGTTTAGCATTGCGAGTACAAAAGGTTTGAGGCTTGGAATATGATGGGATACAACATGGGACCCTCAAACGGGCATTCTTAAGTTTCATCTCCCATACCATTCCTGGGGGCGACCACTTAAAGTACCCCCAAATTCAAGTTTAATTAGCATGATTGAGTACATGAAAAACCAGTGCCAAAATGTTCTCCTAGAAGGTATAAATAAAGATCCGCCATTCTTAAGTGTCAACTCCTGTACTTAGCCTACTTAAGAATGCCCCTAATTAGCGCTAATTATCACGTTAATTAGCATGATTGAGTACAAAAATGAGACTTGCACCAAAATATCCAGTAGGGTACCCTGACTAAGTTTCGGCCATTCTTAAGTGTCAAATCCTGTACCAAGTCCAGTTAAGAACGGGTCAAAGGTCAGGGTCAGTGCTGCCAGGGGGATAATTAGCATAATTAGGTACATGAATGAAACCAGCGCTAAATTGTTCATCTTTTGGGTGAAAATCAAGATCCGCCATTCTTAAGTGTCAACTCCTGTACTTAGTCTACTTAAGAACTTAGTCTACCCCTACTTAGTCTACCCATAATTAGCACTAATTACCATGCTAATTAGCATGATTGAGTACAAAGATGGGATTCAGGCCAAAATGTCTATCAGACCACCCTGTCCATGGATTGGCCATTCTTAAGTGTCAATCCTTGTACTAGTCCACTTAAGAACGGGGATAAAATGAATGAACAATATACATTATATATGCGAAAACAGAGTTTAACTAGAGGGGGAGCACTCGGTAGAGTGCAAACCTCCGCCGCCAATACTGCTAGGTCACTCAAGTGAACCTGATATCTTATTCATTCAATTTGACGTCAACAGTGCTCACAGAGTTATAGTTTGCAACTTTCCCTTTTACTTTTAACTTTTACATACTCAATTCATTCGTCATAACTAGATTCCTTGAGAGGAAATTGATTTTACGTCGGTATATCCACCTGAGTTCCAAAATCAGCCGCAATTATAATTTTGGCATGTTTGTTGTTGGAAATCACTTATAACATGTAGAAATGCAAAAAATAATCGAAATTTTGTTGAAAAAAAAGTTGCAAAAATTTTTTTTTCTCTAACAATTTTTTTATGGGGGGGGGGGGGGGGGGTGGAAATCACTTAAAACATGTAGAAATGCAAAAAAAAAAAAAATATTAAATTTTTCAAAATGGCGCCATAGCGGCCATATTGGATTTTGGACCAAGTCCAAAATCTAATGGCATGATCCTTGGACCATTAGTCCATGAGCCAAGACCCGAATTTTGGATATCGGTACCACCCGGGGTGACTAATTCTCTTAGGTGTTTTTAGCTTGCTACATGTCTCTAGTTTATGTTTTGATATGATAGCCCTTGCACACTGGTAGCTTAGTGGTCGTTATCACTTCTTGAATAGACACACCCTACCGAAAATTCAGAAAAATTTTAAAATGTCAATTTGGGGACAGGAATGCCTAAATGTCACAAAATGAATATAGTAATTGTCACATTTAATACAAGTCCTGTAAATACACACTAAGCATGCCATGGGCTTGTACTTACTATTATGGCAAATTACTCCTCCTCAATATCATCTACGTCAGACTCGGAATCTGACAGTTGTGCTACGGCTCTTCTTCAATAGCCTTGTCTGGCATGTCTGTAACCTGCACATGTCCGTACACTTCAGGCCATTGCTGAGGCAAGTGCACTTAGGGAGTTCGCATGACCGCACACACTTGCAGGACAGTAGCTGCATAACAGCATCTGGTGCTGGTGAGCCTCGCATCCACGTTGACAGCAAGCTTGCCGTCCTCATCTGTCATCCAGCCGCAGTCTGTTGGGTTCGCAACAATGGCTGGCTCTGCAGACTTCTCCTCCAGATCGCAGCCTGGTAGTTTGCACGTAGTGCATGCATGAAGAGGCAGTCCTCACAAGGAGGGAGTTGACTTGACTCCACCTCTCCACGTCTCGCACAGAACAGCTCATACCGAAGCTTGTTCACCTCAGTTGTTGTGGTAGATGGCAGGTACATGTGGCAGGTGATTTCCTGTAGCTTCTCAAATAGTTCAGGAGACACTCCATGAGCGCCCAAGTTCGTGGAAAGCATCCTGGTATGTCTTGTCCATCTTCACCTGCTTGAGTGTCGTCATCTTCCCCGGCCAGCGAATGCACTGACGTATTCACAGCCTGTAAAGGCATGCATACCAATCAATGAATCACACACGCTGCCTCCCAGTGTACGGCTCAGTGTGGTGATATCCAGGAATCTTGTCCGGTTCTTCGTCTCCGCACTTCTGGAACAGGTGGATGGATCTTGTGGCACATGCCCAGACACAGGACCATGACATCTGTATCCTCTGCAGTGATGATGACAGACTTGTACCCAGATTCTGCTGCATGAAGTGCATGGAGAAGGAGGCGTGTGTCTGCTTCTTCTTGACTTGACTTTAGCTCAGGAGCCTCTTCCCACTGCTCTTTGGTGATCTTGAAGCAGAGCTGCTCACATGTGACATACAGCTCCTTGCCCTCGAGCTTGTCCCTGTGCTGTGGTTTTTCCATTCTTCTACCAGGAACTTGATGAGACTTGCCTTGTTGGAGGAACTACCGAGTAACTTTCTCCACTGCTGGATGTTGTGCCAGCTTGAATGTTCTTGAAATGGATCCCTGTTCTGCACTTCTGTTGGCTCGTTCTGCACCTTTGATGGATGTCTCCTTGTAGACGTCAAACACAACATCAATGCGCCTGCTCTTAGCACCCTCATGGACAACGTGACTCAGTGCTGTGCCTGCAAGCTGTGAAAAAGTTTTGTCGTTTCCCTTCAGTTTCTGGACCAGGCTCATCCCATCAATTATGGTAGCAGAGGCTCGGGGATCACCTCTGCAGGAGAAACATTCCTCTCCAACTCCATTGCTAGGGCAGCTTGTTGGTCTTGCAGAGAGACCATTACGCTGGCAAGTGCCCATGGCAAAGGCCCCAGGGGATGAGCCAAGACATCACTCATTTTGAGCTTTCTGTTCTCAGCAACAAGGATATCTGGCCAAATAGGTTCCTGTCAGCTTCAAGATAGCCTTGGATGGCCTTGGTGGTTGTGAGGCGTGCTCATTCTGATGTTAGTGAACTTCTCAGTTTCGTCTTCGTCATCGTGTCATGAAACTGTATAGTTGGCGTATCGGTCTCCAGGCGCTCTTCCTTGAAGGCTTGATATGCATCCTCTCCTATTCTGTAGGCCCCTAGAAGGTCTTTGGCAACTTCTGGTGGTGCTGTAGTGCCAGTTGACAAACTGACAAGATCTCCTTGCTCTGTGTTGAAGGGTTCAACCAGCTGGTCTCCATCAGTTGAACTAAAGATTGGACATCGCCTCATCTCTTCTAATCCTGGGCATCTGTAGGTTCTGGTGGCTGAAGTCAGTATACTTTTGGCCTACTACCATGGCCCTGAGCTGCCTCAAGTATCTGCTGCGATACTCCGATGTCAGGTAGTACCTGGCGACAGCTCCACCTTTCAGGCTGAAGCCTTTTGTGCCCCCTGGTGTCTGGGTGTCTTTGTTGATCGTCTCTTCGATGGTCTGGTCCACAGGAATCCGTCCAAAGGGATTCTTGCTACCGATCTGGACCGAAAGCCACCTTGCATGAAGTGTTCATGGACCTCTGGGTGTTCAATGGGCAGTCGAGACATCATGGCATAGTAGTAGGTCAGGAATCGGGCATAGTTCACCTTGTCATAGGCAAAACACCACGGTATCATCTGTCGGATTGCTCCTAGGTGAAGCATCCAGTTGCCTTCTCTGGAGGCTCGAACCAGTCCAGCATGATCTCAACCATGTCCAGGTATGACATCCAGAATGCTGAGAGGTTGTGTTCATCTCTTAGGGTCTCAAGATAAACTTGGAAGAGCTTCAGGATATGTGTGCATGATTCACTCTCCATCAGCTCTTGAAAGGTTCCCTGAGACACATTGCTGTGGAAGCTGTTGATGTTCTTCAGTGTTCCATCCAGATAGTGTATGTCCCTTGAATGGTTTTCTTCTAGCCATGGAAGGAAGCCTTTCCATGCAAGCCTCATCAGTGCTTCATACACGAGCTTGTGTAGTCTCACTGCTCTGTTTACCTCGCCGTCCATCACCCTGACACTGATCCTTCTGCGATGACACCTGATTCCACACACAGATCTCTAAGACCTGCATCCTGAAACCTCTTGTAGAGAATCAAATTAGCTACAAGAGCTGTTAGAATATATTTTCAATTTCTCCCATATTTAGGGATTTATTCCGATTTATGGAAAATACCCAAAATTAAATTTTTTTAGGGTAAATCCAAAATATGAGGAAATTTGAAAAATACCTAGGACACACTCTGGTAGAGAATCAAATTCTACATAGGTGTCCAAAGTTTCGCGTTGATCGTGTGATTGATTTTAAAGAAAATGAGGAAAACCCCGAGCGTCACGCTGAATATCTGTTTTTATGGGTAGCACCCCATTGCATCACAAAATCAGACTAAGCTACCAGTGCGGGAAGGCTATCATATCTTAATGTATTTACAGTCACTCTATAACATTTTAGTACCATTCGTGTTAGTCAGCCCAGGTGGTACCGATTCTGGCCTGGCTCATGGACTACCACATAACCTAATCCCCCCACCAAGTTTCGTCGAAATCCGTCGAGGAGTTTTCCGTAATACTGTTCACAAACAAACAACAAACAACACAAGCCGGTAGGCGACGAGGGATTCGCTCGGATCAAAGCGCTGGATACGATGCTTTTCATTCTGACCGATCACCTCGAAGATTCATTGCCAAGACGTATTGGTTCACATACAATTGTTCTTCTGCCTGGCAAGATTTTTCCTATTGCGTATTTTGCCAACTGGCACTCCTCATAAAAAATGACGGTAAATAGACACCCTATTTTGAAGGACTACCATTTGAAAAAATAATCGGTTTGCTGGTTTGTGCTGTGGAGCTCGCGTCACACACACACACACACACACACACAACACACACACACACACACACACGGAAAACCCGATAAACTTCTCTCAATGCTCTTGTTTGACACAACCTCCTGAGCCACACATATTTTTCATAAGCCACGCCCACTTTCCTACGCCACTCCACTTTAAATAATAAATAATTGGAGGTGGTGTGTGGGTCGTGAATCGTTTTTGGTAAATAAATAAATAATTGGGGTGGTGTGTGGGTCGTGGAATGGTTTTCGTAAATAAATATATTGGAGGTGTGTGGGTCGTGGAATGGTTTTCGGTAAATAAATAATTGGAGGTGGTGTGTGGGTCTGTGAAATGGTTTTCGGTAAATAAATAAATAATTGGGTTGGGTGTGGTCGTGGAATCGTTTTCGGTAAATAAATAAATATGGAGGTGGTGTGTGGTCGTGGAATCGTTTTCGGTAAATAAATAAATAATTGGAGGTGGTGTGTGGGTCGTGGAATCGTTTTCAGTAAATAATAAATAATTGGAGGTGGTGTGTGGGTCGTGGAATCGTTTTCGGTAAATAAATATTGAGGTGTGTGTGGGTGGGAATCGTTTTCGGTAAATAAATAAATAATTGAGGTGGTGTGTGGGTGGGGAATCGTTTTCGGTAAATAAATAAATAATTGGAGTGGTGTGTGGGTGGGAATCGTTTTCGTAATAAATAAATAATTGAGTGGTGTGTGGGTGGTGGAATAGTTTTCAGTAAATAAATAAATAATTGAGGTGTGTGTGGGTCGTGGAATCGTTTTCAGTAAATAAATAATAATTGAGAGTGGTGTGTGGGTCGTGGAATCTTTTCGGTAAATAAATAAATAATTGGAGGTGGTGTGTGGGTGGGATCGTTTTCGGTAATAAATAAATATTGAAGGTGGTGTGTGGGTCGTGGAATCATTTTCGGTAAATAAATAATTGGAGTGGTGTGTGGATGTGGATCGTTTTCGTAAATAAAATAATAATGAAGGTGGTTGTGGGTCGGGAACATTTTCGGTAAATAATAATTAAAGTGGTGTGTGGGTGGAATCGTTTCGGTAATATAATAATGAAGGTGGTGTGGGGTGGGAATCGTTTCGGTAAATAAATAACATATTATTAGAAAGCAGAAATGCCGGTGATTCCATTTATTTTGATCCTTTTCACTTTGTCAATAACGTTTGTATCGAGGAGAGATCGAAGGTGGAACACGGTGTAGCTACTTACAAACACTGTATACACACCTTAAATGACGGTAATAGACACCGATTTTTCAAGGACTACCATTGAAAATAAAACCTCATCAAAAATCGGCTCGAGTAAAATTTTCTAAATATCTCGAAGTGTTTAATTCCGAAGTCTCGTTCTCTCTGATTAAAAACTGAAGGACAAGTATTGAAAATACTGTCGCGGTTTTTCGGCCGCTGTACGCAACGGGTGGTTGTCGGCAACGAAATTCAAAACGCGCACTTCCCAGTATATATTCCACCTTTTGGCAAAGTTTCATCGAAATCGTTTGCTGGTTCGTGCTGTGGAGCCTCGCGTTGCAGACACACACACACACACACCACACACACACACACACACACAACACACACACACACACACAACACACACACACACCACACACACACACACACACACACACACAGACAGCGGAAAACCCGACAATAAGGGATATCTCGTATATAGCGAATCCAACAAAACAACAAACAGAAAGGGTGAAAACAGTAACCTCCGATCTTCGATGGCGGAGGTTAATAAAATTTGAAACAAAATTACAACATGGACGAAAATGCGATAGTGACTGCTGATATTGGTTGAGTTGTAATGATCACTATTAATTATATGAAATTACTAATGGAGTTATTTCTAACTGTAGTTTGTTGTATTGATGACATTAAAGAAGTCACAGGTAGCAACTGGTTGTTGTGCATGTGTTCCTTAATCATTTTCTGTCCAGTCTGACTCGTCATCCGATGAGACGGTCATGTTCTCCTCTTCGATACTTCATCACCATTGAGCTCATCTTCCTCTGGCAATCTGTGGCCCTTCATGCCAAATTGGCTGATAATATCCATTGTCAAAGTCCCAACCATTTGATTCCGTAGGGTGCTGTGGATTTCGGCGACATCAGCATTCAGCCACATGTGAGCAACAAATGATGCACGTTTCATATGCATAATGAGCTCTGCCTCACATGGTGGAATGGCACTTGCGTTTATGCCCTTAAGTTTCTCCAAGGGGTTCTTTGCTGTCGACTTTGGTCCATAGCCCTTTTCAAACTTGTACCGATAACCATTGAGTGTCACCTTGCTGGTGTCCTTTGCACCATACATGATTGTGGTGAAAGTTTGCAGGGTCTTTCGAGTTTTTTGACTCAGTTCTGTTTCAGTCGCCAGGCTTTGGAATGCTTTCTGTGCCTCTTTATTCTTTTCCAGCTTAGCAAATGGTTTGACTTTGCCTTTGCGAACAAATGCCGCAGTGTAGTCACTGCCTGTGAACGCGTGGAATCCCGGCAATGCTGCACATATCTGAGGTCCAAGTAACTCATAGATGGCGGTAATGCTGATATATCTTGGTTATTCTTGGCTCCATACCAACATCCATCCACAAGGGTGACTGAAACTTGCTACAGTGATACACATGACGATTGCTATGTCTGTATCTGACGCACGAATGACTATGTCCCCTTGTTTCTCAGTACTGTCCACAGATTTTGCATGGAGACATATCTTCGTATCTGCCTCTTCGTGGTTGTTTCTAAGGTATTCAACGGAATCGCATCTGAGAACTCCATCGCGACTTCGTAGTGATAGCATTCTCCGGAATGTCAAGATAGAGCTGACGGCTTCGATGATCTGTTTGTATGCCTGGTCTTGCCATTCTCTCGCTAGGAATTGGGGAGCTGTCTCTTAAATGACCTTGATTTCAGGGCATTGCTTAGATCTTTCGGTCGTTTTTGTTCTGGGCCAGTTATCAAAACTCGCGGTCATCTGCTCCTCTCTTCCCCGTTCCATGTCTTTCAAAGATGGCTGTGGTAATCATCGAAGACTAGATAACTTCCACACTCGACAGGCCACTGTTTGAATCGTATGCTTCTTGCGAGACCCCATAGGTGGCTGGCTGATTTGGTGGTAGGGAATGGAGAAGAAATGGCCATCGATATAGCAAGCACGTTTGAATGCAGGACTGCATTCGGCATCATTCACCTTTGACTCCAGTATTTGAAGAGAGCACTTTTTTCTGTTTTTGCATGTTCCATCTGTACTGCACATTGACAAAGGGACTGGTGTGAGTGGATATTCAAAAATGAAAAGGCAAGTCCAGATTCCTTTTGGTGGCTAGTACCACAAGGCGGCCCATCAGATCTCTAGTACCCTTCAGCTCCGATATTTTCTTGTTTTCTGTTCTTCGGTTCTTTGCACATCCATCTGAAAAGGTCTTCAGTTTTGCCTTTGTTATCTTCTCTTCAAACCTGTTGGGATCAGCAATGCAGGAATCCAGGAAATCTTGGTGGCGTGCCTGTCCTCTTTTGGAATTCTGAGCAGACTTCACGAATCTCATCACTGGTAGCCTTCCGTGTTATGTTGAACAGTTTCTTCTGTGATGCTTCTGTTTCGACTTCCTCTCAAAGGGATTGCGAGAGTCTTCTATTTGTTTCATGACCTTCTTCAAGTCACGCATATCAGATCTATTCGTGCAGGTCGGAGTTCTGCAGCAACATCATCATTCCAATCAAACCTGCCATCTCTTGCACAAGGCTTATGAAGAAGCCCTGGTAGATTTTGTGACCATCCATCTCAAACGAGCAGTATAACTATTTGTGGCAGACGATATCCCTGTGAGGCGAGACGCTGCGTCAGCGTTGACCGTTTGCTCCAGAGTTAAATCGACAGGAACAGGCTGAAAGCATGGTCAGTTCTTCGGACAGTGAACGCACCTTTCCAAGAATTTCTCGGAGTCCGGGTGCGATTCGTGATATTCATCAGGTCAAGCTGGATTTTGTCAACCATCTGCAATAGTTACATGGTTTGTAGGAAGAAGAGGTCATGACTGCAGTCAGTGTGAAGATGTATAGATCTATGTCATTTGTTCTGATCGCTCTCTCCAGGTTGTGGTAAAGACGAATGTAATCGATGTACATCATCCAAATTGAGCGTGTAGCCATGTGTTCCAGATCTTGTTTCGTCTGTGTACTTGGTATAGGCAGTTTTTCCAGCAACGAAGACATCTGATGCACCTATTGACTCGAGTGCAACTTCACCACTGTGTACACTGTTGATGAATTCCTCTAGTCGATCCTTTTTTCCTCGTAGGTCTTCATGAATGCCAAAAAGTGGAGGATCTCAAAGGCAAGGGCTAGTATTGGATGCAAACTTTTGCAGCGATTAAAATGTTTTCCTGATAGGAAGCCGTTCAGTGACCCTGGGGCTAGGACGTCAGTATTAGTTAGCATGTCAGGTCCTCCTGAATCGGAGATGATCTTCCCGACCGCTTTAAAAAATGCCATCTCAATGTGAAACACAACTGGCATTATGAAGACGTCATCAAATTGGGGGCTTTTCTGTGGCTTGAATCTGCATGGCAGGTTTTGCCGCATTCAGGTCATACGTGACAATTCCAAATTTCTGCTCACACTCTTTGGCAAATCTTTGGGCTGTCATGAGCGTCTCTTGTGTGATGTCAAGACTAGTGATTGGCTGTCTCAGGTTGGGCATGTATCTGACCTCTTGTTTTGGCAGCTTGTCTTCGTGTTTTTGGCATTATACCCGACCCACATTGGAACCTTGCCTACATCTAGAGCATGACTCGTCATCCACATCAGTCTCAAGTTTCTTGCAGCACCACTGACATGGGGAGGTTGAAGACATCTACGTGCTTGTAACTGAAAACTGTCATTTTGGTTTTTACGATAGGTTCCAGTGATACCTCTTGTTGCTCCAGTGATCGTTTTCACCCCTTCCTGGTGCTAGGATATTGGCGGCAATGAGACGGACTCGCTTGGTTCAACTGACCTTGTTTCTTCTGATTCATCTGGTACATTCTGATACATTATCCCATTGTATAATGTAGTGTGTCTGCACCAGATAATGTATTTGTCAACTCATCGAAGTTATCAAATGCAACACCATTGGCTTGTCTTTGATGGTTCCATCAGGACAGGACAGTCACCTTTCTTGAAGTTGCTCTGCTGTTTCTGTTTCCAATTCCTCTAAGCTGTTGTAATTTATGCAGTGCCCAAATCGATTTAACACCTGCACAACCTTTTTGCTACCTGTGACAGATTTCACAGCGACACCCAGTGCCACTTGCTTTGCTGGTTTGACTTTCCCTCTCCAGTAATGAAGAGGCGCATCATCACAGATAAATTTAACGCGGCGCATGACATGATCGGTACATTTGTGGGATTTTGTCCCACAGTACAAGGTGGTGAAGAAAGTAGATAACAGAAGTGGGGGGGAGGATATCACCTCCCTTCAGGTCATCTAAAGTAGGATTTTCGGGCAAATCCTTTTTTGAACATCAAGTAGTTGTTTCCTGAGTAGCAGAGCGGCCTTAGTCACAATTTGTTCATCATCGGAGGCATAGTCATAGCGACACGTACTGCGTCATCAAGACATTTCAGAACTGTACATTACAATCCTAATTTCTTTCCGAGTGGAGTTTGAAATTTAAGTTTGTCACCAAATTTTCCCTTCAAATTCCGCATTAGGCTTTGAGCGTTATTTAGAGGAGTTTCTGATGATATATTGCACAAGTCCAAATACCTCGCATACACGGATGTAAGGAGTTCGGGCCTTTTGTTTCTGAGGACAGATTGCTCAACATATGCTTGAATATCATTAACAGCTGACGGGTTGGTGGTACTGGTCGATGGACTTTCGGCATCTTCCTGTCACGATCACGTACTCTGTTTGCCGACATCAGAAACGAACTCTTGCAAGAGTGATGATATTTCACTTCCTTGCGACGAGTCAATGCCACTGATTTTAGACAAGATTTTAGCATCATTTAATACCAAAGCCGCCTCCTGAATGCTTTGGCAAGCCTCGAGAGTTTCGCAAGCACCAGCAACTTCAAGCCACCCTTTTTGCCTTTTTTGTGTTGCCACAAAACAAACATTGCGGTGGAAATATACCGGAAGTGGATGGCTTTTCATCTGAGGTTGCGGTGCAGAAGTAAATGTGTTGTCGTAGAGGTACTCGCAGTGTCACCAATGTCGACAGGTGACTGGCTGGCTGAAACTCAGTAAAGTTTTAATAACAGCTAACATGTATCCATCCTTTTCCCTGGGCTTTCAGGTAGATCAAGAACGACATCGCGGTGACTGAATTCTCGAAATTTCGTTTTTTACGCCTGTTTGATGCAGCTTTTTGTACTGTGGCCCATTGTTGTTCACGAATGGTAACACTTCAAGGCATGGCTCTTTCCCGACTCTGATGCGTATGAAGGATACAGCGTCTCTGAGGTGTCGGAACTGGGCTTGGGGTCTCAGTCCTGGCAATGTTAGGAGACAATCAGGGCTTGCATATCCATTGTCACTTATCTGAAAAGGCAATATTATTTGGGATAGAACAATGTTCGGGAAAGGTTTTTTAAGGAAACATTTTGTTTTTGCAATCGGCAAAATGAAATTTCTTGTGTTACCAGGTTTAATTAGGACATGGCGTAAATTAAAGTACCGGTAAATCGATTAAATGATATCAGGCCTAGAGACAGATATTGCGGATTAAAAATGTTTTTATAAACATGATAAAGGATGAGATGATCACATTTGACCCGTTCTAAGTGGACTAGGTACAGGAGTTGACACTTAAGAATGGCCAATCCATGGACAGGGTGGTCTGAGAGACATTTTGGCCAAACTTCATCTTTGTACTCAATCATGCTAAAAAGTGGTAATTAGTGCTAATTAGGGGCGTTCTTAGTAGACTAAGTACAGGATTGACACTTAAGAATGGCGGATCTTGATTTTCACCCAAAAGAAAACAATTTAGCGCTGGTTTCATCATGTACCTAATTATGCTAATTAACCCCCCCCCCCCCCCCCCCGGCAGCACTGACCCTGACCTTTGACCCGTTCTTAACTGGACTTGGTACAGGATTTACACTTAAGAATGGCCGAAACTTAGTCAGGGTACCCTACTGGATATTTTGGTGCAAGTCTCATTTTTGTACTCAATCATGCTAATTAACGTGGTAATTGTGCTAATTAGGGGCGTTCTTAAGTTGGTAAGTACGGAGTTGACACTTAAGAATGGCGGATCTTTATTTCTACCTTCTAGGAGAACATTTTGGCACTGGTTTTCATGTACTCAGTCATGCTAATTAAACTTGAATTTGGGGTACTTTAAGTGGTCCCCCCAGGAATGGTACGGGAGATGAAACTTAAGAATGCCCGTTTGAGGGCCTTGTATCCCATCATATTCCAAGCCTCAAACCTTTTGTACTCGCAATGCTAAACAAATCTCCATGCCGATGGGCTCCTGGACTATAATGGCTGATGGTCTAAAGGTCCATTTTTCGATTGTGAACAAAAGACCATCAATCTTGGCAAGCGGATTGTGCAACATTCATAAAACTTCGAGAGAAAGAACCCTTAACTGAGTTGAACTGCTGATTCTCTTTGTTGTGACCACAATGGTCAAGAATGGCACAAAGTAATGCCGTGCTGATCGCTTGACAGTGGACATAAAATGGCCGCCCGGAAGCCCTCCCTCATCTGTGCAAAGCCGTTAGAAGAATCCGGAAATTGCTGGAAACTAATGAAATGATCGTGTTACATAAAATAAATAAAAACTAGAAGGCCACTCGGGAGAGCGCATACTTCCGCCACGCAATGCAGTGGAACATATCGGGCCCAATAAATTTGGAAAATATCATGACATGCTGTATCGATTTTGGCCCTATCTCTCAATGGTGAAGAATCACTAAAAATTCTAGTAGTTCGATCCGGATCTGGATCTTTACCAATATATAATCAGTTCGTCCTCGTCACAAACTCAACCTGCCCACAGGTTTTTGAGATATCCTGTACACAAACAGACGAACAACCAGACAGACAGACAGAATATGCTCGCTAAATTCAGCACAAAACTAGCGGTCTGTGTGGGCAGCAAAGTTGGGCAAAACAAA
The DNA here is from genome assembly GCA_035128595.1 of Eptatretus atami. Taxonomy (NCBI): domain Eukaryota; kingdom Metazoa; phylum Chordata; class Myxini; order Myxiniformes; family Myxinidae; genus Eptatretus; species Eptatretus atami. Next base: position 25,811,868 of record CM068961.1, on the reverse strand, counting down.
TACCAACCTTTTAAAATACCTTAAATGGTAGTTGATCCACCGTGAATAAAAGAGGAGTTAACGTTTCGGGCTTAACCCTTCGTCAGAGCAAAGAAAGAACGTTTAATGTTTGCCGTGTCCGTGTGAATGCAGCAAAGTTTACATTGGTGAAACTGGCAGGACGTTCACCACTAGATTGAAAGCACATCAGGCATATAATTGAAGAGGGGAAGGGGAAAAAAATCAGCAATTGTCAATCAGGCACAGACCAATAATTAATCATCGCATATTATGATCAGATAGCAAACTTATCACATCCATCAGTCACTGGCACACAAGGAGAATCAGAGAAGCTATGGAGGTATATTTACATCAAACTGTCCTTCAAGAAAACGGGATACCCATTAGCAATATCTGGCTCTCCCTTATTAACAAATCGACACCTGTAACTACAGCTTGCAATACACTGTGGGCATTGGACTATGATGAGCAAAATGTACCGACCATTCGGTAACATGCATTCAACAGCCAATCAGCATCCCACAATAATCAGCCGATGGTGGGTGAGGAGTTGTTGTAAAAGCTGCATTCATTTGTTCCAGTTACTTCCTCCTGTCTGGGTGGAGCATGCTGCCTGAAACATTGAGGCCTACTTTCTTCTTTTTACTTTGGAGTTATTTTCTTTTTTAAAGTATAAAGAATGTAAATAGCTCATTTAAGTGCTCATGGTGAAAACCGAAAACCTTTTAACTTATTACAATAATAAATAATTACACAACATTACATCATGAAGAAAACCCATTAATTAGCCCGACATACACTGACATGCACACAAGGCCGGGCAAGATTGAATGGACCAGGAAGGCACACAAAGTCCCAGGCCGATGTCAGGAGCAGCAGCATTCACAGGAGTCTCGAGGTTCCAGCCACGCAGCCTACAGGTGAGCATCCTATTCAGACTGTCTCCCTCCTGTGCTTCGTTTGTCGCAGAGCGAGAGCACGTCCACCTGTCCTCCCCTGCCCGTCAGGTGTCCATATCAGCCTGCTTAACCAATCACAGGCCACCCCACGAATAGTAAGTGTCAATACCCCAGGTGTGTTCCTGGAATATTTGGCACCTGGGGTGGACACGTCCTTTGGGTTGGCACCACCC
>CM068961.1:25758488-25783532 GCA_035128595.1 Eptatretus atami | reverse complement strand
ATAACACATAGCAAACTACTGGTCCCTCTGCTGAGTACCGGTTCAACTCCTGGTTTGTACCCGTACATTTTGGGGCTATAGATGAATAGACATTCAGGTATTGCATAATCACAATCTGTCATAGATGGGCTTTGTGTCCTTCCCATGATAGGGCGGGATAGGGCCCAGTTGGTGTACTAATACATGGGAATGTATACTGACCGGTACTCAGCAGAGGTCTAGTATATAATGAGCATATGTAAAATCTTATTTCAGTTAAAAAATGCCTATTATATTTTGAAACCCAATGGTGCATAGTATAGAAGGTTTTGAGATCGGTACCCCAAAAAAGCCGAAACTGGCAAATAGATCATGTACGAAAACGTATCTATAAATCCTGTGAAGTCAGATAACTTGATATTTGACTTTCTTTGAATGCTTATGAACCCTCTAGGTACAAGTAAATCTTCTCTTTTCAACTGATTTCGGACACTTGAGGTATCAAGCTAACCAAAAATCATGGTGGGGTCTGTTCCCCTTTTTTGTAATGAAATTCGGTCTGGCTCATGGACTACTATGTGAGATCACGCCAGACGGACGGGTTTGGGAATTTTTGGCGATTTTCTAATTTTCACATTTGTTTGCATGACGACGTGTGACACTGAGAGTTTGCATGGCACTGAGAGGCGTAATGACGTCATGACATCATTGGTCATTCGCTGACGTCATTACGTCTGTCGTTGACAGACCGTCACCGCTGAGAGGCCTCATGCCACTCCTAGAAAACAGCGTCTGCAATGTAAAACCCTTTTCTGCACATGCTGACTACCTCAGAAAATGCATTTGACACAAAAAAATGGAACAAAAAACATTGTATATAAAGAAATTCTATAAATCACATTGTGAACACTGGATATATTGACGCCCTAACGACCCTCATCGAGAAAATTTGCGTTCCGCTTGGGTTTGGCTCGTTCATATTACTGTTTGCAATACCTGCTGACGAAAGTGTCTCTGTGTCTCTCTCTCTCTCTCTTCTCTCTCTCTCTCTCTCTCTCTCTCTCTTCTTTCTCTCCTTCTCTCTCTCTTCTCTCTTCTCTTCTCCTCTCTCTCGCTCACCCCTCTTCTCGCTCTCACCCCCCTCTCTCTCGCTCTCACCCCCTCTCCTCGCTCACCTCTCTTCTCTCTCTTCCCTCTCTCTCTCTCTCTCTCGCTCTCACCCCTCTCTCTCTCACCCCTCTTCTCTCTCTCACCCTCGCTCTCGCTCTCGCCCTCGCTCTCGCTCTCTCTCCCCCCCACTTTCCCTCCTTCTGCTTGTTTGGTTGTGGACCCTATGCCCATGGAGGTTCTACAATTGAAGGGTCGAAATGTTAATGTATAGTTCTTACTTGATTATCTGGATGGCCATTGAAACACACAATTAATAAGCTGAAGGAACTCTTCAGATCTCTCTATCCCTTGTTCTCTCTTGCTTCAGACAATATTTATTTATGATTACAATATGACTGAATTTTGTTTTATAACCTCACGCAATCATTTTATGTGCAGCCTGAGGCTGCTGGTTGCATCATTGAGAGCACAATTGTGCCACTGATGCAGTGCCACCTGTAGGCGAGGGCAGGAATTTGTAATTTGTTCATGGTACCAGCATTAGCTCGCCTACTCTTCGCGAAGGACACTATGGGATCTTTCACGTCCACCAACTAATGCTGGCAGATGGGACTCCCAGTTAACGTCTATCCTAGGGATAGCACATACACATTGATGCCTCGTCCTTCCTGCGAGACACCGGGATGACAGTTTATAGCTGTGCCGAGATTTAAACCCAGGCTAGACGGCTCAGAGGTGAGTGTACATACCTCTAGGTCAAGCTGCTAGCCCAGAATATCACTCAAGATTCTTAAAAAAAAATTAACTGTGGTAATATGGGATTATGCATTATTATAAAAGCACTATTTCTTTCTTCACATTGCAGTAATTGATGGTTGGGGGAAGGTAGAGGTGATGAGGGAATGGGGGAGGTTGCAGATTGCCAGTGGATTAGTAATTGGAGCCTGTTGTTCTGTCTGCATTTAGGTTGTAGGCCGAAAAGCTCTCTTGGTATCCCTCAAAAAGTAGCTCATTGTGTGGTTGTACTTTGGCCAAAGTCCTTGCTTGGGGTTGGCTGGAGTGTTGGTACTGCCTGTTGTTGTTACCATCTTTCGAGTTAGCTTGTTTATGCGTTCCCATCTGAGCACTTAGCTCATTACGTGATCCCAGGTTCAAATCCCACATACTGTTGATTTTTTTTTCCGATAATCTCCTGTCTTTGCAATAGACATTAAAAAAATTTTCTCCTAATGTTCTCATCCTACATGTTGTAAATGTACAAGCTGTTCCAGGAACTTTATTAACTGTATTGTTGCGTGGACGCCAACTTCCTGGTGGGATGCAGCCGCACCCAAGCGGCTACCGTTATGCTGAAGCAAAGACTTCAAGGATAGCCAAACTAAAACTGTTCCTTACAATCCAGCAGTGAGCAGTTATCACTGGCCTGTGATCCAATGGGGCTGATGACTGCAATTGTTATTTAATAAGATTACAATAATTTTAAACCTCCAGGAATCCCAAATGCACCAAATTGTTTACACAACAAAATGGTGGCAACACAAGACAAGCCGTTCCTTATAAGAAAAATAATTTATTGCATAAGATGTAAACACAATTTCCCAACACAAAACCACAAGACAACACCCAATGTTCCCCATAGGTGCCACAAACACACTCAAGCACCCATAAAAGAACTGTGCAGCACAAAAGAAAAGAAAAGGCATGTGGTGAAGAGCACAAAGCTGGTGCAGAACAGTCGTTGCACGAAGTTGGAGTAGAATGCGCATGGTGCTGCTTCATCTCCATCAGGGCAAGATCAGAAGCCAGACAATGGGTTAGAGAGTCAGAGGCAAATGGCAGAGTCCACAGCGTCAGCTGGTGAGCGCCAGAGAGAGAGAGAGTGAGCTGGTCAAAGAGATGCACTTCCTGTCGAGGCTGGGGTTTATACCCAACCCCCACCCTCCACAAGTCTTTGCCTCCCAAGGCTAAGCGATCAAAGTGTACAGCGGCCTCCAACCGCAGGCTCTCCACCAATCACGGCCCCTGGAGTACTCCAAATCATAGCCCTGACGGCCTCATTATTCCCTGCCCTAAGAACCTCACAAGTTTCTGCCCTGCTATGCTCACCAATCTCTATCCGAGGCCCTCAGGAATGCTTGCCAAGCAGTCTACATGAGTCTTCGCCTCCCCAAAGATACCAGTCGACCTCAGCCTCAGCAACGAACAAATCCCCGCTCCCCCACTAGCTGACAGGCAGTTGCAGAGGAGTAGTTATCCCCCTCTGTCGGTGAGTGGAACATGACATGTCACCCCCACCCTGTCTAATTTACAGAGGAGAATAGACAAGACGCTTTAACGTAGAAATCTTTTAATTGAACAGCACATGTCCCCTCACAGGTAACCTTTTACATTGACTCATCTTGTACAAACACTTAATACAGGATAAGAAATTCTAAAACTATATGTGAATATACACAGCATCTCTGGCCTTAATCTACTACCCCTTCCCCATAAAGGTAACAGCATTAAAGACAATATATACAGATGGGTCTACTGTAGTGTGGATATGCCACGGCATAATGGACCAAATAGCATTTGTTATTATCAACTTCCCTGAGCTGAACAGAATAGTTTGTATAACAAGCATCCCGAGTCATATTTAATGTTCTTTGCTTCTCCCAATGGTGTGTGTTTGGTACAGGTGTACATCAGTTCTACCGTGTGGTTAATGTGCATGCATTATCACACCTGACACTGGCAGAGAAAGTTCAGCAGCTTCAGGAGCTCCTGTCTTGCATCCCATTCAATCAAGCTCTGATTTTTTCCAACTTGCACAGCCGGTAATTATCAGACAATTTGTAATCGATGATCCTTCATTCTCAAAATGCGAAAGCATTTTATTTTGGATACATTTATCTTCTTCGTTACGATAATGAGAGTAATTTGCCGATGCATCAAAACCCACAAGTTTAAAATTTACTTTCATTCGGCCGAGTGAAACCCCCTCCAAACCCTTGCCTGCAGAAACTGATTTTATTTTTTTGGAAAGCCGGCCTCATTTTCCATACAATCATCATGTAACTTTGTTAAAAAATAAATCCATGGGCATGTGCTCCGAGGTTGAAAGGTTCGTGTCAATTGCTCTTGCGGTTATGGAGAAAACAAATTTAAGATTGGAATAAAGGTGAAAAAGTGTGGGAGGAAGAAAAAGAGAAACAAAAGTGAGGGCCTCTGCCAACATTCCACAAAATGGTCAAGTATGGTTGTGGATTCCTATTACTATTTTTAAACCAAAAATGTGAAATATCTTTACTTTGAGAGTAAATGTGTTCCTGATCTTGCGGTAAAATCTCTTTGATGAAGCTGAAAATTGTCATATAATTGAATATTTCCAGATGTTAATTTCAAATTTGGATTTCTGTAATTTGACAATCTGAAAGTGTCTGGTGGTATGCAGAGTGTTGTATCCAATTGTATCAGTGTTTCACAGGTAGAGATTTGTATCAAAAATTATCTGTCCATCGGATCTAGCATTAATGTGGATGTTGTGCGTGCGTGCGTGCGTGCGCGCGCAGGCGTGTTTTTGTCTGACAGACAGAGATACACTGACTGACTGACGTTTGAGGACCTTTTATTACAAAAGTAACAAAAACAAGTGTGTAATAAAGATCAAGCTATGTATATGGACAAAAATTGTACATATAGCTATTACTCACTACATATATCCAAACTATAACCATATTACAAAAATAGTTGTACTTGCATGTAAATGTCGCATCTTTTGCAAAACGTTTGCACAAAATATTGTCAGTGCATCAGAAGTCTTCAAACACCTGAAGATGACTCGTGTTAATATGGAAGCATAATCTCATTATAATATGCCCAGATACCATTCGTTTAAAGCAAAAGTGTGCTCTCATTTTTACTACTCACTAATCAGAAGCTTTCTTTGCTTTATAAATTGCAAGCTTGGCAATGCCAAGTAGAGAATTCAAGAGCAAACCCGTCAACCTTTTTTTTATTTATTATAGATCAGTAAGGTGTGCAAGCCCAGGAAAAAGGAAGGAATAGAAAAAGATATGACAGACTTTCACTGCGTGCGTGCATGCGTACGGTACCAGGGAAAAGTTTTGACACACTGACTTATTCAACGGTTTTTCTTTATTTTTTTTTACTATTTTCTACATTGCAGAATAATAGTGAAGACATCAAAACTATGAAATAACATATGTATGTATACATATATATGTGTGTATAAATATATATATATATATATGTGTGTATGTATAAATATATATATATATATATATACATATATATGTATGTATGTATACATGTATGTGTATGTATATATATATATATATATGTTTGTATGTATACATATAAGCCTGGTGTTGGCTTAGTGGTTCGGGTGGTGGCTTGGGATCCTAGTTGGGATCCTAGGGTCCTGAGTTCAAGCCCCGTTGGGCTGCTGAATTAATACACCAGGAGGTTGACTCAGCCTGTCATCCTTCCGAGGTCGGCAGAATGAGTACCAGTGTACTGGTAAGGGGGATACTGCATCAGCGGCATAGCTGCGTCCCAACCAATGATGCAACCAGCAGCCACAGGCTGCACTCGATAGCGATATATATATATATATATATATATATATATATATATATATATATTAAATATAGTATATATATATATATATTCAAAATTTAAATGGCGGAATTGAGTTTAACAGCATTTCCGACTACTACAAAAGTGTTCATTTGAAATTCAGCATTGATCGTTTTTAAGATGCTAAATTTTTTTTTTGATTCCACACCCGTGTATTAACCGCACTCCCAACTTTTACCTTTTTTGCCGATAAATAGTGTGGTTTATACACCGGAAAATATGTTGTATACTGTATATGTATTTTCTGGTGTATAAACCACTATCGGCCAAAAAAGGGTAAAAGTTGGAGGTGCGGTTAAAACACGTTTAAAGAGAAAAAAAATCGGTCTTAAAAACGGTAAATGCTGAATTTCAATTACATACCAAATGAACACTTTTGTAGCAGTCGGAACTGCTGTTAAGCTCAATTCTGCCATTTAAATTTTGAAAATCGGTTCAGGTTAACATTTTGTACAGCGTTTTATTAACCGTGTGCGGAAATTAAATAAGCATAAAACGGAGACACCCGGAGTTTAGGTGTGCGATGTATGTAGAGCCTCATGGCTTTGAAAACGCCATTAAACGCAAAAGAAGAAGAACACCTGCTCTCGCATCAATAGAAGAATTAGTCACAATAACGGAGTACCCACCTCAAATAAGCTTGCGTGGCAAGCTTCCCTCATATGTCGTGTTCTGGAGGAAGACGCCGCCCAAAGACAAGTTTCCAGCTGGCGTCATTGTCCATGCGCAGCAGAAGGGGTAGATAGACGAGGGACTTGTAGTGGTGACTATCTTTTTACATGCATCATTTTCTGCATGAACATCCGATGCAGGCAGAATTAATCCACCAAGTTTGTTCCTTACATGCTGACGCTGTGCTTTGAAATGCTGGATAGTGGGGTGTGATTTAAAACTAGGAACAACCAATCAACCCCAAGTACTTTTCTATACGAGAGCAGGAAATGGATTTAAAAGGAAGAAGAAGAAGAGCTCACGAGAGCGAGGAGCCACACGGGATGGTGAAGCTGTAAGAAGTACCAGTGCTGCTCGGTTGTTTTGGCTTCCTTTGGTTATCTTCATTCTTCCTGGTTCTCTTCGTTTTCCCTCATTTCTGTCAGCCGTTCCTAACTTGCTTCCCGTGGATTACTCACGTTGACCAGATGAACTTTTTTTTTTACTTCGCAGTCCTTTGTACTCGACCCAGGTTTCAAGGAACATTAGCTGCATCTTGGTGGAACCACAACAGACAACATTTACTATTTCCCGGACTTGCTATTTTCATCAGTTGAAAAATCAACATTTTGTGACGTGTTTCCTGCCGGGATTTTCAACCCAGATTCCGAGGAGCATTGGCCACATGCATCTTGGATGAACTTTCACGATTACTCCTGTCACTACGTTGGCTGAGCATTATGTTGACTGGGAGACTGCTGGCTTTCATCGGGAGGACGAGAAAGCATCTTGATCATCTTCATCGGGAGGACGCGAAAGGTTGACCTTCCGATGATCTGCGGCTGGATCATCAAGGTGTGGGAGGAGATACCGTCGGCCATCATCAAGCGAACATTTCTGAAATGCTCCATCTCCAACAACATGGACGGCACAGAGGATGGCATCTTTTGGGAGGAGGAGGCTGCAAATCAATTGATTAATTTTATGTTAAAGGCTCCAGTCACGGACTAAATAGTCCTCATCGAGGCCAAGCCTTAAATAAAAGAACGCATTGATATAAAAGTAAGGAAAGAGAGAATAGTCTAAGAGTTTTTGTGGAAGTAAAAAATTTGCTTTTTGAAAAGGGGAAGGTCATAAGTGTTTGGGAAGACGTGAGAGGGTAAAGAGTTCCAGAGTTTGGCAGTGGAGGGGAAGAAACAAACATTGTTAACGGCCCACCCTTGAGTTTCCAATGGCCACACAATAATCATGTGATGTGGTGGCTTGTGGAGTATTCCTTTGTCTCGCTAATGGTGGAGGTACACCAGCAGTAAGTTCTTGCGAGCAGAACCTGAAGTAATATCTGTAGAAAAGAAAAAGAGAGCCTACTTTGCGGTGTAATTTGAGCAGGTCAGGTTTTGAGGTCACAATGGTAGAGTTGACAAGTTTAATAACTTTGTATTCAATTCTGTCCAGTAAGTATGTGGAGCTGGAACCTCCCCAGATGTGAGAGCAGTACTCTACACAAGGACGAATCAATCCTTTGTATAGTTGGAGCAACTGTTCAGAGGAGAAGAATCTTCAACATCTGAACAGGACTCCTAATTTTAGAGAAAAGTATTGCTTTATCTTAAAATTGGTCTTTCATATAAAAATATAACATAATATGGGATTTTGGGTACGAAGTAGCAGACCACGACACACCATTCGCCCCTCTCCCTGACTAATTTTACTGATTTTTTTTCCTCTTTCCTCAATTTCCCCCCACCATCCCCATGCTTTTAATTTCCTACATCAGTGCCTGGTAATCAGGTTCAGCTACTCTAGTGACATTTGGTGCCATAGCATTGCATGTAACGAGAAATGGTGGTGTTATTGTGCAGGGCACAGCATCTGGCCAACACACTTGCTGCACAAGGTTTCCCTGCTGCCTGCATCTCTGGTAAGACTGCTCAGAGTAATTTGTCGAATAGAAAACTAGTTTGGTTGTGTAGGCTAATGTCGTCTTACGTTGGCAGACAGACAGAATAATTATAATCGATGTAATCATCAGAATGTTGTCTGCTAACCATGCCTGTGGGAAGCAAAACAAAGCTGACGTTTTGGTAATTAACCCTTCATCAGAGCAAGTTAGCTTCTCTTGAACTTCACTTTTCTGGCTTCAATGGATGTAAAGTCTTCTTTATGCTTTCTTCCTGGACAAAACTGTTGCTTTATCTTCTGGACAAAATGCTCTTTTGCTTCAACTAAGGGTTAATACCTGAAAGGTCAGCTTCGTGCTTCCCACGGTGGTGAATATCCTTCGATCAGCATTCTCTTCATTTTATCTCCAGAGTAATTTGCATCACTTTGTGGGAGAGCTCAGTGCATAAATCTTGCCAAATTCATCACTGGCTCTTGGCCCGGATTGCAACAGCATTGATGAGAACTTGAAACATAGCTTAGGTAACGCTATGGACAGCAGAGATGCTGAATTTCCAATCAGAAAGATTCAAACTCTGGCAAATCATTGTTTATAATTGTATAGGATTGCAGCTTAATCAATTTTTTTTCAATAGCCTGGTGGTAAGGCTCATCTAAGTGGAAATAACAGAGGGCACGGGGCCAACAGCCAAAGTGTGGCAAAAGCGAAACTGCGAGGAAAGAATGTGCAGATATTCCACAGCATGAGGAGCGGAGTTGTGGGTGACGAGGGGACAGAGATTCAGTGGGTGCAAAACAGATCTGAGTTAGAAAGATAAGAGACCATGAGGTGATAGTGGACAGAAAGCTGTAATGCCTGGATGGTAGAGCATGAAACAACAGGCCTTGCAAGACGGTACTACAGGCAAGAGAAGAGGATGAAATGATAAAATTAAATATTTGTCTTGCAATTTGGAAAGGCAACAATGTTGTCTTGTTCATGTGGTGTTCGAGGGGTTGCCATATGGGAGCAACGAGAGCAGAAGAGAGATGGGAATAGACTACAAGGGCACAGACCTGCCTACAATGAATGAGAGGTGGACTTTGACCACTTCTTGGCAGAGGCCTCACAAACGGCACACATGTCTCACTGAGGTGACCACTTTTTTTTTTTTGTATAAAACTGTCGAGGCTCGTATGAGAGCTAATACATAGAAATGCACAACAAGGGGAGCAGGAGACAAGAGGCCGGGAGAGGGAAGGAAGAAACAGTAGCGAACAGAGACGAGATCTGTGGAAGGAGAGGGATGGGTGGGGTACACAGGGTAAACAAGATGGACACTACAGTGACTTTCAGATCCTTACACGACAGGGGACTTTCAGGAAGGAAAGCAAGAATTTGAAGGAGGTGGGTTTGGGGTGGATTAGAGAGGTAGAAAAGATCGTGGTTTTGGATGGGAAGTTAAGAGATGGTGATGAACAGCTGTTTTGAAGACCTGGAGGGAAGGGTGGATTGAAGAGGGTGTGGGAGTTTGTTCCAAAGGCGGATAAAAGAGGAATGAAAGAGTAGAGGTGAGCAGTGAGTCTTGATTTTGGTAGTTTTACCAGGAGAGGGTTGCTGGCGGACCTTGAACACCCTGCAGAAATATTGGGGGACATCTCAGACAGAGTGGGGGGGGGGGGGCGAGGCTGGAGAGGAGACGGTAGAAAGACAGAAAGACCACCGACCTGCCTATGGTGAGAGGTGTGGGAGGACCCAAAGACTCAGCCTCATCACGGGAGATACCAATGATCCTAAATGCCTTGGTTTTCACAGTGTGAAGGTGAGAGGTGGAAGCACCAGTTCAGAGGGGAGAGCAGTACTCCATCAGGCTGCAGACGAAAGCTTTGAATGTGGTCAGGAGTTCAGGTGTGCCAAAGATGGACTGCACGACGGAGGATGTCCAGTCGGTGACTGGCTTCGGAGGCCAGCTTGGACATATGGCTTTCCCAGGAAAGATCATGGCAGATAGTGAGACCCAGAAGCTTGAATGAAAGGACTTCTTCAAGAGGATTGTTGAGAAGGTGGGAGGGGGTTGGGGGTATTTCCAAACGGTCCTTTCGGAGAGACATAGTGAAAGTGTGAGATTTAACTTGTGAGGGTTTGCACCAAATATAAATCCTTGCAAGCGGCTTACCTCACAGGAACTCTTGGCTTTTTGAGCACAAAATAAACAGGACTAGCGGTCCTTAACTCCACCACTTCAATGTGGGGAAAGATGGGAAGCAGTGGCACCATCTTCCATGGCTTGTACACTGTAACAATCTTCTAGGTGAAGGGCTTCTCCACTGTTATAAGCTTCTAGATCAGGGGTCACCAACAGGTGGATTGTGGGTGACTGGTAGCTCGCTGGCTGCCAATGAGTGGCTCACATTAAAACATGGAAAAGGAGAAGGGCACTCGGGAGAGCGCATAACTCCGCCACGTAATGCCTGATCCACGAGAACATATCGGGCCCAATACATTTTTGAAATATCACGCTATACAGTACAATATCGTTTTTGGCCTGATCTCTCAATGGTAAAGAATCGCTTAAAAAAATAAATAATTCTCGTATCCCAAATCCGGATTCGGATCTTCACCAAAATCGAATCAATTCGTCCATGTCACACACCTAACGTGTCCACACAAGTTTGTCCGAACCCGTCCGCAACTTTTTGAGATATTTGTGCTATATATCATTTTGGCCGATCTCTCAATGGTGAAGAATCACTTTAAAAAATTTCTGTATCGAATCCTGATCCGGATCTTCACCAAAATCGAATCAATTCTTCTTGTCACACACCTAACCTGTCCACCAATTTTGTCGAACCCGTCCACACTTTTTGAGATATTGTGCTATATATCATTTTTAGCCCGATCTCTCAATGGTGAAGAAGTCATTTAAAAATTCTAGTAGTCGGATCCGGATCCAGATCTTCACCAAAATCTAATCAGTTCGTCATTGTCACACACCGAACCTGTCCACAGAATTTCATCTGGATCCGTCCACAACTTTTTGAGATATCCTGTACACAAACAGACACAAAGGGGTGAAAACATAACCTCCTTCACCTTCGGTGGCGGAGGTAAAAAGCTGCATTCACATGGTCCAAAAAATCGACACGGTCTTAATAATGACATTAACACAATAATAAAGTTAATTTAGTTGTAACTCTTATCAAAACAATCTTGAGTCCAAGTTTCTATTTGTACAGCGGGCCTGTTTGAGCAGAACTGACCAGGCAAAACAATGACAACCGCTGACAGAGAGGTGTGGTTGCCGGAGCCAGCAAACTGTGTTATGGGAAGTCTTTCCTTCATTGTGGTGATGCTTCATCGATTTCTTTCACTCTTACCAGAAATTAAAGTTTTCATGGAGTCAAAAAAACGAAGATCGCAGCCGTTATCAAACATTGCGTGGCTGCTTGATTTGACATTTCTAACAGATATGAGAAAAAAATTGAATGCCATGAACTGTGAATTGCAAGGGAAACAGAAGACAATTGCTGACATGATTGGTGCAGTGAAAGCTTTCAAGTCGAAACTTAACCTTCTGATCCAAGTCCAGAAAAGGAAAATGCAACATTTTCCTTCTGTGCTCCAAATGCTCTCAGAAAATATGGTCGCTGTTGGAATTGTGGACATTGACAAGTACAGTGATTTCCTGACCAGGCTTGGCCAAAAGTTAAACAACAGATTTAATGATTTTGAGGAGATTGAGCCCTGTGCAATGTTCACTTCAAACCCCTTCATGTTAGTTGATATTGGTGACATTTTTGAACAAATTAGTGTGCTGTTTGACCTCGATTGTGTCCCTTTGGAAATAGAGATTATCAGCCTTCAAAATGACATTCAGTTCGAAATCAAGGCAATCTGCCACAAATTTCTTGATTCTCGTGGATACTGAAAAGTTCAGTAACACCCACAAAGTATCAATGAAAGTGGCTTCCCTATTTGGCTCGACCTATCTTTGCGAATCTGCCTTTTTTGACATAAACTGAATCAAATCTGAATTTCGAACCCGTCTGACAGACGAGCATCTGAAAGATCACAAACACACCCCCACAACACACACCCCCCCCACACCACCCACACGCAACAAACACACAACAACAACACGCACACACCAAACACGCACACACACCAAACACGCACACACCAAACAAAACACACACACACACAACACATACACCCCCCCAACAACACACACACACACACACACCACACCACACCCACAACACACACACACGCACACACCCCACAAACACACGCACACACCCCACACACACACGCACACACCCCACAAACACACACGCACACACCCCACAACACACACCACACACCCCCACACCCAACACACACACACCACACACGCACACACCCACAAACACCACACGCACACCCCCACAAACACACACACGCACACACCCCACAACACACACACGCACACACCCCGCAACACAGCAACACACCCACAAACACACGCCACACCCCCACAAACACACACGCACACCCCCCACACACACACACGCACACCCCCCACAACACACACGCACACCACCCCACAACACACACACCACACCACCCACAACACACAACCCACCACACCCCACAACACAACACCGCACACACCCCACAACACACCACACCCCCCAACACACACACGCACACACCCCACAAACACAACACGCCACACACCCACAAACAAACACACCACGCACACACCCCACAACACACACACGCACACACCCACAACACACACACGCACACACCACCACACGACACCACAACACCACACCCCACCACCACAACCGCACACACGCACACACCCCACAACACCAGCACACACACGCACACCCCACAAACACACAACCACACGCAACCCACACACACCCACACCAACGCACACCCCACAACACACACACGCACACCCCAACACAACACACACGCACAACCCCCCACAACACCACACAACGCACACCCCCCACAACACACACACGCACACCCCCACAACACACACGCACAACACCCACACAACACACACACGCACACCACCCCACAACACACACACGCACACACCTCACAATACACGCACACACCCCACAACACATGCCACACCCCCACAAACCACACGACACCACAACACACACACGCACCACCCCCCAACAACACACACGCACACCCCACAACACACAACGCACACCCCACAACACACACACGCACACCCCCCACAACACACACACGCACACCCCCCACAACACACACACGCCACACCCCCCACAACACGCGCACACACGCACACCACCCACAACACGCGCACACAGCAACACCCCCCACAACACGCGCACACACACGCCACCCCACAACACAACACACACACACTCAGGATGCACACCAGATTACGCAGTGCTGGTGGATACCCTGCAGTGTCAAGTTTCATACTGAAGTAAAGGTAAAGATCAATTTTCCTTCACTTTAAATATGTATTTTTGCAATTAAACTGTAATAACTAAATTTGTGCCCTTATCAATTCATATATTTTCAATTTATGTTTTAGTAGCTCTTGAAATATTTCATAAATCAAAAGTAGCTTGCATTGAAAAGAAGGTTGGTGACCCCTGTTCTAGATGAAGGGCTTCTACACTGTTGCAAGCTTCTCTACGCAGGGCTCTTACACTGTTACAAGATTCCAGATGAAGGGCTTCTACAATGTTTCATGCTGAGGAAAGACATGGATTTGTGAGGTTGGCAGCCAGCTTTGGAGGTCATTTTTTTAGAAGTTATCTACCCAAGACATTGGATCGTGAGGCATCAAGAGCTCCAGAGACAAACCCCCTCCCCACCCCTCAAGAGCTTAATCATAATTAGTGTGGGATTTCTTAGCTGGCCTCTTGCAGGGCCAACACGAGAGTGTGGGTCTGCCCTCCATGGACAGATGCATTTCAAGTAGAATGCTGTCACAACCTATTATAGGGGTAAGGAACAGACCTGCACAAGGTGGAGTTACCTGCAAACTAAATTGATGGATTTTCCAGTGACAAAGGTCATCGATGTTGACCAATAACAGGAATAGTCCCAGAACACTACTTTGATGGATATGCCAGCCTTTAATGATAGAGCACGTGAGATAACCTTAGCAGACAGCATGGGTGCCAGACATTATTTAATGTTCTGGATCAGGAGATAGCTTTGACTTCTTGTTTGAAATTGAAGCCATCCATCCACTGTTGACATAGAAGCAGCATTTTCAGGATGGAACGAGCATAGAAAGATAAGTAGACAGCTATTGAACAAGTTTTGAGGATTCCGGTACAATGGCTAGGAATATCTCCACCTTGGCACGAGTAAGCTCCCATGTTGTAATGAGTTTGCATTGAGTAGTTTCATTGAGTAATGAGTCTCAGCCACATAAACTGCTAAAGTGAACCAATACTCTCTCTTGTATAGATGATAGATGGGAGAGAGATAGAAGAGGAAGAGACAGATTTGGGCCCTTGGTCTTTTTTTTTAAACAATAAAGCTAAGTCATTCTGCCTTAGAGCAGTGTCTTTCATACCACTATCCTTAAAGGAACAGATGAGCCATGTATCATTGATACTTGACCAACTGACACCAAGATTTTGTGGCTGGTGAGACATGAAAGATTGGACCTCATCTTGAGCTCGGTCACATCTGAAGACCGAATCCCTGAAAGCAAGTTTTGCGGAGAAGGTTGTCATTGATGGACTTTTCTTTCTCGGAGGAAAAGACAAGCTGCTTTCTGGAAATTGCCTCACTGCATGTTATTTTACCAGGAAAGGGATGTTGGGCAGGGTAGTTGGAGGCACAAAAGGTTGGTGTTAAGCCATTGTGCTAAACACAAAAAAATTGTTGCAGGAAAACATCATTCGGCCTCCTGTGTCATTGTTCGTGTGACTGTTCCATGGTTGGGCTGGAAGTTGATGTAGGAAGAAAGGCCGGGTAATTAAAGGATGTAGATTATTGTCAATTGCTCACAGTCTCGTATCCTGCTGTGCATGTATGTATCTTTATTAATTTTGTTTTTCTACTTCATATTGTAATGATATTTTCAATGATTTCTCTGATGGAATTGTGTGTCCCCTGAATATGAAGCATGGTATTTAAGTGTACCATCCCTTGTGCAGGTAACATGACACAGAGCCAACGTTTGGAAGCCATGGAGCGTTTAAAGCATTTCAAGTGTCGTGTGCTCATTTCCACAGACCTGGTGAGGGTTACAATGGAAAACAGAATTTAACAATGCAAAGGTTTGCTATGGTACATGGATTAGAGTTTATCTTCGAACCAATGTGGACTCACTCAATCACTCACTGACACAGGACCGTTACAATAGCTTTTTGTCTTCCTTTGGAGCGTGCACGGGTCATAAGTCACCCGCTAAATTCCCACATCCAGATATAATAACATCGTCAAAAATGCATCAGTAATGGTTCGTATATAGTAAGAGTTAACCTGTCTAATCATCACAATTATTAATTAATTGATGTGAATGAGCAAGATACCCCTTCACACAAAGAGTGGAGATAAGAAAAGCACTGCCAATTGACAGCAACAGGCAGATGCACAGACACCCAGTGAAGAGATTACACCAATTATAAACCACAGGATTGATCATCCCGACCTTGAACATGATGCACATTTAAGGTATAAAATGAACTTGTGGTGAAATTAGACATAATTTAATGTTATTGTTCAAGTAAACAGTTTTGTCAAACCATGCCTATGATGGTTTTGATGTGCTAGTTGAGTCCGTAGTCTTTCCAGAATACCTCAGATGATGGGCACTGCTGGCAAATATTCAGAAACAGGTGTGAATAACTTTGAAATAATATCAATGTATAGTTAGATTTCGATGTACAAATGGTGTGGTTACATTAGCAAATACAGGCGTGCAGACACACACACACACACACACACACACACACACACACACACACACACACACACACACACACTGCACAGACTGATTACAATACCCTGTCTCATACCATTGTGAACGAGTGAGGCTAACAAATCTTTATAAAGGTGAGAGTCAATCTCCATCAATGGTAAAATATGGACAATGTGTTTTCTCAAATACATGTTGAGAGGGGTATGTTGATCACCATGGAAATTAAGGTGAAGTGGTGTTTTATGCATCTGCCTTTCTCAGAGAGAGAGAGAGAGAGAGAGAGAGAGAGAGAGAGACAGACAGACAGACAGACAGACAGGCAGGCAGATGCACACAACCAATGCACATCACACTCACAACACCCCACACACACACACACACAGGCAAATAGCTCTCTTAATTTGAAGAAGGGTTCACACCCAAAATGTAGCCTGACCTTTTCTCTTTTCCTCTCGTGAGGAATAGACCTAGTATGTGTAAAATGGAGCCTCAGTAAAAGGGGAATTAGAAAGAAAAGTTCTATTTTTGTGACAGATGTCCAGAGGGATTGATGCAGACAAGGTGAACCTGGTCGTGAACTTGGAGGTGCCCAAGGACTGGGAGACATACTTGCATCGCGTGGGCCGTGCTGGACGCTTTGGTAGTTTTTAAAAAATATATATTTTAAATGCTATGTTTTCAAAAGTATCAGTGGATGAAGTATGGGGATATTTATTTTCATTCATATAGTCACTGTTCTCGGTGCTAGGCTGTTTTTTTAGTCCTATAATGCAATAAGGGGTTTTCTTGTATAGTTATATCATATTACATTGTCAAATAATATTGATTTTTATTCATATAATATTGATGCCATGAAATTGTTTGCTTGCTTGTTCTCATTTCTGAATGGTCTGCAGTTTATATTTTGATCTATTGTGCATGCTGTCAGGGACATATGGACTAGCAGTGACCTTTTGCAGCCAAGGTGAAGAGGAGAGTCAATTGAAAAGTATTTCTAGCAGATGTGGTCTGCAGCTGTGGCCCTTGCCAGGTTTGTACTTTGTCTCTCTGACAGATAAGAGGTATTTTTGTAATTGCAATGGAATACTATTTTTTGTGAAGGCTAGATTTGTTCCATTGTTCATCTGTTCATGAACACCGATGTTGGGAAAACAAGTACCCCCCCCCCCCCCGACGAGTGACTAACACTCAAAACATCAACCGCACCTCTATCCACAGCGATAAACATGCTGTTCTCAACTGTTAGTTGAGGGAAATCCAGTATTTGTTATCAATAAACTGATAGAGCTTAAAAATCGAGAAATTAAAAGTGCATAGCATTTTTTTTTTTGCATACATAGTTGAGGCTCGTTGAAGACCTCGTACTAGTACACTGAAGGATCAGGACATAATGGGTTGCAAAAGGAACAGTAGAGAGAGAGAGTGGGGGGGGGGGGCACCAACAGCAAAGGAGAAGGCCAAAATAGAGGGAGACTTGGATAAGCAAAGAGTGTGGAGAGGAATGGGGGTCAGGAGAGGATGCATGGGGTGGACAAGATGGATGCAGAAGGAAACTCCAAGGAGGGAAAACTGGAAAGTTGGATGGAAGAGGGATTGGGGTAAGGGTTGGGGGAGGTTGGAAATAAAGTTTAAAATTTGCGAGAATGATGTGACTTTTCTGCATTATCTACAATTGTGATGCTATATAATATTGTACATCTTTATTTGCAGATCCATTATCTGCAGAGGTAATGGCTGATGTACTGAGCACACAGGAAGTGGATGATGTTCTCCCTTGTTCTGGTGCTGCTCGGGCTATTGAAAAAGCACAGCCTTCAAGGCAAAGCCCATCTGCTGCACACAGGATAAACGATGCTACAGGTAAAAAAGCCACAATTGGACAATCCACTCTGCAAACTGTCCCTCGAGCCTGCCTTCCATCCAATACTGATCGCTGCACGTCCCTAAATATACAGGCACTCCCATTGAATGGCAAAAATAAAAGCAGGAAGGTCATAAAGGCATCACCAGAAAAGCAAGAAGAATTAGCAGATAAAGAAGCCGGTGTGTGGCAGACAGAGCACCAGAAACGAGGATTGGATGTGAAGCAAGCTGAGGTGGTTGAACCAAAGCAACTACCCAATAACCGTAATGCTTTTGTAAAAGGAGGATTGGGGAAGAATAATGAGAATATTCTGAAAAGAGAAAGTGACAAAATTCATTTGCAAATTCCTTTATTTTCGTCTTTCAAAAACAACCTTGAACTACGCAGCATCCCTTTTGAAGAGTTTGAAAATGATTACAATAACTTTTTACAGGATGAAACACAAGCTCTAGCATCTAGCTTGGAAGATTTCAAACAAACGTCTCAAATGTCTGAATCTTCTATTGATACAGAATCATCTGAAGAGTCGAGCAGTGTAATGGAAGAAGAATTATTATCTGCAGATGCTGCAGGACGATCTGAGAGCGAGATGTTGAGCAACATTTCTCCTGCTGATGTAGTTGAAGTGGACAAAACTGGCAGTGACTCTGTGTGTAATGCACATGACTCTCATTCTGGAGACAGACTGGAAAGTGAGAGTCCAGAAAGTACAACTGTTACATCAGATTCTCACTGGAAGATGCGTATTCATTCCAAGTCATTTCAAGGAAAGAAAATGGCTTCAAAATTGCATCAAAACTTGCGATATGTCAGAGGCAGAGATTCCTTCCCAGTTTGGCATCCATCTGGTACACATGCTCACTGGAGAGAGACTGCACAGTGCGACACTGCAAACGACCGAATGTGTCATTCTCGCACATACTTTCATGAAAATTGGTACAGTGCTTGGGCCCGAGCTTCTCTTGCAAGCTCTGTTTATCTGTGGGAGCTCCAAAAGTGATGTTTGTTCTTACTTTGTGTTGCTTTCTTGAAAAACGTTGTCAATTTTTTTTTGGTAAACATTTTAATAAAGTTAAATTGTGTACATTCTCTGAGTAATCAGGTTTACTTGCAGTTTTACACCTTGTGACTGATGCTGGTTTATAAGAGGAAAATAAATACACATAATGTAGCTCCAAACTCTCGACTGATGCAATCCAAGGCCAACTCAACACTTTGCTTCCTGACTTCCTCCATTCTTGTAGCCAACGTATGGCTCTCAACGGGATCCTCGTCTTCTCTCCCTGTCAAGGCTGGAGTGCTACAAGGCATTGTTTTGGGCCAATCCTATTCCTTATCTTTATGAACGATCTCTCTGACCCTCTGCAAAAAATAAAATCTTCTTTATCTTTTTGCTGATGACTTCTTCAAGGCAAAGATCATCTGCTATACACAGGTTAAATGATGCTACAGGTAAAAAAGCCAGAATTGGAGAATTCGCTCTGCAGACTGTCCCTCGAGCCTGCCTTCCATCCAGTACTGATCGCTGCACGTTCCTAAATATACAGGCACTCCCATTGTATGGCAGAGATAAAAGCAGGAGGGTTATAAAGGCATCACTGGAAAAGGAAGAAGAATTGGCAGAAAAGAAGCCGGTGTGTGGCGGACAGAGCACCAGAAACGAGGATTGGATGTGAAGCAAGCTCAAGTGGTTGAACCAAAGCAACTACCGAATAACCGTAATGCTTTGGTAAAAGGAGGATTAAGGAAGAATAATGAGAATATTCTGAAAAGAGATAGTGACAAAATTCATTTGCACATTCCTTTGCTTGATGTCAGGGGTGTTACTATCCCTGTTGCTGACCCTCCAATCAATTGTGGTCCACCTTCGTTTGTGGAAACACAGACTGCAGTGAACTTGATGAAATGGGGATAAAGCTCCTGGGATCTATGGCATCCATGCTGAACTTCTCAATACTGGTGGAAATGCTGTACTCGTGTCGTTGCATGCAGTTCTGTGCTCTGCTTGAAACACAGACATCATCACAACTGACTAGAAGAGGGGCCTTGTTGTCGCTCTCTGGAAAGGGAAGGGTGATCGCCAAGACTGCAACAACTACCGAGGGGTGACGCTGCTCTCAGTGCCGGGCAAGGTCTTTGCTCAGATAATTCTTGCCAGGGTTCATCACAATCTGCTTGAGCACCAGCGTCCAGAGCAGTCAGGCTTTACACTAAAGAGGTCAACGATTGACCATGTCCTTGCTCTTTGGGTCCTCACTGAACGCAGACGAGAGTTTTTTTGGCAGGGGTTGCTTGCAGCCTATGTTGATCTCCGTAAAGCATTTAATTCAGTGAATCGGGATGCCTTCTGGAGGATTCTTGGTCTTCGTGGGGTGCCACCAAAATTGATCAATCTCATGTCTGAACTATACTCTGGTACTGAGAGTGCTGTGAGATGTGGTGATACCATCTCTGACTTATTTCCAGTTACTGCAGTTCATCAGGGGTGTATACTGGGCCCCACACTTTTCAGCACTTGTATGGACTGGATTCTGGGGAAGATGGCGGAGAGGTCAAGTTGCGGTGCATCGTTTGGGAATGTCAAGATCTCTGACCTTGATTTCGCAGATGATGCAGTCACCTTTGCGGAGAGTCTGGATATCCTTTTTGAGGCCCTCGAGGTGCTGAATGAGGAGTTGGAGCCGCTGGGATTATGGGTTTCCTGGGTCAAAACTAAGATCCAGGCTTTCAATGACATCTTGGATGCTCCTATCCTGTCTGTGCCTGTTTGTGGTGAGGATGTTGAGGTCATGGAGAGATTGACTTACCTTGGCAGTGATATTCGTGTCTCTGCTGGCTGTGAGACAGAGGTCAACAGATGTCTGGGTCGGGCCAGGGGAGTCATGGATTCACTGGATCGTGGGGTGGCACTGCTGGTACCTGTGCAGGAGGATGAAAGTCCGCGTCTTCAGATTCTTGGTGCTTCTAGTCTTGCTCTGTGGATGTGAGACTTGGACTCTGACCTGGGATCTGAGATGGAGACTTAATTCCTTTGGTACCAGGTCTCTTCGGAGAATCCTTGGCGAGAGTTGGTCGGACTTTGTGTCCAACGAGCGGTTGCTGAGAGAGACTCAAATGAGATTTGTTACCTGCATAGTCTGTGAGGGTCAGCTGTGGCTGTATGGACATGTGGCTCGTTTTCCTGACGCTGATCCTGCTCACCAGATTCTCTCAGCGAGGGAGCCTCGTGAGTGGAGGAGGCCAATGGGCCGACCACGTGCCTTGTGGTTGTCGCAGGTTGATCAGCATCTCAAGGAGATGGGGATGGGCCAGACATCTGCCTGGGGGATGGCCAGACGGAGGCCCTTGGAGTTCCGGCGGAAAGTGGACACAGTGACATGCTGCTCCGGCGCATGCTCCCATACCTGACCTGACGACTCTGCCCTCTGTCGGAATATCCCCCATCCTTCACATAGGCAGCAGCAAGCGGCCTCTTCCCTCTGCAGACCTTGATGGAATCATGAGCTGGTTAAACACTTGCAATATGTCTTTCAATACTGACAAATCTCACACTCAGTCTCTCTCTGAGAGGACTGTCAGGCAATCTACTTTCTTAGCAATCCTCTTGAAGTTGTTCAGTCACTCAAAACTTTTGGGCCTCATTATCAGCCATAATCCTTTTTGGTCATACCATACCTCTATATTGGCCTCCAAAATCCAGTTGCTGACTGGGCATCCTCTGTCATGCAAGGTCTTTCCTTGGCACACCTAAACTCTTCTTCACCTACAGTGGCTTCATCTACGGCTTGATGGAGTACTGCTCTCCCCTTTGAGCTGACGCTCCTTCCTCACACATTGCTCAGCTTGACGCCATGGAAACCAAGGCCTTCAAAATCATTGGAATTTCCCACGATGAAGTTTGGTCGATGGCCCGATCACTTTCCCATCATAGACAGGTCGGTGGTCTCTATCTCCCACCGCATCCTTCGTGGTCTTGCACCCTCTGCTCTTTCCATGCTCTTACCCACAATCTTGAATCATTGCTCACCTCCCCTCATTTGCCCCTCTTTTCTTCCATCTGTGGAACCGACTTCCACATTCTCTTCAATCTCATTCTTCCCTCAAGGTTTTCAAGACAGCTGTTCACCACCATCTCAGATCATCCTCCATGCAAAACCATGCTCTTTTCCATCCCCATTAACTCAACCCATCCCCAAGCACACACTTCCTTCTAAATTCCAGTTTTCCCGTCCTGAGACTTTGCTTCTGTATCCATCTTGTTCACCCCATGCATCCTCCCCTACCCCATATTCCTTCCCACATGAATTGTTTGTCCAAGTCTCCTTCTATTTTGTCATCAACTCTACTGTTGGTGCTTCCCTCCCTTTCTCACCACTGTTATTTTTGTTTTGTTGCATCCTGATCCAATTATTGTTCTCGCTCGTCCACGAGCCTCGACTCTGCATACATCAAAGTGCTTTCATCCAAAGTGTAACTATTTCGGCCATTTCCGTCCTGAAACACCGACGACTACTAGTTGCAAAGCAAGATGTATTAATGCACAAAGCCAATCACAGAGTGGCAACAAAGGCAGAAATGGCAGCCATTTTGGAAAAACAGAAAAACTTTGGACCTCTATCTCTGAAACCGCACCAATGAAAAAAAAATTGAAACTTGGCACATGGCAAGTACTTCTTATGGGGAATGTGATATATTTTTTTTATTATGTCATAGGTGCCTTCGTTATGACGTCATAATTGCAGATATAGAACGCTACACCCAATCAGTATGGAAATTTTTGAGAGTCATCTAGGGATAAAGTGGTCGACGGGGAAAAAAAAGAAGATCATGACGTCATCAGTCGCGTTATTTAGCAACCATATTGTTTTTAAAATAAAAATAAAAACCTTCAAAAATCTTCTCTGAAATGGATAAACAGATCGAGGCAAAACTTTGCATGTATGACTACCTATCCATGAGGAACAAAACGTTCATGCACATGACGTCACTGGTTTTGCAGCCATATTGGATTTACCCTAAAACCTATTAAAAAAAAGTCTTCTTCTCCAGAAAGGCTGGACAGATCGAGAGGAAACTTCACACAAATGTAACCCAAGCCTTGGGGATACCAGGGTATTCACGAATGATTATTATTGATGTCACATGGTCTGGTAGCTATATTGGATTGAGCGAAAATCTTTAAAAATATATATTTCTCTTGAACCACTTCATCAATCTAAGTGAAACTTCACAATTATTATCTCGTAATGATGGGGAATATATGTTTTAAATTTCACCCTGATTGGATGCATGGTCTAGCGGCCAGAATTGTTTAATTTTTTGAATCGGGTGTTCTTTTTCTCTCTCTTTTTTGAAGAAGGCTCACTTGGCTGTGCCTGGATGAGTTTGAAGGTAGAGGAGTAGCAGCTGAAACCCAAATCCTATCCAGGTCCCTCCTAATATATCTTTGCTTTTTGCTTGTTTGGGTTCCTTCTGATGACAATGCAGGACTGTACTTATTTGGTCTTCCATTTGATTTGAATTGAATTTATTTTAATCCCATTCTGAATTAAATTGAATAATAATAATGGGTGAGGGTCAGGTGTCCAATCAAAGCGGGATGTCTTTGTACCTGGTCATCACTGCCAGCAGTTATAAAGTGGCAGTTCTAGCATGTATATATACATACATTATAGGTATACTGTACATTAATATATTTCCATTAATCTTTTAAAAAGAAAGCAGATCGCACAAAAAAGGTGAAAAAAGAAAAGAAACTGCATTTGTAATTGTTGAAAAAAAGGATCTCTGTGGACTGTCTCCATGGCTTTCAAAACAGCTTTGATCCCGCTGGTTCATTATTTTTGTTGCGATCTATGAAGTTCCACTTTCTGCACATTCCTTAATCTTTTCTTCACTCAATAATATAATCGTCCCAAAAGCAGAAAAAGTTAAGTTTAATGCTTTGCTTAAATAAATGCACTCGGTTATAAATATCGTTAATTTGTTTAAATTTTCAGATTTCCATCCAGATTTCGATACTTATATTATTTATTCCATGAGATGCAATTCTCAAATCCGATATAATATTTCGACTTTATATTTTAATTATTCCATGAGAGTGGATCGTGTTTCCAAGGCTATGCTTGTTTGAATAGGCCGAATCAATATGGAAGCTAAGACTCCTGTGAGGCGAATTTGGGCTGACAAGGACCAGCCTTTCATGGAGGTAAGCTGTAAATTATCTTCAAAAAGGGGTGTTTAAATTTACCCACACCAAATTTTTCATTCATGCACTTCCTTGGAGTTCTCTTGGTATACATTAGTGGGGCAACTTAGCAAATAACATTGTGCATTTTGTCGGGGAAAGCACAAAATTTGGCACACTAGTAGCCTATCATATTATGAACAGATTTGGATATTGGGCCTTCTCAAATTTTTGATGGCAGTGGAAAATGGCTGCCACAGCCATCAGCGGCTGAATTTGAGATGGCCCAATATCCAAATCTGTTCATAATATTGTTACGAATTTGGAATTCGATTGCACACAACATACAGGTTCCTTTAGTCAGCTATGTCGATAAGTGCTTGTTCCCTAGATATCTCTCACCTTCCATTGTTTAAAGGTTTAGAAATCGATTAGATGCACTGCGGATCGATTTAATAGTTAGGGAGCGAACATGGAGACGTCCCTTCCCTCTTCTACGAAGAGGAAGAAAGAGCCCTGCCGTCCCGTGATTCATGACGTCAACAACTCCTCCCACCCGTGGTTGAGCGGGGGATGGATCACGAGGGCATGAGTCACGCCGGGCGCGGGGGAGGGGGCGGAGAAGATAAAGAGGAGATCCTTTCTTTGTTCGTGTTCGGAGTGGGAGCTGCGTCGTTCAGCAGTGGCCAGTCGGTCCTGCTTGGCTTGGGTTAGGGTTGAGGCTTTCGGAAGCTTTTTGCTTCTGCAGAGAGTTGTTCAGCGGAGCTTCGGGTCCTGCTTGGCTCGGTAGGCTT
>CM068961.1:25703773-25727363 GCA_035128595.1 Eptatretus atami | reverse complement strand
TTAGGTAAATTGGTTATAGACAAATGGACCCTACGCTACGCGGTTGAAATATTGGCGACCACGGTCGGTTCAGCGACCCGGAGCGACGGCCTACAATTCCGGGGAGTTTGGTGGGAGACTACGCAAGCTTTCCCCACCTAGTGGTCGTTCTCGCCACCGACCCCCGGCCCGCAACAGTATGAATGGTGGGACATGCCACGCAACTCGCTTATCGTGTGGCTGGTGGAAGATATGTTTTAGAACTGTCGTGTTCAAGTGGTGTGTTAACATGGACCACTGAATGGATCAGCCGAACTGGCTTAACTCCCTCAGACTGTCAATTATGGCGGCTTTACGCGCGTGTGGTTGTGAGGAGAAACACGAGAACCTTAAAGCTTTTATAACCAATGAGTTTATTCCCGAAACAAACATTCGAGGGAATGATTGACCCATCAAAGAAATACGATGGCTGGTTGAGAGGGAAGGAAGGGAATGCAATTAATAAATAATTAACTACATACAGTGAGGTAAAATATATCTAAAATCAAAGGTGCCTCACTCCAAACTCAATCACAGACGGGTGAAAGAGAACAAAGAGAATCACAGGTGAAAGAGAACAAGAACCGGATGACTTATCTCTGGTCGTGGGGACGTCGAAGGTGGGGGTGGGCTGGCACTGGCACTGGCACTGAAACAGAAACAGTCATGGACAGGCGGGAGGAGCAGGTGATGAGGAGGTTATGAGGACAACTAACTGGCAGCAGGCAGATGAAACAGGTGCAAGGTGAAGGTAGGCAGGTTGGACAATCTTCTTGGTGTTGGCCTCTCCTCAGAATTACCATCCTCCAAAACGCACAGAATCCATGTGACCCAGGCTCCTCACCTCGCTCTCTGGACAACACTACTCTGCCCTTGGAGGTGTCCATTGCTCCGCTCCTGATAGTCCGTAGCTCTGCCCGCCCCTTGCTCGGCAGAGCCCCAAGCACCCTGTCCCACCTGGTGGGACATTACAAGCTGTTATATGGGACATTTTCACAAAGTGGGTCAGGTAACGGTAAAGACTGTCCGGAATTTTTATCAAGCATATATTGCCCAGTCAGGCAGAGGCCTTATGGTGATCCTGCGTTGCTGACATCCATTTGAACATTTTTCTAGGCCTTATAAGGGTCAAGCACTATTTCGAGAATATCAAAGAAAGTTGATTTTTGAGTTTGTTCTTTACCGTTACCTCACCCGCTTTTGTGAAAATGTCCCATATGTACAATTTCCTAACCTAAATTAATTTCCACCATGAACATCCCTGAACAGTGCACAATCAAACAAGACAATCCTTAAGCAGACGTGTCCTTATTACATCGAGATTGGCTAACTACTCCTACACCGACCATGCTACTCTATACACTTCTGTCTGTTCTATGGGCCTGTTACGCCCCCCCCCCCCCACACACAAATGGCAACATGTGTTATGTGCACGGCTCATGGAATTTTCCTCTTTTTCGCCTGCAAAACGCATGAATACGTGAAGCACAGAACTTTCAATGTTGAAGCATGTCACATTTTATAAACCGTGAATATGCGGAGTCCGCAAATAGCGAATGCATGAATAGGGGATCTGACTTTATAACTGCCCTCACAGCTCCCGTAGCTCTCCCCCTCCCACCGTGAATGTTTCAATATGTATCGATGTCGAAGTGAGAGGTGGATTACAAATGGAGATCACACAAAAAGGTTAAACAAAGCGATGGCCTCTAAAAATATAATTGCACACTTTCAGTGGATGACACCTCCCGAGGCACCCACCGCACGGCACCGTGGGACCCAACAAAGGTGGAAACAGTCTAATCAATGTGAGATTGAAAGCATGTCTACTTTTTACCGAAACGAACAACCAAACAGCTTGGGGAGCACTCACCAAGTGGCTTAAACATGCGAGCAAGCACTCCAACAAAATGGTTGATAAGAAACGGCTCCCCTGGCACACAATTGGCAATCACTGAACCGTCATATTCAACATGCACCTCCCGGAGATGTCCGGGATGTCACGTATGTCCAAATTGGACAAATGAGCACTTTTCTAGGATTTGAAACTGCTTGAAAGTTCGATTCTGGAGCATAAATTTTGTAATTCTTCTTAGTTTAAGAGATACTCGTGTCTATCGCATGTGTGGAAATGAAATATATCAACGAACACTGACGTCTCCGGACGTTTATAAGCATTGCAATGTACCTCGTGATTCGTAGCTACGATGAACTGCTTGTTCCAAGTTGCGGCCTGTTCCAAGTCTAGGTAACGTTGAGCTGGCCAAAAAACATGGTGGCTTCAGACCCCAAGCGAGGTTACCCAGGAAACGCTTTAAGACCCAAGATAGCGAGGTGGTCGAGGATCGCCTGATGAAGGATATAATTAAATAAGGCCGTTAATTATCTTCAAAAGGGGTGTTTTAATTAACCCAAACACCCAATTTTCACTGTTGCACTTCCTTGGTGTTTTCTTGGTATGCATGCAAAGTTTCAGGCTGCTAGGTTTTATGGTTTTGGAGTTATGGAGGACACGCACACACACACACACACCCGTTTATTATTATAGATTACCATAAGCATGCTGGGATGTTATTTGCATAATTAACACATGGGCCACACCTGTGTGGAAGCCGTTGCTTTCATTATACTTGGTGTCTCGCATTTGCTTGGTGTTTCCATTTTTGTTGTTGTCCACGACCTGTACATCAGATAGTGACAGTCTATACATTCAGAAATTATTAATGGAGGGAAATTTAATCGAATGAACAATGATTTGATCATTAGCAATGTGAAGACTATATATATATATATATTCACAATAGAACATGGCTATGATTTTGATAGTGTTTGCATTCAATGGATATGTAATAGGTGGGGCCCTTTCCTTTTGAAAACTCTGCATCTGACTATGTATTTGTATATATGCATGTTACTTTTCTCACACTGATCATTTTAACACCAATTTCCCTTTCCATCTCAAATCGTAAGGCCCTGTCACACCTTGACGATTTAGTCAGCGTATGCCGACGTATGAAAAATTTGTATAAAACGCTGGCACACGTCGAATACGTATGGGTAAGTTTTGTATACGTTTAAGAGCACGCTGGCATATGTCTGTAGTACGTCGAGCTGTTAGACAAATTTTTCCATGCTTGAAATTTTCGACGTATGCAGCGTATGACTCACACGTTCCGCATACGCTGGCCATAAGTTGTAGGCACGTTACGCGATCGTTGACACACGTCGACACACGTTACTTTTAA
Source organism: Eptatretus atami (assembly GCA_035128595.1). Lineage (NCBI taxonomy): Eukaryota > Metazoa > Chordata > Myxini > Myxiniformes > Myxinidae > Eptatretus > Eptatretus atami. The sequence continues at coordinate 25,724,100 of CM068961.1, read as the reverse complement.
GTTACCATAAGTCGAAACACGTCGAGGTAAAGGGCTGTCACACCTTGACGTTTAGCCAGCGTATGCCGATTTATGAAAATTTGTCTAAACGCTGGCACACGTCCAATACGTTATGGGTACGTTTTGTGTACGTTAGGAGCACGCTGAAAACACTACCATAGGTCGTATTACCTGGTTAAAACGTTGTACTTTTGTTGTCCAAAACATTTTGCATGCTTGAAATTTACGACGTACTCGGGTTTGGCTCACACGTTCCGCTACGCTGGCCATAATGTTGTAGGACGTTATGCGATCGTTGACACACGTTAATTGTATGTTACTCATAAGTCGAAACACGTAGGTAACATTCGCGTACCCGAAACTTATTTCTAACCTATGAGTAACGTTTTGTAAGCACGCTACAACGAACGTTGTTCACACTTCGCAACACGCTACTTGAAAGTTCCTCATACATCGAAACAATCAAGTAATGTTTTAGGGTACCCGTGACTTATTTATAACCTATGAATAACGTGTTGGGAATTATTACGCTATGCATACGCTAGACTATCGTTGGGCTATGGTTGTGGACGCCTAAAAACACGATAAACAATCGTTGTAAACTTATGTATAGTTATCGAAGCGTTCTGTGTTCATTACTAGTACATTATGCATTTGTCAAAGTCGTTTTTATACTTTAAAAAGTAAAACAAGAAATATTTCTCGTGGGAATGAGGAAAAAAAATTAGCCGAAAAGAACATCGAACAATGGTGCAAAAGTAGTCTCAATTCGTGGACGATAAGAGGATCCATCATCACCCCACCCTCCCATCACGCTCACCTACTACTACTGACATGGACCTACTACTACTACTACTGACATAGACATACTACTACTACTACTACTCTTACTGATGACATAGACATACTATACTACTACTATCTACTACTGACATAGACATACTACTACTATACTACTACTACTGACATGAATATACTACTATACTACTACTACTACGACATAGACATACTACTACTACTACTTACTACTACTACTGACATAGACATACTACTACTACCAATGCTACTACTACAACTATTATACTGTCACACCACCAATACTGCTAATAGTTACTACTACTGATACTACTGGCATTGACATCTACTCAACTGGAGTCCTGGAACAATGATGGTTCCTCTGTGAGCCCATTTGTATATACCAATTCCCCTTAACGCTGCCAATACGCCATTACACGGTAGATGTAAGTTAGAAAACACGTTCAGTAAGTGCTGTGGTCGTCCGTGAAGACGTCAACTAATTCGTCTACATACGACAATGTGCGTTTGAGATACGTTAACACATTAGGTTCATAGCATGTCTACTCAAGGTTAGAAGCACGTTATACTTAGGTTCAAAGCATGCTACACATAGGTTAAACGCACGTTACTCATGGTTCATATAGCACCTAGTCATTGGTTCAAGGCAGTTACAAATAGGTTCAATGCACGTTACTCATAGGTTTCAAGCACATTAAACATAGTTCAGAGCACGCTACTCCATAGGTAAAAGGACGTTACCCATTGGTTTGAAAATTAGGTTGCGGGTATGTTAAATATACCTTGAACGTGTTTCGACTTATGAGTAACCTACAAGTAACGTGTGTTCGTCGGTGTAACAATCGCGGGAGCGGGCCGGAACATATGACAAGGCATGCGGAACGTGTTATAGCCATACGCCGAGTACGTCGTAAATTTTCGATGCTTGAAATTTCACGACGTATTACACGTACCACGTAATTTGACACGTACTTCATTGTTTTCCAGCCTTACTCTTACGTATACACAACTTACTATACCGTATTTGACGTGCGCTAGCGTTTTAGACACATTTTTCATAGGCCGGCATACGCTGAGCAAAATCGTCAAGGTGTGACTGCGAGTTTGACACTTCAAATTCCGGCGTTATGATTTGAAATCGGCGTCCGGCAGGTTCTTAAAGGCTACGCCACGAGTTCGCCGGGATACGTTTAGCGCCGCTATGCGTAAGTTAAACTATCGTTGGCATAGGTTGTGAACGCCGACACAGGCTAAGCATTCGTTGGTATAAGTTATCTATAAACAACGAAACGTTCTGCCCGTTACTAATATGTTATGCATATGACCAACACGTTATGAATATGCCCAAAACTTAAAAAAAAAACGATCAAAATTTCAGCGTACCCAACGTGTTTACATACATTTTTATACGTTGTGCCATTGCTGGTTAAAACGTCAGGTGTGACAGGGCCCTAATGTTTAGCATACCGAACTTATTTCTAACCTATGATTAATGTGTTGTAGGCACGTTACGCGATCGTTGACACACGTCGACACACGTACTTGTAAGTTACTCATAAGTCGAGAAACCGCGAGGTAATGGTTAGCGTCAGTGTTCCAGACTCCCTGGTTTTTTTTAATTTTTTTTCTTCGTATGACGGTGATGTGACACTTCGATTTCTAGTGCGGTTAATAATATAATAAATAGGCTGCCGCTCAACGATTTAAATCGTAACCGCACTAGAAATCGAAGTGTCAACATCACCGTCATACCGAAGAAAAAAAAAAAACAGGGAGTCTGGAACACTGACGCTAACCATTACCTCGACGTGTTTCGACTTATGAGTAACTTACAAGTAACGTGTGTCGACGTGTGTCAACGATCGCGTAACGTGTCTACAATTTATGGCCAGGTATGGCGAACGTTGTTCAATATCTGGGGATACGTCGAAAAATTTTCAACATGCTGAAAATTTTGTCGACGTACTCGGCGTATTACGACGTATGCCAGCGTGCTTCAGCGTGTTCTTCACGTATACAAACTTACGCCATAACGTATTCGACGTGTGCCAGCGTATTCGGCAAATTTTTCATACGTCGGCATACGCTGGCTAAAACGTCAAGGTTATGACAGCGGCTTGACACTTCGATGTCTAGTGCGTTATTTGATTTGAATCGTCGAGCCGCAGCCTATTAATAGCCTACGCCACGTGATCGTCGCGTACGCTGCCGCGTATGCATTAGTTAGACTATCGTTGGGCATGGTTGTGAACGCCGATAACACGCTCACATTCGTTGATATAAGTTATCTATGTTATCGAACGTTCTGTGTACGTTACTAATACGTTATGCATAGTCCAACTCGTTTATGAATACGTCCAAAACTGGAAAAAAGATATAGTTTCCAGCGCGTACGCCAGCGTTTTACATACATTTTGATACCTTGCCATACGCTGGCTAAAACGTCAAGGTGTGACGGGGCCTGTACAGAAGTTACACGCATTTAACTTAATTGGATTATAATGATGCTTTTAATCGTCACCCTAGAAACACAGCTAAAATAGGAGTTTTGACCATTTTATTCAAGGTCAAAAATTGATTTTGGAAAATATATGCACATATATATTTCCAAAAATGCAATGTTTATTGTTGTGAAGACAATTTGGCTTCTTTGGGGAGATTTGTTCTGTTGAGTATAACGCTATTTTCATGGAAAAATGAAAATTCCATGAAATAATGAATATGCAAATGAGGTAATTACCATATGGGATGTCATAAACATGTGAGCCCTTTCATGCTGATAAATTTAACACCAAAGTTTCTTCTCTATCTTGAGAATTTACTTATCTGTGGTCATGTTATGTTAATTAGGTGAATACAGTAATTTTGGAGGGTTCCCATGAAAACCATCTTGAAAAACATAGCTGCCACCAATACCCACAACCACACCATCATTTTTGGCCATCCCATATAATAACCTTAAAAAAAAAAAACTATGATGTGATTTGTTTTTTTTTCTACCAGGCAGAGGTCTTATCATATGCCACTTCATCACTGCTCTATATAACAGCAAAAGGAACAACAGCGATAACTAGATGGGCACTCAGTAGAGCGCGTACCTCCGCCACGTAATGCCTGATCCACGAGAACATATCGGGCCCAATACATTTTTGAAATATGCGATTTATATACATATATATATATATTATATATGTATATATATATTGGTTCACGAAAAAATATCTTCACGAAAAAATAAGTGACCACTATATTCGTTATTGGTGTGTGTGTGTGTGTCTGTCTGTCTGTCCCGAGCAGAGCTCCGTGGGTTTTGATCCGATCCTGATAAAATTTTGGTGGGAGGTTTATATCATGATCTAGTTGTGTTTTCCTGAGAATGGGCGTGGTGCGCCAATTATGGGCGAGCCACGCCCAAAAAACGTGTTTTTAGGGGGTAGCCGATTTCAATTTGCATCTTCTCCTAGGGGGTTTGTCGAATCTGACAGGGTTTCGGTATTTGGTTAGCCCAATTGCACCTGCATAGCCCACGGAGCTCGATTTTTCATTTCCGTCACAAGGTCACGAACTTAGTAAAATTGCGAATTTTGACATAAAAATCCATCTTCTCCGAGGCGTTTGTTGAATCTGGCAGGGGTTTCGTATTTGGTTAGCCCAATGGCACCTGCATAGCCCCACGGAGCTCGATTTTCATTTTCGTCCCAAGGTCAAGATCACAAAGGTCACGAACAAAACATGTGTTTTTAGAGGGTAGCCAATTCCAATTTGCATCTTCTCCTAGGGGGTTTGTCGAATCTGACAGGGGTTTCGGTTTTGGTTAGCCCAATGGCACCTGCATAGCCCCACGGAGCTCGATTTTTCATTTTCGTCCCAAGGTCAAGGTCACAAGTCACAAAACCTAGAAAATTGCGAATTTTGACATAAAAATCCATCTTCCTCGGAGGGTTTGTCGAATCTGGCAGGGGTTTCGGTATTTGGTTAGCCCAATGGCACCTGCATAGCCCCACGGAGCTCGATTTTTCATTTTCGTCCCAAGGTCAAGGTCACAAGGTCACGAACAAAACGTGTTTTAGGGGTAGCCGATTTCAATTTGCATCTTCTAGGGGGTTTGTCGAATCTGACGGGTTTTGGTATTTGGTTAGCCCAATGGCACCTGCATAGCCCCACGGAGCTCGATTTTTCATTTTCCTTCCAAGGTCAAGGTCACAAGGTCACAAACTTAGAAATTGCGAATTTTGACATAAAAATCTATCTTCTCCGAGGGGTTTGTCGAATCTGGCAGGGGTTTCGGTATTTGGTTAGCCCAATGGCACCTGCATAGTCCCACTGAGTTCGGTTTTTCATTTTCGTCCCAAGGTCAAGGTCATAAGGTCACGAACTTAGAAAATTGCGAATTTTGACGTAAAAATCATACGACCGCCCAAACTTTGAGAGCTAGGATGACAATATTTTTATGCATAATCTTGAGGTCATTCCCCACCTAAAGTCTTGAAACCATCTTGCTCTATCTCGAACACCTTGCCCGTGGCGCCCCCTTCAAGTTTGTTTTTACGCTGATTTATCAAAGTCTGGTTAATCCGAGGAGTGCGAAATGCCATATAGCTATATGACGTTATATTGTTCCTGGAATGTTCCAGAGGAAGTTTTGCACCAAAGGTCATAATCCTTGCCTTTGACCTTTAAAGTTCACAAAGGTCAAATTTTCAAAGTTGTGGGAATCGAACCGGATTTCGACCTTCTTCGACGAACTAACTCCAATAAGCTATAGCACGTATCCTGTTTCCTTATTTTAATGTCCACAACATTGTTTTGTGACCTTTAAAGGTTATGTTATGCAAAGGTCAAATTTTTAAAGTTGTTGACCGAAACCGGGTTTTCGACATTTTGCAGCTAATAACCTGTCACTCGTACCACATCATGTTGATCATTTTTATAACTTGGTCAAAAATTATCACATTGTCTCATCCTTGACTTCTGAAACAATCTACATCGTCAAATACCGCTCGTGAACCATTGTCATCTTCAGACTTGTGTGTGTGTGTGTGTGTGTGTGTGTGTGTGTGTGTGTGTGTGTGTGTTGTGTGTGTGTGTGTGTGTGTGTGTGTGTGTGTGGTGTATATATATATATATACAGTGGGGAGAACAAGTATTTGATACACTGCCGATTTTGCAGGTTTTCCCACTTACAAAGCACGTAGAGGTCTGTAATTTTTATCATAGGTACACTTCAACTGTGACAGACGGAATCTAAAACAAAATCCTGAAAATCACATTGTATGATTTTAAAATAATTAATTTGCATTTTATTGCATGAAATAAGTATTTGATCACCTACCAACCAGTAAGAATTCCGGCTCTCACAGACCTGTTAGTTTTGTCTTTAAGAAGCCTCCCATTCTCCACTCATTACCTGTATTAACTGCACCTGGTGAACTCGTTATCTGCATAAAAGACAGCTGTCCACACTCAATCAATCAGACTCCAACCTCTCCACAAGGGAAGACCAGAGAGCTGTCTAAGGACATCAGGGACAAAATTGTAGACTTGCACAAGGCTGGGATGGGCTATAGGGCAATAGGCAAGCAGCTTGGTGAGAAGGCAACAACTGTTGGCGCAATTATTAGAAATGGAAGAAGTTCAAGATAACAGTCAATCTCCCTCGGTCTGGGGCTCCATGCAAGATCTCACCTCGTGGAGCCTCAATGATCATGAGAAAGGTGAGGGATCAGCCCAGAACTACACGGCAGGACCTGGTCAATGACTGAAGAGAGCTGGGACCACAGTATCAAAGAAAACCATAAGTAACACACTACGCCGTCATGGAATAAAATCCTGCAGCGCACGCAAGGTTCCTCTGCTCAAGCCAGCGCATGTCCAGGCCCGTCGGAAGTTTGCCAATGACCATCTGGATGATCCAGAGGAGGAATGGGAGAAGGTCATGTGGTCTGATGAGACCAAAATAGAGCTTTTTGGTTTAAACTCCACTCGCCGTGTTTGGAGGAAGAAGAAGGATGAGTACAACCCCAAGAACACCATCCCAACCGTGAAGCATGGAGTGGAAACATCATTCTTTGGGGATGCTTTTCTGCAAAGGGGACAGGACGACTGCACCGTATTGAGGGGAGGATGGATGGGGCCATGTATCGCGAGATCTTGGCCAACAACCTCCTTCGCTCAACAAGAGCATTGAAGATGGGCGTGGCTGGGTCTTCCAGCATGACAACGACCCGAAACACACAGCCAGGGCAACTAAGGAGTGGCTCCGTAAAAACATCTCAAGGTCCTGGAGTGGCCGAGCCAGTCTCCAGACCTGAACCCAATAGAAAATCTTTGGAGGGAGCTGAAAGTCTGTGTTGCCCAGCGACAGCCCCGAAACCTGAAGGATCTGGAGAAGATCTGTATGGAGAGTGGGCCAAAATCCCTGCTGCAGTCTGTGCAAACCTGGTTAAGAACTACAGGAAACGTCTGATCTCTGTAATTGCAAACAAAGGTTTCTGTACCAATATTAAGTTCTGTTTTTCTGATGTATCAAATACTTATTTCATGCAATAAAATGCAAATTAATTATTTAAAAATCATACAATGTGATTTTCAGGATTTTTTTTTAGATTCCGTCTTTCACAGTTGAAGTGTACCCATGATAAAAATTACAGACCTCGACGTGCTTGTGTAAGTGGGAAAACCTGCAAAATCGGCAGTGTATCAAATACTTGTTCTCCCCACTGTATATATTGTGAAGAATTACTTAAAAAAATTAATAATTCTCATATTCAGATCCGGATACTGATCTTCACCAAAATTGAATGAATTCTTCCGTGTCACACACTCAACGTATCCACAAAGTTTCATCGAAATCCGTCCACAACTTTTTGAGACATCGTGCTATATATGAGTTGAACAAACGGTGTTCTATGATCCCACCGATCGTGCTGTCCCACTGAACGAGATTGTGCAATTGGAATATCCTTGCCTGATTCCTCTTCGTAAGATTGTGGTGCATCGTGCTATAGCTTGGTTCGGATTGTTTATTTCTTTAAATTGTATGTAAATTTAAATTTCTGGTTATTGTATGTAAATTTGCTTATCTTCCTCTCCCTGTATACGTCTGTCTTGTTGCTTGGTTTGTTCCGTTCCCCTCGTCCCATCCAGCTCTTCTCCCTGTATCTGTTCTTTTTTGGGGGAAAATAAACCCTTATGAGGATGAGACGTTTTCTGCCACTGAATTTGGCTTAATTGGGAATAACCTTGGGGAATCGTAGGTGAATCTGAGGGGAGGGTAATTTGTATTTGAATGCAGTTTAGCCTACCACATTTCGGCTATTGGTGGGATCGAAGATCCCACTGCTGAGGCATATTGTGTTTGTGAGCCTCCGACACAACAATAATAATCCATGATAGCCCAAATGCATAACTTTAAAAAAAAATTGATTTAATATAATACAGTGAGATCTTTAACATCCACAGTGCAGTGTAGATGGGATAACTGAGCACCTCTTCTGAACCGCCATGCTAATGATTTACATGTGATGCCACGCCACACACTCTGGTCTCGTGTTTACTCTTAGTTATGGGTGCTAAATTGCAGTCAGTGAAAAACTGGTACCTTCAAATTCACACCCAGCTAAAATGAGAATGATGGTGGATTAACCTTTCAATAATGCAAAAGGTTTTCTTTTGCTTTAACTTTCTTAGGCACATTGTAAAAATAGGGATGGGAGTTTGGGAGATGAGGGTTAACAAGGTGTGAGGTGTGCGTGTGTCCATCCTCCATAACTGCAAAACCATGAAACCGAGTGGGCCAAAATCTTGCGTGCATACCAAAGGAACTCAAAGGAAATGCATGAATGCAAATTCGGTATTTGGGTAAATTTAAACACCCCTTTTGAAGATAATGAAAGGTGCTTATCCTTGGTCAGCCCAACTTCACCCCACAAGGGTCTTCCCTGCCATTTTGATTCGGCCTACTAAAAATGCCTTGCCTTGGAAACACGATCTACTCTCATGGACAAATTTAAGTTTTTCATCTAAATATAATTTCGGATTGGAGGATCGGATCTCGTGAACTAAATAAGTGTCATAACCAAGAGTGAAATCTGAAAATGTTAAGAAATTACCAATTCTTATAACTAAGCATATAAGCGTATTTATTCAAAAAGAAGGCTCTGCTTCCATCTTCTCCATATTTACACAAGAACATGTGAAATTGCCAAAGCATAAAACTGAACTTTTTCTCCTGTTACGACAATTATATTCATTGAAGAAAAGATGAAGGAATATGGCCGAAGAGTTACTTCATTGAGCGGAACAAAAATATTTTTTAAAGCAGGGGAAAGCTCCCTGCTGTGTGAGGAGTGAGCATGGCAACTGCAGCTTGGTTCTCCATGGGGAAATCCCCGGAGTTTGGAAGGCAAAATACATTTGCTTTGTTTGGAAGGGATTAGAATGAGTAAAGTGAACTATGAGTTCAAGAGAGTATTGAAAAAATGCTTTCAGTGGCTACAAAGCAATGCATCCCCACTCCACGGCAGGATGGCCAAGAGGTATGCATGTGTGCTCCAAGCTGTCTAGCCTGGGTTCGAATAATCCTGGTGTTTTAAAGGCAGGGTGATTGATTAATCAACGTGTGCGCCGTCCCTCAGATGGACTTTAAACTGGACATCACCTCTGCCAGAATTAGTTGGTGGACATTAAAGATCCCTTCGCGGTGTCCTTTGTGAAGAGTAGGGTGGCTAACCCTGGCATCCTGGCCAAATTCCAAATTACTGCTCTGACCTGCAGGGGCACTGCATCAGCAATACTGCCACCCCTTCAGGCAATGATGCTATTCGCAGGTTTGTGCTGCACAGGAAAAAAAGAAAATGACCAGACCCTAATGTATAGGTTAGTTGGCTAGTATTTTGTTGTTGCAATATTTGAAATCATTTACTGTTTGAAAAATTTCCACTCTCTTTTTTTTCTGTCAGAAATGCATTCCCCATTTAATACCAGGCTTTAAAATCTCGATCTGTGATGTTAAAGTTCACGTGTCTCTTTCTGTGCCTCTCATATCGCTCACCGTGGTGTCTCCATCCGCGCGTTCCCGTCTCGTCATCTGCTGCCGGTCGACCGCCTGTGAATCTTCCCTGCTGTCTTGCCAATTGCTTCTCTACTAATGTATGCCACCAGTCTCAATTTAAACAATGTTTGTGTTTTCTTTCTCTTTCTCTTCATCAAAGTGACTGGTGGTATTTGCTAGTACTGTACTTCCTAAAACTCTTTTCGGCAGAACCAAAGAGGCCATTAATTGCAAATCCCTGCAATCCATGTTACCCACTCCCCGCCCCCCCCCCCCCACAATTTTTTTTTCTTTCACAACAAACTCAGCTACTTTTTGCTTTTATTCAGGGGAAAGAGTTTTACTACGTCAAGTGGAAAGGCTGGCCGGAGTCAGAAAACACGTGGGTGGCAAAACGAAATTTGCATTGCTCCAAACTGCTCCGCATCTTCCATAATGACTTGATCCGGATTATTGGGAAAGAGTTCATGCAATCGCCTACATGCACGCTACCATCGGCTGCCACCAATTTTATGTTATGCCGAGGAAAGCAATTGGATGACCTTGCTCGATGGGAGGAAGAGATCAACAAACTCAAGAACCACCAGCATCGCATTGTCGTTGAGAACAATGTTGACCTCGAAGGTCCACCTAAAGCTTTCCATTACATTAATGATTATCAAGCAGCAGAGGGCGTTACACTTGTGGAAGAGCCGATCATCGGCTGCTCCTGTGAGGACTGCTATGCGGAGCGTGAGAGCAATTGCTGTGCCAACATCGCGTTTATGCCTTTTGCTTACTCCAAGACCAGGCACGTACGGCTCAAACCCGGGCAGCCCATATACGAATGCAACACATTATGCCACTGTGGTTCCAACTGCCCCAACCGTGTGGTGCAGAAGGGTATTGTCTACGACCTGTGCGTGTTCCGCACAGACAACGGGCGTGGATGGGGTGTGCGTACATTGCATCGCATCATGAAAAACAGTTTTGTCATGGAATATGTCGGGGAGGTGAGTGATCTGGTTGTGCTGGTGTTACACAATGTTTTTTTTTCTGATGCTGATTGGTTCAGATTTGCTGTTCCAATACGTTGTGCCTCTTACATTCCTGATAAGGCCTTAGTTATTTTATAACTAGAGTTTACGGCATCCAGCCTGAACGGCTATATTGCCGAATGAATAATAAAATATATAAAACATTTTTAGCTGTTCCTCTAGTTTATCAATTTTAGCCGGAAGGTGAAACGTTTCAACGAAATGTAAAACGTCGCATTTAATTTTCAACAACTATACATTTCCTGTGCGTCGCGCGCGCCAAAATGCCGGTACCTTTAACAGCAACTGCGCGTAGACTGCGCGCTAGAACTGCCGCAGTCGTCTTCGTCCACTCGATCTGACAGCTGGCCAGCGTAGAGTTCAGATGACTGTGCGTTTCTGAGGGGAAAGTGATTGTATAGAAGATTATGTCAGCGCGGAAATATAAATTTGAGTGATTAAGTATTTGTGATTTATCACGCAACATCTTGACGACGACACATTATTTCTCGGCCGAACGATTTGCATCAATTCAGTGCAGACAGCAGGATGATTCCACGCTACTTTCGATCGTGCCGATTTTTTTCCATGAAATGATTGTCCAACCCGCGTTACTATTGAAAGATTTCCAAGTCCACCGTCAAAGTTCCCTGCGAGATGCTTGATATTCGCTTTCACGAAACCAGAAATCAGCCTGTTTGGATGTGCTCAGGGATGGGGAGACTGTGCGATCAGATTGACCCACCTGAAACTAGCTGGTATGCCTGATTTGACCGTTATTGAGAGTTTTGATCCGAGATAGACACCTTTTTTTATCATATCCATACTATGCACTTGGTGTGCCACAGCATCTACGACTGGACAGTAATTTTTTCAGCATACTGTTCATTTGGTTTGATGAATCCAAACAGGTTTCTATAGAAATACATGCCAGACTATATTGTAAAACAAGTTTTATATCCCTTTTATGGTTTTTCACATCAGGATGATACGACGTGAGACAATGCATCCTGCCATTTGAATGGTTTGTCCATCTTCAGTTTATTGGCATCCTCCTGGCCGGGGATTTTATGCACATCCCCCCCACAACACCTCGTGGTCTTTTCCATGTGAACATCCGCGAAAAAAAAATAGTGAAAATATATCTTTCTAAAATGAATGTATATTCATATATCTTATATTTCGACCTACCCACCCCACATTTTAGCTGAAGAACTGCGTAAACCAAGTTATAAAATAACTAAGGCCTAAGAGAAGATGTAAAATTTGCTCCAAAAAGTGAAGCTTCTTTGTTTAACACTTCAAGTGATATTCTTTTATAAGGGGCAATCTATATATTGCATACACATAATGGTATAATCCTTTGACCATTATCAACTCTTTGGGTTTTCACCTTGAGTTCTGTTGACATAAAATGAGTTGTATGCAAATCTGAAGAAAATAGGTAAATTGAGGAAGGGAAGAGGAAAGAAATGGTTGTTGATTTGAGGAATATGATGCCTTTGTCTTGTCTGAATAGGATGATTATTATGAAATGGTTTCTGCTTCATGCGGTATAGATGAGTCCTGCCTGCTTAGCTCTTCCAAAGCTTCGTCTACCAGCCAGTTTATTTTCAGCCCCTCTGTTGTAACTTAGTTTTGTTTACATGGTTGAACATTGTTACGTTTATTGCTACACCCAAGTGTCCTGTATGCTTTTGTTTACTTTCTATTTGTAACTTTGTTTTTTTTCCAGTATAGGCTTTATGAGAAACTAGTTTCCATCCCCATCTCTCTATTCATTGACCCCCCACCCCTTTACTTTCTACCACTCAAGTGTGTTTACTGTAATCTCCCTGTTCCCCTTTAATCCCCCATCAGTGTGTTGACCTACTGCCCTCTGTTGTTTAGCTCCTGTGTGAAGCCAGATTTCTGTGTACAACAATTTTGTTATTATTTTGTTAATATTGAAATTATTTATTTGATTTTTCTTCAATACCTGCCTCTCCCCACCCCTCCAAAAAAAACAAAACAAAAATAAAACACTTGGAATACCTGAAAGCTTGAGTGGGGTGGGGGTCGGTCCCGAAGGCTTTGCCCCAATCCCATCATCCGGTAAGCTGCCCTACAAAGGGCAGCTGCACAGGAGGTACTCCCACGGAGTGCATTTTCAGTTTGATACCGTGTTGTCAAAAGGGGAAATGAACTGTTTGCCACTTCATTGTATCGGTTTGTTTTTCACATGAACAGTTCATTTTGAAAGCCTTCCGAAACTAAAGGAACCATTTTGAAAAATATACCCTACATGGTGGACAAACTAATTTAAATTTCAACGAGAGAGGAATCAAAGATTACAGACCCTCACTAAGACTTTGTGTGGTTTTATAGATCATATTTAACAGACGTACTCACATTGTAATCTACTACATAAATGGCAGTCCTTCTGTTCGTTTGTTTGTAACCAATAAGCTCCTAGACCAGTGAACCGATCTTGATGAAACTTTACACACATATAGACCTCCACATGGCAAGACCAAAGAGCTGTCAAGGACGTCAGGGACAAAATTGTAGACTTGCACAAGGCTGGGATGGGCTATAGGCAATAGGCAGCAGCTTGTGAGAAGGCAACAACTGTTGCGCATTATTAAAATGGAAAGAAGTTCAAATAACAGTCAATCTCCTCCTCCTCCCCCCTCGGTCTGGGGCTCCATGCAAGATCTCACCCGTGAGCCTTCAATGATTCATGAGAAAGCGTGAGGTCGCCCAGAAACTACACGGCAGGACCTGGTCAATGACTGAAGAGAGCTGGGAACCACAGTATCAAAGAAAACCATAAGTAACACACTACGCCGTCATGGAATAAAAATCCTGCAGCGCACCAAGTTCCCTGCTCAAGCTAGCGCATGTCCGGCCCGTCGGAAGTTTGCAATGACCATTGGCATGATCCAGAGGTAGAATGCGAGAAGGTCATTGGTCTGATGAGACCAAAATAGAGCCCTTTTTGGTTTTAAACTCCACTCGCCGTGTTTGAGGAAGAAGAAGGATGAGTACACCCCACAGACACCCATCCCAACCGTGAAGCATGGAGTATGGAAACATCATCTTTGGATGCTTTTCTGCACAGGGGATCAGACGACGCACCGTATTGGGAGGATGGATGGGCCATGTATCGCGAGATCTTGGCCACAACTCCTTCGACTCAAAAGAGCATTGAAGATGGGCGTGGCTGGGTTCTTCCAGCTGACACGACCGAAACCAGCCGGCGGCAACTAGGATGTGGCTCCGTAGAGAAACGATCTCAAGGTGGTGGCCGAGCAGTTCACGACCTGACCAATAGAAAATCTTTGGAGGGCTGAACAGTCTGTGTTGCCAGCGACACCCCGAAACCTAAGGTCTGGAGACGAATCTGTGGAGGAGTGGGCCAAAATCCTGGTGCGTTGTGCAAACCGTGTTTAAGAACTCACAGACGTACTGATTCTGTAAATTGACACAAAGGTTTCTGTACAATATAAGTTCTGTTTTTCGGATGTATCAAATTTATTTTATGCATAAATGCAATTTATTATAAAATCATACAAGTGATTTTCAGGATTTTTGTTTTAGATTCGTCTTTTCACAGTTGAAGTTACCATGATTTAAATTACAGGACCTCGACGTGCTTTTGTAAGTGGGAAACCTGCAAAATCGGGCAGTATGTACAAATACTTTTCTCGCCCACTGTATTTAATTGTTGAAGAATTACTGTAAAAAAATGTAATAATTCTTCATATTCAGATCGCGATACTTGATCATTCACCAATTGAATGATCTATCCGTGTTCACACATCTCAACGTATCCACAATTTCATCGAAATCCCGTCCACAACTTTTGGACATCGGTGCTATATGAGTTGAAACAACGGTGTTCTATGCACCCGATTCGTGATGTCCCAGCTAACGAGATTTGCTGCATTGGAATATCCTTGCCTGTTCCTTTCGTAAGATGTGGTGCTCGTGCTATAGCTATGTTCGGATTTGTTTATTTCTTTAATTGTATGTAAATTTTAACATTTCTGTTATTGTTATGTAAAATTTGGCTATCTTCCCTCTTCCTGTATACGTCTTGTCTTGTTGTCTGGTTTGATTCGCGTTCCCTCGTCCTCCAGGCTCTTTCCCGTATCTGTCTTTTTTGGGGGAAAAAAACCCTTATTGCGAGATGAGAGTTTCTTGCCTGAATTTGGCTAATTGGTAACCTTGGGACATGTTAGCGTGAAATCTGAGGGGAGGTAATTTGTATCTTTGATGCAGTTAGACTACCACATTTGGTTATTTGTGGGATCGAAGATCCCAATGCTGAGGCATTGGTTTTGTGAGCCTTCGACACAACATAATAATCCATGAATAGCCCAAATGCTAACTTTAAAACAAATTGATTTAATATATACAGTTGAGATCTCTTAACATCCACAGTGCATGTAGATGGAAATAACTGAGCACTTTCTGAACCGCCATGTATGATTTACATGTGTGCCACGCCACACACTCTGGTCTCGTGTTTACTCTTTAGTTAGTGCTAATTGCGTCAGTGAAAACTCGGTACCTTCAATTACAACCCAGCTAAATGAGAATGATTGTGATTACCTCATATCAAAAAATTATCCGTTTCTTTTTGCTTTAACTTTCTTAGGGCACATTGTAATAAGGGATGGGAGTTTGGGAGATGGGTTAACAGGTAGTGAGGTGTGCGTAGTGTGTCCATCCTCCATAACTGCAAAACCATGAACGGAGTGGCCAAAATCTTGCAGTGCTAAAAGAACTCAAAGGAATGCATGAATGCAAATTCGTGTATTTGGGTAAATTTAAACACCCCTTTGAAGATAATGAAAGTGCTTATCCTGTCAGCCCAACTTCACCCACAAGGTTCTTCCCTCGCCATTTTGATTCGGCCTTACTAAAAATGCCTGCCTTGAAACACGATCTACTCTCATGGACAAATTTAAGTTTTCATCTAAATAAGTTCGATTGGAGGATCGGATCTCGTGAACTAAATAAGTGTCATAACCAAGAGTGAATCTGAAAATGTTAGAAATTACCAATTCTTATAACTAAGCATATAAGCGTATTATTCAAAAGAAGGCTCTGTTCCATCTTCTCCATATTTACACAAGAACATGTGAATTGCCAAAGCATAAACTGAACTTTTTCTCCTGTTACGACAATTATATTCATGAAGAAAAGATGAAGGAATATGGCGAAGAGTTACTTCATTGAGCGGAACAAAAATATTTTTAAAGCAGGGGAAAGCTCCCTGCTGTGTGAGGATGTGCATGGCAACTGCAGCTTGGTTCCATGGGAAATCCCGGATTTGGAAGGCAAATACATTGCTTTGTTGAAGGATTAGAATGAGTAAAGGGAACTATGAGTTCAGAGGAGTATTAAAAAATGCTTTCAGTGGCTACAAAGCATGCATCCCACTCCACGAGGGATGGCCAAGAGTATGCAGATGTGCTCCAAGCTGTCTAGCCTGGGTTCGAATAATCCTGGTGTTTTAAAGGCAGGGTGATTGATTAAATCAAACGTGTGCGCCGTCCCTCAGATGGACTTTAAAACTGGACATCACCTCTGCCAAGAAAATTAGTTGTGGACATTAAAATTCCTTCGCGGTGTCTTTGTGAAGAGTAGGTGGCTTAACCCTGGCATCTGCCAAATTCCAAATTACTGCTCTGACCTGCAGGGCACTGCATCAGCAATACTGCCACCCCTTCAGCAATGATGCTATTCGCAGGTTTGTGCTGCACGGAAAAAAGAAAATGACCAGACCTAATTATGGTTATTTGGCTAGTATTTGTTGTTGCAATATTTGAAATCATTTACTGTTTGAAAATTCCACTCTCTTTTTTTTCTGTCAGAAATGCATTCCCCATTTAATACAGTTAACATCGATGGGATTTTGAAGTTCGATTTATACTATTTAAATTTAAAACATGTTTGTGTTTTTCTTTCTCTTTCTCTCCATCAAAGTGACTGTGGTATTTGTAGTACTGTACTTCCTAAAACTCTTTCGGCAGAACCAAAGAGGCCATTATTGCAAATCCCTGCAATCCATGTTACCCACTCCCCCGCCCCCCCCCCCCCCCCACAATTTTTTTTTCCTTTTCACAAAATCAGCTACTTTTTGCTTTTATTCAGGGGAAAGATTTACTACGTCAATGGAAGGCTGCCGCGAGTCAGAAAACACGTGGTGGCAAAACGAAATTTGCATTGCTCCAAACTGCTCCGATCTTCCATAATGACTTGATCCGGATATTGGAAAGAGTTCATGCAATCGCCTACATGCAGCTACCATCGGCTGCCACAATTTTATGTTATGCGAGGAAAGCAATTGGATGACCTTGCTCGAGGGAGGAAGAGATCAAAAACTCGAAACCACCAGCATCGCATTGTCGTGAGAACAATCGTTGACCTCGAAGGTCCACCTAAAGCTTCCATTACATTAATGATTATCAAGCAGCAGAGGGCGTTACACTTGTGGAAGAGCCGATCATCGCTGCTCCTGAGGACTGCTATGCGCGAGCGTGGAGCAATTTGTGCTCAACATCGCGTTTATGCCTTTTGCTTACATCCAAGACCAGCACGTACGGCTCAAACCCGGCGAGCCATATACGAATGCAACAATTATCACTTGGTTCAACTCCCCACCGTGTGGTGCAGAAGGTATTGTCTACGACCTGTGCTGTCCGCACAGACACGGCGTGGATGGTGGTGCGGGTACATTGCATCGCATCATGAAAAACAGTTTGTCATGGAATATGTCGGGGAGGTGAGTGATCTGCGTTGTGCTGGTGTTACACAATGTTTTTTTTTTTGATGCTGAGTTGGTCAGATTTGCTGTTCCAATACGTTGTGCCTCTTACATTCCTGATAAGCCTTAGTTATTTTATAACTTGGTTTACGGATCCGCCGACGTATATTTGCCGAAATGAAATTAAATATAAAACACATTTTTACCTTTTATATTTATACATTTTCCGCCGAAGGTGCAAAAGTTTCAAAACCCGAAATGTAAACGTCGGCATTATATTTCAAATATAATTCGTGCGCGCGCGCCAAAATGCCGAGTCACTTTAACCGAGCTGCGCAGTAGAGCTGCGCAGTAGAACTGCGCAGTCGTCTTCGTCATGCATCTGAGCAGTGGCCAGCGTGATTCAGATTGGACTGTGGTTTCTGAGGGGAAAGTGAATGTAAGAAGTATGTCAGCGGTATAAATTTGAGTGACTTAAGT
Organism: Eptatretus atami; assembly: GCA_035128595.1. Lineage (NCBI taxonomy): Eukaryota > Metazoa > Chordata > Myxini > Myxiniformes > Myxinidae > Eptatretus > Eptatretus atami. Next base: position 25,705,976 of record CM068961.1, on the reverse strand, counting down.
ATTGGTGATTTAATCACGCAACATCTTGACGACAAATATTCTGCCGAACGATTGCATCAATTCAGTGCAGCAGCAGGATGATTCGCACGCTACTTTCGATTCGTGCCGATTTTGTTTCCATCGAAAGTTGTCCACCGCTGTCGTATTGAAAGATTTGGTGCCAAGTACGTAAGTTTCCCTGCGAGATGCTGATATTCAGCTTCAACGAACCAGAAATCAGCCTTTGATGTGCTCATGGGGTGGGGAGACTGTACGATCAGATGCCCACTGAAACTAAGCTGGTTATGGCTCTGATTGACCGTTTTGAGCGTGTTGACTCCGAGTAGACACCTTTTTTTAATCATATCCAGCACTATGCACTGGTGTGCACGCACGCATCTACGACTTGGACAGTAATTTTTCAGCATTGTTTCCATTTGTTTGATGATCCAACAGGTTTCTATAGAAAAACATTGCCAGACTATATTTGTAAAAACAAGTTTTAATCCCTCTTTATTGTTTTTCACATCAGATGATACAGTGAACAATGGCATCCTGCTTTGAATGGTTTTCCATCTTCAATGTTTACTTAGATCCTCCTGGTCCGGATTTATATGCCACTCCCCCCCCCACAACCTACCCGTGTCTTTTCCATGGAACATCCACGAAAAAAAATCATGAAAATATATAATTTCTAAAATTGAAATTATATTTATATTTATATTTCGACCTACCCACCCCACATTTTAGCTGAGAACTGCGTAAACCAAGTTATAAATAACTAAGCCTAGAGAGATGTAAAATTTGCTCCAAAAAGTGAAGCTTCTTTGTTTAACACTTCAAGTGATTGTCTTTTATAAGGCAATCTATATATTGCATACACATAATGGTATAATCCTTGACCATTATCAAACTCTTTGGGTTCACCTGAGTTCTGTTGACATAAAATGAGTTGTATGCAAATCTGAAGAAAATAGTAAATTGAGAAGAGGAGAGGAAAGAAATGGTTGTTGATTTGAGGAATATGATGCCTTTGTCTTGTCTGAATAGGATGTTATTATGAATTGCTCTGCCATTATGAAATGGTTTCTGCTTCATGCGGTATAGATGAGTCCTGCCTGCTTAGCTCTTCCAAGCTTCGGTCTACCAGCCAGTTTATTTTCAGCCCTCTGTTGTAACTTAGTTTTGTTTACATGGTTGAACATTGTTACGTTTATTGCTATCACCCAAGTGTCCTGTATGCTTTTGTTTACTTTTCTATTTGTAACTTTGTTTTTTTTTCAGTATAGGCTTTATGAGAAACTAGTTTCCATCCCCATCTCTCTATTCATTGACCCCCCACCCCTTTACTTTCTACCACTCAAGTGTGTTTACTGTAATCTCCCTGTTCCCCTTTAATCCCCCATCAGTGTGTTGACCTACTGCCCTCTTGTTAGCTCCTGTGTGAAGCCAGATTTCTGTGCACAACAATTTTGTTATTATTTTGTTATATTGAAATTATTTATTTGATTTTTCTTCAATACCTGCCTCTCCCCACCCCTCCAAAAAAAACAAAACAAAAATAAACACTTGGAATACCTGAAAGCTTGAGTGGGGTGGCGGCGTCCCGAAGGCTTTGCCCCAATTCCATCATCCGGTAAGCTGCCCTACAAAGGCAGCTGCACAGGAGTACTCCCACGGAGTGCATTTTCAGTTTGATTCCGTGTTGTCAAAAGGGGAAATGAACTGTTTGCCACTTCATTGTATCGGTTTGTTTTCACATGAACAGTTCATTTTGAAAGCCTTCCGAAACTAAGAACCCATTTGAAAATATACCTACATGGTGGACAAACTATTTAAATTTTCAACGAGAGAGGAATCAAAGATTACAGACCCTCACTAAGACTTTGTTGTGGTTTTTATGATCATATTTAACAGCGTACTCACATTGTAATCTACTACATAAATGGCAGTCCTTCTGTTCGTTTGTTTGTAAACCAATAAGCTCCTAGACCAGTGAACCGATCTTGATGAAACTTTACACACACTATAGACCTAACATTAGCTCCAGGATGCGCTAAGTGGCTTTCAAAATGAAAAAAAAAATACAGTATATTAAAAAAAATAAAAAATAAAATTCCATTTAAAAAAAAGGCTTTCGAATAGTGCGCCGGCGTATTAATCGTAACAAAAGGCTTCATGGTTAAAACGCTTAGGTTTTTTGAAATACAAAATGTTCGATTCG
>CM068961.1:25639960-25656884 GCA_035128595.1 Eptatretus atami | reverse complement strand
GTAGAGGAGTTGCTGGACTCGTACCGGGAGGAGCACTCAAATGAGGACCTAATGCTGGAGAAGGAACGCCAGGTGGAGGAGTCGGAGGTAGAAAGTGAAGAGGTTGAGCCACTGCGTACTCTCACTAGTACGAGGATGGTGGAGGCTTTCCGCCTTATTGATATGCGTCTCGCCATCTTCGATGAAGATGAGCCCAACACAGAATGCAGCTCAAGAGTGGCCCGGAATGTCCAAACGGACCTCAGCTGCTATTGTTACAAATCTGGAAGCCATGAGCACACAACAGCCAGAGTCCTTAAAGCTCAGTTATATCGGTAAGTGTGTGTTTCAGTGTGGTGGTTTCTAGTTAGGGTCCCGTCCCTAGTCTAATGGGAATTAATTGTACGTGCGCTGCGGAGTTTTTCTTTTACATTTTTACATCACTTACAACAATAACAACACCTTCGCTCCATCCTGACACCATAACGCTCGCGGTGGGCGGAGTCCGATGTGCCAGGCAGTGTGAATTCCACGCCAAATAAGGGCATGAGTCCCTGTTTGCCCAATGAGCGACGCGCACGCAAAGCAGAGGCGTTCGGCCAATGGGAAGCCAGCACGGGATACTGTTACTCAACTTCCTGTTTGAGTGGCGGTCCTTTTCAGGAGGGCGGGGACGCGACACACCCTCCACCCAATGAACGGAGGCCACAGAGAGCCGTGGCTCCTCCCAACAGAGGAGAGGGATAATTGTCGGCGCAACTCTCCCGGTAGAGAGCTTTTTGGGGCCTGGCTTGTTTTCCCATCTTTTTCTGCCTTCTGCCCCATCCATCCGTCCTTCTGAGAGTTGGTTTTGGTCTGCCAGATCGCCCCGGATCGCCTGGCCTTGCCTGCTGGCACTTGCTGCCTCGTCCGCGCTGGTTGGCGTCCGCCCTTCATCCTCCGTCCCGGGTAACTTGGGATGTGGGCATCCGTGGTTGCGGGTTCGAGTCCCGCCGGTCCCAGACGTCGAAGACCACACGAGGTGGACAGGTCCAAGATAGCTCTGGTTTCCAGCTCTCCTTTCCTCGAGCTGGAAGCCTTCAATAAAGACCCGACGGGGTCCGTTTCTGTGTGTGTGTGTGTGTGTGTGTGTGTGTGTGTGTGGTGTGTTTCTGTGTGTGGGCCCGTCTTAAAAGAACTGTATAAGTGCTTGTGTATAAATTTCCATTTCTTTATTATTCGGATAACTCTGCTCTTCTGTGTTCCCCTCCCTGCCTATTTTGTAAAATAAATATCCATTTTGTTGAATGTATCAGCTCGTTTCTGTGCTTCTTTCTGTGCGTGTTGGGAAATTGGGAAGCGGCAAATTGTGCATTTGGACTGACAGACCTCGGTAACCATCCGCTCGGGTTACGCACGGTTCGAGCCCGATAACGGCTCATTCCACTCGAGCTCCGTCGAGGGTGTGAATTCCCCGGTAGCTTTGCCGCGTGGATACTTAGGTATATTGAAGTTGGCAATTGACCCTATTTCACGCGGCCGAATTATTGGCGATTCACGGTCTTGTAAGGGACCCGTGCCTCTTCGGAGTTCTCCGAGGAGCACGATCTAAATTCCGGGTGTTCGGTGGAGCCGATTCTACTGCTCCACCTAGCGGTCGTGCTCGCCACCGAAACTCGGCACCACAAAACTATTCACTAAGTTAATTCAAAAAGAAACGCAGATGAAGGCAGCTCGGACGACTTTGTTTTCCTTTTTTCAAAAAAATGAAGGGAAAGAACATCCAAAGGACGATGCCAGTGAGCCATCACCATCTAGCGGTCAAAAAGCTAAACCGCATCTCATACCCTCTCCAATTCAACATCCGTCAACATCATCAACACCACCATCTTCACCAAGGTCATCTGACACAGATGATCCCCCTCCTCAAGAACTCCACCTCCTTCCCTCAAACACTTCCAGAAACAAGACATCAGCAGCAGCAGCAGCAGCAGCAGATAATGCAGTGTTAACTAACATCCCCTTTCTTAAATTTTTCTATTTTTAGTTGTTAGAATTTATTAAATGGAACCGTACACGGTAGTGTTTTCATAATTTTTCATTGTTTATATCTTAAACATTACACTTTAAATAAAATAAACCACTGTGATAATAAAAATAGGATAATAATAATAATGAAGATTGATGCAGCACTCCCCCGAACCTCCACCTATTATGTTATTTCTTATGGGGAAATTGTCTTTAATTTACACGATTATCTTCAAGAACACAACGATGGCGTAAATCAAAAGGTCCCTGTCCATTGGTTAGTCTATTTTGTTTTTCTGTCTGTCTGTTTATCGCCAAAGGTCACAATTCTCAACCGATCTTCACAAAACTTCATCACATGATAGAGTTTGTCATAAGGAAGAAGCCTATTGTTTTTGAGGTCAAAAGGTAAACATAGGCCAAAGGTCAACAACTTAGGTGAGATTTCTAAAATCCTCAATTCTCATCTGACTTGAAATTTGAAGACCATTTGTATATCAGCTTACTGAATTCAATCACTAATCATTTTTGAGGTCAACATAGGTCAAAAGGTCAACATAGGCCACATTTCTAAAATTGTCCATTTTCATCCGATTGACTTGAAATTTGAACAGGAGTTTCATTTCAGGTCATGGAATACAACCAACAATTATTGAGGTCAGCATATGCCAAAAGGTTAACATAGGCCAAAGGTCAACAACTTAGGTGCACTTCATAAAATCCTCAATTTTCATCTGATTGACTTGAAATTTGAACAGGATTTGCATATCAGGTCAATGAATTCAACCAATTATTTTTAAGGTCAAAAGGTCAACATTGTCCTAATTTCTAAAATTGATAGGGCCAAAAACCATATATTACATCTCAAAAAGTTGTGGACGAGTTATGACAAAACAAGGTGGATGAGTTGCTTCGGTGAAAAAGAACAAGTGGATTAAATTTTGGTTCAGATCATATATTTGTTATCATCAGTGGGATACAAAATGTAAACCATTCAGCCTTGCGGAGGTATGCGCTCCACCAAGTGCTGTTCTACTTTGTTCTGTTTTATCAAATGTCGCTCTTCGAATGATTTTTAATTTGTTGTTTTCTTGTTTGTTTGTCCAGGCGATATCTCAGCCATCCTTTGAGCTAGGAAGCTGAAATTTGGGGACAATAGTGAAGATGTGCTTTGGCAAAAATGGTATTTCTTTTTGATTAATCAATTAATTGATTAATTACATAATTATTATCGATTAATTAATGACTTACTTATTTTGTTTCTTATCTGGGCAATATCTCAGGCACCTTTTGAGTGAGGAAGCTGATACTTGGACACGACAGTGAACAAGTGATTTGGCTATAAAGGGCATTTTTTGATTTATTGATTAATCAATTAATTATTCATTTTTCGATGAATTACTTGATTTTCAAAAAGTTACAGATTCGGATGAAACAGTGGTGGTTTTGGTATGCTATTAGCCAATTAATTCAAAAATTAATTATTTTACGATTATTATTTATTTCTTTTAATTATGCAATCAATCAATTATTGTACACCGCTCTCTCCCAATTCCGTCTCCATGTACCGCAAGGCGGCATCGCCAGGCCCCGAAGGTGCTCCAGAAATGTGGCATGCTGGAGGATTTGTTATTTATTTATTTGGCATGGGGGCGGTGTACTTTGAATGTACCTCTACTTGTTATTCGTTTTACTGCTTTGAGGCTCTTTTTCACACACTGTAGGTAAAACAGACTCGGTTGTGAAATGGGTAAAGTGTCCGCTTGAATCTGGGAAGTCGATATTTCAAACCCCGTCCAAGTCATACCAAATAAAATTGGTTCATGCCGCTTCCTGGCTTGATACTCAGAATTTGAAAGGGACAGAGCATGGACAAACAACCACAGGTTGGCAACAATTGCACAGACTTGATATGCCTCATGGCCTTCCTCTTGCATTGAAGTTCCATGTAAGGGAACTCATAACTATCGTAAACAAAATTAAGTGAAACGTTTGAGAGTTAAAAAAATGAGTGGGAGGAGGAAGGGGGTTAAGAATGGGGGTGGGTTTGAAAAACGGAAAGAGGTAAGAATAAGGGGCAAAAATAATAATATAAGAGAAAAAGCACAAAACGTTTGCATTTTTTTTTAAACCTATGCCACCAAAGATGGACAGAGTTATGGTCGGAGGTTGTATTTTCACTCCTGTTTGTCTGTCTGAGCATGATATCTCAAAAATATATAATTGATTGACCTACCTATATACAAGGTAAAATAAAAATAAATAAAAATGATGATGAATGAAACAAAATAGACCATATGTGAAACTTAAACCCAAACGGTCTGTTCCGAAAGCGGCAGATAATTAGTCTTGCCAATTCCTGTGCACGCATGTCTGTCTGCACACACACCAACCTTAACATCATTGCCCCAGAAGGCCTTCAGCACAGTTCAACAAAGATGTCTGCAACCATGACTTTTTTTTTACATCAAATGTAACCGTTAGTTGAGTTTCTACCTTGAACGTGGATTTTGTCCAAGTTATCTGAAAGAGGACAGGGAAGTGGAGGAGTATTGTGGTCAAGGCAAGGCAGAGGCTTGGTGCCATTGGACCTCACCCCTCAAAGGAAAGAGAAGATCATCTGCACCCGCTCCTTAGTGTGTATTTGCTCACAACGCCCGTTGTTTGAGATGTGCTGCAAGACCGAGGGGCTCGGCAAGTGCGTCCAACCGGCCTTAGGCACGGTTAGATAAAGTTGTCTAATTTAACCACAAGTTGATTTCACACCTTGAATGTGCATTATGTCAAATTTGAAAACAATCTACAGTCTACACGATACATTATAAAGCACTCAAGGGATTACACCACACACATGCAGTTTTGCACAACAATTAAATAGTGCTCCAAATTTTACATCCAAACAATGCTAAACAAAGTATCTTTAATCAAATCTAAATATTTCGTTCAACCGAGGTCGCCGCCATTTATTCCTGGGGCGTTTATCCCTGCAACCCAAACCTACAGAAACAGACATTTTGGAATGCCGGCCATCCAATCATCATGTAACTTTGTTTAAAAAATAAAACAAAATAATTTTAAAAAAACATATCCATGGGTAGGCACACCGATGTTGAAAGCTCTGTGTCAATGTCTAAAGTGAGGGTCTCGGCCAACATGGGGTACCATATCAATTTGTACAGATGACAGAGATCACCTACAATGGATACATATGCAGTGTAATTTGCAACAATAAGTTGTTATCTGAATTGGAAATCACTGCAGGGGTCAGACAAGGTTGCATGTTGGTTCCATTGCTGTTGTTGGTGGTGTTGGATGTAGTTGTGAAATATTTTTTTTTATTGTCCAATGAAAACTATTCCCGTTACATGAACCCTCGGTTGGAGCATTGAAAGGGGGTCTTGCTGTAACCCCCTTTCTCACAATCCCCCTCAAGACCTTATTCTTGAAGATCAAGCGTTCTACCACCCAATTCTACCTTTTCATCAAAATGCAGTCGTTCTGAAACGGATGTTTCAAATAAGGACCCACAAAGCCAATTCCAATCACATCACTGCACACGCCAAGCAATTTTCCGAGCAGATGCATCTAAAAATCATTTTCTTCTCAGAGTATAAATAAACTTTAGGGTTACACAAGGGTCACGTGATGCTCACCTCACTGTAAGACGAATGAAAAGAATAGCACGCACGATAAAAATCATCCTCAATCCTGGAACAAAAAAAAAAACATCCATTTACTGAAGCAAAAGGATTTAACAAACAAATCCTTACGTATGCAAAATAGTGAAGCCATACCTTCTCTCCCACCTCTTCTACCCTCATATGTTATTAGAAATCTTTTCTACCAAGGTCTTTTTTAATCTAGATCATCATGTGCCAAATAAAGAACAAACTCTGCTCCTTCCTGCACCTCAACTTAATGAACGCAACAGGAAATAAATAAACTAGAATGGTACTCGGTAGAGCACGTACCTCCACCGGGCTCAACAGTATACGTTCTGTATCCCACCGATAGGCCAGATCCGGGCCTGAACCAAAATCGAATCAATTTGTCTATCACACACACGATCTGTCCACCAAGTTTCATCCGAATCAGTCCACAACTTTTTGAGATATCGTGCTATACGGTACTACTGTATATCGTTTTTTGCCCTCTCTCTCTGGTGAAGAATGACTTCAAATATCCGAGCATCTGGATCCGGATCTTCACCAAAATCTAATCAATTCTTCCTTGTCACACATCAAACTTGCCCACCAAATTTCATCCAAATCTGTCCATAAGTTTTTGAGATATCCTGATTTCACAGACAAACAGACAGAAGGGGGAAAATATAACCTCCGTCCACCTTCGGAGGCGCAGGTAACAATTGCCGACTGTTATTTGCTCTTACCTGACAAGGAGGTCTTCCTTGGATTGCAGCGCAAACCACATTGTAGTGGGTTTAATGGTGAGGACTCGACCAGCAGCACCACAGGGCGGTCTAGATCGTTTGTTACTCTAGGAGGAGCGATGTAGAACGTGGATTATGTTTCTTCAATTTCCTGCCCATAAACTTTTCCAAATGACATTCTCCAAGTAATATGATGTTACATATCCAAAACAAAATGCAAAGAGGTAGAAGCCAAGCACTGATAAACCAAGTTCGGTAATACAAGTCAGCACATTGGACACAGACAGCTGTGATCTCTCGGTAGTGTGTGTGATACGACATGAGGGGGTGTTCAAAAGGTTTGATGAACGAGACACTCAGGATACTCTAATAAAGACAAAAGAACCTTTTTTATTTTCCTAAATACACTTCTTCTCTTGGCAGGTCTGAGAGAACTGCGAATATCTCATTGCCCAACAACTATACGTCACGATCTTTCCAGCCCCGGCACGATGCAAACAACTCACTGGGGAACAGGAATCTTTCAAATTACCGAGTCAAATTCTCCAGCTGAGGTAGAAAATGGCCGTGTGTTTCCCATCAGATCGTTTCATGGCTAGCGAGGGACAACAGCTTTCCAACCATGACAAAAACCCTCTTTCACTTGTGGGCCGAATCAAGAGGGACAGAATAAATAAATAAACAACCAACCTACCAAACTGTGTGCGACATGCAATTCATTTGTAACGTTCAGGACAACCTAACCGGTTAATGAGGAGTGATTTTATAATGAGAGGCAATGTACATATTGGGTAAAGAGGTGAGGCAAGTGAACTGGTATTGGAGAGCATGTGTGTTCAAAGCCAGTTGAAGGAAACTTGTGCAGGATTTGGTTTATAAGCTTCGAAAAACTGATCATTTCAGGATAGTGACCAAGTCAAAATTTGAATGTGAGATGTAACAAAGCCCAGGTAGGGAATTGATGATATTCAGGGAAGAGGTAATATACGAGCTACGTGTAGAGGATAAAACAATTCAGATGAAGACCATATCACGTGGAGGAGGCAGATCGTGTAATTCTTGAGGAAAATGCCAGGGGTATAGAAAAGGCCCCTTTATATGGTATGTTCCATGTGGTAAACAATATAAAAAAAGGGACAGACATTTCATGGCTTGTAGAAAGATAGAAAAGAAAGCACATTCAAAAAATTATAGTGTGCACGCTGTACTACCCTTGTGTTCTGAGGAGGAACCAAGTAAGGTTCCAGAAAAGTTAATATAAAGGGAGGAACCGAGTCCAGCATACACACAAGATTTTTTTTGAATGTGCCATATTTTCTATCGTTTGGCAAAATCCACAAGCCATGAAATGTCCCTTTTTTCTATTGTTTGCCACATGGAACATACCATATAAAGGGGCATTTTCTATACCCCTGGCATTTTCCCCAATAATATCATGGGTGATGAAGGTTGTGGTTAAGTTTCATCAAAATTGTGTGTGTGGTTTTGGAGAAGAAAGTAAATACCGATTTTGGGGGGTGACACTTGCATATAAAGGGAGGGGTGGTTCGTGCTTCCCTCGATTGCTGCAGGAGTCTCTGCTTCTAACAACACCGCCATTGCATACTTGTACCGCACAAGAACAGAACTCAAGCTAATAGCTAATGAGCAAAAACTATCAAATAATCAAAAACGATGGCACTTAGGTGGAATGTATTTTGAAAGCCATTAATTAAACGTATTGTCCGATGTATATTCCAAGTTTCAGCTAGTTTCAATGAATAGCCTTTGAGATATGAGCACCAACACATTTTGGATGGACAGACTGACAGACTGAAAGACATACACACCAACATGAATTTCAAGGGTTTTCGTTAAAAACTCAAGAATGCAGAAATGGACGTTGCTGAAATTTGGAACATATTACCTCGGCCACATGGAACCCCACATGAAGCCTTTGGCTTTTAAATTGGCCACGGTGAGCAAACAGTTTGTGTAGTGGAGCGTACAAGGGATTTACTTCTGAAATTTGCAGCCAGTTTTGTCCTGTGGAAGCTGAGAAACGAATCTTCAGTCCCTGTGTTAAAGTTGCATACAGAGAAACCGTCCCATAAAATACACCCGTGTGGGAGTGACGGTCATCTCTGCGAGAAACAAGTATGAGTTCCTGTTACTAGGGTGTAGTGTTCTCGGGTCAGAGGCGATTTTTGGCCAACTTTGAAGTCACGTGACCGAAAACGAAAGCGAATATCGAAAATCCGGCCCGACCAAATCTAGATATTGTCCCATAGATTCATATGCCACAATCAAATTCAAGATAACTTAAGAAATGTAGGAGATAGATTTTGAAAATCGTCATTTTGCAACTACATGAAGCAGTTTTCGCAAAATTCAAAGTCACGTGACGTGTACGTATTCGAAGATATCGGTATTCTTTCGAATGGACATGAAAGACAAGGTCAGCTGCTATGCAATGACACCATTCACTAACTTTTACCATGCCCAGTAGAGAATATATAGCATCCTGAAGGTAGGGCAGTTTTTGCAAACTTTGAAGTCACGTGACGCGAAAACGAAAGCGAAATTCGAAAATCCATCCCGACCAAATTTAGATATGTTCCCATACATTCATATGCCACAATCAAATTCAAGATCGCTTGAGAAATGTAGGAGGAGATAGATTTTGAAAATCGTCATTTTCGCATTTTTTGCCAACTTTGAAGTCACGTGACACGAAAACGAAAGCGAATATCGAAAATCCGGCCCGACCAAATTTAGATATTGTCCATAGATTCATATGCTACAATCAAATTCAAGATCGCTTGAGAAATGGCGGAGGAGACAGAATTGAAAATCGTCATTTTCGCAACTTCAAAGGCCTCGTGACCTTGACCTTGACCTTCGGTGACCTTGAAAGTCATACCATCGTGTACGTCTCATCGACCTCTATCAGGATCATAGTGACCAGATCTCCCGCTTCAACTTCATTGTGAACGGACGGACGGATCGTCTCCTCTCCTCTCCTCTGAACACCCATATTATTAGGTCATGCTCGAAGAGATGACCTAATAAAGGGAGAAGCGCTTTGCACCTCCTTTGATTGACTCTCAATTTGTCAAGCCACGAAAATGCTGGATATATAAAGGCTGCGGTACCCAAAATCCCTTAAATGAAGACGATAAAAACAAAATAATATTGTGCAGCAACCACTCTTACATAAACACATGTAAATAATATGGCCCGCCATAACTAGTCGAGAAGTTCATAAGGCTAGCACTCAAACATGTGCTATTCTTAAACCGACTCAAATGCTCACTTTTCCCACTTACAAAAAATAAACCCAACACAAATCATACAAAAACCTATTTACCATACTTCAACCCAAACAAAAGTTCAAAGACTACACCATATAAGCAATGCTGAGACAACAGCCATGGAGCTACAAACCAGGACATTGTCACATCACCACGCCTGTCACACTCCTTTCTGTGTGGTCTAGCCTGGGTTCGAATCTCAGCCCAACGATAAACTGTCATCTCGGTGTTTCGCAGGTGGAGCGAGGGATCAATGTGTGCGCCATCCCTCAGATGGGTTAAACTGGCATCCCGTCTACCAGCATTAATTAAGCGGGCGTTAAAAATCCCACAGTGTACTTCGTCCAAGAGTAGGTGAGATCTCGCCGGCATTCTGGCCAAATTCAAAATTCCTGTTATAATCTACAAGGACACTGTCAGTAGCACAGCTGCGCACCCAGCAAATGATGCTATGCACAACCATGTGTTGCATACGAAAGAGGAAGAGCAGCACACCTATGAGAAGTTTCTTCAATCTCGAACCCAAAGAGATTTGACCTTCAAAACAAGGCAAGTCGTAATACACAGAATCCCAAGAACTTGTCCATACACTTGTAATACTTCTGAATTCCTCTCGTGTCATACTTCTGCAAATTAAAGAATATATGGTTGTATGGTGTGTCGAATATTGATGATTTACTACATTGCTGTTGTTGTATGTGGTTGGAACACTGATATTTGGACTTCATAATTGAAATGTACCACAGCTACAGTGGCGAACGTCGCAAAATGTAAGGACATCAATGTATGGCTAAACGTGCCAGACTGTATACGCAGAAGAAATGGGAGAGGAAATCACAATCTTAGCTGTACGTGCTTACCGGGCAAGCGTGCAGACGAGTGTTGACGTCCGTCGTGAGGTGTTCATATATCTCTGGTACGTTGGAAAACGTATGCAGTTTATCCTTGTGCACGTGAACCTAAACCAACAATTTTTCTCGGTGACAAACAAGTGCAGATTTTCATCTCTTAGACATGATGCAATCAATACACAGGGGTGACTTTCAATACAAGGTGGCATTTGACATCATGACATCCGAAATTTAATGGACTGAAGTAGTGCAGAGGCAAATGCTCCAAAACAACATTTATTGGAATAAGAATAGAATGACAAATGAAATACCAAATAAAGATTAACTGGAACATAATAAGGAATTAATTTTGCCACCGGCATCCAAATTTATTTATTTATTTTGAAAGAACAATACTCTGTGTCCGTATGTTGATATGCATATTGAAAGAAAATGTTTTTAACAATGATTTTTTTTTTTGGCCAATGTTTTGCTGATGGCTGCCATTTCCTGCATTCGGCTGCTGACCCACATGAAGCCTTTGGCTTTTAAATTGGCCACGGTGAGCAAACAGTTTGTGTAGTGGAAAGATCTCTGGACAAATGTCTTGCCATCAGTGGACCCCCCCCTCTCCCTCCCCCCCACCCCCCACCACATTAAAAAACAAAATATCTTGTGCAGTTATAGATATCTAAAACTGCATTGCAAAAACCTGAAAATCGCCATTTATGATGAGTCACAAATTTGTCCATCATACTAAAATATGCAATTTGGTGTCTGTCTGTCTGTCTGACCGTGACTCATTCAGCCGATACTTATCCAATCTCAACCAAACTTGACAGAAGGAGTAAAGGTGACACGATGGTTGTAGCGACTTCATTCCTCTCCTCCCCCACCCCCTCTCGAAAGGGGTGGGCGGGAGGGGGGGTTCACCTTGGGCAAAATCTGTGTTAAGATGTATAGGTAACATATCGTGGCAATTTTCTAATAACAAAAGTAATTAGAACAGCACTTGGTGGAGCACATATATCCACCAGGCTGAACAATTTACGTTTTGTGTCCTGAGCAATCGTCCTTGTCACACCAAAATCCAATCGGCTTGTTCTCGTCACCTACCCAACTCATCCACAAAGTTTTGTCACAATCCGTCCACATCATTTTGAGATATCGTGCTGTGTATAGTTTTGGCCCCACCACTCAATGGTGAAGAATCACTTTAAAAATTCCAGTTTCCAGATATTCACCAAAAATTTAAACAATTCGTCCTTGTCACACATGCATCCTGTCCACTAAATATTGTCCAAATCTGTCCATAACCTTTTGAGATATCCTGCTCACAGACAGATGAACAAATAGGGGTGAAAACATAACCTCGATCCACCCTTGATGGTGGAGGTAATAACGACAAGAATGACAATAGCATAATATTAATACTAATGACCATTCCCCAAGGGGTTTTTCCTCCGAGGACAAACACAGTGTGAATGTGTGTAAATAGCTTATCGTGGCGTTATGTGGGGCCACAAGTAAAAATATTATACCAGAACCCTACCAGAGGTAGAACCCTACCAGAGGATACCAGAACCTACCAGAGGATACCAAAACCCCCTACCAGAAGTAAAAAAATATTATAAACCACAAAGACGTATAATTACCTTTTTAAACAGTCACTATTGGTGTTTAACGCTTAAATGAAAGGGAGGAAACCTGACGTTCTTGAGGCATTATGTTCTTCTCGCATCCCCCACAGACCAACGGACCCGAGCCTAGATCAACTGTAATCAATCTCCCCCAAGAGGATAATAGCATGAACCTTCCTGCTGCTCCTGCAGGGAGTGGGTGTACTTGTAACCAAAATAAACTAGAAGGGCACTCTTCATCGTCACCAGATATGCATAAAAAAATGGCTGCTGGACCAGATGATCCCCCCCCCCCCATACAATTTAGTCCTAAATAACCCTCAAAATTCTTCATACCGATCGGATAAAGCGTTCAACATATGCAATTATGACATCATAACGAAGCCACCGATGACATCAAAAAAAGAATCACACTTATTTCCCATGAGGGGTACTTGACATGTGCCAAGTTTCAATTTTTTTTCGATGGAGCAGTTTCAGAGATACAGAGGTCCAACGTTTCTCCTTTTTTTTCCAACAAGGCTGCCACACCACGTGACCTACGGCATCATAATTGTCATTAAAACGTTACATGAGTAGTGGCACCTATGGTGAAAATTTTGTGGCAATTGGATAAGCGGTTGCAAATAAAACGGAGAAAATTAGCATAGACGGACAGACAGACATATGTACAGACAACCAGAAAACAGAATGCCTCTGGCAACTTCGTCAGTGGAGGCATAAAAATCTGTGCAGCGAAAGATACATTACCTGGTGGCAGGTAAATATATGATCAGTGATGCTTTTTCATTAATGTTCAAAATTAGAGGGGCTCACCTGCCTTTTCAGTTTAAAATGGCATTAATTATTCTTGATAAAATGATTCATTTAAAGAATGCACATACCTGCAAGAAATTCACTGTACTACTTCCAATCATTTCAACGGCGACTGGGAAGTTGCTTATCATTCTCGCTTTCCTCAAAAATAGCTTTGTATTCCTTTATATCAACATCACATCAGGTTAGATATTATCATCACCCAATATACCACCACTTCCAACAATTATAATCAGTCATGATGGAGTGTTTACCTTTGTGTGCAGACGCTGTGCAATATTGACAAAGAGAAACTCGTAGCCAAAGCTTGAATTACATTCCAGCCAGACAATGTGACGACTACTCCGAGACAGCCATTCTTCTGCCAATTTACCAATAGCTTCTACACACAGCTCCTGGGGCACACAACGCACACCGCAAAATTAGCCAAACAGCCCAAAGACGATAGACCTGTTTGTTGTTCTATTTGACCACTTAGCTCGTAAAGCTGCAACCCCAGGTTTAAATCTCATAAACAGCATGATGCTGATTTGCAGAGCTGTCCCTCCAGGTAACTTCCATGCCTTTGATATGACAATGCCAAGAGGGCTCTCTACACACCTGGTTAAACAATATAGTCACTAGCAATAGTCATGTAGTTCCGTCAAGTAGTGTCCAACTTCTGGTGACATTTATGATAAGATGTCTCCAAACATCCCCTATCCTGCACTGCTTCCCGAAGCTCCAGCAGAGACAGCTCAGCCTTTACCCCATCCACCCAGCACTTCTAATGTCTGCCTCTTCCTCTTCTTCCTTCAACCATACCCAGCATGGTTGACTTTTCCAGATGTTATTTTTCTGCAAGCAAGGTGTCCAAAGTATGACAGCTTCTGTTTTAACATCAACTCTTCTAATGTTAACTATATTCACAAACAATCGATTTTCAGATTTCAAATTTTCTCAAGCAAATTAAAGGTCCCTCAATATTATTATTTTTTCTCCCTTTCTTTTTCCTTTGAGCATTTTCCTAAGAGTTCATACTACAGTATAAAAGAACTAGTGCCTAAGCTATGCAAAACAACATTAGGATCTGCCAATTCATTATTAATTTTCCCAAGGACTTGCCACAGACAAGTTTTACGACACATCACATGGATTGGAAGTATTAAATTTATATTCAGCGAGTGGAGATTTTAGATGGGTAGCATTTTAATCCCGATCCCAAGTTGTTGAGGGTGTTGTGAAAGTAAACCACAATGACAGGTTTCAAGAAAGGCATCTTGAGCAGACAACAAAGTGACAGTCATTTGTCTTTACAAATCAGAGCGATTTGTTTAGATTGTGCCAGACGTGTCAACAGATTCGGCATTCGTGGACCCCGACCTTCGCGGACCCCGACATATTTGCGGTTCATAAAATATGATCTGCTTCTATATTCACGGCCCTGTGATTCACGTATTAGCGGGTTCTAATTTTTTTATTTTTACACTTCAGGACTGGTCTATATCCACCGCCACTGATATCAACTCAACCTGGGAATTCTTCCACAGAAACATGCTCTCTCTTATGTACAGATTAATCTCATCTCATCTTCAAATATCTTAGCCATCCTCCCGCTCTTGGAACTCTGAATTCTGTGGTGAGGCAGTTGCTTTAAAACAACTTACATTCCCTCCTCCTGGAAGGCAAATCCGACCGAAGGCAACCTCGGATCATTCCACAAAGCCCGCAACAAATGTGTCTACTCTCAGGAGAGCCAGAAAACAACATGTCCAATCTCAAGAATGAACTTTTAAACTTGTCAACCTCCTTTAAAACCCGGTGTCACCTTATCAAGAATCTTGAGGTCGAAACCCCTCCCTCTCTGTACCCATCCTTCCCAGGCACACCCTACTGCTCCTGAATGCTGTCTTTTGCACCTGAAAAGGTGGAAAAGTTTCTGGAAACCCTCAACTCTGACTCTGCAACTGAACCGGACGGCATCAGCTCACGTGTCCTAAAAACGTGCTCTGCTGCTCTTGCACTTCCTCTCTCTGCCCTTTTCACCCTGTCATTTACCATAGGTCATCTTCCATCTACTTGTAATCAGCCAACATCACAGCATCACATTAAAAACAAGGTTCAAAAACGGATCCTCTTAACTACAGCCCAATTAGCTTACTTCCAATTATCCGCAAGGTCATGAAATCCGTCATCGCAGTCGAAATAAAATCATTCCTTTTCTCCAACAGCCTCATTTCAGATCATCAGTTTGGATTCAGACATGGTCACTCTACCTTGGACATGCTGTTTATCGTCTCCCAAAAATGGATGGAGACCCTCAATATCAGGCATGATATCAGGGCCGTCTCTCTGGATACATCTCGAGCTTTTGATGCAATCCTGCCTTGCTCTCCAAACTGTCTACCAATGAAATCCAAGAACAACTCCACTCTTGGATTACTGACTTCCTCCACTCTCGTAGCCAATGTGTGGCTCTCAATGGAACCCTTTCATATCCACTCCCTGTCAAGGCTGGAGTACGACAAGGTAGTGTTCTAAACCCCATAGTTTCCGAACCTTTATCAAAGATCTCACTAACTCTCTGGAAAAATTATCCCTCCGTCCGTCCCTCAGCCCCCGCAATCTACTTTCTCCCTCCACCATGTCGTTGGTGTTTCCCTTTTCTCCTGCCGTTTCCATTGTTACATTGTGTCCTGTGTCATAATCTCCCTTTTTCCCATTGAAACAATGCTCCGACATTCGCGGATTCAACATTCATGGCATTTTTCAGGAACATATCCCCCACAAATGTCGGGGTTTTACTGTACTCGAGTTACTTACTCTTGTGGGGATATGGTAGAGCTTGGGGTCACAGAACGTTGTGTCTATGTATATGCTCTGGATGTTCTTGACTCTATGGAAAAAAGAAAATCCTATGTGTATGCTTGTATATCACAAAGCAAGTCTTGTAATAAGAAGAGTGAGAAAGCTTCCTTGGAGGAAAGACAAAATGACAATGTGAGGCAGTGAAAGAAGAGCACAAAGCTTACTGGCTGGCAGAGTGCAAGGCACTGATGCAAGAAGCTTTCCCCCGAGCCAGACGGAAGTCTCCAGTGTAAAGCACTGTGCCTCGCAGGCCTTCAAACAGAAACCTGGCAGGTACAGTACATATAACCACAATGAAGTAATGCAAAACCATCAAAGTACTCATGAATAAAAATAAATCCAGACAAAACAACACGTACATCCGACGATATTGAATACGCCAATTAAATGTCACGTTCGGTGCTGATTAACATTTGGCACTTAACAGCTTTTAACTCCATTGGACTGCGTCAATTAATGGCAGCTTTGCACGCACAGGAACTGCAAGAAAGCACATGAGGATCTGAAGCTCTGATTTAATGTGATTTAGTCCCGAACACAATAATGGGATGGTGATCACGACGGCGAGTTGAGAGGGGGAACTGGATTCAATAAATAAACAGTTACATACAATGAGACTACGAAACCTATGGCACCATACACTAGACTTGTTCACAGACTGGGGGAGTGGGGTGGATGAAAACCCGAGTGAGGCCTTAGCTGCTGTTGAGACGTTGAAGCAGACACGACAAATCACAAGGGCAGGACGATTGTAGACTAATTATAAATTACTAGTGCATACCCGTACGTGCGTGGCCGTACGTGGAAAAAAAACAAAAAAAAAACTTTCAAACAACCACACAGGCCGTTCTTCGCTCCTCGGTAAAACGATGACTGGATTGGGGCATTGTGTTTATCTATAAATGCGCATAAGAAATCGAGAAATTATTAGAATACAGTAAGTCATCACTATCCGGAAGTCCGTACGTTGTAGCCCGTAATGGGGAACGCGGCTGAGGATCTCTTCCCCAACGGCCACGCTTATGCAGCAACGTCTCCTGTCATTGGTAACTAAGGCGCCCTTTCCCCATCGGCCACGCCCACGCAGCAACGTGTCCTCTCATTGGTTTGGTAAATAAATGG
>CM068961.1:25610168-25622422 GCA_035128595.1 Eptatretus atami | reverse complement strand
TTTAGACAAATTTTTCATACGTCGGCATACGCTGGCTAAATCGTCAAGGTGTGACAGCGGCTTTAGGAAAGGAATGTGGAATTTAGCCAGGGTGTCAGCAATAACTCGACTACTCGCAAAAGACACTGTGGGTATTTAACATTAACGACCAGTTGCTGGCAGATGAGTCTTTCCAATGGACTGCGCGTACTTCTATATATTGCCCTGCATAAGAAACACAAGGGATTAAAGTTTATAGCTGGTTCAAACCCAGGCTAGAAAACTTAAAGGTGAGTGTGCATACATTTCAGCTATCCTGTCTGCCCCATAGTGGTGATTAACTGAATCATTCAAAATGATGAAAGATACGTACCACGTGGGGTTCGAGTGACTGGTACCGTTTCTTGGACAGTAGCACATCTTTCGTTATGGGAGAACAGTACAGATGTACATCATCCCTGATGGATACAATATATGAGCCTTGGCATGTTGTACCACAAAAAGGGGAAACAAAGGAAATATCACAAGGTACCATTTATTTATTACATATGCAAGTATGGCAGAAATGTAATCACTCTTACTCTCCCACCTTCATATGAACCAGTCTGACCCCACATCCCCAACAAGAAGTATACAATAGAACTTTGTAAATAACACTGTTAGAGCCTCCCAGAGGTGCCAAGTCTGAAGTTTTCAACAGGACATCTGTGAGATGATTTGCCAAAATGAGATAAGGCATGACTCTCGTTCTTCAATGATATTTTCCATACAACAACAAAATTCTGGAATCAAAGGCATTTATTCCAGCAAATGTTCAAATTGTAATCCGTGGTATGATTTGCAGTTATAAACTCGGCGTTTTGTAGTTTCAATGACTGCATGCAATGTATCCATACTGATTTTGTTGCATTCCTCTCGAATACATTCTTTCAAAGCCTCGACTGTTCGTGGACGGTTGGCATACACAACAGATTTCAAATGGCCCCATAAGAAAAAGTCTAGAGGAGTCAAGTCTGGTGATATAGGGGGCCAATCCACTGGTCCATGTCGACCAATCCATCGTCCTGGTATCATGGCATTTAACCACTGCAGAGTTACCAAAGCAAAATGTGGAAGTCCCCCATCCTGTTGAAACCAGAAACGTTGTAACGTTGCAAGCGGCATATCATCTAAGTAAGGCTCTAAGACTTCATTCAACATTGCTACATATGCTTCTCCAGTTACAGTCACTTCAAAAAAGTATGGTCCGAGTAAGGTTGTTCCATGGATGCCACACCAGACAATTACCCAAGGATCATTCCGAACATGGGTCTCTTCCGACCGGTAATGGCAGTTATGACGGTTTACCACTCCACTGAGATGGAAAATAGCCTCATCACTAAACATGATATCATAATAAATCGAAGGTTGCACCAATTCCTGTTGTGTTATCCAGTCACAAAACTTTTCACGTCTGTCGCAATCATCTCCGTGAAGTTCTTGCACGCAATGGAGTCTGTAAGGGTGGTATTGGTTTCTCTTTAGAATGCATGCAACAGACTTGTGACTTATTCCTGATTCTTGACTAATTTTTCGTGTTGCTCTATTGGGGATCACAGCAACATTTGCTAAAACATCTAAGGTGTGATCAGGATCCGTACTTGAGCGTGGACAACCACTTCTTCGTTTATCTGCCACACTTCCAGCTTCACGAAATTTTTTCATTAATTTTGACAATGTTCCTCGGTGAGGCATGGGCTTCATTGGATGTCGGCGATGGAATTCTTGACAAGTTTTTCTCTGGCTTAAACCGCTGGAATGTAAGAGGACCAGTTCAGCTTTGTCTTCCATAGTGTAATCCATTTTCATAGGTTTTGTCCTGAAAAAAACATAAAAAAAAATCAATTAACCAATGATTCCAGAATATTGTGTGTGTGTGTGTGTGTGTTTATATATATATATATACACAGTCATGCGCCGCTTAACGACGTTCCGGGCAACGACGGATCGCATATACGACGGGGAACTGCCAGCTCTAAAAAAAAAAATAATAATAAATGTAACTGAAAAATTCCTATCGCAGAGTGATGTAGCCTCGTATAAAAATAGCACATATAATTATGTACACTGTACAGTACATAATACCTCATAATGATAATCAACGACAGTGTGGCCCTGTTATAATGCGATCGTTGAGGTCCATAAAAAGTCATCGCGAAAAAAAACAGGGTCGTGCTAAATCGGGATTCAAGGAAATCGGCTTTCAAACTGAAGCAATGTTTGCACGTTATGTTTAGCAAGTAAATTACCTTTGAATGAAGAATTCCGCGAATAAATCGTTGTTCTTAGTCGACATTAAAACACAAATTTGTTTTTAGGAAGCTTTTTATGTTGTTAAAACAATCGCACTGTTCCGAAAATATATATCACAATTGACAGGTGCTCGTTTCTTTCATTTGTAAATTATAACATCGATGTCAATGATTACGTATTTATAAAATCCAAACGCTATTTATTCACCTTTCTATTATCGATGCGAGAGGAGTTGTAAGCTGCTGCTAACAACACCGAGGCCGTCATGAACAGCACAAAGGTAAATCTAACGTGTCTTCCGTCTTCTTGGATGTGTGTTACAATTGCCGACAGTATTCAGTACAGTAACATGCTGTACAGGTTTGTATCCGAGAACACATAGGCTACACCATATAGCCGAGGTGTCTAGGTTTGTGTAAGTACGATGTTCGAAAACGAAAACGAAAACAAAAAAAAGATGTTCGCAACGACGACGTCGCTTAACGACAAGTTTCTCAGAAGGTAACCCCGTCGTTAAGTGGTGCGCGCATGACTGATATTATATATTATACACACGAGACGACCCGTGAACCCGTTGGTTCCCGTTGTGACAGAGTTTTATGTATGTGTATATAATATATTAATATATATTATTATATTATATATATATATATATATATAACAGTCAACCCCGCTTCATCGCGGTTCAACCTATCGCGCCCCCGTTCATCGCGGGTTTCCCTTGGAACGTAACTAATTTGTCTGCGGATTCCCCCGGTACATCGCGGTAATAATATATAAAATATAAATTATTTAAGCAATAAATTATAACGCGTGGTGCTCGACAGTCACACAACGCACGAGACAAAGTTTCGCTTGTGAACTTCGAATATTTTCTACGTTTTTTCTCCAAGCCCCACGATGGTGCCCAAACGCACTGCACCTTCAAAGGCTTCTGGCAAGGAACCGAAGCGCCAGAGGAAGGTCTGGGACGCTCCAGAAGGTTAAGGTGCTCGATATATGCTTCAGGAAGGAAAAGAATTGCCGCCGTTGGACGAGCACTGCTCATACCAGCACCTCAAAACCGACCAGACCAGACTAGTCGATCTCCGGACCTCAAACCCAATCCTGCCAACCAACCAGACCAGACTAGTCGATCTCCGGCACCTCAAACCAATCACTGTCAAACCGACCAGACCAGACTAGTCGATCTCAGGCACCTCAAACCCAATCACTCCCAAACCGACAAGACCCGACAAGTCGATTTTTTGGGGAGGGTCCATTCATCGCGGATTTTCACTTAGCGCGGGGAGGTTTGGAACTAACCCCACGAGAAACGGGGGATTACTGTATAATTATTATATATATATATATATATATATATTATATATATATATAATATTCATATATATATAATAAATATACACATATATACATATTATATAGGGGCTGCAAAAGTAGGTATACAGTAAGGATATACCAGTATTATAATAGTGGTGAGGATTCATTTAATACTAGAATTCATTAAAATTATTATTACCATTTTTAATATTTTATTACAGCGCGTGCGCTGTATACAATTGCACCGAGTTTGAAATGTCCCTGGCGTTGTCTACCACGTCTCGGTGGTCCCCCCCCCACGTGCCCAAGACAGCCAATGACGGCCGTCCGGTAGATGCAGTGCGTAACCTCGACGGAAATGGCGACAATTGACGAAATACCCGTATTTTCAATGGAAATTTGTGAAACCAATGTGTTATATCTGTGAAACCATTTAATTTATTGCTTGACGGAAAAAAACGAGAAACGCGCCCCTCATGTACGAACGAACGAAGACGTCACTTCCGCCCACCATCGCATTTCGCGCGATCGCCGAATGCTGAAAGCTAAGTTCTTATGCTATCATTCTTTTGCGGTCCCTGCCACGCTGTATCGAACGATTTCATTCTCTTTGTTATATATAAAGTGCTTATCACAATAATAACAAGATTTTTACATTTCAAATATTAAGTACGCTTTTTAATTGTTTTTCAACTGAAAACGCATAATTGCTTATTTTAACATTAGTGTACTCATTTGCTTCACCACACACTGTATTGAAGATTTCACTTGTTATTGTTTATTTTTATATGCTTGTATAATCACTAAAATACGTTTTGTGCGCACGTTTTGTTTTTCATTAATGTATACCTACTTTTGCAGCCCCCTGTATATATAATATATATATTTATAATATATATATTATATTATATATATAATATATATATATATATATAATTCCAGCAATGTGTGTGTGTGGTGTGTGTGTGTGGTGTGTGGGTGTGTGTGTGTGTGTGTGTGTGTGTGTGTGTGTGTCTGTGGGTCTGTGTGTGTGTGTCTGTGTGTGGTGTCTGTGACCGCTGTTTCTCGACAACCACTGGTCCGATCTAATTGAAACTTGCCAGGTATATTGCTGGGGACCTGAGGATGTGCCTTTTCAAGGTTTCATGTTAATCGGACAAGTGCTCCCAGTTATGGCCATTTATTACCAAACCAATGACAAGACCACGTTGTTGCGTGGGCGTGGCCGATGGGGAGGAAGCTCAGCCACGTTCGCCATTACAGGTTACAACGTACGGACTTCCGGAGAGTGATGACCGTGTATTCTATAATTTCTCGATTTCTTATGCGCATTTATAGATAAACACAATGCCCCAAGTTATGATCGTTTTCATATTAGACGGTGCATAAATTTCCGGTAACATCAGAGTGCTGGTATGCTCCGAACCAGGAAGTAAATTTTTTCTCTCTCTTCTCTTCTCTTTTGTTTTTCCTTGCCACGACCATTGCGAAAAGTAAAATACTTTGGACGTAATTGAATATTAAAACTAAATTGCGAATAATCGTAACTTCGGGTCACGCACGTCCGGGCACACGAGACGAAGAACGGCCTGTGTGGTTGTTGTTTGTTGCTCGCGGTTTGAATATTTATTTATAAATTTTTTTTGTTTTTTTTTTTTACGGGCACGTACTAGTATATATTACATATATATTTTCCACATATACATTTACATATTGTGCGAATTCGCGCCCGCCGGCGTGCGAACGACCACGTGACTCGAATCGCCGGTATGTCGCCACCGGACGGACAATTCCGTCGTGACCCTCCGGACTAACGCCGGGATCCAGTCACGGGTGGGCCTTTCGGCCTCACCACGATCGTGCCAATCGGCCACCCGCGTGGGATAGGGTTGTCGCCAAACTCGACCTACCTAATACCCCGCGGATGGTAAACCGGGCGACCGCACCTCGCCGCAGGTCGACTTCGGACACGGGCGCTTAAGCGACCCGTTCCGTGCTAACGGGATAAAAGCGGTGTTATGGTCGGCCTCGACGGTTCCTGACTAATTATCGGGCGTCCCGCGCCCACTCAAACCCTTACGTAAAGCAAGATGGAGACCCACAAGGAAAGGACGCAGCGAAACGGGCAACAATCACAAGAAGCACTTTATTTCAACCTCACATAGAGCACAATTAGCACGTATTTACAGCCACAATTGGCAAAATGCACATATATCACATGTAAGATAAGCAACAATGCAGCAGAGCTACCACCGACTACGCTACACACGGCCACACTTATACAGTTCCACTTGACGGGACTCGGCGCCACAACACGCATTCACACCAAAGCAAAGGAAAGACCCCCTCAAAGGCAAGGGAGTCAGACTGGGCCCGTGGGCCTAATGCCGCGTGGAACCTGGATGAGCGCAGGTCCACGAGACCGAAGGGTCCTACCCCGCCCTCGTGGCGAGCGCAAATGTCGCTGCACGGCGGTTGTGGGGCACCTGCTGGTGTAAATGGACGGGGCCCCCTGTCGCACTCTCTCAGCGCGGAGGAAAGGGGGAATTGTTGATCTCTGGGGAGGGAGTATGGCTGGCTTGCTCGAGTCCCGCAATGCGCATTCAACGCGACCTCGTCCGCTGACTCCTCGCCCGGACCCGAGCCTCCCGGTCTCCTCAGCGATCTCCCTCGCAGCGTTCGCCTCCGTAGCCGTTCGCCTCCGTACTCATCTGCCCACTTCTGCCACGATTCGCCTTGCGCTCGTCTCTTTATCGGCTCCAGGAACCCACCATATGAAATTCTCGGATCCAAACGACCAGGGGCGGAGCCCACGCTCGCCGATTGGACGGAGAAAAAGGGAGCGTGATCTTCTGATCCTCAATTTGCATATCCCAATTTCCTCAGATGTGTCTGGAGGCGGGGCCAAGCCGCCGCGCTTCCTAATTGGATGGATCAGATGTGGGCGTGTAGCATTCCTGACCGATTCTCCTCGAAAAACCGCCATCTGCACTCGCGGCTCGCGTGTATCGCTGAAGATAGCCCGACGCTCGTGCCCACAGGTGGTGCGGAAATGGCGTAGGAGGTGGTGGAGGGTTTTCGGCGTGTCGAATGGCCATGATGCCGTTTGGTATGGCGCGATGTGAGTTTGCTTGGTTTAGCGTAGCGAGTGTGAAGTAGGTTGTGGCTGCTGCGTTGTGTTGTTGTTGGCGTGGTTGGCTCAAAACAAAGGTAGAACAGAAAAACGCCTAACTCAAAGCGTCGCAGGCCCGAATGATCACATTAATTCCTCTAAACAATGGGTTGGGCTAACGTATACATGTACTTCAAAATTACCTATCACGGGACTGAATAGGTGTTTCGATTTCCACAGCCGTAACAAATTATAATATATTATATATTATATATATATATATATTATAATTATATTATATATATATACAGGGTTCCATAAGTCTCTTTATAATTGATATACGCCTT
This sequence comes from Eptatretus atami, assembly GCA_035128595.1. Classification (NCBI taxonomy): domain Eukaryota; kingdom Metazoa; phylum Chordata; class Myxini; order Myxiniformes; family Myxinidae; genus Eptatretus; species Eptatretus atami. The sequence continues at coordinate 25,615,372 of CM068961.1, read as the reverse complement.
GATGTTGCTTCGTGCAACTCATGTGTCCATATAGAAGTGTATTAATGAGGCCAAAAAAATCAATATCTACCTTCATTTGTAATAATTCCACAGGTTTATCTATTCATTGCTTTTGTAATAAATTTTTGAAATGTTTAAAGGACTTTATGGACACTTTAGATATATATAATATATATATATATATATATATATATATTATTATATATATATATATATTATACCATATACACTACATATATATACACATATAAATAATACATTAAATATATTACATAATATAATTATTGTTACGGCTGGTGAATTCGCAAACATCATAAAGGTCCCGTAGGTGAGATATATTCTGAAGTACATGTGTAGTTAGCCCAAACCATGGTATAGAGGGAATTAATGTGATTCATTCGGGCTGCGATACTTGTTAGCGTTTTTCTGTTCTGCTTTATTTTCGAACAACAACCGCCAACGACGCCAACAAACACAACGCAACCAAGCCACCACTCAACAACGCCAGCACGCCACCCTCACAACCACGCCACCAGCTCAACCACGCTACCCACAGCAACGAACGCCATCCTCAGCGTCTACGTACGACGGTTTCCGCGTTGGGAACCGTCGAGCGCGAGTGGGAAGGAGAAGTTCCCACAGCGAGGATGCGCGTTTTCCCGCCTATTTCTTTCCTTGGCCCGGCGCCAGAATGAATTCGCCTCGTCCCCACAAGCCGCAGGTGGGAGGGAACACAGGAAACGCCCCCCTTCTCGAAGCGCCTCGAGGAAGGTGGAGCCGAGAACGGGGCGTGCGCCGGGCGTATAAGAGGCGGAGCGGCTGAGGCTTCTTTCTCGTCGTCGTTGATTCAGCTCTTCTCTTGTCTTCTTCTCGTCCGTCGACTCTTTCGGTCTTCTTCGTCGTCTGTTCTCTCTGCTCGCTTCCCGGTTTCGGCACAAGAGAGCTCGCAGACCACGCGGGGACGGTCGCGAGGACTCAACACCTAGGGAGAGTCGACTCGACTTCCATTTCTTTTGGTTTTGTGTGAACGTGTGGTGTGGCGCCGTGTCTCGTGAAGTAGAATTGTGTAAGTGGTTCCGTGTGTCGCGTAATCGGTTGTAGCTCTGCGTCATTGTTTCTTTTGTTGCCTTCTTTTATTGATATATGTGCATTTATTTAATTATTATTGTTGCTGTAATTTCATTACTGTTTGCTATATGTGTGCTCTATGTGTGGTGTCGTTTGTAAATAAAATGTGCTTCTGTTGAATTATTTCCCCGTTTCGCTGCGCCTTCCTTCGTTGGGTCTCCATCTTGTTCCACGTAAAGGGTCGTGTTGGGAGCGGGACGCCCGATAATTAATCTGAACCATCAAGGCCGACGATAACCCGCTCGGGTTATCCCGTGTGAGCCGAACGAGCCGCTTAAGCGGATCGTGTCCGAAGTCGGCCTGTGGCGAGGTACAACCCCTCGGTAGGTTACCCGGCGGGTACTTAGGTATATCGACTTTCGCGATTCACCCTATTCCGCAGCGGTAGAATGCGGACTGGGTTGTGGTGAGGCCGAAAGGTCCACCCGTGACTGGATTCCGGCGTTAGCCAGGAGGGTCACGACTGAATTGTCCGTCGGTGGGCGAACGCGGCCGCGATTCGAGTCACGTGGTCGTTCGCACGCGACGGCGCGAATTCGCAACACTGTGTCAGGAGTGGGATAACGGACTCTCCTGGCTCCAGCTAAATTCATAGGGAATCGGTCCAGGGGGAGAGAAGCGACCCCCGATTCCCTCCAAATACGACGAGCTAAATTAACCCCTTACGTGGAATAAGATGGCGTCTCAAGGCGAGCGGGACCGGGGGTAATAGAATGGATTTAGAATGTTTGAAATCCATGGCCAGGACGAGATCCCAGCAGGACATTGGTGTGCAGGACAGTTTCCCCCCCACTGAACCCAGGCCCGAAATGGTGCGCGGCGGCCGCCGTGATACACCTCCCTCCCCCTCTCCACCAAAACCCCCGATTCCTGGCCGAATCGGCTCAGCCGAGTGCATCCGACATGGCCCAGCTATTCGCCATGCTGGCAAGGATGAATGCAAATGCCGCAAGAAAGAAAAACGAATAAAAGGAGTGAACAAGCAGATGGAAACAAACACAAACGAAATAAAACAAAAATGGATGGAATGAAAAACGAAATAAAAGACGTGAACAAGCAAATGGAAACAAACACAAACGAAATGAAACGAATATGGAACAATCATGCGCAAGGAATGAAGGAAGAAATAAAATAATGCGGGTCGTGAAACGCGCAAATGGGCCGAGCCTGCAGGCGGGCATTGAGGCCACAACAGCAAATGCGTAATGGCCGACGCCACGTGTGGAGCGAACGAGCTGGGAGGGGTGCAACGGTGTCAGGCCACGGTGAAGGCGGGTGAGGAAAAAATAATTCGGGAGACGTGTGCGAGAAGCGTGAGGTGACGGAAAAGTGACGGTAACCGAGAGGGAAAAAATTAAATTGGGGTGACGGAGACGTGCACGAAGGAAATAAAAATAGTGGTGAGTGTGAGAAAAGACTGCAAGACTGACGAAGAGAGTTGATAAGCTGGGACGGGAGGTTAAAAACGGAAGACAACGAACTGGAAGACGGATAGACAAACAACAAGGGGACCGGAAGAACAGTAGAAGGCCAAAGCCAAGGTCGGAGGGTGCGGAGATGAGAAAAGAATTAGAAAGAAAACTGAGTTACAGAAACACCAAACCAAAGAGACAGAACTACCAAAACGAACTGAGAGTGTTAAAGAGGAACAAGAAGTACTGAAGAACAAGGAATGAGACAGGAGAAAGAAATCTGTCAGTTGAGGGAAATAACGAAGATTACAGAATGAGGAACAAGAGAGACAGTGAACAAAAAACTGAAAGAGTATGAATTGAAACTGAACGACAAAAGGAAAAAAATAGGTTGAAACGAGGAGAAGTTGAAGGAGCAAGGAATGAAGCAGGAAGAGAAATGAGGAGATTGAAGGACACAACGAGATTGGAGAGGGAAGAGCAGAGAGGAACATGGGATTGAAAACAAAAGGCAACATGAGCGCGAGGTTGACCAATTGAAAGAAAAGCAAGGCTGGAGTGCGAAGAGTAGAAAAAAAACGCTGAAACCAAAGGAATTAACACCAATTAAGAAAACCATCAGAAATCAGACCGAAGCAAGCAAGGGCAGGAGAGGAAACAGGGAGAGCAATGAGACAGCAGCAAATGAAACACAAAAAAGGAGATTAACCAAATGAAGCAAACATAAACTGGCGAAGGACGAAGACAGGAGAGGAAACAAGGAGGGTAATGAGAGAACAGCGAATGAAGCACAGGAAGGAAATGAGCCATTGAGAAAACGATGAGATTGGAAAATGAGGAGCAGGAGGAAATTGTGGGAGAGGAAAACAAAAACTATACGAGTTTGAAATTAATTAACTGAAGGGGAGAGTAAATTGAAGTCCAGAGAAATGGAAAAACTCCAGAAAGAAAGAGAAAACTAATAAATGTAATAAGACATGAGTGAAAGGAATGTGAGGGAGAGAAAAAGAACAATTAAGACAAAAAGCAAGGATGAGGTGACGCGGAGATCCTGAAAGAGCCAGAGTGAAATAGAGGAAGGACGGGAGCGACTTAGAGAAAGCGAGGTTGACCTACATAAAGATAAGGGGACCAGACAGCCGAAAGAAGCAGAGACTAATAACACGAGGAGACAACAGAAATAACAAATGTTACAGAGACGCGGGAGTAGAAGAAATAGAGGAGAGACTGCATGATAAAGACGGGCTTAAAGGAACAGAACACACACACACAGAGGTAGTGGAGGATAATGGGTTGACTCGTGGACTGGGTAGAGACCTGTGTGAGCAGCTGGATGGCTGCCTCCAGGAACGAGGGGAGGGAGTATGCCCCCTTGCGGGATTCACGACCAGGTGGGTTCGGTCGTGCAAGCGGAGTTGGGGACGAGTGCTGTGGATAGGTGCACGTGCAGCTTGGGGGCTATAGGAGGCCCCGGAACCCTTGTGGGGACACGAATCCCAGTGTGGTTGTGCAGGTGTGTGTTTGCGAGTGGTGCGGACATGCGGTGCTTGCCGGACGCAAGGTCGTTAGGTGATGTCCCCGTGTGTGGAAGCGACCCGTGTGTGAGTGTGTGGGGTGCATGTGTGCCGGAGTGCGTGCTTCCCAGCGTGCGTGTGTGAAAGGGGCACCGCAGGTGGATGAGGCACCCGTGTGTGGAGAGCCACGGGTGCGGGTGAAAGACACGGGTGTGGTGGAGCGGCGTGTGCGCCAGAAACGCACCGTGTGTGCGAACAGCACGTGTGTGAGAATGCCGGTATAGTGAGGAGACAGTAGGTGTTAGTCGTCGGTTGTGTCAGACGGAGATGTCGTGGGCATGTCTGCGAGCATGCAGTCCCGCGCGACTCCTCCCGGTATGGAAGTGAGTTGATGGAGTGGAGTCTGAGCGTCGTAACACGCAGGTGTGCGTGGAGAGGTCGAATGGCGACGACGACGGCGACAGAGGACAGAAGCGCGGTAGCGGCCGTAGCTGTTTTGGGGACCGTGCCGGGTTCACCCAGCAGCGAGCGGGCGGTCCGTGCTGTGCACGCACGAAGGCCGCCACGTGCTCGCTTGCGGGAGTGGAAGCCCGGTCTGGAGAACGCCAGCGGTGATTTGCCCGATCCCGTGACGACAAAGTTTAGGCAGGTTAAACGGATTTGGACCGGACGGGTTCTCACGCCGCTTGTGTTAGCTTCAACGGCAGAGCACATGTGTCGCGTGGGGACCCCTCGGAGCTGCGAGGTTTGCTTTTGGGTGCGCAGGTGACGTCATGGCTGCACGTGGGGTTGGAATCCGGCAGAGGGTGAATCCGCCGGATAGGTACCGATCAGAGAGAGAAAAAAACGACGGTACGTGCAGCTGATAACGTCACGGCAAGCAGGTCCAAAGGCCGAGCTGTGATTGCCGCCGCTGGTGCTGCGGTCTAATTGGAAAAAACCCCCAAAATAACAAAGCAAGCCCTCGCTTCGGCCACCTCCACCCACCCACCCTCCTCCCGGCACACAGGATTCCCGGTACCGGCGATGACTACAGCACCCCTCTGTAGCCCCAGGATCGGAACTACTGCTCGGAGGGTCTCCGCTTAGTAGTCCGGCTTCAGCGGGCAGGGTAAGTCCTCATGGGGCCCGTGAATGGCTCTCGACTCTC
>CM068961.1:25550917-25582668 GCA_035128595.1 Eptatretus atami | reverse complement strand
TAATCCTATATTTAATAACACACTAAGGGCCATTTCTGGAACAATAATTTGGAATATGCACTGTGTATTTTGTAATAACATGTGCATGTACTGTATATTTACTTTTGAAAAATAATTATAACTAGCACGGACATCTACACAATGTAAAATGTGACTACAATATCTCACTCACCCCCCCCCATTAAAACCCAACCCTCCCTCCCAAACCTCAAGTTCTCACACTCCCCTCCTTAAACCCTAAGGCATCGATCTCCTTTCCACTCGAAGCGTTGAAATGCCCCCTCCCCCACCACAACCTTCAGAAAGTCACCCCCCCTCCACAAAGCCGCAACCTCTCCCTCCAACTTTTTGTCCCATCTTTTCTTCCCCCCCCCCCCTCCTCTCCAACCCCAACTCTGTCCTTATCCCCTCCAATTCATAAAGGCAAACGAAGCAATCCCACATTGAAACAGTGGAATATTTAACGCTTTGTCCTCCCCATGATACTCTCACCAACTTCACAGAAACAATGATCGAAACAACTCCTACATGTCATGGTCCATCACAGGTCACCCGTCCAACTCGCACTCCCGCAAGATATGCGGAAACCTCGTGGAATTTCAACTCTCAAGTGACCATGAGACCAAAATCAATTATTTTCTTCCTGATGCACATATACACATTGTTAAAAAATAAATAATGATGGATGTTTTATTTCACAATGTCGTGAGACTCCCGGAAGTGGTCGGATAAACACCTTTATAATGACATGGGTTTTATGGTCACCGGTCAAGTCATTTCAGAGAAAATAGTCAGATAAAATAGCAAGAACCTGCAAAACCTCTGTGATAAAAGCCCTGCCGGAGAGAATGCTACATAGTTATTTGGGCAGTGTGTGGACAAAAGAACGCTGACTCAATCACTGAGACCTATCTTCACAAGGCCCGTGACACCTGTTGACTCAAAATCCTTTTAACTGTCGCTTGGGTCGTTTTACACCGAAGGGAAAACTTGTAGGGAGGGCATGGTGATTGTGAATATGACAGCTCCGAAGAAGTCTTTGGCTTCGCATAGCAGAAAGCACCAACATTGTAGCCGTATGATTTTTAAGGTTGATATTGTAGGGGGAGTTAGGCGAGTTGTCCAACCAATGGGTGCAACGGAATGTTACACACAGGCAGACGGACAAGCCGATTATATGTATCCATTGTGCTTTTAGCACTCATCGTAGGCCTCAGCTTTATCGTAGGCCTCAGCATTTTTGCTTTTATGATATTTGCACCTGGCACTTGCTTTGTGGCTGGTATTTTTTAAAAATATATAAGAATACCAGAAAATGTATAGAAAATAAATTGCAACATAATGAGATGTGTTGGCAACGTGTCCTGGTTGTGCATCCAGGTTCAGAATGAACAATGTAATGCCATGCTGGAGAACGAGGAGACCAACAGACCCAAGCCAACAATCGGAAATGAGTGGAAAACACACACGGTACTTTTATTACCGCAGTTTACCTGATATCGCTAATCGTAAAGCTATACGAGTAAACTCAGACGCGGTTGATTTATCATAGAGCTAAGAAGAAGTGGAACCCATCAGCCCAACATTGAACAAGATTAGGTAGACAATTATTTGGAACAGGCTTTTTGTTTTGCTTTGTAAGTACCGTGCGCTCGAGCATTGGCTGGACCATGTGTGCTAATCATAATAATGTTTCTAATAATATCTTGTAATTGTCTTATAATATGTTACAACAAGGAGAAAAAGACACGATGTCATAGCCCCTGTGGTTTTAGTAATTCTGCTGTCGGGAGTTAAGGGGCTGGTCCATATTTACAAGATTTATGTGTATGCGCAACCGACTTGAGTGGTCATGTGACACAGAAGATTGCGTAGGATTGGGTTATTTGGTCATGAATATTAATGATGTGGATCATATAGTGATATTGTATAAGATAGTTGGTCATGTGACATGTATGATGTTTTCGATTGGGAATGCAAATTTCACACAAAAGGGATTCAATGTTCATATATTTTGGGGGTGAGTCGGCCATCATGGATCCGATCTCAAAAAAAAAACATGGCAGGCATATGCACGCCATCATTCCTCATCTGTGTGCCAAGTTTTAACAAGATCGGTAAATGCATGTCCTGGAAATGGTTGAGGACGTGTTCAATATTGGGCTTCTTTTTTTTTTTTCAACTAAAATGGCCATCAGTCTACCAGTCGGCCATCTTGATCACATCATGAACAAAATGATGGCAATGTTACCATAATGTGTTATCTTTGTGCCAAGTACGAACAAAATCGATCCATACATGTGTGAGATGCCGTTGCAGACGCACGCATGCACACACAGACGTGGACATAGAGACAAAATGCATAAGCCCCTGTTTTGGACTAGGTCCATTGGGGGGATAATAATGTGTGCTAACAGTAATAATGATGTTTTCAAACAGTTTTTTTGTAAGAATAAATATGTCCGCTATCAAGCAACACACTGCAAACAAATTTGTTTGAACTGTCACACAATAAAACAAGAATGGCACTCGGTGGAGCGCATACCTCCGCCAAGCTGAACAGTTTATGTTTTGTATCTCACTGATGGGCTGGATCTGCATCCGAACCTGAATCAAAATGTAATCAGCTTGTTCTTGTCACCTAACCAACTCATCAACTTAGTTTTGTCATAATCTCGTGTTTCGAGATTCATGCTATAATCGTTTTTGGCGCCATCTCTCAATTGTGATGAATCACTTAGAATTCTCGTATCCGGATCCAGATCTTCACCAAAATCGAATCAGTCCGTCCTTTGGGGCATGCCCAACCTGTCAACCAAGTTTCATCCGAATCCACCTATAACGTTTTGAGATATTGTGCTCATAGGCAGACAGACAGACAGACAGACAGACAGACAGACAGACAGCCAAAAAAGACAAACAGGGATGAAAACATAACCTCCGTACCTCCATCCACCTTAGGTGGTGGCGGTAATAATCAGCTACAGGTTAAACTTTTTTTTTTTAATAAAGTGCTGTGTTGCAGGTGAAGTTGCCTGAAGGAAATACTGTCATGTCATGGCGGACAGCTGGAGTTGGATCATTGGAATCATTGTTAAAGCCAGTGCGTATCCAGTCAGTATTCATTACAGGTATGCCATCAATACTTTTTGTTTGCCTGCATGCATTATTATATCCATACATACATACATACATACATGATATACCTGTAACAGAGATAGTACTGCATCACACCATTGGTTATGTTAGTATGTTGAGCAAGTGCAGCTGGAATTTTCATATAAAATGATATGCTCTCAAGCTTAAAATGATACAGACAATTGTCTATTTTTGTTTATGCAGAGATGGAGGCTCATGGAAGAGCTGAAATGTTATTGAAAGAAACAAACCTACTGTGACCATTTTCACTTTGATAACTCTCCTGTTGCTCAAACCAACAAACATTACAAACCACGGCCTCTCACTCACACTCGGTGATGGAGAGGCATCGCATATTGTCGGATTAATAAAGAAGACATCTAAGGATGGCTATTTCATCCTGTGGGGACAATCCACATCCACGGCCTTCATCCAAAACTTGATGAAGTACTGTTTTCCTCTTTGTGCTGGCACCCCTGCCTCACATCTTGCTCAGCTTGATGCCGTGGAAACCAAGGCCTTTAATATTATTGGAATCTCTCATGATGAAGCTGAGTCTGTGGGCCTATCACTTTCCTATTTCTGACCGTTCTGTGGTCTCTGTCTTCTGCCTACTTTCTGGCATTGCACCCTCTACCCTCTCCATGCTTTGGTCCCCCATGTATCTTCAGGGCGCACACGGTCAACCAGCAACTCTCTTCTGGTTAAACTACCTCAATCCAGGATCACCGCTCACCTCCACTCATTTGTTCCTCTTTCTTTCCTGCCTGTGGAATCAACTTCCACACTCTCTTCAATCTCATTCTTCCCTCCAGGTCTTACAGACAGCTCTTCACCACCATCTCAGATCATCCCCAATCTAAAACCATGATCTTTTATACAACCGTTTAAACCATCCCTTCCACCAAAATTTTGCTTCTGTATCCATCTTGTCCTTAATGGTTAGGGTGGTGGGCTTGGGATCCAAGGATCCTGAGTTCAAATCCTAACTCAGCTGTAGAATTAATACGACGAGGTGGGTTGACTCTGCCTGTCATCCTTCCGATGTCAGCAAAATGAGTGCCAGCTTTCTGGTATTCTGTGTCGGAGTGGCGACCCGTCCAGGATTGCACCCACTAGCCAAGGAGACTGCTTAGGCAGCACCGACGCTTTGCATAGAGTATGGTCCCATTGGATGGATGATCCATTCTGTCCCCTCTTGCATTCTCCATTACCACTCACCCTTTCCCACATCCCTTGTTTGTCCATCTCCATCTACCCCCCCCCCCCACCTACCACCACCCTCCTGCAGACAGAGAAGGAGGAATTTCCCCCTTCTCCTATTCCTTTTGTTTTGTTGCGTCCTGATCTGTTCCATGTTCAAGCTCTTCCACGAATCTCGACTCTGGATCCAAAAAACAAACAAAGTATCAGGTTGGTGTGCTCCTATGTTAGTTGGAGAAGAAAAGCTTTTACTTACGTAAGTCTTATGTAATAGAGTTACTGCTGCATCGCATCAGTGGTTACGACAAAAATATGAGCAGGTGCACGCATGTGATATCATAAGACAAAGCTTATCAGTCAAATGAAAATCTTCATTGCCAATAATAATTTTCTTGGTCAGAAAACATTTTCTTAAAATAAGTTTTCGTGAAACAACAAAACCATGAGAATTGTTTTCTTGCAGCTAGAAACACTATCTCATGGTTTTCTTATTTTAAAAAGCACTTTCTTCTTAAGAAAATTATTTTTGGCAGTGTAGACTAAGCACCAAGAATAATCCAAAGAAAATGGATGTTATCATCCATGCCTGCAGTGGTATGGAGTTGTCCTGAAAAATAAATCATGACTTATCTGCCTATCTTTGCATAACGAGCTCTTGTTTGCCGCTCACGCTACACGGTCGACACCCATCTCACGGCACTGCAGTTCCTTCATACAGATTTGGTGTTTATGTTTTCAGGAGTGGCCTATTCTTCAGCTTGCTCTCCATGTCCCCCTGGAACCTACTCCATGGGAAATGGGACGACAGAATGCTTGCTGTGCAAGAGGAACACTCACGCTCTTCGAGGATTCACCAGCTGTAAACCTTGTCCTCCAAAAATGTATTCTGGTAGGCAAGGGCTCATCTAAGTGCAACAAAAGGTTGAAGGGAAAATTGGAGCAGAAGAGAACATGTAACGTTGTTTGTTAAACCTTTACATTTTAACATACAAATCATGGGCACACATCATTCCATTTCCGACAGATCCAGGCTCAAGCGTTTGTAAGATTCAGCAGCCTTGCGGAGACAGCGACTATTATCGTTTCCAAAATCCCTGCATCAAGCATAACACGGTAAAGCTTATTTTGCTGTCGAGTATCCAAGAGAACTGCACCGTGTTGTTGTCTTCCACTCGCACCAGTCACTCATTTTCACGTCCTCTGACATCTTTGTCTGTCTTTTGCGTCTAAATATCAATGCAATGTCATTGTTATTTATTTAATTTTGCATTGACAAGTACAATGAGCTCAGAGTTAGCTCATTGGCAACTGATTCCTTGGTTGAACAGCAATCTGCTTCATGGTCAAAGCAACACCGAGCATTGTTGGCCAGGTATATATGTATGCAGCTTTTTGAACTCATGCAAGAACAACTGCATTTTGAATATTTTGGAACCAAGCTACCAGTGAGTGCTAGCAGGAGTCAGTTACTGATAAATCCAGATCAAACTGAGTGGTCAATGTCGGGTTAAAGTTGCCTACATTAAGATCCCATCTGCCACTTCCTGGTCAATTTAATTAGCACATCATGGTTTATATTTTCCTTCACCTAAGCTGGGAAACAAATGTACTCCGCTAACTTTTATGTACAAGGGGAATTGAGAAAGTTATTGGCCGAACATGCATACAAAGAATGATGCTGAAAACATTTTGAACCCCTCCTCGAACCCCTCCTCATACGTTTGAAACATTGCCACTGGCAATGAAAGTAAATTTTAACTTTTTTTGAGCACAGGCATATGCTTGTTGCAATCTCTGAGCCAATCTGTAAGCTTTTGGCAAGAGATGAACAAGCGAATATAGCTTCAATGATGAGCACAGATAAGAGCTGAAAGGGTGGTCTAGACTGTAGAGGAACACACACTCACCCTTAAAGCTGTCTGGCCTGGGTTGGAATCCCAACCCAGCTATAATCTGTCATCCCGGTGTTTCAAAGCAGGGTGATTCGTCAATGCGTGTGCCGTCCCTCGGATGGACGTTAAACTGGGCGTTCTGTCTGCTGGCATTCGTTGGTGGGCGTTAAACATCCCACGGTGTCCTTCGCAAAGAGTATATTATGAGCTATTGCTGGCACACTCAACAAATTCCAAATTCCTTCCCTAACCAGTAGAGAGCACTGCATCAGTGGCACAGCTGCACCCTCAGCCAATGATGCTGCCCTTCAGCCTTGTGCTACATGCAAAAGAAGAAGAACACAGATAGAAAGTGGGTTATGCTGTTCAGATGGAATAATGAGAGGCAATATGGAGAGAGCTTATGAGGTCCTACAGAAGAAGACAATGGTTTGTGGAATCCTTTAGCTTTTGCTCTTTTGCCTGGCTTGCAGGCACGAATCACATTCCACTGGGTGGAACCAAAGGTTTGTTTGGATGATGTTCCCAACTCTGTGCAACTGCCACCTGAGCAGATTTCAAGCTGTGCTCCTTGCAATCCCGGATACAGCCCAAAGCCTGAGGGCGGGTGCTTACCATGCCCACATGGTACTATCTCTATTGGCTCTTCTGGTAAGATCTTTCGTCAAACATCCAGTTACCATGTAAAAATACACCCGTGTGTTTACTGTAAAATGAAGATCGCATCTTCCTTATTAAGGCAAATGTGAAGATGCATCTGTAGACAGGTAGAGCAATGCATGGAATCAACAGTACGTTGACTGAGGAATGCTAACCGCTGTGGGAAGCATGAAGAAGCTGACGTTTCAGGTGTTAACCCTTCATCAGAGCAGAATAAATATAGGATTTGGGCGAGTGCTGATATAGGGTAGGAGTGAGTCAGAGAGCGGAGTCAGCGGTCAGGGAGCACGTGGGGGTGAGAATGGCTGATGTTGACAGGAAGGGTCAGGGTTCAGAGGTTAAAATTCAAGGGGACTGGGACTGGGTGAAAAGTGAAAATAATAGAGGAAAAAAAACAAGAGGTGACAGAAGGATGTTAGATCGATAAACTAAAACAATTTCAAAAACGTGACACAAATGAAAATAATAATATTAAAATTCAATAGCAAATGAAAATTGAAAAATAAAGAATGGTAATTAAAATAGAGAGAGAGAAAAAAGGAAGAAAGAGACAAGAGGGTGAGAAAAGAGGAAAAGGAGGGCAGGAGGGAAAAGTAGGGCAGGACCTGTCTTCAAAAGGAGAGGAAAAGTGAAGGAGAGCAAAGATAGATAAAATGAAATAAGGTAAAAGGGATAAACAGAGAGAGAGGGAAAAATCAGAAAGGCGTAAGAGACAGAGATCTTTAAAGTGAATGAAAAGCGCTCGTTGATCCCGCAGGGAGCCAACGTGCCGATCCTGTAGATAAGGCTTAGTTAGTGCTTTGCACTTGCAACTGTCCGTGGTGCTGAACTCATTGAATAATTAGAGAAGTGTCTTTGTGTGTTTCTGTTTTTATTTGACTTTTCTGCATTCCTGAACCGCTGGATGGGGGTGCACAGAAAGGTGTTAGGTCAAAGTCCTGGGGATTCAGGGAGTGGGGGGGACCCCAATTCACTCTATGTAAATAATATGTATGGTGTAGCATGGGAGGGGTATTATAAACCAAAATACAACATTTCTGGAGAAATGAACCTGTCCGTAATGGCGGGTTCTTCACTCTGGAACAAAAGACAGAATGTAGGCTGAAGGGAGAGGGGAGAAAACACAATAATCTGGAAAGGAAGGGATGGTCTTGGGAATGGGTTTATGAGTGTTAAAAAAAAGTTCGGTATGAGGTATGAGAAACAGGCCCATTGAAGCCCTGAAAATAAAAGTGAGATTTAACAGACAAGGAAGTTGGTTCTATGAGGAGAAAAGCAGAACAAACAAGAAGCAAATACTTCGATATCGCGCGGCTGGGGGCAGTAAAAGTCTAGGTTAAGAATGATGAAACAATTTTGCAGTTATAAAATTTAAATGTAGACACGGTGACTTGGCATGCAGGATGGGAAGAGTTGTGACGTTGGACAAATTTCTATTTATAGCCCTCAGATCAAAGGGACATACGCGGCCATAAGTGTGACAGAAGACGTGACAGAAGACACAGGACAGAATAGCCAATTATATAACAGCGCGATGTCGCCGTGCTGTAATGAGTGGAGGTGATCAGTAAGCCTGGATTTTGAGAGTTTGACCAGAAGTGGGTTACTGGCAGATCACGTGTGCCCTGCAGAGACCCGAGAGAGTTAGGGGTTTGGGGGGGTGACAGAGCATGGAAAGGGCAAAGGGAGGAAGATCAAAAAGGATGAAGTATAAGACAGAGATTCTACTGACCTGTCTGCCATACGGCAGTAATAGGCGAAGAGGTTAAGTGTCATTGCGAGAGATTACAATAATTTTGAAGGCCTTATTCTCCATGACATCAAGATGTGAAAGGTGTGAAGCAGCATCACCATCCAAAAAGGGAAGCAGTACTCTATAGGCTGTGGATGAAAACCTTGTAAGGTAATAGAAGTTCAGATTTGCTCAGGAAAGATGACCCAACGGAGAATTTCCAGCCGATAGCCGGCTTTGGAGGCTAACAGGGATACGTGGTTTGCCCAAAAGAGATCTTGGTTGATGGTGAGGTCTAGAAGTTTAGGGGACTGCACTTCTTCAATTGGATTGTTCAGAAAGTAGATAGGAGAGTTTGCTAGACGGTCATTTTGGGGACAGAGAGTGTGAGATTTGTCAAGGTTGAAAGACTTATTCCACGTGTTAGACCAACTCCTGACGTACAAAAATACATTCATGAAGCATCATGAAAGATATAAACAGCAAAGGGTAGAAGGTGAACATATTGATAATAAAATGGTGGGGCATCATTTATCACATTTGATTGACTCGAGCATGATCATATTTGTGGAAAGTGGTACTTATTAGTACTGCAAGGTGTGACGTATCGGTGCAGCCTGGAAAGCATCCAACTTTCCAAATGATATAACATCGCATGGTGCCGTGCAGTGTGCACAGCATGCCCAACAGGCATGGAGCCAATATACGGTCTCGAATATCGTTGGTGGGGCACTCTTCCGGAGAACATGGAGGTTGCTTGTTTCAGCAGTGGTGAGCACTGCGATGGGAGCAAAGGTATGATTATATTCTTTTTTTTCATTTATTCTGTTTTAAACCTCATGATGTGAAAATTTATGGCATCCATCACCTGCAAAAACTGCCATTATATTTTCTCTTTAAATATTCTTTCATGATGCACAGAGGGGGACACAGGCTTAAAGGGGAGCTCATAAATCCTGAGTTGGGTCCAAACACTCATCTCGTGTGTTGACATTATTATGAGGAACATTGCAAATTCAAAAACTTTGGGTATTTTGAGTTATGGTTCCCGCAGGGTGTCCGTGGTGTCCCGCTTTTTGAAGAATATGTTTTCCATTATTTAATTTTAAATTATTTAATATTTTTTCTTAAAAAAATTTTTCCCCCTAATTTTCAATTATTTAACTATTTAAATTTATTATTTTCTTATTTTCCCCCAATTTAAAATAATTTCATTTTCAATTTTTGAAAATATTTTTTAACTATTTAATTTTTCCATTTTTTCAAGTGCTCCCAATTGGCTAATATTACAAGTTGGCGAAACCGGGAACCATCAGCGATCTCCGATTGCAGCTGTCTCGTTTTATTTAAAAACATACAAATGGGTGACAAGGTCATCAAACGAACTGTGAAGACTCTGTAACGTGTTCCCTAAGTAATTGATGTCAGGATTAAAAAAAAAACAGGTGTGTGTACACCTGCTCATGATAGAAGAATTAAGACGAAGACTTTTGATAATTTTCAATTGTGAAATGTATATGCAATCGTTTTTGACGTTCTCACTCTTTTACACTCATATATATGTATATATATATATATATATATATATATATATATATATATATATATATATATATATATTTACTGGTCAAACTAACTTCTCTTGCATTTAAAGAAAAATAAATGAATTTGCTTGTAGAAAATCAGATAGATTAATTATGTTTGCAATTTGGTTTACAGGTTGGCATTTGGCAAGGGACTACATCCAAATGGGACATGGGATTTCAGATAATGACTACTTGGTGCTCATGTTGAAAGTCCATGGATTCAAGTATGGAGTGCTAAATAAACATCATTAAATGTGATATGTTTTCCTGATACTGTTGTTTTACTCATGAATGTTTGACCCAAGTGCATAGAATCAAGTTTTCGCAATGCTATGATTAAAATAATGTGGTGCAGCATGTACGGCAGTTTGCTATTTAATGCTATACTAGTATGTCTCATTGGGCTGGTAGGATGGCCTAGAGGTATGCACACTCACCTCTAAGCTGTCTATCCTGGGTTTAAATCTCGACTCAGCTGTAAACTGTCATCCCGGTGTTTCACAGGCAGGGTGATTCATCAATGTGTGTGTCGTCCTTTGGATGGACGTTATACTGGGAGTCCCATCTGTCCGTGTTAGTTGGTTGAAGTTAAACAACCCCATGGTGTCCTTCGCGAAGAGTAGATTAGTTGTTGCCAGCACCATGAACAAATTACAAATGCCTGCCCTAACTACAGCTGGAATGGCAATGGCAAACCACCCAGTATATAATCCTTGCTCAGGAACCTGCTTTGGCAGCACCGAAGCTCTGTGAAGAGAGAGAGAGAGAGGAGAGAGAGGAGAGAGAGAGAGGAGAGAGAAGATATAGAGAAAGATTGAGATATAGAGATTATATTTATATTTCTTCATACATATATATATATATATATGGAGAGAGAGAGAGAGAGAGATAGAGATAGAGATATAGAGACAGATCGATCATTACTCTTGGGTTATAAGCAATGAAGAAAATGTAATCGTATTTATTTACAACAAAGTGCCTGAAAGAAATTAAAAATGGATTCCTTACATTAACAGATGAACACGAATTTAGCTGAAAAGAGAGACATCGCCTAAGCTTTTCATCTTGCACTCGTTGGGACAACTGCATGAATGCTGTATATCACAGATCAAAACAATTGATACTCACACATGGTTACTAATTGGCTCACTAACATAAGGCACATCATAGCTGCGAGTTATTGAGGGAACCCAAGACTTCCCACAATTCTGCAGTTACATCAAAACGAGCGAGGCGTTTGCACGAACTCTTTTTTTTTGTTGTTTGCAAAGAACGGGACTTTGCGTGCGTATAAATGTGGCTTCCATTATGTGTAAATGTGCCGCACCGCGTGCTTGGCCATGATCCGAAACCAATCAGTACGACAGTTTTTTTTTCTGTGCATTCTGGATTGTTCAGCAGATGCTGTCTGATCTCGGAAATGCAATTTTGGGCAAGCATTTTGGTCGGGTTTTTGCATGTGCAAACTGGTTGTATACACCTGTAGCTTGACTGTTATAAATTGTCAAGTGGAACATGTTGGGCTGACAGGATGGCTTTAGAGGTACACTCACTCTAAGCTGTCTAGCTTTAGTTTGAATCCTGACCCAGCTATGAACTTTCATCCTGGTGTTTCACAGGCAGGGTGATCTATCAATGTGTGTACGGTCCCTCTGATAGATGTTAAACGGGAATCCCATATGCCAGCATTCATTGGTGGACGGTAAAGATTCCATGATGTCTTTTGTGAAGAGTAGGCATGTTATCACCGGAACCATGAATGAACTAGATTACTAGATGGTATTGATCGAATACATACCCTGCGCAGTCTTGGGAAGGACTCGGTGCGAGCCAACACTTTTGTTTTTCAGGGTTTTTTTTTCCTTTGATCCAATATGGCTGCCAGACCATGTGACCGATGACATCATCTTTATCAAACCAAATTTCCCATGGGTAGTTGATCAATTAGTTAAATTTTGCATCGATCGGTGAAGCAGTTTCTCCTATGAAGATTTTCAAAGATTTTCTCTTCGATCCAATATGGCTGCCAGACCGCGTGACGCATGATGGTCATTTTTATGAAAATCCTGTTCAAATTTCAAGTCAATCGGATGAAAATTGAGGATTTCAGAAAATGTGGCCTATGCTGACCTTTTGGCCTATGTTGACCTCAAAAAGAATTGGTGGTTGAATTCAGTGACCTGATGTGCAAATCCTCTTCAAATTTTAAGTCGATCGGATAAAAATTGAGGATTTCAGAAAATTGGCCTATGTCAACCTTTGGCCTATGTTGACGTCAAAAGATTGACATGGTCATGTAACATGTGGTAAAGTTTCAATTTCCTCCGCTGAATGATTTTCGATGTACGCTCTTAACAAAATGCAGACACGATGTACGCCATACGTACGTACGCTACTGATCGCTTAACCCTGCTTTTCGCTTCGCGAGCGCAGGGTAATTACAAATTCCTGCCCTAACCAGCAGAGGGCATTGCATCAGCGGCACAGCCGCAGCCTCAGCCAGTGATGCTACCCCACAGCCTTGTGCTGCATACAAACGAAGAAAAATAGAACGTGCTGCTTAATTCGGCCTGATAGTGGTGTTGCCAAGCCTTAAATTATTTTTTAATCCACCGAACTATAATAATCAGATTCTCACTTGGAAATCTTATATTCACATAAACAACTTCATTTCACCCATGACCTTCGAGGGCTTTGTGCTAAGATTGTGGGCACCGTATGTTGCAGGTCGACGCGTGCCGAGGGAACGGACCCAGTCGCAGAAATTCGATTCGAATTTGAAACAAACTGCACCGTGGAATGTGAATTCTTCTTCACGGTGGTATGCTTTCCATTGGCGTTTCGACATCGTACTTCAACCTCTACCTGTATTTGCACCTATATGATGTTTATTATTACCCGCATCACATCTTTTTTGCTTCATTTTGTTTCGACCAATGTATTCACCATGATATTGTCAGGGATGCATGTGTAAAGTGCAGCAAACATATTACAGTGGTTTTTACTCGAGGTTGCTGTACAGTAAAGCGCTCTGAATGATGTCCACACACCATGTGAGGTTACAATGGAGCACCGTTATATTTGTACTCACGATACTGTAGAAGAACTCCATATGAGATTACATATTGTGAAGTCGGATTTAGTGTTTGCAATTCGCTGAATGAAATCGTAAGAGCACTCGTGTTTGTAATTGTAAATGTACTTGTTGTGTTCAATGTTGTTTGCAATGTACAGCTTGCTAACTACAGTTTGTACAGTAATGGCAGGCCTGTTCTTTTGTGCAGACAAAAGGTGAAAAGGTGACCCAGCTGAAGCAATCTTGGCATGGAACTCAGTCACGCAAAGTTTTTCTTCACCTTATCAACTCCGAGAGCAACGCCACTTTCTCCTGGATTTTTCAGAAGACTCCAGTTGGAAAGGTGAGGTCACGATGAAATCCTGCTCTCCTTCTGCTATATGCTTTTATGGCTTCCCTGTGCCAAAATCATAGCCTGGACCTTTGCTCTGACATTTTCTAGAAGCTATTAATCGGTTAGAGGTGGGATTTTTTTTGCCATTCCTTGCATTGTAAGACCCCTGTTTTTTATTTCAGGTTTTGTGGTTGTTCTTGTTCATTCGTATTGTTAGCCTGACGGTGGTGCTTGCAAACATCATACACTACCTGCCACCAGACTTCAAAAATATTTGCCGGAATCATCATTCTACATCACCTGTTTCCACATTTTGAGGCTTCTACTCACATATTCTTTGCAGACACTGTGCATTGACCACATGAAAGGGTTATGACCCCCACGTGGATACCGAAAACTAGGGTTAAGCAATTGGTTCACTCCATCCGTCTGTCTAAAGACGTCAGTCTACGATCGAGGAAATTCTTAATTTCAATTGAATTCATATTTTGAACACTGTAGAACACGAATCCGAACAAGAATCTGAGTACAAACCTGCAGTTTAACAGTACTTTGCCTCTGAATTTGGCAAATTGTACAGAATGTCAACCCGTGGGTGCATGCACATTCACAAAGAGGAGTAAGGTAATCTTTTTTTTTTTACTCTGTCTGCCTGTCTGGCAGTCAAACAAAATTGAAAATCATTCCAAACAGGAAACTTATTGTTTTATGGACGTCATAAAGGACACAAACAACAGGTATTAAGAACTAATGTAATGTGTTAAATAAGGTGGTGAAAAAGACGGTGCATCAATGGTGGTAAACTTCTGATTTTTTTTTGCCTCCAGACTTTAAAACTTTTGTTTTATTTCAATTGAATTGTATACTTTAACATTGCAGAACACAAACTGCCTTATTTGCACTTCCAAAAACTGCAGCTGAGCAACACTTGGACAAAATTTTATGCCATTTTACACCATCTCGACCAATCAAATTTGCCGTCTGCGCTCTTAGGTGGGGGAGTATCGAGATTCGGTCAAAATGGTGGCTCGCTCGGAAATATAGATCATGCTGAGAAATGCATATCAGGAGTTTAAAAGACCTTTCCCATGTCCTTGTTTCTCAAGACTGCACGTCGTAAGGTGTATGAACTCTATGGTTTACAACTGCTCTTCCATGGTATTCCTTGGAATACAAAACTCGACAAACTGCACTGGTGTTTGCTTGATATCAAAATGATTCCCTGAATATTTTCATCACGTCATGTCGGTTTGTTGTGACATACGATCACATCTGTTCTCTCTAACAACCCATTGCAGGGCTCTCTTTCCTTCTTGAAGTGATTAATTATTATCGATGATCTGCCAGATTTATGGTCAGGATCGGTGCTCAATCTCGTCCTCTGTAGTTGATTTGGGGATGGCTACGACAGTTGAAATCCTGCTGATGGATCTGCCCACTCTTACAGATGTTTATCATTCCTCATTGGAACTCGGTTAATTCCTTCTTATGGGACATGATGCTGCAAAACTGAGCAACAAAACCTTGCCCCGTCACATTTATAGACGTTATTCAAAGTTGTGCAAATTGTTTCAATGTGCAGGCCCTTCTCCCACTGAAGAAAGGTGTCCAACTTTTAGAGGATGGTGTAGATTTCATAGTCATGCCTCCAAAATGAACAAAATCCACATGTTCCTCAGATACTATAATTTATAAGAATCCCTTCTGTGCACCCTCGAGAGATCATTGCGGAGGTGCCGTAATGAATGTGACTGGCAGGGAATGAAAGCTCAGGCACGCTTGTGAGTAGCCATGGTTCCATTCTGGAAGCCTCTCCATTTATTGATGAGCCTTTGTAAAGCCCATGGTGTTAAGTGTCAACGAACGCAAATTACTTTGGAAGTTCATTCCACCTAAAACTAGAAGAGCATTTTAACTTGCTTTTTCATCACATACTCACAAGATGTCGGTATTCTATCACTTCACCATGTATAGCAATAGGCCCTCCACCCTGGTTGACTAACATTGTTTAATTCTGATGTCCAACCCTCTCGCAGGGTCAGAAGCTACTTGCCGACTATGTACGGATATACTCCATATCTGTAAGTAACGTTATCGACGGCATGGCATCCATGTGCCGAGTTTGTGCACGTCGCCAAGACAATGAGGGTTGCATACCCTGTCCACCTGGTTCTTACATCAACAGTGAAAGGCGTGATTGTGTACCCTGCCCCAATGGTACATTCTTATTCTCGGGAGTTGGACACACATCTGATCATTGTGTGGACTGTGGTCCTGGATCCATCAGTAATAAGGTGTGGACACAAATTTTTGTATTTATCGCAACTAACTCTAATTTATCCTTCAGAAATCATCCTATAGGTAGTCGATTCCTTCACATTCATAAATTCCCTCGTTCCATAGTCTCTCGCCTTCCCACCCCACTCCAAGCTTCTCCATGTCTTATCAGCTGTAACCCGACCCCATTATATAAAGCCACAAGCATTTGATTTTCACTGCAAACTGCTTACTAAGTGTACATTGTGTCTTCACAGAACAGAACAGAGTGCCAGAGTGACTGTCGCTTTGAGGTAACAGTTGGCTTGCAACACTACCGGTACAATTACCAGGAGCTGGCTCGTCCAATAGAGTATATGGTGGGACCCAGGTTCACTACTCGTGGAATGAAATACTTTCTTGCCTTTAACTTCAGTCTCTGCGGCAATGACGTGAGTGGGTGTAAAGATCCTTTGAGCTTCTTACTCGTGACGTCGAAATAAGGGCTTATCTATTTATTACGTACATGCTAGGCAGTGGAGAGTTGCCAAAATTCAGATATTTTGCATATATAATAAACTGATGGCCCAAAATCACTGAAATGAGGACTTTTGAAGGTTTTAAATTGTTGGCTTCAAATTCTATGAAATATCAAATCTGGACACAGAAAGTCTTTTCATTCCAAAATTACCGCTTTCTTTCTTTCTTACTTGCATATCCTATAAAGGATACACAGTACAGTACTGTACAAGGAACTTGGACATAGGATGAAGCCATATGGCCTACCATGGCTGCACTGCACTGTGCTTCATCAACACCGTAATCATTTAATCCAACAGTTTATCCACTTAATTTCATTAACAGGGGGGGAAGGGGTGAGAGTGGGAGGACAACAGTGGGAGGAGCACAGTGAACATCATGAGGGCGATGTGGTACATCAATTTGAGGTCTGTGCAAACGTTATAACTTTATTTAAAATGTCCCTTTTTTACCAGATTTGCATTCATTCCCTGTAGAGCACCTCGCGAAACCTCCGAAAATATAGACATATATCTGGCAAACACTATGGATAAGCAGTCCCTCTGGGGGACAGGGTGCGATGTAGAGCTGAGAATGCATTAAATGAAAGAGCTCAATGAAGCTGGTTAATTTTGGCACATTCCTAAATTTTTTGTTCATTCAATATAATTATCCAAACAGTAGAAAACGATAAGTTTAATACTTTGGAAATTTCACATTTTCTTGTGTATATATGGAGGAGTGAACGTAGCCTTGCTTGCTTAAATTAAATAGGTATATCGGCTTAGTTATAAGACTCGTTATTTCTTTAAATTATCAGACTTCACTCCAGATTTCGACATTTATTTCGTCCGGGCGACATCCGATCCTAAAAGCAGAAATAATATTTTGATGATATACTTTAATTAGTCCGTGAGGGTAGATCGTGGGAAATTGCCTCATATAATGCATGAAATCGCTCCAAGCTCATAATTTGAAAACGAAAGTACTTACAAAAGTGATGTACCCAGCGGTTTGTAGCTACGATGAACAGGCATTTGATAATATGAATGAGGAAAGTGAAAAAAACAACAACTATCGTTGAGAAATCGTTGTGGCCTGTTTTAAGTCAAGGCATGGTTGAGCAGGCCGAAAAACATGGCGGCTTCAGACCCAAGCGAGGTAACCCAGGATACGCCTTAAGCCCCCAGAGAGCGAGGTGGCCGAGGATGGCGCCCGATGAAGGATATAATTAAATAAGGCCATTAATTATCTTCAAAAGGGGTGTTTTAATTACCCAACACCAATTTTCATGAATGCACTTCTTTGGAGTTCCCTTTTAGTATGCATGCAAAGTTTCAGGCTGCTGGTTTCATGGTTTTGGTGTTATGGAGGCCCCCACACACCACACACAACACACACACACACCTTTATCATCCCTCATTTGATAAAACCTATTATATACCCCAAAACCACACAGCAAGGAGACAAGTATACTACTGCTGGGTTATTCAGCTGTCATTATTACCACTCCTTTAACTATAAGAGTGCTTGGTGTTGGCCAGCAGAATATACAATAATATAATCCAGCTCAGTGACATTTGTATGTTAACAGACTCATAAGAGTTTGATCGATGAGGTAAAATATTCAGTGAAAAAAATTAATGAGGTTGTTCTTCTGAAATGAGTGTGCGCATGGGTGTGCACTTGAATGTGCGACTGCACGCACGTGAATGTGTGTGTCACTCTGCTATCTTACACTGCCCTGCCGGGTTGCCCTTCTGTAGGGGCGGAAGGAGGCAAGATGCATAGAAAATGTAACGGACGTGACGAACATAGACATGGAACCCACATTTATTTCATCATTTGTATGCCGGGTATCCATCCTGCCCGCTAACCTTCGTCATCACGCCACCGTCTCGACCAATGTCATCAACCTTGGCAGCCAACTTCTTGGTTAGTGAATTTAGCTCTATTTGCATGTCACCATAACTATGTTCATGAGAATCGGTGGTCTTGCTCAGTTACACATCTTGGCTTGGTGCAAAGCAAGTCGCATTGGATTTCTCAAATGTGCCAGAGGCAATTCAGAAAAGAGGTGGAAATAGATGATATTTAAAAGATGATCTACAAATTGCATAGAGGAAAAGGTGGAACTTTCATACGCCACCTCTCACCTCGAATTGTATATCGGGCTGGCAAAATCTGGCCTAGAGGTACACACGTCTAGCCTGGGTTCAAATCCCGACCCAGCTATAAACTGTCATCCCGTTGTTTCACAGGAAGGATGATTCATCAATGTGTGTGCCATCTCTCAGATGGACGTTAAATGAGAATCCCGTCTGCCAGAATTATTTGCGGACATTAAAGATCCCAAAATGTTCTTCGCGAAGAGTCGGTGAGCTATCACTGGCACCATGAAAACTTACAAATGCATGCCCTTACCTACACAGAGGGTTTAACATCAGTGGCACAGCCACACCCTCAGCCAATGATGCTACCCCACAGCCATGTGCTGCATACAAAAGACAAATAATAATGATAACTAGAACTGCCACTTTATAACTGCTGGCAGTGATGACCGGGTACCCGTACACGATGCCTTTGATACGACGCGAGACTTAAACGACGGTCGCAACGTTTTGCGTCGATGGATGTGTGTCCGGAGAAAACGATATTAATGTGTTCTTAATCCGACGTGGGCCGAACCGTGTGACCTAATCGATTAGAAATTAACAAACTTATATTCACCGCTGTGTGCGATATGTCCGTGAAGTTCCCCTCGATCTGACCGCCCGTTCTGGAGAAGAAGATGTTTGAAGGTTTTAGGGTAAATTCGACGTGGCGCCAACGCGTGACCTATCGATTAGAAATTAACAAACTTGTGAAGGATGTCTGGGGAAAGTGGCGTGAATTTTTGCATCGATTGTCGGCTGTCTGGAAGAAAGATAAAAAATTTATTAATTTTCAATCCAAGATGGCTGACAGAACCGTGGTGACCTATGACATCACAAATTTATATTCTGCTTCAAACCGCGTATTGGAACACGTCTTAAGTTTAAGTGTTAATCGCGAAAAGTGTGTTTTTCTATCCAAGATGGCGCCACACAATGTGACTTGTGACGTCATAATTTTTAGCGAATGTCTTATTTTAGCACTTCATTATTTACTCTTCTTCTTCATTTTATTTCTTCTTCTTCATTATTTACTCTTCTTCTTCATTTTTTTTACTCTCTTCTTCTCATTTATTTTTAATCTTATTTTCATTATTTTAACTCTTCTCTTCATTATTTACTCTTCTTCTTTCATTTTTACTCTTCTTCTTCTCATTTTTTTTACTCTTCTTCTTCTTATTTTTTACTCTTCTTCATTATTTACTCTTCTTCATTTTTTTACTCTTTCAGTTTTTACTCTTCTTCTTCTTCATTTTTACTCTTCTTCTTCATTTTTTACTCTTCTTCGTTATTTTTAACTCTTCTTCTTCATTATTTACTCTTCTTCTTCATTTTTTACTCTTTTTCATTTTTCTTTTCTTCATTTTTTCTCTTCTTCTTCATTTTTTACTCTTCTTCTTCTTCATTTTTTACTCTTCTTACTTCATTTTTACTCTTCTTTTCATTTACTCTTCTTCTTCTTTTTAGCTTTCTTCTCACTACTTTTACTCTTGTTATCTTTTTACTCTTGCTTTTCAGCAATTTTTTACTCTTTCCTCATTTTACTCTTCATTCACTCGAAATGCTTTGTTTGTTTACTCATTTATCTCATTTCTGCTAATGCAAAATTTACTTCTTTCTTGATAATTTAATGAACGTACGATCGCTCTATCTTCTTGTGCTGCTTCTCAGGTCTTTACGAATTATCTTAAGCAGATAATTTCTCTATCTTGTTAACATTTTCTCTTTTCTTCCTTCATTTTTTACTCTTCTTCTTCATTTTGTTACCTTTTTTCTTCCTTAATCCATTTATTCTATTACGTATCTTCTTACTTCACTCTTTACTCTTCTTCATTTTTTAATCTCTTCTTCATTTTTTAGTCATCTTCTTCATCATTTTACTCTTATTCTTCATTTTTTAACTCTTCGTGCGTTCACTTCTTCATTTTGGCAGTCTTGACTTTAGTTCTTTTTTACGTTCTTGGTACATTTTTTAGCTTCTTATTTTAACTCATTTTTACTCTTCTTCTTCATTTTTTTTCCCTTTCATTATTATCTTCTTCTTCATTTTTTTTACTCTTCTCTATCTTTTTTTTACTCTTCTTCTTCTTTTACTCTTCTTCTCTCATTCTTTTTTACTCTTCTTCTTCATTTTTTACTCTTCTTCTTTATTTTATCTCTTATTCATTTTTTTCTTCATTTTTCCTCTTCTCTTCGTATTTTACGGTCTTTCTTCTTTTATTCTCTTCTTCTTCATTTTTACTCTTCTTCTTATTTTTCTCTCTTCATTTTTACTCTTCTTCTTTCATTTTTAACTCTTCTTCATTTTTACTCTCTTCTCATTTAACTCTTCTCTTTCATTTTACCTCTTTCTTCATTTTTTACTCCTTCTCATTTTTACTCTTTCTTCTTCATTTTTTACTCTCTCTTCTCATTTTCAACTCTTCTTCTCTCTTTTTTTTTTCTCTTCTTCTTCATTTTTACTTCTTCTCTTTTCATTATTTTTTACTCTTCTTCTTCATTTTACTCTCTTTCTTCATTTACTCTTTTCTTCTCTTATTTTTACCTTCTCCTTCATTTTTCTCTCTCTTCATTTTAACTCTTCTTCTTCATTTTTTACTCGTCTTATTCATTTTCTACTCTTCTTTTATACTTACTCTTTCTTTCATTTTTTTTCTCTTCTTCTTCATTTTTTTTGTCTTATTTCTATCTATTTTATTTCTTCTTCTTTTTACTCTTCTTCTTCATTTTATACTCTTCTTCTTCATTTTTACTCCTCTTCTTCATTCTTATTTTCTTCATTTTTACTCTTCTCTTCATTTTTTCACTCTTTCTTCATTCTTTTTATTTTACTCTTCTTCTTCATTTTTTACTCTTCTTCTTCATTTTTTACTCTTCTTCTTCATTTTAAACTCTTCTTCTTCATTTTTTACTCTTTTCTTTTTACTCTCTCTTCATTTTTTATATCTTTCTTCTTCATTTAACTCTTTCTTCTATTTTTTACTCTTCTTCTTCATTTACTCTTCTTCATTTTTTACTCTCTTCTTCTTTTACTTTTTCTTCATTTTTTTAACTCTTTTCTTCATTTTTTACTCTCTTCATTTTACTCTTCTTCTTCTTCTTTTTCTTCTTCTTCATCCTTTTCATACCGTACTTCTTCTCGGTCACGAGTTTTATCTCTTCTGCGCCAATTTTAACGCCATTATTCTGGTCGTTGATAGATGTATTAATATCTCTTCTATCTCTCATTTTTTACATCTTTCTTTAATTTTTTATTCTTCTTCTTTTACTCTTTTCTTCATTTTTACTCTTCCTTCATTTTTGCTCTCCTCTTCATTTTTCACTCTCTCTTCATTTTACTCTCTTCTTTATTTTTTACTCTCTCCTTCATTTTTTTAGTCTTCTTCTTCATTTTTACTCTCTTCTTCATTTTTACTCTTCTCTTCATTTTTTCTTCTTCTTCATTTTTACTCTTCTTCTTCATTTTTATCTTCTTCTATCATTGACTCTTCTTTCTCATTTTATACTCTTCTTCTTCAATTTTACTCTTCTTCTTCATTTTAAGACCTCTGCTTCTTCCATTTTTAGCTCTTCGAACACTCTTTTACTCTTCTTCTAATCATGATCTTTTACCTTCTTTCATTTTTACTCTTCTTCTTCATTTTACTCTTCTCGGCTTCATTTTTTTAACTTACTTCGTGCTTGTCAATTACTCTACTCTTTGCAGTCTTAATTGTTTTTACTGTGTGTCGCGTTTATACTATTTTTAAGAAGCGTCCTTCTTCTCTTCATTGTTTTAGTCCTTGGCTTTTCTTCATTTGTATTGTAACAGTCTATCGTCCGTTGAATTATTTCGGTACTCTTCCTTCTTAGGCATGTTTTTATACTGGTATCCTTATGCGATTTTGTTAGCGTCTTTCTTATCATCATTTTACTGGACTGCGGGCATGGTCATTTTTTACTCTTCTTTTTTTCATTTTTTTACGTCTTCGTGTCCTATTTTTTACTCTCTCCTTCTTTTTTTCATGTTTGCTTATATTACTTATCTCTTTCTTTTTACTGTTCTCTTCATTTTACGTTCTTCCTTGTACATTTTGGTGCTCAACTGGCGGACGCGTGCGCACGTGCGCTGAGTAGAGTGTGTTGGTTGGGTTAGCTCTCATGTGTCGCCTGAGAGGCATAATAGCGTTGGTATGTCCCATTTTGCCGCTTGGTAACTCCTGGTGTCATGCGTGGTCTGGTTTTGAATGATCTCACAGATTACAGTATTGGGTAACACTACATGCACGGACAGCTAACACCTACTCGTGTCCTCTGAGTTTTCCCTCCATGTCTCCACACCACGGGTCAATCACCCATTGACTTCAGAGTAACGCATTAAAGACTTGGTTCAATGGTACAAGGTCTATGTGAGAGATTGAGTACCCCCCAGAACCTGTCCAGTTTCTTCGAATGAATCATATATTTTTCAGAGCGGAACTGATTGGTGGAAAACCACTCTGGGCTATGTCTTCCTCTCCAAGTTTGATGCATGTCTGTCAGGTAAATACATGGCACGGCCCGTGGCACACCTTATGTAAGTAGTGCGCATATGTCCTGCGCAGCACAGGATGCCTCGCACAACTATTTCTTCCGCAGTGAGACAAGTGGGAGGTGTTAAAATCGCCTTGGCCTTAACGTTCTCGTCCTCTTCAGAAACTGAGCAGAAGCTTATGCCTCGACCTAGCCGGATCTATGTTATTACGTATCGCCGCCTACATTGTTCCTGCCGATGCGGAACTCCAGCGAATCATACGTGTGGTTCTGCAGGCCTTTCTGGCTATTCTCTTCCCAAGACGTTCACGACCTGCATGCTCTTTTCGCTTGAATATCTAATCCGCAAGTAGACCATCGTATACCGCATGATCCTGACCTCTTCTGAGGACGTTCATATTCGGGGCATATATCAGGTCCCGTATTTCACTATGTGATATTCGTATCTATTTTGACTCTTTTTCGGTTTTCGTGGGCCTACCAGTGAATCATCGATGGCTCTGCAGTCCCACGAGAGAATAAATTTGAATTCAGCCTGCAACTGCATCAAATTCATGTTTTTGCCTTGCCCCCTTTCATAGGCCCTAGATATTGCCCCTTGTCATATGTAAGCAGGATGTGATGTTCTACCTGCATTTTTCGGCAATATACTAATTCATTAGTGCTTCCCGAAGTCCTTAGAGCGCATTATGAGGTGTGCCAAGCATGGATCCAAATAACTCATCAATGAGGTGAAATAATAACCACCTCCTTACCTTGAGGACTATCTTTCTTCAGCTTTTAGCTATCCCTTAGTCATTTGTTCTCATTGATGAATATTGGGTTGAGTTCGTGCCGCGTCATACTCCGAGCCGCGCCTGCTTGCCACACATATAAGGAAGCAGTGTTCCAAAAGTTTAATAGGGTTCAGACTAGAACGGCGAGCGCTTATGGGGCTTCTGTTTTTCTCTTCTTTCTCTTGATTAACTTTCCGTTTTTTATACGAAAACTGTTATAGATTTCTTTGTTGCACATAAGCAGTTCTGACGGGTCTGCATTTCAGAGTGGAGAGCTTCTGCCCCACATCACGATTGAGTGGCAACCCTTCTTGATCCTTTGAGGCTTCCCTCAGACACTATGCGGATTCAACGCACTTCTCTGTCAACAGTGAAACGTTTTTGTCGGCCATCATCGAAGCCCGTTGTTCTTCGACATTGCACACTTTTGCTGTCATCCATGGTTGTTACGATGTCGCCCCTGTGATAAAATTAGTTTTTTAGGCATATTTCAAAGCTATTGCCTAAAGTTCCACGGGCACAGAGAATCAGAATCATAGGTAGTCAGTTAAACCTATATGCTATGCTGCATTGACGATAACGACGTTCTATATTACCGGGATTTCCATCAGAAACAATTGAACCAAACCCATAATAACAGCAGTACATCTCTACAGCAGTCACTACACCAAGCCATTGCAAAGAAATCCAGCTCATTGGTCCCACTAGTGTAAAACTATTTGCCACATAAATCTGAATCCTTGTATTGTACAGATACCCATCAATGATCACCTGAAACAAAGAGTTCCCACCTGTGTCCGTTGCACCTTCCATTTACCCTTTAGGATATGAAAATGAATGCTTGTGTTAAGGTACCCTGATGCGGGGGGGAGGGGTTTGTTGTGTTCCATCGTTGGTGTTGCATACGTTTATTTTGTATCCCGATGTATACTATAGATAAGGGAAAATAAAACTCTTTTGAATTGATAATGAATTTTTGTTTTGACACCCTTACAATGACGTCATATATGAATGCCTATGACGTATTCTGACATGTATGACATCATATACAAATTTTGACGACATATTTGGATTCCTTGGGTAAACTTTCTCATCTGCTAAATAATACATCTTAATGGGGTCCTAAACGCATAAATCCACCGTTTTAGGAGATATCACCGCCCCAAAGTGCCACAATGGCGGCCATTTGAATTTAATAGCAAAATCGGGCACTTTCCGAGTGGTCCTATTTTTTCTATTTTATATTGGGACATTCAGAGTGACCCCCTGAACAAGATCATAGCAATAAAAAAACGATTGCAATTTGTTTTCATGTTCCACCCATTTCTGGGGCTAAATCTACTGGACTATCAGTGGGTGGCAGGTAATGAAAATAATGACACACAAGAGGTTATAAATGTCGACTATTAACTACACGAGACTATTTTTTTTGTCATAAAAACACAAATATTTTGACATTCACGATGAAGGTCCATCGGAAACCAGGGAACCAGTGCAGTCCAAATTAATCTGCGTGGGTTATTTAGCTTACCCACTGCCTGGCTAAGAGTTGGGGGAGGGGGGGCACCTGATTTCACCCAACAATCTCTTTCACACAAACACATATAATCATTATTTTAAAATTTCACTATAATTTGCTGAAGAATCAAGGGTTTTTTATTTGTTACGCTGACCTTTCTGCATTGATAATTAATGCAATTGAATGTATTTCATGGAATTATGGCCCAGGGTTTGGACCATAATTAAAAAGCCAACTCACTCATTCATATGTATATTTCGAGGACAAGCTAATCGGTGCCATACTCCATACATACAAATACAAGATCTATATATGGTGAAGTGGATTCGTGAGAGCTTTAATATACATATACCATATATATTATATATATAGTGTTTGGTGGAAAATGGCCCTTAGTGTGCTTATTGATTTAATTATAGGACTTGAACCGCCTCCAAGATCCCATATTAAATGCTGCTTCTTCTGGTTTTGCATTTTTTTTCTTCTCTCTTTTTTCTCTCTTTCCTTCACTTTTCTGGTACTCCTTCTTCTTTCTTTCTTTTTCCTCTTCTTCCTTTTTTTTCCCTTCTTTTTTTCTTCCATCTTTTTCTTCTTTTTTTTCTTCCACTTTTTTTTTCCTCTTCTTCTTCACTTTTCCACCCTCCTCTTTCCTTCTTCCTTTTTTTTTTTACTACTTCTTCTCTACTTTCCTCTCGTCTTCTTCATTTTTTTTTTCCTCCTATCCTTTTCCACTTCTTCTCCTGCTACTCTCTCCTTTCTCTACTGCTTTCTTTCTTCACATTTTCTTTCTTTCTTATTTTTCCACTTTCTATTCTTTCTTTTCTTTTCTTTTCGTCTTTTTTATTCTTGTGTCGTTCCTTCCTTTTTTTTCCACCTCGCATACTGCGTATCACCCAGATCACCTTTCATCACGCCTCGTTTCATTTCGTCCTTTCCTATTATTTTTTTTTTTTTTTTTTTTTAGACAGTCATTTTTTTTTTGTTTGTGTCTTTTTTTCACATAATTTGTTTTTCTTGTTTCTTTTTTTTTTTTGTTTTTGACACGGTCGCTGGAATTGGTGGACACGGTTCGGGGCTGGTCATCGTTTAGAACCGCAACCGGAACGTCTCGTGGGCCCATCTGCGTCGGCGAGACGACTTCTAGTTGTTCGCCGGAATGGGGTGGGGTTGGGGTGCTATTTCAACGCGAGTTGATGTAACATGCCGATGCAAGCTGCAGGTTCGGTTTGCTGCGCCGCGGCTAATCAACGGTCATTATTGCCTTTTCGAACTGCTGAATTGAGTTGGTGGTGCCGACGACCTAGTGAGCGACGGCTGTTGTTTCAGACGTGGTGTGGAAAGATGAAGAGGGCCATCTTTGGCATCGTAGAGGACATTTGCAGGCTGGCTCAATAGCATCTCGCCGGCGCTTTAGGCCGATTTCAGCTGGCGGAGTGGACGGCGCGCCCGGCTGCTCAGAACAGATGCGTTTATTTTTTCTATTTCGGCAAGGCTGGAAATGGCTTCTGCAATTCAACGGCTAAATTTGAAGCGAGGACATTAACGTACAGCTCGGTAGCGGCGTGGGCTTCGCGGCACCGCTGTTACGGCAGACGGCGGAGAGGTGTCGGGAGCCTCGGGGGCAGAGCAAGGCCTCGACGGTGGTTTACTGGAGTGTCCTGCGCGGTGTGCCGAGGCACGCACGGCCGCACAGACCGTCTTGAGCCGGTGGGCGGGTCGTGACACGTTGCTTCGTTGGCTAAAGCGCGGTCAGTCGGACAGGTCTGACACTTCAGGGACATCTAGCGGTGCTGTGTTTGTCGGTGTATGGGCTCCGTCTAGGGGCTGTGGGGCTTCCCCGGTTTCCCCCGGTTCGTGCGGTCATGGATGGCGTGTGCAGGCGACTCCCCAAGTCTCCGGATCGGGCTACTGGCCGGTACGCTTGTGGTTTTGTGCTCCATTACTTAAGGCGTGCACAGTTTGCGCCCGGGTCGAGTCTGCATTTCTGGGGCATGGTGGTTTTACCCTGGGGCCGGGCACAGACATTTCTGCGCGATTTGATCCTGTTTTCAGTTGGTCCGCCAGGGTGGCGAGAGCGCAATGGCCAGTGGTGTCGGCATAATGATCGGCCATCGATCGTGTTTGCGAGGTGGAATTCGCGGAGCGGAACAGTGGCGATCATTGAGGCGAGCGGACGCTCGTAGCACTCGCCCGGTCTACGCCTTTTCGGGTCTACCGTCTGATTGCCACGTATAACGTGTAAGCGCTACCCATGCGGTTGGCTTGGTGGCACACGTCCTGAGAGTAGCTTTCTTTAACGAACTT
The DNA here is from genome assembly GCA_035128595.1 of Eptatretus atami. Classification (NCBI taxonomy): domain Eukaryota; kingdom Metazoa; phylum Chordata; class Myxini; order Myxiniformes; family Myxinidae; genus Eptatretus; species Eptatretus atami. The sequence goes on along the minus strand of CM068961.1, from coordinate 25,555,008 downwards.
ACTTCGTCTTGAGCGCATGCAAAGTCTGACGATCGCGCTCTCGGCTGTTCGCGTCGTGCGAGGTGATGGGGTGCTCGCCCTTTTGGAGTCTCGGTTAGGGCGGGTTGGCTCCGCAATTCTAACGAGACGGGACGGCAGCCCAGTGGCCTTGGACGTCCGCTGTCGGCCGCGATTAGAGTGTCGGCGGGAGGAGGATGGAGGTTCCTCGTTTGGAGTTTTTCGTTACTCGCACTGCAACCTGGGTCTCCTTCGGGGCCTGTACCCCCGTTTGGGCCCTGGTCCCCTCGAGACCCTTCGCAGGCATCGCGCGTAGGTCCTGGCGGCAGGCTTAGCGGCGACGATGCACACGGGTTTCGTTCATTGTTGCTGGCACTACGTATATATATTACGTTGTTTTTCCGCCGAGGTTGCAAACGGGCTGAGGCATGCAGGCTGGCGCGGTTCTCTCTGCGCTTGCGTGTCGTGGAGGGTCCACCTCTCGTCCGGATAACGAAGTTGCGGTGTTGGCAACTGGGAGGTCACCCGCCAAAGCAGGTTGGCGGTGAATAGTCGGTCTCAATGTATGCAGTGCGCGCGCCGTGTTGTTGTCAGACTCCCGTCCTACCGTGGACTACGGCCACGTTACCCCGCGAATTTCATCCGGGGGATTCGGAGGCGTCGCCGGTCGTATTCAGGATAGTTCGACTGGAACGTGCGAAACCCGCCATGGTCTGCGGTGAAGTTACTCGGTCGGGCTTGCGAGCCCCAATTCGCCCCAACGATTTAGCACTATGATATCCATCGCTGTCGCACTAAGCCTTATTGTACACGACGTTTGAGGCGATTTGCTTGATGGCAGCGCGGCAATGCAGTCGATCAACGTGCGTGAGCATCAAGGGGCGTGTGCGGCAGCGTGTGTTTCATTCATTGGGCTAATCTGTTGTGTGTTGTATTCTCGCGGCACGGAGTGATCAACTTGGCGTTAATAAAGCAACTATGGCGACGGGGCCGCGTGGGTGCAATGATGTGTTTGGTTGCGGATCAATCGATATATGATCGATATGCTTTGCGGTATGATGATCGTATGTTCGGTGTGATGATCGGGTACGAGATGATTTGGTTGATTGGTCGGATATAGATGTACGATGTAGGCTCGTGGCATTCGTTGAAAAATAAACGAGGTCTGTTCAAACCTCCGGTGACTGGAGGCAGTTCGGGCGTTTCGTTGGCTCTCGTGTGTGGGGATTTATTGAATTGGAACATCGCTGTACGTGGGATGCAAACAATGTTTTCTGTTGGCCTTGTTTAGTTTGGTTGCGGATGATTAGTTGGGCGATGGCGATGTCTCTGGATGCTGTGCGGCGGTCTTGGTGCGGGTGCCAGGGCTGCTTCGCGCTGTTCGCGTCTGGCGCGCGTGGGGCGCAAGGCCTCTGAATCTTGCAAGGGGTCAGCCAGCTCTGCCTGGGCCTGGGGGGCGCTTCTGCTGGCGTAGTGATACTTTTGTTGCTTCCAACTTGGCTTTTTTATTCTTTAGCAGGGCGGCCAGGGTTTTTTTGTGGTCTGCAGCGCATCATTGCGGTTCGTGCGTGCAGCTCGTTACTGCGAGCATCTGTCCACTGCATTTTGTAATATTCAGCCTCTGAGCGATGTATATGGGCCGCAGGTTAATAACCTAACGTCATTATTGTTGATGTGTGCTCGCGGATGAAGTGCTGGATTAGGGGCAAACGGCACAATGGAGATTCGCAGTGACGACGGGGTTTGTTTTTTGTTTTTTGGTATCGATTAGTATGGGCTTGCTATTGGACCTTATCGTCATGCTTGATGGGCTCATTTTGCTTTTCCTTTTTGGCGGCGAATTGATTTCGTATGGTAGTGCCAATGCTTTTGATTTATTATCATTTTATATCATGTTCATTCGTTTTTAGTGGAAGAGTGTTTAGTGTATGGGCAGGGGAGCGTTTGTTTGGAGGGTGGCAGAGTGGTTGGTGGTCACTTGTCGTCTTGAGGCATCACATTAGGTTGTCGACGCCGGCTCTGGGGTGCGTGGTCGGCTAATGTGTTTAGACGCGCTTGGGGAATACGGCAATAAACAGAGTTTACAGCAGCCTCAACACGACTTTTTTTGCGAGTCCTTTACTGCTGGCTCGGCGCGCTACATGTTTCTTTCCAGTACACGAGTACATAAGCATCATTGACCAGCTTCTGGTGGACTACTCCGAACGAGGACCATGCATTCGCTTATGCAAGGCTTGCCTGGCGAATGCGCCGCCAGCCGATGTTCGACAGGGGCTGCTGAGCTGCAGAGTGTGCAAGGATATTACCAAGCATTATTATTAAGTTTTTTTTTTTATCTTTCATTTAGCTCGGATGGATTTAAGGCGATTTAACTCGTTCACTGGAAAGGATTTCAATTGGCCAAGACACCAGCGTGCCAAAAACAATAGGGCGATTGTGCAGTGCATTTATTATATAAGTTTGAAGTTGGCTTAGGGCTCTTATGAATTAGAAATCCCCCCCCCGCCTGCACGTAATCGTCGATCGTAGTGGCTTTTGGCACGCTATGCTACGTCTTAGATACTTATCGTCTGGGTGCATACGGTTTTGTGGAGGCCTAAAACACGGGGCTAATGTCTTTTTTCTTCCCCTTTAATCGCACTTGTTGGTTTATTACTTTAACCGAATCAACCTTATGTATAGTTACCCCTCGAATGGCGTTCTGTGTTTCATTAGTAGTACATTCTGGCATTTGTCGGGCATGTCGTTTTGCAATAGTTTTAAAACTGAAACATAAAAAATTGTTCATGCTCCATTTGGTAGAAAAAAGAAAAATTAGGAAATTAAAATATTTAGGGGGCGCGAATAAGAAGCATGTCGATTTACAATTTGTTGCAAAGTAGTTTCCTATTCGTTGGACGCGCAAACGAGGATCGGCATCATCAGCCTGCACACGCCTCCATTCATTTGCTCTTCACTACTAATAAAAATACTGACATGGAGCATACTACTCTACCAATACTATGGTCTAGAATTTTTAAAAAATATTTTTTTTTTTTTTTTTTTTTTTTTTTTTTTTCTAGCTACTTAATTACTTTTCTGACGATGTTTGGGCTCACTCTATACTGTAGGCTTATACTCTTAGCTATTTTTTACTGATAGGTAGCTGACATTGACATCTAGCTCAGCTGGATTTTCTGTGACTACATGACGGAGTTGCCTCTTGTGATGGGCCCATTTTGTAATTACAATTGCCTAAATCGCTGCAATTATTGCGCATTATAACGGTAGATGTAATTTTTGTTAGAACACGTTCAGTTTAAAGTTTTTCTGTGTGTGCGTCCGTTGTAAGACGTCCAATCAATTTGTCTAGCACCTACCCGCATATGTGGGTGTTTAGAGATACGTTGCAGGCATAGGTTTGATTAGTCACGCTTACTACATAGGTTCAAGGCACGGTACTTCATAAGGTTCAGGCACGTTAGGTCATTAAGGTTATAAAAATTTAAGTTTTCGGGTATCTAAATACGCATTACCTCGGTATCGACGTGTTTTCGACTTAATGAGTATATGCTTACAAGTAATTCGTGTGTTCGATCGTGTGCTCAACATCGCCTGGAGCGTGGCAAGTAGAACTTATGCCAGCGTATGCGGAAGGCTTGTGAGCCGGTGAGCGTCGAGTAACGTTCGCTTAATTTTCAGCATGGCTTGAAAATTTCACGACTACTAGTACGTACCGCCGGCATATGAGCAGGGCGTAGCTTCCTCGTTTTTGCAGCGTGCTCGTCTAACTTTGTTAGCAGCAACTTAACACCTATACCCGGTAATTTCGATCGTGTGGCCAGCTGTTTTATGAACACATTTTTGCATAGATCGTGGCATATCGCTGGGCTAAATCGTTTTAAGGTGTGACTTGACGATGTTGACAGCTTCAATTTTCCGGGCGGTTATTATTTAAATCGGGCGTGCGGTGTTTGCAGCCTTTGTAAGGTCTATTGGCGCTAACGAGTTCGTCGGCGTTACGTGGGCAGCGCGCTACAAATGTCGTAATGTTACAACTTATCGTGTTGGTGCATAGGTTTGTGATACGCCGACAAAGGCTAATGCATCATCGT
>CM068961.1:25466751-25507550 GCA_035128595.1 Eptatretus atami | reverse complement strand
TTTTAAAAGTGATTCTTAACCATTGAGAGATAGGGCCAAAAACGATATTCTGTAGAACACGATATTTCAAAAAATATGACTAAACGAGGTGAACGAGTTGGGTAGGTGACAAGAACAAGCGGATTCGATTTTGGTTAAGGGCCGGGTGCAGATCCGGCATATCGGTGGGATACAAAACATACACCGTTGACCCTGGCGGAGGTATGTGCTCTACCGAGTGCCGTTCTAGTAGTTTGGTTTTTTTTTTGATTGTGTTATAAATTGATGGCCCCGTACCATATTGAGTCAACACTGAAAAGAAGGCGTTGAACACTGCTGCAGATATTATGACTCTGTGATTATTCCACAGAGGTGAACTGAACCACACTGAGTATGCCAGTTCATTCACTGTATCTATCTAGTGTCCCGACGAGTGAGTATGCTTTCAGTATCACGACACTTTGATACAAGTACTCCTTGGCCATTTTTTTTGCCGCACTTCTTTGTAACGTTACTTAATCCTCTTCTACCCCAAAGTATTTGTACGATTTTTCATTTTTGACCTGCATAATGAGCGTTGTTACTTCTCCTGTCACAAAAGCACACTTGGAGCATTTGTCAAGTCCGAATTCCTTTTGGCTGTCGTCAGATACTATTTTGCTGCAGTTCTTAGTTGCTGTTCTTAGCTTTTCATCATATGTGTTGCAAATGATTTCAGACCCGTGTGTGTGTGTTTTTGTGTGGTGTGCACTTGATAAATTGTGACGTCATGTAATTTCTTAGTTTATTCCGCTGTAAAAGGTAATGGCTGGAAGGATGGCTTACAGGTACGTACACACTCCCCTAAGCTATCTAGCCTGGATTTGAATCCCGACCCAGCTATAAACTGTCATCCCAGTGTTTCACGGGAAGGGTGATTAATCAATGTGCGCGTCGTCCCTCCGATGGACATTAAACTGGACGTCCCGTCTATCGGCATTAGTTGGTGGACGTTAAAGACCCCACGGTGTCCTTCGCGAAAAGTAGGCGACCTATCTCGGCACAATGAACGAAATACAAATTCCTGTCCTAATTATGGCAATTCACCTCGTGGAACCCTTGCCAATAAACTATTTCGGCATCACCCACGCTCCGTTACAGAGTATGGTACATCAGAATCAGAATAAAAGGTAGGTAGATGAGAGGAAAAGGTATAAAATTTCCGGTGTGGATTAGAACGATCACAGTGGAAGAGTGAAGAGTGTAAATAAATACAGTTGTCCTTTTTTGAGATGTGGACATTAAATATCCCAAGGTATCCTTCACATGATGACAGCCTTTGGGTCAGAACATTGTAAAAACAATCTGTACGTGTGCGATGTAGTGAGTTTAATGATCATGTCACACGAGGATCCTTCCTGATATATAACCGCTGTGGTGGCCCAATGAGGCTGTACTATTGTAGCAAACCTCTAATAAAATCAGATCTGCTTTGTGACCTGTACGTACAGATGTACCGATAAATATATTAGTACCCCACGCACACAAAGTGAAAACCAGGGTAAAGCAATTGGTTCACTCTATCCGTCTGTCTGTCTACAGATGTCAGTATATGATCAAGGAATAAGTTGATTTCAAATGAATTTTATAATTTGAACATTGCAGAACATGAATCAGTAGACGAACCTGGAGTCCCAGCGGCACTTTGGCTCTGAATTTGGAAAATTGTACGGAATCTCTTCCCCGGTCGCGCAAGCACAGGAGGAGTAAGGTAACTTTTCTTACTCTGTCTGCTTGTCTGGCATTGAACCAAAATTGAAAATCATTCCATGCAGGAAACGTCCTATCTTTAAGGACGTCATAAAGGATACAAACAGCAGGCATGAATAACTAATATAATGTGTTAAATAAGCTGGTGTAAAGGACACTGCATCAATGTTGATAAACTTCCGAAAAGTTTTGTTTTTTCTCCAAACTTTGAAATCCTTATTTTATTTCAATTGAATTATATACTTGAACACTGGAGAACACAAATCACCTTCTTGGCAAAAATATGACACCATTTAAGCCATCTCGACCAATCAAATATGCCACTCACACTATTGGTGTGGGTCTCCTTTTCATGTTCTTTTTTCGCAAGACTGAGCGGGGTAAGGTGTCTCATGAACTCTATAGTTTCCTCCGTCACCGATGGCGGGTGGAGGCTATGTTTTCACCCCTGTCTGTTTGTCTGCGAGCAGGGTATCTCAAAAAGTTATGGCCGGATTCGGATGAAATTTAGTGGATAGGTTAGGTGTGTGACGAGGACGACTCAATTAGATTTTGGTGAAGATGCAAATCCGTACACGATAATTTTTTTTAATTTTTCAAGTGATTCTTCACCATTGAGAGACGGGGCCAAAAACTATACATAGCATGATATCTCTCAAAGTACATCCTGTTGTTGAGGATCCTTGGAATATGGAAACTTGGTGACAGGACAATGAATGTGTTTGTATGTTTCGATAGATATTTGCATAAACACTACAGATATCAACAGTAACCAAGGGAAACAATAAGGTGTCCCATAATGATGTCACAAACTGTTTTCATACATTAATTAATTGCTTATGACCGAGCTGAGTGGGGTTGGAACTCAGACTAAGCCACCGGGCTTTACCTAGCAGTCGCAGAAGGCGCACAAGAATCCAGCAAACCTGCTCCACCCTCGGGCTTCTGCAGATGGTTTTTGTCAGGAAAGCGACCTTTATAACGAAAGTTAATTTTTGAGTGCTTTCAGCAAAACACGGCCTCTATTGTTCCTCTAATCCCCATGCGTCGCTGCACATTCGAGGTTCTTGAGACGAACAAAAATAAAAAAAGGTTTCCCAAGCCCTTCCTCCCTGATCTGAAAACTCACTACTCGAGTGACCAAGGAGCAAGCATGAAGCGCGCGTTTGTCTGCCAGCGAGCAGTGATGTTTCGGTCCGTAGATATCGTGACCCTTAGTTGGACGAATCATAATAAGGTTACAAGGCCATGTACAAGTCGTGCTGAGAGCCCAAGGATCGATATTAGGTATAAATTTGGACCGAGTGTGTATTGAGAGTTGTCGTGCTGAGGTTTAAGCATGAATGCAACATGTAGACACACAAACACACACACACACACGTATATATACATGTAATATATAAAGCTCTTTCTAACCACTGACTCACTGAATGATAATGATTAGTACCTTCTGGGTGATGTAGAAAGCTGAAATTTTGTCTGCCGACAGACATCGAAGCCAGTGCATACGAGAAGGGCAATCGGTGGAGCACATACCTCAGCCACTTAATGCCTGATCCACGAGAACATATCGGGCCAAATACATTTTTTGGACTATCATGCTACACAGTACTATATCGTTTTTGGCCCTATCTCTCAATGGTGAAGAATCACTGAAAAAATTATCAGATCCGGATCCGGATCTTCACCAAAATCGGATCAATTTGTCATAGTCACACACCCAACCTGTCCACCGGGTTTCGTCCGAATCCGTGCACAACTTTTTGAGATATCGTGTGATATATAGGTTTAGCACCATCTCTCAATGGTGAAGAATCACTTAAAAAAAATTTCGGATCTTCACCAAAATTGAATAAGTTCATCCTTGTCACACATGCAACCTGTCCACCAAGATTTCTTCCAAATCCATCCACAACTGGCTGAGATATCCTGCGCACAGACAAACAGACAGAACGGGGTGAAAACATAACCTCCTTCACCTTCGGTGGCGTAGGTAAATGGGGAAAAAATGCAGGTCAGTGACCCGAGACAATGGGGAAGCACGGTAATTTTGTGTGCCGGTGGACATCAAAGCTGATACACCAGGAAGAAAATCACAGAACTGTCGGAAAGCATCCGCAAATGAAAATATAAATAAACGAAAAAAACCCAGAAATTAATAAATGAAAAATCAAATGCAGGTGAGCGACCCGAGACAATGGGGAAACACGGTTTGTATGCTTACACAATGTGTAAGCACACCCCAATAGTATACATCAGCTCCTCCTATGTTCTTCCAGCATAAGAAGGCTGCATAAAGCAACCATGAAAAGCTACACAAGGTAAGCCCATTGCTGTTTCAAACCCTTCCCAGAGTTCTTCCACAGCTGCTAGATAGTACATACATAAAGACGTTCACAGATAGTACATACATGAGAGTCCCAATGCCACACACCCCCTCAGCTGCCGGACCGGTTTCATCACTTATTTGCGAATCATCAGCGACAGCGCAGACAGAAACATGCGCCACTGAGGCTCCCAAGCATGTACCACATGCAAATGTCAAAAGCAGTCAACATATATTTTCTAATCCTCGCCACCTTTGTTTAATAAAATTAGGTGAGAGATAATTGGTTATTTCCTCCATTCACAGGTGAGAGAAGTGGGTGGGTTTTTGTTTTCATATATATATATATATATATATATATATATATATATATATATATATATATATATATATATATATATATATATATATATATATATATATATATTGACATGGCCAAAAGTATGAGGACACCTGCTCATCCAACATCTCATTTCAAAATCAAGGGCATTAATATTGAGTTGGTCCCCACTTTGCTGCTATAACAGCCTCCACTCTTCTGGGAAGACTTTCCACCAGATGTTGGAACATTGCTGCAGGAATTTGCTTCCATTCAGCCACAAGAGCATTTGTGAGGTCGGGCACTGATGTTGGGCGATAAGATCTGGCTCGCAGTCGGCGTTCCAATTCATCCCAAAGGTGTTCGATGGGGTTGAGGTCATGGCTCTGTGCAGGCCAATCAATTTTTTCCACACCGATCTCGACAAACCATTTCTGTATGGACCTCACTTTGCGCATGGGGGCATCATCATACTGAAACAGGAAAGGGCCTTCCCCAAACTGTTGCCACAACGTTGGAAGCACAGAATCGTGTAGAACGTCATTGTATGCTGTCGCATTAAGATTTCCCTTCACTGGAACTAAGGGGCCAAGCCTGAACCATGAAAAACAGCCCCAGACCATTATTCCTCCTTTATCAAACTTTACAGGTCGCACTATGCATTTGGGCAAGTAGTGTTCTCCTGGCATCCGCCAAACCGAGATTCGTCGTCGGACTGCCAGATGGTGAAGCGTGATTCATCACTCCAGAAATGCATTTCCACTGCTCCAGAGTCCAATGGCGGTGAGCTTTACACCACTCCAGCCGACACTTGGCATTGTGCATGGTGATCTTAGGCTATGTGCGGCGGCTCGGCCATGGAAACCATTTCAGAAGCTCTCCATGAAAGTGCTTGTGCTGAGTTGCTTCCAGAGGCAGTTTGGAACTCGGTAGTGAGTGCTGCAACCGACGACAGATGATTTTTCTGTGCTACGCGCTTCAGCACTTGGCGGTCTCCTCTGTGAGTTTGTCTGGCTACCACTTCATGGCTGAGCTGTTGTTGCTCCGAGACATTTCCACTTCACAATAACAGCACTTACAGTTGCGGGGCAGCTCTACCAGGGAGAAATTTAACGAACCGACTTGTGAAAGGTGGCATCCTATGACGGTGCCACATTGAAAGTCATGAGCTTTCAGTACGGCCCATTCTACTCCAATGTTTGTCTGTGAGTTGCATGGCTGTGTGCTGTCAGCAATGGGTGTGGCTGAAATAGCCGAATCCACTAATTAGAAGGGAGTCCGCATACTTTTGGCCATGTAGTGTGTGTATATATATATATATATACACACACACACACACATGTTTGAATGTCAGCACATTCTCAATGCAGACTCAGTACAAATTAATTTGTCCAGGTTGGAGAAGTTAAGCGTGCACACGTGCACATCTCCGTCAGACAGTCTGTCTGTCTGTCCGTCTGTCTGTCTGTCTCACATAATGGTCCACTCCGAGTCTGGTAGGTTGGTGATGCAGTCATACCAAAGACTTTCAAAATGGTTCATGCTGCTTCCTTGCTTGATGCTCAGGATTTGAAGGGATAGAGCGTGGACAAACCATGCAGGGAAGGTAATGGCAAACCACATGGAATAACCCTTGCCAAGAATCTGCTTCGGCAGCACCAATGCTCTGGAAAGAGTATGATGCATAAAAAAACTCCAGTACATGTATCTACATCCACCGAATGAGTACTCAACGTGCATGGCTTGATCATAATCTCAGGCGACGATGCACATCATCCTCTTTTTCTCCAAACGGGTTCTGTTCTTGACCTCTCTTTGTCCACATTATCTTCTTGTCCTTGTTGACAAAGTGTATCCAAAGATCGGACTAAACAGAGTCCAAATGCACAGCATGATGCCATAACAGCAGCTTCTTCACGTTTGTTTTCATAGATATTCTGTGTACACTGTCACTGTCCCACGGTTCCGGACACTTCAAAGTGGACAGCAGGCGAGGAAGCGTCGCTAAGTTGTTCCCTGGGGGCGAGGCGACTCCAAGCCCCCTCCCTACTGCTTCCTTCCTCCCAAGGTTCCAGGCATCGCAATAAGTCAAGGATTTTTTTCTTGTTCTCTGTAGCGGATAAGGATCAGGCGTTGAGAGCTGTTCGTTAACCCCATATAATCTGCTCGTCATCGCATTGTAAGTCTCACCATTTGTTGAACACCTGAATTTGAATTATTGTATTGCTTTCAGCCCAATTTATTTTCATCAGTTTCCATCGCTTGAGTGCCGTGGAAAAGGGAGGAAGGTTTGCAACAATTACTTTTACATCTACGAGACGTGTAACTTCATCCAAAACATATACCTGCCCAATCATACACCTGCGTTGCAACAATGAAAATCTTTCAGGTAACTTTTAATCTTCTGTGTGTCTTTAAGTTGGGCAATTACGAAGGATACCATTCTTCGGAGAGGACTGTAAGCCGGCTGTCTCATAGTTGAGCTCGTACCCTGGCTATATTCCAAATTTCCAGTGCAAATAGAACATACATGGCTGACCACCTTGCCTCATTACGCCCATTCCTGGTCTATTACAGTCATGGTGAGCACGCGATGTTCCTTGAATGGTGGTATCAGAAAATGGGACGCAAGGAATAAATAGGTCTAAGGAACGCCCAACACCTGAAAGAGACCATGGTCACTACTGTGGCTGATATTCTGGTGTGTTCCTGTAAAGGTCTCTCCTTTCGGAAGGTTATCGGCAGACAATACAAATTCCGAGAACTTGCCCTTGCCTGCAAATGTCTGTTTAAATCAATAATAAAGATTTGATGATGATAAATAACCAAGTGTGATGTCCTCCCTTTAAGGTTGTCTGTCCATTCTACTTGGATCCACAACTCTATCCGCCTCAGTCCTGTTAAGAAACCTTTACGGCGACCCATTGAATGTGAAGAGAAATGGGTGTGTGCTGGTCAGTGGGTGACAGTGGCTAGCCGTGGGTGTAGTGCTGAAGAGGAGGAGAGGGGTATGGACCGGGGCATGATAGTCGGTTGGGGCTCAGCTAAGGGGTGGGATCTGGGCGCGAATAAAAGTGGCGCCACGGACGTGCTTTCTCTAACGTGCTGGGAGTCGACCTGGTTATCCTGCCAAGCAGGGAGCGGCACCACCAGTCTCTGGAAGGTGGGTCCGCATGAGTCGACCCAGAGATGGGTTTAACACGCGCGCCAAGACGGGGAGACTTGGAGCCGTAGAACAGATTAACAATGTTTGGAAACAATTTTTTTCCTGCTTGTTCCAAATAATTTTCTCCGACAGAGACCCAGCGTGTGGGCTTGTAGTTCAATTCCCCACACACTCTCCCACCCACTCTCTGCTACATTCCTGAGTGACACTCAGCGGGCATGCCTACTAGCCTATCTCGTCTGAAGGTCCATCACTCGTGAGGCATGGCCAACTGACCGTACCTGCTTAACAGAACCTTCACATTGTTCAGGGACATCATGGATCGTGGTGTGTAAATGGAAGCTGGAATCTCACTGCAGATCGGTCCACGATGTGAACGTATAAATAATAATTGATGTTATCCTTTGATTGTGCAGTCATTCGCATGTGGAAGATCAAAAAGGGTCATTTAGCTGTGCGTGCTGTGTGCATGCATGTGCAGTCATGGGTAAATGCGTGTAAATTCTCCGCCGCTTACAGGAAACACTGAATTCCTTCGTTGATGTTTGACCTCACCCCTTGTTGTTGTTTTCTTATTTATTTATTTATATATTTTTGGAATGTCTACCGATATTTGGGTCCACACGTCAAACTCGTCGAAGCGCACAACACGGGGTCTCTGAGCTCGCGTCTGTATATCATAGAACTGTGAAAGAAGCGATCGTATTGGAATTCCGATGTTTTGCTTCAACTGGCATCGTTCACATCGTCATCAGTAAGTCCGTGACCTGACTGGAGGTCAATGTCATGAGCGAAAGTGGTTTTTTATTTTTGAATTTTAAAATAGACCTTTCATCATGTGAACCTTTTAACTTGGAACGTTAAATGGGAATGCCCTTGTTTAATTAGCCTCACCCTTTAAGGGACAGGAGAGGTTACTGTGTCTGTGTGCGCGTGCGGGTGGGCATTTTCTGCGCGTGCATTGTCTGCGCGTGCACACGTATCTACTTTCATACCATAGATCATTCATTCTCAGATATATAAGGTAATCTCGATAATAATATGACTACAAGCCGGTAGGCGACATGGGTGGTCGCTAGACTAAGGCGAATTTGAAATATGTAGATAAGAGAACACATCAGATGGCATTTTTGCCGTTCGGTGTTCCATATAGGAACATGACGAGCAACTGTCCATTCATCATTTGTGTTCGATTCCCTAACCTACGTTAGGGAATCCCACGCGAACGTTGCAGTGAAAGCATATAGTAATATAATTGCATACTAGTCATACAGTTTTTGACGGATCGGGCTGAAATTTTTTGACAAAGAGGTTGATTATAGTGCGAATAAAAGCGCTGAAGCCGATTTTTGATTTTCGAAAAAAATTTTTTCGGATTTTTTCAAAAATTTCAAAGTCCGTTACTAGGCAACGGTGGCGTCCATAGTAACGGTGCTCAAAAGCATAGAACTAGATCCTGGTATGAACCTCCCAGTCAAGTTTCATCAAAATCGGTTGACTCCTGTGGCTTCCAGAGCCGTCCATTACATACAAAGAAACAGACAGACGGAAAACCTGAGAATAACGGTCGTCTAGCGACCACCCAATATCTCCAGCCATCAGAATCACTGTTTCCGCTGATTTTTCTGAATGAAATCTGTCTTTTCATAATGTACTCCAAAAAACAACAAACAAACAAACAAACATTGCTTCGACACCTTATATTGTTGTCCAAGTCGTTTGCACCGAGCGAAATGTCCAAATCTCATTTACCCTTGATAGCTTGTTCGTAAAAAATAACAACATAAGGCTGGCTGGACGGCTTCGAAACACACTTCTGAGGTGTGTCGGCTGGGTTCGAATCCCGACCCAGCTATAAACTGTCACCCCGGTGCTTCATCGGCACGCACAGTGATTCATCAATGTGTGTGCCGTCCCATGGATGGACGTTAACGGGCGTCCCGTCTGCCGACATTCATTGTTGGCCGTTAAAGATCGCACGGTGTCCTTCGCGCAGAGTAGACGAGCTATCGCCGGCACCATGAACAAATTACAAATTGCTGTCCGAACCAGCAGAGGGCACTGCATCAGCGGCACAGCCGTGCCCTCAGCAAATGATGCAACCCTGCAGCCTCGTGCTGCATACAAAAAAAAAACAACAACACACAGAAGCTTCTTCATCCATATTTGCAGCTCCTCCTTGTGGAGTCACCAGAGAGGATGCCTAAAGCATCACCATCATTTAATGGTCCAACGTCATGGCACCCAAACCACATCGACCATGGTGCTGCCTCTGCTTTCGCTGCAAACGTTGCGCGGTGGGACGCACATACAGTCGATGGCATTCAAAAGGAGACCTTGGACTCGAGCATCTATTCGGATTTAGCATCCAAGCTCAGATGATAAATATGAATAAATTATATATTTCCAGATGAAAGAAAATTTGTTTCATGTCAGTCAGTCCACATATTATTGCCTGCCCAATCCAACAAAATTGGAGTACTATGACGTCATAATTGCAGGTTAGGACATCACTGGTCCGGTAAATGCGCTAGATATTCAGAGGCTTGTTGGATAAGTGCATTTTAAACATGGAAAACAGATAAACAACATCACTGCATCATTTCTACAAGTTCCATCGATAAGTTTCGTGTACTAATGACGTCATCGTTCACAATCACAATAATTGCCTTTCTGGTCTCCAGCCTTTACTTTGGTACCACAAAGCCGACTACTCATCTCTGTTTCTTTAAATGACTGATCTCGGCTGAGACATCCGATAGAGACAGCATGGACTGTAAACGTTTCAGGAAGATGTGCAATTTCCCAAGCTCAGATAAATTGAGGATTGATGAAACATGTGGGTCTTTCAGAAAAAAATTACATGCCTTGTTCAGCACAATTGTACACAGGTTGGGAATCCTTGTCTGGAAAATTGACATCCTGATTAGAAGAAGGTGCTTTTTGAAGTCACATCAGGAAAAGCTTTTGAGCACCGATCAAGAAAAAGAAGGGAAGCTGTAGTTTACCTGAGAGTAACAATGAATGTGGACATGTGAAGCACTGAGACCTCCAAGATATGGCTACTTTATGCTGGCATAACAACTTGAAAGGCCATTAAAGTACTCTGCACACAGGTTACCTGTATGCGGAACAGGTTTTCTACTTCAATCTACCAAACTGCATTTTTGAGTGCAGTGTACTTGATAGGGAGCTCCGCTGTGATATTGGGAGTTTTATGCCACAACAGAGGTTCAGACATGGTATGCTTCTCGAAATCAGCGATACGTAATGGAGCGTCGTTGATGGACATGCACGGCTTGCAACTACATGTGTACCTGTGATTACAGTGCAGGGATGGGATGAAGTGCCAGTTGCTTTTGGGTGAGTGAGAGAGAGAGAGAGAGAGAGTAGGCGGGCCCCCGTGGCAGCTGCCGTTCCACCTCATGGATTCAGCCCCCTCGCCCCCTGCCACAATGGTCTCCTTCTTTACTTTCTCCACTCTGGAAAGCCAATGGGTGCTTGTTTGCTTCCTGCGTGTCAGCTTTCAGGCCTTACCGGCAGCGTGGTCTCCTCCTCTGCATCTTGGGGCAGCTAAGCGTCACAATTATGCTTTGTCGACCGCCTCGGGGATCCAGTGGTTAAAGCATCTGTTGGGTGATGAGATGCTTTCTGTCTGCACATCCCTTTTACTGCGCACAAGAGCCTTTTTAAAAAGTCACATTTTATGTTAGGGTCAAACACCATATAATAACAATGTATGTTAGAGAGGCAAAGGGCAGGATTTGGGCAACAGACTGAATTTTAAAGTGCCTATCGTTAAATGTACCTCACTGTTTACAATCATTTTAAATGATTATGGTTTAAATAATACAGTACAGCATACCAATATGAATATGCTTATGGATTCATGATCTGGTCTCCAAATGGCAGGTTACAATAATTGATGGTGCTCTCACATCAATTGGAGATGAGCAGTGGTTCAAAGGGCTGACAGGATAGCTGAGAAGTACGCACACTCGTCTCTAAGCTGTCTACCGTGAGTTTGAATCCCGGTCCAGCGATAAACTGTCATCCAGACGTTTCACATGCAGAGCGATTCATAAGTGAGTGTGCCGTCCCTCGGATGGACGTTAAACTGGGCTTCCCATCTGCCGACATTAGCTGGTAGATGTTAAAGATCCAATGGTGTCCTTCGCGAAGAGTCAACGAGCTATCGCCAGCTCCATGAACAAATTCCAAATTCCAACCCTAACTACTGCTGGGAAAGCGAGGGCAAACCACCTGGCATGACTCCAGGCATAGAAAGTGCTGCAGTAGAACCATCACTCTGTATCACAGAGTATGGTATGTCGGATCCAGAATGGTTCAAATCAAGCAAGGTGGTCACCTCTACCTCAAATTTAATAAATACATAAATTATGAACCTCCTGCAGTTTGAAACAATCTCCACATATTTGGGTGCTCATAGAATAGTGTACTTTTTGCCAAGTTGGCCGGTAGAGCATGCGCGTGGGCAGCTGGGCAGGTGAGTCAGGAGGCAGGCGGCCATGCGACTAATACAGGCTAGCAAGCGGTTCTGTAGTATTGCAATGACACTTAAGTTGACGTTAACATGCCTTGACAAACGTGAATACTGTTGAGAATCACAATTAGTCACAGGACTCACACCAAGGCCTGTAAAACACATGGGAGCGCTTTTCAGGCATTTGACGCAGGAATTAATATAACATTGTCATTACAAATAAATATTTGGTTAAACGTTTTCTTCCTTGGTTCCTCGGTTCGGAGTCGGAATCACTGGTGGCCCGGGTAATGCGAGGAAAAATTGAGGCTTGTATAAGGGCATTAGGCCAAAAGCTGTACCGATTGAATTTCAATCAATTGCAGTTTCTCTGAAAGCCAGACAGAGTGGCAGCTTAAACCTTTCTCCAACTACTTCTAATATAAGTATATCCTTCAACTATGGACAATAAAACAAGCATTAAATTATTAAATTGTAAGAAGCCAAATTTTCCAGGCAGTTCATTCCAAGCTTATGAATGTTTATTTGATTATTCACACTTAATATAGTTATAAATGCTGTGTAAGCAGGTATTATTGTGTTCCATTCGGCCATCAAAGGGGACGTGACCAATTTTCATTGTTTTTCCACCCGTTCTGCATGGGAATGGCTAAAACCTGAAAAATATTGTGATAACAATTTTCCTACTTAATGGAGAGACGGTGAGGGTGGGATGAATGGAGAGCCTGTGGAAAATGCCTGCGAAGGGATGTTACATTGTCTTGAATGTCTTAGAATCATGTGATGCTGACACATGTTAAAGGCATGAAAGAAATGTAGGTGATAACTAATACTCATGCAGGTGACATATATGGTACAATAGGGCCATTTCATTTTGTCATGTACATAAATATGGGGTCATTGGCAATGATATCTCCAAGAGTGTTATATATATATATACTAGACGACCCGTGAACCCGTTGGGTTCCCGTTGTGACAGCGGTTGATAAAAAAAAATCATTTCAAACATATATATATTTTCTCCAGCGAACTATGCCGCTGAGTGTTTACATTGATCAATACTCCAAAGAGTACTTGACTGAATCGGGAATTGATTTTTTAACAATTTTTTCGTTGCCCGATTTGAACGAAACTTGATACTGCACACCGCAGGAGAATGGTGAGTAAGGTGGCACTAAATTTTTGCGCTATCGTGTACCGTTTTGGCTGTATTTCGGGAACAAACATACATACAATATATATATATATACAAGATGAGAGTTTTATGTATTTATATATATATTATATATTATATAATAATATATATATTATATATATATATAAATAAACAAACAAATACATAAGAGTTCCTTTCAAAGCAACTTCAATTCAAGAGGCCGTTAGGTCCATCAAGCCTGTGCAATGATTGCCAACCTATGGTTGTTTATCTATGCTCCATCCTGTTAAAATTCTGAGCATCAAAGCAAGGAAACAGCATGTACCATTTTTATTGAAGTCTTTGGTATGACTCGGCCTCCAAGCTATATTAAGACAATTCCCATCGTTAAGTCGCATATGAAGACAAACTAGCCAACACCGCCATGGCAGAAATCCTTCACCATAGCCAATGTCAGATCTCACACAAGTGTGATGACGATATCGGCCATTGCAAATATTTGAGTGGCCTGTCCTCCCAGTCAGCCTAAGGCCAATAGTTGGTACATCCAGGCTTCGATGTTTTTGGTTCTTAAAAGGACAGCCATTGGTAGCAACATCTTAAAGATGATAATGTCATAGAAGATGCTGTTTAAAGAAAATGATCGTGTCATGCTGATAAATTAAATTTCACTGTCATAATGTACATATCATTGCTTTGTGCTGCTGCAAATCGTCACACTTCAGTTGATGCAATAATATAGGGATAAAAATCACTGGCATGCTTCAAGCATGCTGTATTGTGGACAGATGTGGTTCGTTCTGATCGAATATGACAAAAGCATCGTTTCATAATACTAGTGCATGCCCGTAGGTGCGTGGCCGTACGTGCAAAAAAAAATTAAAAAAAACTTTCAAACCGCGAGCCAGAAACGACAACCACACAGGCCGTTCCTTCGCTCTCGCGTGCCCGTACGTGGGTGGCCATACGTGCGTGGCTGTACATGCAAACTAAAAAATAATAATAATTTAAAAAAAACTTTCAAACCGCGAGCCAGAAACAACCACACAGGCCGTTCCTTCGCTCTCGTAAACGACGACTGGATTGGGGCATTGTGTTTATCTATAAATGCGCATAAGAAATCGAGAAATTATTAGAATACACGAACTCATCACTATCCGGAAGTCCGTAAGTTGTAACTCGTAATGGGGAACGCGGCCGAGGATCTCTTCCCCATCGGCCACGCCTACGCAGCAGCGTGTCCTGTCATTGGTTGGTAAATAAATGGCCATAACTTGGGAACCACTTGTCCGATTAATATCAAACCTTGAAAAGGCACACACTCAGGTCCCCAGCAATATACCTGGCAAGTTTCAATTAGATCGGACCAGTGGTTGTCGAGAAACAGCGGTCACAGACACACACACACACACACACACACACACACATTGCTGGAATTATAGATAGACTAGCATAACCCGCACTCTGCACGACATGTTGGGGTGGGTGTGTTTGAGAAAGGAACTGATGCAGAGTATCAGTAGTAATTTTACTTTAATGCAGTAAGTGGAATACGATTTCACTGTTTCAGAACCATTTTATTTACTTTTTTTGTACCATGCACCTCATATGGTCTTTGAGATAATGTAAGCCGAATATCACGTTACTCGAGCGCAGAACAAAGTCGAAGATAGCGCGACACGAAACCACAAACTCGGAAATAATATATAAGATGAGTAAAAATGCATGCAAAAAGTGGAATGTAATGAAGTGGAGGAATTACAGGGGTATCAAGCTGATAGAGCAAGTGTTCAAAGTATTGGAAAGGGTATTGAATGATAGGCTAAGAAAGTTGGTGAGGATTGATAGGTTAATTATGTCAGGTAGGGGAAAAAAACAGATGCCATCTTCATTATTATAAGCAGATTAAGGAGGGTTCTTGGAAGGGAAAAGTAAGTTGTATCATTGGTTTGTGGATCTGGAGAAACGTGTAATAGAGTTCCAATGGAGGTGGTGTGTTTGTGTCCGACGACGAAGGGAGTACCTGAAAGATTGGTAAGAATAGTTGAGGTGATGTATGACGAGGCTAAAACATCAGTCATAACTAGGAATGGTTGCTCGAAAGTATTTGAGATTAAGGTAGGTTAACAATCAAGGGTTAGGACTTACCCCTTTTCTGTTTGTGGTCGTGATGGATGTGTTGAGTGAGGGAGTAAAAAGAGGGTTACCTTGGGAAATGTTTGGAAATATTATTTGGTGGTGACAGCTGATTCTAGCAAAGCGTCAAGTCGCTAAACTTGTTAAGTACTTGTGTTTTACTTTAAGAAGGTGAAACTTGTTGTGAGGATGTGTGTGTGAGAGAGAGACACAGAGAGAGAGACAGAGAGACAGAGACAGAGAGAGAGAGAGAGAGAGACAGAGAGATTGTTCATAACCTGGTGTTGCTTACAGTTAGGGTGGTGCTTGGGGATACTCAGGTCCTGACTTCAAGCCCCGTTAGCTGCTGAATTAACACCAGGTGGTTGACTCAGCTTGTCATCCTTCCGAAGTCAGCAAATGAGTACCAGTGTAGCAGCCAAAAAGCTGCACACGAAGGGAAGGGTTATTGACGGATTGATTAAATCTGGTATTCGTGTGATGCAGGCATGATGGCCGAATGCCCCCCCCCCCCTTGCGCATAATTTCCTTGTAATCCTTGAAATCCTTGTTTAGTAAGTGAAGGAGTGTTTCAAGGGTGATACATGATTGAAAGATTCCAATTTGGTTAAGGGCAAAAATGTACAATATGGTGATAATAATTGTTACCTCTTGTATGGAGCGGAGGCCCATCCCTTGAGAAAGGAAGAGGAGGGATTACTGCAGAGAATGAAGATGCAGAGGCTAAAGGAGATTTTTGATGGAAAGGAAGATGAATGAGGACATCAGGAGATGGAAATGAGTAAGCGATATTAGAGAAAAAGGCACGAGAAGAACACCTGTGTTGGTGAGGCCAAGTGCTCAGGACGGAGGAGGGGGGGGGTGGATCAGGCATGTTTTTGCTATGGATGTAAGTAGTAGGAGTTGAAGGGGCAGACCAAAACTGTGTTGGAAGGAAGTGGTGGAGAGGGACATGACAGAAGTTGGGGGTGCAGAGAGAGGGGATGCTCATGATGGAGGGATATGGAGAGGATAAACTCTGCATCTGATCCCACAAGAAGGTGGGATTAGTTAGGGCCTTGAAAGTAATAGTATTAGTTACTGTATTTTGAAATCTTTTTTGTTGACTGTATTCAGTTACCTAAGTACGGTTTTAAATGACTCGTTTACAATACATTTTCTGACTTGCTCGTACTTGGGGTCAACCCCTGAATGCCATCCACCACAAATGAAAAGACAGTCACTGTTTGCTGTCTTAGCACAGACATATATTTTCTTAAGTAAGGCCTATCATGCAGCATAAAAAAAATATGAGGGGTACTTTTGAAAGGGCAATGCATTGCCTGAGAGTTCAATGTCTTCCTGATGGAGAGGCATGAACTAAAGCAGATGTTTATTCCATGTTTAAATTGGATGAGTGAAGGTTAAACCAAATAAACCGATGTGCTTGCATTTCCTTTTGCATGTTGATACAAAACTATTGTGTGCTAGTAAGTGTCCTGGACATTCCTGCATCACTCAACTCCTTCAAATGTAATACATGTCCATCATCAGGAAATAATGACTGAAACCTCGAGATCGAGTGGCTCTGTGGTTCATATTGCCGCATTACTCTCAATTAAAATAGATATTTTAGAAGAGATATTGTAAAAACTTACAGCAACATCCAGTTATTGAAAAGTCAATTGTGTTATAAAACTCTGAGCTATGTTGTATCCATAATAATAAATGTGTGTGTGTGTGTGTATGTGTGTGTGTGTGTGTGTGTGTGTGTCAATGTGTGTGTCTCCTCCATAACTCCAAAACCATAAAACCTAGCAGCCTGAAACTTTGCATGAAACTCATGCATACTAAGAAAACTCCAAGGAAGTGCATGAATTACACGAAAAAGAACAGAGATTGCAGACCCTCGCCAGGACTTCTTTTGAGTGGTGTATTCTTTGTAGGTTTGAGGGTAAATCCAATATAACTGCCAAACCATGTGTCCGATCAAGTTGAAATTTAAAACATGTATTTCCCATCTCTAATAGATCATAAATGTGAAGTTTCACATCGATTGATTAAGCCATTCCAGAGACAACATTACTTAATATTTTTCTTCAATCCAATATTGTTGACAAACCATGAGACCAATGACATCATATGTGTGAACTTTTTCTACCTCATAGACAGGCAGTCATACTTGTAAAGTTTCACCTCAATCTGTTCAGCCACTTCAGAGAAGAAGATTTTTGAAGGATTAAACAAACAAAAAAAATGGCTGCTGAATCATGTGACCGATGACGTCATGAATTGTTTTTACTGTGGACCATTTTATCCCCAGATGACCCTCAAAAATTTTTCATACTGATCGGATGTGGCGGTCTACATATGTAATTATGACGTCATAATAATAATAATAACAAGAGCGCAAGTGAGCAAAATATACGCCTAAAAAAGTCTCTGTGACACACACACACACACGCACGCGCGCGCATGCACGCACGCACACACACACAATCATATATTCAAACACGTCAATTTATGAAGAACAAGAAGGTATATACAGAATTGTGCTACTACATGGAAAACAGCATCTGGTTGCCATGGCAACCACTTTAGATGACGAACATATGTCGCGACACACCGTCTCCACAGTCTGTACCTATGTACCAAATATGAAACGTGAAAGTTGAAAACTTTGGGAGTTAGAGTGGGACAGGAACGGACAGACGGACGGACAGACACAGACAGACGGTACGGAGCGGACGACCGGTATCACATAATACGCGTATAATAAAAAAATCACACTCATTCCGCATGAGGAGTACTTGCCATGTGCCAAGTTTCAATTTTTAACTTTGTGCAGTTTCAGGGATACAGACGTCCAAAGTTTTTCCATTTTCCCCATGTAGCTGCCACACAACGTGACCTATGATGTCATAATTATAATTAAAACATTCTACATGAGTAGTCGCACCAATGGGCAATGGTGAAAATTTAGTCTCAATCCGACAAGCAGTTGCGGAGAAAAACACAAAAGTTCTGTGCGGATAAACAGACAAACAAACAAACGGACCCAAATGCAATACCCCCTCCTTTGGCGAGGGTAAAAATTGTGTATCTCTATTATAATACCAAGCTTGCACACTAAAAACTCGGCTCGCCGTCACATGATCCCTATGAAATTGCTGTGGCACTTAGCGGACATGCCGACAATGTTTGGGAAGTCTTGGCGTTCCATAGTACCACTTGCATTTTGCACAATGCGTATTTTTGTCATTCCCCGTGTACGGTCTGTCGTCTGCTACCAGCTATGTTCTACTGCTATCCCGTGCATGTGCACGGGTATCGCTAGTTTGGATTAATTTAAACACATGTTTTGAAGATGATTAATGGCTTACTTTCATGAAAGACTTATCCTTGGTCAGCTCAACTTCACCTCGCAGGAGTCTGAGCCACCATTTATATTTGGCCAACTAAAAATGCCTTGCCTTGGAAACACGATCTACTCTCACAGACTGATTAAAGTATCACATCAAAATATGACATCAAATTTGAGGATCAGATCTTGTGGACTAAATAAGTGTCAAAATCTCTCGTGAAATCTGAAAAGGTTAAAGAAGTTACCAATTCTTATAACTCGGCTTAAAATAAGCGTATTTCGTTAAGGATACGCTTCCACCTTCTCCATATTTCAACAAAAAACATGCGAAATTGCCGAAGCATAAAACTTAACTTTTTCGACTGTTCCGACAATTATATTGAGTGAAGAAAAGATTAAGGTACAGAATATGCCCGAAGTGTAACTTCATTGAGTGCAATGAAAATAATTTTAAAGCAGGCGAAAGATCCCGCGGCGCCACAAACAGTGGGCATGGCGGCCACGGCTTGGTTCTCCATGGGAAATCCCTGGAGTTTGGAAGGCAAAATAAATTAGAATGAGTAAAGCGAACTAAGAGTTTAAGAGTGAATCGAAAAATGCTTTTAGTGGCTACAAAGCAATGCAACCCAACTCCATGACAGGATGGTGAGAGGTACGCATACTCGCTCTAAGCTGTCTTGCCAGAGTTCGAATCTCAACCCAGCTATAAACGGTCATCCCAGTGTTTCAAAGTTAGGGTGATAAATCAATCTGCATGCCATCCCTCAGATGGACGATAAACTTGGCGTCGCATCTGCCAGAATTAGTTGATGGACATTAAAGATCCCTTAGCAGTGTCCTTCGTGAACAGTTGGGGAGCTATCCCTGGCATCCTGGCCAACTTCCAAATTTGGCCATCTTTGAAGAGAGTGTGCATAGCTCGAGGCTATCCTGTGGGTCCCCGTGTTAATATTATCATCATTATGCCATTGTCATTGGACGGAATTGACCGATTAATTTGTGGTTACAATAATTTTGATGAAAAATATACCTTGGATGACATAGAGGCTGGAGTCGGGATTGGAGGATTATGTGTCAACAACCTCAGGTATGCTGACCATACCACTCTGTTGGCAGAAAATAAAGAGGACTTGATGAAACTGCTGCAGACAGTGAAGAAGGAAAGTGAAAAGGCTGGTCTTTCTTTAAACCGAAAAAAAATATTGAACTGGAAGGGCACTCGGTAGAGCGCATACTTCCGCCACGTCATGCCTGATCCACAAGAACATATCGGGCCCAATACATTTTTGAAATACCATGCGATACAGTACTGAAGAATCACTTAAAAATATTAAATAGCTCTCGTATCCAGATTGGGATTCCGATCTTCACCAAAATCGAATCAATTCATCCTTGCGACACATCCAACATATCCACCAAGTTTCGTCCAAATCCGTCCACAACTTTTTGAAATATCGTGCTATATATCGTTTTTGGCCCTATCTCTCAATGGTGAAGAATCAATTGAAAAATTCTAGCAGTCGGATCCGGATCCGGATCTTCACCAAAATCTAACCAGTTCGTCCTTGTCACACCTGTCCACAAAATTTCATCCAGATCAGTCCACAACTTTTTGAGTTATCCTGTTCACAGACAGACAGACACACACACAGATAGGGGTGAAGACGTAACCTTCATTCACCTTTTGTGGTGGAGTTAATAAGTAGATAATCAAAAGTGAAACTATGACTTGAAAGCTTCCAAGATACTTAGATACTCAATTCTCTTTCAACGCACAAACAAAAGGGTTACTACCGTTAATCTTTATTTCTGACCTCTTAATGAGAATCATCCCTTTTAAGGATTGCTGTTGTTGGCGATTATACAATTTGTATCCAAAACGTGAAGATGTTTCTTCTGTAAATTGAGAACTACCTGGTCATTTTGCTTGTAGTGCAGAAGCTACGAACCTTATAATATAATATCAATATCCAGACAATGTATAATGGGTAAATGTTTGCAAAAGTAATGTCACACCATATCCCTTTAAGCTTTCGTCAGAAAAAGAAAATGGATGTTCCAATGGACAACGAAGAAGTCAATGGTGCAGCAAGACATGCAGATAAGTAACAGTAGGTTATCCTGAAATTTGAACGATACAAAAAAAAACAACCGGTATTCTTCCTGCCGTGTTATGCTAATTCACACAGCTCACATTTGGGGGCAAGTTCTATATTTTAGGCCGGTCTCTCTTGTACACGAGACCGAAAGATTGAAACATGTTCATGACCGATGCTTGAATCCAAGCTTGCACATTTCCCCCTTTGCAGTTATTGTTTGTCATCGGTGATCTATGACGAGACTGTTTTCTTGAATGGGTGAGCATCTACTGTGAAAGTGTTGCACGACTCACCTTCTGTTCAGGAGTTAGAGGATGAGGGTATTCAGCAGGCATGTTTAAGAGGGCTTGAAGATACGTTCTACATTATGCGGAATCCCTGCAGATCCCTGCTGGTGTACAATAACCAATATTTATGCTTGTGAATATGACTGGTGCAAATAAAGTACAATGTGTACGACTGAGTAAAAAGTAAAGTACGAGTGGTGTTCAGCAAGTTCGAAGAGCCAGACACTGCAGTACAGAACTAAAAATGACCATTTTCCTATTTTGTCGGGGCACAATCCTGGACGGGTCGCCACTCCGTCGACGTAATTAGTTGGGAGAGATTTTTCTTTATTTGAAAATTTTAAAACGTTGTTGTTTCTTGGACTATTGTGAGTTTCATCCCGCCAACATTTTCAACACCCCTCCAATTGGGGGTTGGGAAACGAAGGGTGTTAGAAGTAGGAAAGGAATGGTGATTATAATACTGCAAGTATAAAGCTAACAGCAAACATATGAACATCAAAACAATGTTTTTTTAAAAGTATAAATCCCCAATCAGTCAAATCATTAAACGTCCAATTGGATGAGGAAATGAAGCAGAAGTTTCCCTCATATCAGATTTTCATACCTTTAAAAAAAAAAACACATTTGAACGTGGTCAGATTTACGATGAGGTATATGTGATGTAGAGTTCTTCGGCAGAATCTCACTGAGACAAGGAGGCTAAATTGCATTCCCGACAGAACCTGTAATGTTGGAATGCACATTCCAGCCTGACTCACCCCCATAGAGAGCCTGTCTGGTTCAGGCTCTTTCCAATTCCACATCATGCTGCCTAAAAGCACATTTCTCTCATGATGATGCAGGTGCAATATCAAAGGCAAAAGAGAACAACGGGACGAGTTGCTTCGTATGTGGTGTGGTGCTTGGAAACGAGAGGACCGGTTGTTCCATGAAAGCTTGTCAGATACCATGACAGTTTTTGGATCAATATCAGGGCCAATTAGGTCCTGAAAACCAATGATTCTTCAGTCTTTACCATGATTTTTAAGTTCGAGTAGAAAGTAAAATCAATCAGGATAACAATAGAATAAAAGACAACAGAACTCCCCAAATCTCTGTCCCACAGTTCAATTGCCTGTTTTGGCACAAACTCCTTTCTTCCAAGACAAGAGATTGCCTAACCACAGTGGCAATGGCAAACCAGCTCATTACATCTGTGAACAAAGGTTGACTGAGGTTATGTAATATCTCAAAAAGGATATTTCAAAACGTTGTGGACAGGTTAGGAGTGTAACAAGGACAAATTGATTAGATTTTGGTGAAGATCCGAATTCCAGAATTTCTTAAGTGATTCTTCACCAGTGAGAGATAGGGCCGAAAGACAATATGTAGCACGATATCTCAAAAAGTTGTGGATAAGTTATGACAAACTTGGTGGACAGGTTGGGTAGGTGACAAGAACAAGCTGATTAGATTTTGGTTAAGGCCCACATGTGTATCCGGCCTATCAGTGGAATACAAAACATAAACTGTTTAGCCAGGTGACGGTATGCACTCTACCTAGTGCCGTTCAAGTTTTCACTCTAAACGTTGAGGTGTGATATTCGTTAATAAAAAGGAAATGTCGTTAGGATTCCTCATCTTTCTTTATCCAATTGAACCATGAATATACTTATTGCTGGTTGACAGACATTGTACATCATGTAATGGCTTTGTGCTGGAAGCATCACAGAGGTTTTGATTGTTGTCTTTGAAATACAAAGGGTAAGCAGTCAGTATGTTTGTCAACTCGAAAAAGTCGAAGCATTATTGTCGAAGAACATAATGTTGGTCCAAGATGAGGTTGTTGGCTTCATGGTTAGGGTGGTGGGCTGGGGATCCTAGGATCCTGAGTTCAAATCCCGCTTGGTTGTTGAATTAATACCAGGTGGGGTTGACTCTGCCTGTCATCCTTCCGAAGTCGGCAAAATGAGTGCCAGCATGCTGGTATACTGTGTCGGAGTGGTGACCCATCAAGTCTTGTCCCAATAGTCAAGGAGACTACTTAAGCAGCACCATCGCTCTGCACAGAGTATGATCCCAATGGATGGATGGATGGAAGATAAGGTGGAATATCTCAACTCAGTTTTTGCCTTCAAATGTCGTGTACCCAACCTATCACACAATGTATCCATGTTACTCCCTCATATCCATGGACTGTGTATCCTTCTCACCCAAGAAGGTGGAGAAACTTCTGTCCAGGCTCAATCCTCGGCTTCAGTGGCAGTGCCCATATGGCATCAGTGACCATGTTCTCAAAACCTGTTCTGCTGCTCTTGCTTGCCCTCTATCTGCACGTTGTAGTCTGTCGCTCTCCTTTGTCCACTCCTCATCATCCTAAGAGTCAGCAAACATCACTTGTGTTCACAAGAATAGTGCAAAAGAGGATATTCTCAACTCGAGACGATAATATAATTAATTCAGCTTACTTCCAATTTTAAGCATTGCTGCTGAAGTCGTCTTTCCTCTTTTCAAACAGCCCGATATCTCATCATCAATTTGGATTCACTTCTAGTTTCTCAACCTAGCCATGGTGCTGCTCCTCTCTCAGCAATGGTAATCTTGCCTTGCTTCTGACCATCCCTGTAAATATCCTTGACACAATCTGGCATCCTACCTTGCTTGTCAAGCCTGCTGGCTCTGGCAAACAAGGCCGCCTTCAGACCTAACTTCTCTGAGTTCCTTCACTTGCTCAATAAATGCATTTCTATCATTTGAGTCCTCTCCTGTCCTTTCCCAGTGGAGGCTGGAGTGGCACAAGGAAACATCTTGGGCCCAATGTTGTGCCTCAAATATGTAAACGACCTCTCCGATGATCTGGAAAACCGTCTCTTCCTTATGCAGATGACTCCACATTGTCATACTGTACTGATTCGTTAAACTGACAGGCAAACAGCAGCTGCTCATTACTCTCTGCTGATCAAAAAATTGATTATGTGCTGGTTTGACACACGGAACATGTGTTTCAATCCTGGCCAATCTCACAATTTTACTCTGTTGCGCTGGAAGGATCATCAAACAAACCCACCCATTTCTATGCTCAGCCCACTAGAAGACTACTCGGCCTTACTATTAGCCATGACCTCTCCTGGTCTGGCCAAATATCAAAGATAACCTCTAGAGCCAGTCAAAGACTGGTATCCTCTGTCGTTCTAAGTCATTTCTTGAAAAATCAGAACTACTCACAGCCTACAAGGCTTCAGTCCATAGCTCAATGGAGTACTGCTCTCACCTTTGGGCTGCCACCCCAGTCATCACATCTGTCTCTCCTGGTTTCTATGGAATCAAAATCTCTCAACATTATTGGCATCTCCCACGAGATCGAAAGCTCAACACAAGGTCTGTTGCTTTAATCACAATCAGGCCAATGACCTCTCTGTTTTTTTTAACAACCTCTCCTCCAGTCTAACTCTTCTGGTCCTTCTCAACCCCTTCAGAACACATCCGTTCTTCCAGTAATCCCCTCAAGGTTAAGCTCCCAAAATCCAGGCTTGTCATCCACCTCCATTCTTTTGATCCTCTTTTCTCTCAATCTTAGAGATAGTCCAATCGCTCTCTTCCCTTCATGACTTCAAGCAAGCACTAGCTGCACCACCATCTTTATCCTCCCTGTTAAAATTGTAGGTCACTGTGTTTCCTCCCATCCATTCTCTCATTTTCTCTCTCTCTCTCTCCCCCCCCCCCGCCCTTTGTCCCTGATTGCTCATTCCATGTTTGCTGTGTCCATCTGTGACCCCACTGCCCCACTGTTAGTATGTTACCGACGTAACCCTCTGTCATCTCACTCTTCCATGAGTCCAGACTTTGTAGACAATTTCTTTTAATCAAAACCTTAAATACCATCTAAATACATTATCAATTTACAACTTTAAACTTCTTAACTGAACAATTCTCTTTTGTTTTATATTGCTGATTGATCATGACCTTGTGATCATGCCCTCCTCCGCACCCCCCTCCTACTCTCGTTTTGTAAATGTTATACACCACATGCCAAACGTATGAGGACACCTGCTCATCCAACATCTCATTCCAAAATCAAGGGCATTAACATGGAGTTGATCCCCTTTGCTGCTGTTACAGCCTCCACTCTTCTGGGAAGGCTTTCCACGAGATGTTGGAACATTGCTGCGGGGATTTGCTTCCACTCAGCCACAAGAGCATTAGTGAGGTCGGGCACTGATGTTGGGTGATTAGTTCTGGCTCGCAATTGCCATTCCAATTCATCCCAAAGGTGTTCGATGGGGTTGAGGTCAGGGCTCTGTGCAGGCCAGCAAGTTCTTCCAACACCGATCTCACAAAACCATTTCTGTATAGACCTCATTTTGTGCACGGGGGAATTGTCATGCTGAAACAGGAAAGGGTCTTCCTCAAAATGTTGCCACAAAGTTGGAAGCACAGAATCATCTAGAATGTCATTGTATGCTGCAGCATTATGATTTCCCTTCACTGGAAATAAGGACCCGAGCCCGAACCATAAAAACAGCCCCAGCCCATTATTCCTCCTCTACCAAACTTTACAGTTGACACTATGCATTCGGGCAGGTAGCGTTCTCCTGACATCTGCCAAACCCAGATTTATCCGTCGGACTGCCAGATGGTGAAGCACGATTCATCACTCCAGAGAACACGTTTCCACTGTTCCAGAGTCCAATGGTGGTGAGCTTTACACCACTCCAGCCGACGCTTGGCATTGCGCATGGTGATCTTAGGCTTGCATACGGCTGCTCGGCCACGGAAACCCATTTCCTGAAGCTCTCGCCAAACAGTATTTGTGCTGATGTTGCTTCCAGAGTCAGTTTGGAACTCGCTACAGTGTTTGCAACCGACGACGGACGATTTTTCCACGCTACGCGCTTCAGCACTCGGCGGTCCCGCTCTATGAGTTTGTGTGGCCTACCACTTCGTGGCTGAGCTGTTGTTGCTCCTAGACGTCTCCACTTCACAATAACAGCACTTACAGTTGACCGGGGCAGCTCTAGCAGGGCAGAAATTTGATGAACTGACTTGTTGGAAAGGTGGCATCCTATGACGGTGCCACTTTGGAAATCACTGAGCTCTTCAGTACGGCCCATTCTACTGCCAATGTTTGTCTATGGAGATTGCATGGCTGTGTGCTTGATTTTATATACCTGTCAGGAATGGGTGTGGCTGAAATAGCCAAATCCACTAATCAGAAGGGGTGTCCACATACTTTTGGCCATGTGGTGTATTTTCAGGAATAATTAAATTACAACCATAGTGGATATCAAAGCATTAAGCACGACAGTGTGACTAAAATACAGGTCATTTCACTATAGGTGACATAATCTATCGCAATTGTGCAGTTACTTCTCCATTACTTCAATTTACTTCAACTAGCAGGCACTACCCGTGTGAGCGTATCCTTCTTGGCTCACCTTCACTGGGAAATGTAATGCGGCACATTCTTGGAAATGTACTTTGTCGTTTTTGTCATTTTTGAAAGATGTATTTTTTGATCACAACATAAAAGTTCATGCAAGCACATATGAAGCTTGCAATACACTCTTGTGACATCTATTGGGATGACTTTTCTTTGCTGACACAAACGATGCCAATGGAAACAAAAACATGTTCATTGCACATTTCATCATATGTCTTATTTAATTATTTTCATTCTTAATGGTTTGTCTCCAAGCCAGAGTTCCCATCGAGGCCAACCCTCGACAACACGAAGAACGATATGCTGAGAAAAAATTGGCACATGCAATTGATCAGTGCCATGACCATTCAATGTGTGTAGGGAAAAATGGTGGGCATACACAATTGGTCAGTGTCACAACCAATCGATGAGTGAAGGGAAAAACAGGCACATGCAATTGGTCAGTGTCACGACCAATCGACGAGTGAAGGGAAAAATGGGCTCACCTAATTGGTCAGTGCCATGGCCAATTGACGAGTGAATATTGGTGAAGTAGCTACAGCCACACAACTTCCATTGATTATAATCATTGATTACTGGCAATTCTTACTGCAGTCAACTGCAATTAACTGAAGTACTACACGAACCATAGTAATGTAATGTATCGTAATTCTACTGTTCACTTCACCATTAGTTAAGTTAAATTACTGGCAACTATCTGATACTACTCTTTAAGTTACTAAAGTCCGACTTCATTGCAATTTTCATCTTGGATGAAATGGTTATAAATAATGAAGTTACAATTATGAATGTGTTGCAGGAAAATTTCTGATACTAGCCATAAATGGCCTTTCTGCTGCTGCAATGGCTGTTCACCTGGGTGGTGTTGGGCACGGCTCAGGGTATAAGGCCGGCTGTCCCTCGTCTACGACTCTCCTACAGAGGTAAGCATGAATTGCTAACTGTCAACTGGAAAATAACAATATATGCACCAAAATTACAAAAAGTCAAGATTACAAAGCATCTCCCTAAAGAGGCATGGTTATTCATATAATGGAGAGAAGGAAAGTTTAACACAGGCCGCAGGAACCATAAGCGAGTACATATTGAAACCATTGCAAAACAAAACTTTTAAAAGGAGATATTGGGAACTCCAAATCCATCATTTGTATTTTTTTCTTTTCTTTTGTATTTCCTTTTTCAGCACTTCTTACATTCAAAAGACTAACCAGGGGTCATCTACATATTACATAAGCAAAGTAAGAAAAGTAGGGGGTGGGGGAGAGATGGTTATATTGAAGAAGAAGAAAAAAAAGAGACAATTAGTGGAGAAAAGTAATGGGGGTGTAAGTTAAGAAAAGGGAGAGAAAGGGCAAGACGGTTTGGAAAGGGTGTAAGAAGAGAGGGAAAAGAGAATGTGGGGTATGAGTGTGGGTGGATGGAATGGGGAGGGGGTGAGAGGGGAGGGGTATTGGTGGGACAAAATGTGTCAGATTTCCACCATATTGGATACTATTTCTAAGACTGCACTGCAATCGTCAAAAATGGTGGAATCTTTGACAGCTGTGATAAGCCACAAACATGTATAATTGCATGTACACCTTTGTCTCAAACATACTTTTATAACCTCCTAATATTCCTTTCCTCTTCCACTGAAATAAATTTAAGCTCCTCGGTCCTGTTTATTTATTTAGTATCCTGAATCATGCTCGCAACAGACGGCTCTCTGGCCAACGATATAGCAGGTAATTTGAAATAAATTTTAAAAAATGTTTAATATAATGGACAAATGGACCGAGGATGGTAATGGAGTTCTCAATTACAGAAAAAAAGCATTATCCATTGGAATTTGCACAGCTGCAGTCTTAAACTATCCAGAAAGCCATCACATGAATAGACTACCATAGAAGTACCGGTACTCCAATTATCACGCATTATGGAAACATCATCCACAAACCTTGTGGAACTACACTGGTGTAATGGTTGGAGTGTCTGCTCTGAGTCTGGGAGGTTGGTGGTTTGAACCCTGGCAGAATCATACCAAAGACTTGAACCCTGGCAGAGTCATACCCAAGACTTGAAAAATGGTATGTGCTGCTTCCTTGCTTGCACTCGCATTTAAAAAGGATAGAGCACAGACAAACAACCATTGGTTGCTAATAATAGTGCAGGCTTTGATAGACCTCATGGTCTCCTGTGTTGAAGTTCCTTGTAAGGAAACTCATGTTGTTATTATTATGATGGAAATCTCCTTTGCTTTGTCATGGAACCTTCTATAATAAATCTGTTAAGAATGATTTTTATACGATTTCACAATAAATGTTTGTAAATGTCCCAATACTGTCCTGCACAAGTATCAACTGTACCAATCAAGGAGTGAAAGGCAATGGCAAGACCTTCCATCACTTATCTGAATATACAGTTTTCAGTTCAGTGCCTTCCATGTGTAAGTATCAATAGCCCATCCACCCCTCCTCCCATGTCTACCGCTGCACAAGGGAAAGGGGAGAGGGGGGGGGGGGCGAGTTGCAATCGTGTGTGTGTGTGTGTGTGCCTGTGTCTGTCCAGGCCATAACTTTTTTTTTAGATTTGAGCTTTTGTCATCAAATTTTCAACAAACCTTTATTGTGAGAATATGGAGAAAATAATTTAAAGTTGGGTCAACATGTGAAAGGGAAACGTCATAGTGATTATGAATATCCCTTATTGGCCCCACCACAGCACGTCAAGTGTGAGGCGCCCCATTTTTTGTATCACTTCCATGTTTTATTTATTTACCATTGAGCTTTGTGGTGTCTGGACAGGCCATAACATTTTTATTAAATGAGCTTTTGTCATCAAATCTTCAACAAACCTTTATTATGAGAATATGGAGAACAAAAATTAATAAAATGTACAATTTTTTTTTTTTTTAAACTGTCGTTTCGCCATTTAGTTTGAAAACAAAGCAAACGTGGACAAGCTTTGCATTTGGACATGCTCTCTAGTTGTTGTTTTTAATTGATTTAATTATCCATCAAAATACATTAGTATTTATTTGCTAGAAAATGTTTTTTTTGCCAAAACACACATCAGTTTCAAGTATTAGTAACACCAGGATTGTATAATGTACGACCTACAAAAATAAATAAATAATAAAAACGTTGATGATGATAAAATGAAGACAAACATTTTCAGCTCTCCTGAACATGAAAGCCTAGTTCTGAGTGACAAAGGTCAGAAAGGGCTGAAATAATAAAATATGAGATTTCCGTTAAGCTATGCTGTCACAATATGCTCGTGCTGTTGATCGAGTGCAGGCATGATTGGCCAAATGGCCTCCTCCTGTGTCAGAGTTCCTTGTATATAAAAGTTAATTTGGTGTTCAAGAGAGTTGCAGGATGGCTACTGTCTGGCTACAATAGGTAGCACTGGTCAGCCCAGCACTTAAAGTCCATCTTAAACAGATCACTGCTCTCACATCTCCTCTTCTCTTCACTCTCTCTCTCTTCCCCAGCTCCCCTGTGCCCATCCTTCTCCCTTCACTTCCTTTTCTCTATTTAGCCCTCTCTCACTGCGCATATGTAATAATTGGATGGTTCATTCTCACTTGGTAATTACAAACAGAACAGCAATATATGAAGAAGAGGGAGAGAAAAAAATTCATTGTTGAAGAGAACTCGGGCTGTATTTTAGGATCCTGCCCAACATTTTAGCTTTATTTATTATTATTATTGTTATTATTATTATTATTACTATTTAACCATTTATTATGATCGAAGTTTGAACCAAACTCTTGTGTTAATTTCATTGCTCAGTTTCTCATCTTGTGGTTGGGCAAAAAAGAAAAACAAACTGTGGCACATGTTCCACATCGATAATGTGTTGTTAAATTGAAGTGCCAGACCAAAAATGGCTACTAGATTAGGATGAGGTTAAAAAAAACCTTTTTTGACTTTCATTTAATCTCCGAGGAGTTTCCTAACCTGCTCGAGTGCATCCCTGCCATGTGCCGTTTGGACCCCAGAGCTGCTGAAGGCAGGTGGTGCTGTGCCATTGGTGGCAGTGGCCGATGCCACCACCATAGAGCGCCTGGTGGTGGATGAGGAGGGAGGGTGGCTCATCGCAGGTGCTCGAGACTCAATCTTCCTCCTTAATCCGAACAACATCAACCGAAAGCCAGTAAAGGTCCGACCACACCTATCCTGTGATTTCACTCCTGTTCTGCTATAGCCAGACTTCTCATGGTAGGAATGATATACATATGCACAAAGGCATAGGTGTATTTTAAAATGGTCGTCTACTTCAATTTAGTCTCCAAAAATGTTGAATTATAATCAAAGGATGTAGGTAAAGGTGAAGCTTCAGGTACAAATACTCCAAGTTGTTGATTATTTTGCCAAAAGATGATACTAATCCATCATTGTTGGATATTTTGATCTGGAGATTATGAGACGAGACATTTTGGCAACTCATGAATGAATAGCCATCAGCCATGGCTGCAGGACAAGTTTGAATCTTTGACTTCCTGCTTCACCGAAATTTCACTACCTGCAAACTTATTGATTCAAATTTCAAAATCTTCAGAATATAAACTATAAACGTACCCCTAAATGAGGAATTTCTATTAGAATTATCTTCATAAATACTTCAACATGGAGTTAATGAAAGACATGGATTAGATTAATTAGAAAGATACAATAGTTGCTGGAATGTGTCACGTGAGAAGAAATCCACACGTAATGAGGAATTTGATTTTTTTTTTATTCCGCATGGCTTTGAAGTGCCCTGGGAAGTTAGGGTTCCGTTTACTGCTGGAAACCAGCAGTTTACGGCTAGTTTACTGGAAGTAGTGCCCTGGCAAGCTGCCTCATCATCTGGCGCATAATGTTCGGTCCCTTTTTTGCCAGTTCACAACTAGAGCTGCACCGAGCATGCGATTCCAGGAGGCCCTTCTGAGGCCACTAGTTGGGACTGTTGGTGTAATATTTTGGGTATAAAAAGTAAATAAACTAGAAGAGCACTCAGTAGAGCACATACCGCCGCCACATAATGCCTGATCCATGAGAACATATCGGGCCCAATACATTTTTGAAATATCATGCTCTACAGCACTATATCGTTTTTGGTCCTGTCTCTCAATGGTGAAGAATCACTTTAAAAGTTAAATAAGTCTCGTATCCAGATTCGGATTCAGATCTTCACCAAAATCGAATGAATTTGTCTTTGCCACACAAACAACGTGTCCACCAAGTTTTATCCGAATCCGTCCCCAACTTTTTGAGATATCGTGCTATAAATCGTTTTTGGCCCTGTATCTCAATGGTGAAGAATCACTTTAAAAATTCTCGTAGTTCGATCCGGATCCGGATCTTCACCAAAATCTAATCATTTGGCCTTGTCACACTCCGAACCTGTTCAAAAAATTTCATCCGGATCCGTCCACAACTTTTTGAGATATCCTGTACACAAACAAACAAGAAAAAGATGTCATGCAGAGCACGATACTTGCAAAACCCACACCCCTCTGCATACCAAGACATACTCGAAGTGTCATGTTTTGGAAAACATCGTTTTGATGAAACCCGAGAGACACCTTTGAAGGAATTCCATGCATTTTATCAGCTTGTAGAACTCACCTGAGTTGGGTTACAGCCCTCACGATAAATAGTAGTGACATTTCCAGTTAACAGCAAGTATTTGAGCGACAAGCCTAGGTATGCCTGCCCATTCACCATAGCCCTGAATATAAATGGAATGCAGAAAAGATATTTAATCTCTACATGCACTGATCTTGCATCCAATCTTCCAACATGATATGGTGGAAGAGATGGTTGCACATTCGGGTGATTCTTCAAAACAAAGTTGTCTCAACATTGATATTGTGATAAATAAAAGGAATAGCCACAAGTTAAGATACATTCTGTGCCAACATTGTGGGGTTTTTTTGTTATCCATTTATCATTTGTATGCTCATAAGACATCGAGGCTAGACTTTGAACGTTTACCTGTTAAATGAGTTTAAATCTGTGATTTAACTGACATTTTTTTGGAGACTTCATCCTAAACAATACCAAATCATTACCGATTTAAATGCTGTGTATATGTATTGCAGTTGCCGTGGCATCCTTCGCACAAACAGTTTGAGCACTGTGTGTTGGCTGGCAAGGATGCAAAAGTAAGTGCACAAGAACAAACATGACACAAGGAAATGCAAAAGGCATTTATCTTCATCAAGCCCACATAATCACGCAAAGTAATGCTACAAAACACATCACTTATGTTTGTTGATCATGGCAACAATTTGAGATAAGAGGTGACGATGTACAGATTGAAATCATACATTTAATTGGGGGGGGTGGGGAGGAAGTTGGGTGTTCCATTCTCCTTTCATAAATTTAATTCATGTAATGCTATTACTCACTTTTTAACTTCTGAAATTTCGTTACTTCTGAAATAGTAGCACTGATCACATTTTTTTGGTAATGGCAACCCAACAACTCAGAAGTTGCATACTCAACTTTGATTTGTCCAGTCTCGTTTGAAACCATGACAGAATATGATCTGCAACTTAAATCCGTTGTTGGGCAGGTGTGTGCAATTTTACCTTTCCCAATCCTCGCACAATTATGCAAAGGGATATAAATTTCAATCACTAAGTTACCTTGAGGTTTTATTAATCAAGTGTTGTTGCAGCTAAATCGGCATTATCCTTCGTCAAACTTGTCTTTAACTCTTCCTTCTTTTGGAAGACAGTAAAAACTAGAGGGGGAGCACTCGGGAGAGTGCAAAACCTCCGCCGCCAATACTGCTGGGTCACTCAAGTGAACCTTATATCTATTCATTAAATATGACGTCAACAGTGCTGACAGTTATAGTTCTTTTCTCCAACATTTTTTTTTGGGGGGGGGGGGTTGGAAATCACTTAAAATATGTAGAAATGCAAAAAAAAGAAATCGAAATTTTGTTGAAAAAAAAGTTGCAAAAATTTTTTTTTTCTCTAACAATTTTTTTTTTGGGGGGGGGGGGGGGGGTTGGAAATCACGTAAAACATGTAGAAATGCAAAAAATAAAATTCAAATATTTTTTTCAAAATGGCTGCCATAGCGGCCATAGTGGATTTTGGACCAAGTCCAAAATGTAATGGCATGATCCTTGGACCATACCTAACCCCCCCACCAAGTTTCGTCGAAATCTGTCGAGGAGTTTTTCCGTAATACTGTTCACAAACAAACAAACAAACAAACACACAAACAAACAAACAAACAAACAGAAAGGGGTGAAAACAGTAACCTCCATCCATCTTCGAAGATGGCGGAGGTTAACTAGAACGGCACTCGGTAGAGCGAATACCTCCACCAGGCTGAGCAGTTTGCGTTTGGTAGCCATCTGATACGCCGAATCTGCATCCGGACATTAACCAAAATCGAATCGGCTTGTTCTTGCAACTGCTAAACTCATCCACATAGATTTGTCATCATCCCTCCACAACTTTTTTTTTAAAATATCATGCAATATATAATTTTTGGCCCCGATCTCTCAATGGTGAAGAATTCTCGGATCTGCATCTGGATCTTCACCAAAATCGAATTGATTCGTCCTTGTCACACACCCAACCTGTCCACCAAGTTTCATCCGAATCCGTCAGTAACTTTTTGATGTATCCTGCTCACAAACTGACAAACAAGCAGACAGACAAGTGTGAATACATAACCTCCATCCACCTTCGGTGGCGTAGGTAATAAAATACCAAGTGATGTACAGACTGAGTCTTTCTCTAATGATAGATATAGAGCAATATGGAAGTTCATACTATATTATATGGTGTGTTTGAGCTGGAGTATGTGTGTGTGTGTGTGTGTGTGTGTGACAGACGGAGTGCGCCAACTTTGTCAGGGTTGTAGAAACGGTCAACACAACGCATATGTATGTCTGTGGTACTGGAGCTTACGATCCCACATGTGCCTTCCTGGACACCAGGATAACAGCACGGGTAGGTTACATTACGCATTACAGAGTATACCGATCCTGATATGAAAATGCAGGGCAGACGATTATTATTTATTCGTACACCGGCAGATTTAAATGGCATGTCATTCTGCAAGCTCATATTTACCCTCTGTGATGGAAATGGCAGAGATATTTCTGACTCCAAAACCTGATGGAAGCAGTTTGATCAACTTTGAGTTTGGGTGTGTAAAAGAGCATAATGCGCACAAGTAAAATGAATTCCTCTATGAGACTGAACTTGTGTTTGTATGAATCCACGGATTGTGACCTCGAAGTTGTGTGACTTGAAACACAATAAGCGATACGCTTTATTCCCTTCTGAAGAAATGCTATCTCTGCCTGACAGTCATTGTTACGGTTAAGACAACCCAAAAAGCAGGCCTCGTCTACAAAATTGTTTTTCTCAGCTTGAAGTTGATCGTTCTTACAAAGTATAAACTTACAGCTGTGCAAACCACAAGCCTTTTCCACAAATGGTTGTGTCAGACGAGTGGGAGGTCTGCAGAATGTATTGTAAAATATTGTTAATGTGGAATGTGTGACAGACCATGACATGTCTTGCAGGCAGTGACTGGTCCTCCTAGTCTGGTCCACTTCG
This sequence comes from Eptatretus atami, assembly GCA_035128595.1. Classification (NCBI taxonomy): domain Eukaryota; kingdom Metazoa; phylum Chordata; class Myxini; order Myxiniformes; family Myxinidae; genus Eptatretus; species Eptatretus atami. Next base: position 25,472,498 of record CM068961.1, on the reverse strand, counting down.
AGTCTGGCAAAGGTCGATGCCCATATGGTCCCCGGCAGACCCTGGCTACTGTCATTGCGGGTGTGGTACCAATACAAAGTTTCTCCTGTTCAAGTGCAACACCATAAAAATCCAGCTTTCCCCTTGTTTTAGCATTCTCGTATATAAAGTGTTTGCTCATTTTTTAAAAAGCATTTCAAATCCTTTCCAGCAAGAAACGTTTTATTCATTTTGATTAAGTTTCTGGCAAATACAATGTTTGCTTAATTTTCCAAGTTCATCGTGTGTTCTCTGGCATTTCAACAAGTTTTATTTTGTACATCTCTACCTTTCATATTTTTCATAATCATAACGTTTTTTTGCCCTGTTATTTATTTATTTTTTATATTGCTTCCTCCCCCACTTTGTAAATGTATGGTTAGTCACAAAAATGTACCCGGTTTTAATTGCTTCTTAAATCTGTTAATTTTTTTAATGCAAGATCCTATAATTTATATAATACATAAAGGTACTCATAAAGTTTAATTTGACTAAAACAATTGTTCGAAATGTCCTCCTCTAAGTTATGCACATTTACAGGTACGTATGGAATAGTTTCTGACTACACAGACTGGTGCATTTCATGTAACACCCTGGAACTAACCCTCGTTACAGCATCTTTGAGTTCAGGAATGTTCAATGGGTTCTCTTTAAAAACATTTCCCTTAACTAAATCGAAAGGTGAGAGGCCAGGACATCTTGGAAGCCAAGGAAATCCAGATTGGTGGGATATTAATCTTCCAGGAACGTGAGTGTTGAGTCACTGCATGGACAAGCGAGCTGTATGCGCAGTTGCTTCATCCTGTTGAAACCAAGCACGAGGAACATATCTCACACGACTCCAGAAATATGTGTACAACATGTGTACGTAATGTTCCGTAATATTCACAGCCACCTCTTCCTCGGTATCCTGATCTTCAAAAAAGTATGGACCAGAAATCCAATGACAACTGAGATCACACCGTATCATTTTTGGAGAGAGGAGATGTAACTCAACAAAGTGGGCTGGTGTATCCACGCCCCAAACACCGACAATTCTGTTTGTTTACCATTCAAGTAAAGATGACATTCGTTACTGAATATAATGTCGTCTGTTGGTTCCTGCTTGATCAATAATCCTATTGAATCACACAAAAAATAATAATGTTAATGGCTTGTCATCTGAGGTTAACTGCTGCAATCAATCTAATATTGTAAGGAAAACCCTTCAGATCAGACTTTTAACTTTCTCATGACACTGCTACGAGAAACTCCCATCTATGGAGATATTAAAACAAATTTAATCAGGTACATTTTTGTGGCTCACCCTGTATAAATGAAGGCATATTATGTAGTTTTCTCTGTGCAAATACAAAAATTTCCATCTGCATATTCTGTATATTATGTCATAAGTGAGAGTAATAGTAATTATAACCCTGAAAAATACCTCAGATAAGCAGGAGGAGCTCAACATGCTTCAGAAATGGGAAAGATGAGACAGAGTATACAAAGGAACTTTAACAGAAGAGAGAAGGAATGCAAGTGGTTGGTAAAGAGAGATTGTGAAAAACATATCAGGACGGATTGAAATGAAGAACACGTGCTGGCCCTCTTGTCCTTTAAAAAAAAAAAATAGATATCAAGGCTTATGGAAGAGCAGCACAATGGAGTATAGAAGATAGTAGACAAGCCAACAATAAAGCCGATCGAAACATTGACAAACGGCACGATTCTCTCAAATGAAGTATGGAGGTCGTGAATCGGAATTATGGTGAGAGAATTACAGGAGTGTGGATAAGATAGGAAAGCAAGAGAGGCAGAGGATTCGTGAGAATATAAAGGATACCAGAGAGTTGGTGTCAAAGCCACCCAATGCTCGCCTGTTTATACATTTATCATTTTTAAAAGACTAAGTCTAATAATATTTTTTATAAAGCATTGCAGTGAAGTTTGATCCAAATAATTTTAAAGCAATATATGTATTTGTATATTGTAATCAGTAAAAAAAATAGTGTGGTAGATAAAAACATTAGAAAGGAAATAACTTTAACGTTGATGTGCTAAAAAAAGTTAAGTTCAAAACAGGTCAAAAATTTTAAAAATTTGAAATTATTTTTAATTTCAACTTTACTACATCAATAATATACCCCGAAGGAACCTCCATGCCTAATATCAGCATCCTAGTTCACATATTAAATGAATGGCAAGCTTCTAAATAACTTGCACCAAAAACTTTAACATTTTCACGCTCCACTGCTGACGCTCACGCTCACGCCGGGGGTATCGCTATAGCTCTCTGTTCTTCGAACAGGCGAGCTAATAAGACATGTTATGAACAATTTATTGGATTCATTGCATGCTCATCAAAATTTTTATTGCAACATTTCCTCAAAATCACTACAGTAATTAAAGAAAGATGACATTTAATTTTGTTTTACCACCTTTTAATAATTCTAAAGTAATGTGAAAACACATCGAAGTCGTGTTTCAACCGCCGACATGTTTCAACCGCCATCATCATTCAACCGTACATCCATCATGTAAATGCTACAACACAACTAATTTTCATACATGTACACATGTGTTAATGACTATGATTATACAGTAGAACCTCTTTTATCTGGACATCCAAATAACAGAAGACCCATTATCTGGAAAAAACAAAATAATGGCCAGAAAAAAAAAACATGCATTTATTTTTTTATCCCCGAGGTCACTTTGCATGACTTTTACGCTTTCTGAAGTTGTTGATGGCATTTTTAGCAGTCACGTGTGGCCCTTTAGACTCGCATGCAAAAATATCTGGAAACAATTGGATGTTTTATTGTTTTTTTTAAAGAGTTATTTGTTGAAACGCTTCATCATCGAACGCAGCCAATCCGAGCAGAGCCCGATTGGGTTTTGTGGCCAACCCGGTCGACACAACATCACGAGTTGCTCTTCCAAAAGCCAAACATGTTTATCGAATACCTTAAGTCCATTGAAAATTGCTATTTGAAATGTTAACTTGAGGTAACAGACACAGAAAGTCCTTTAATGAAAAGGTAGATCAATGAACGAAGCAGAGACAGAAATGCAGATTTCAGTGAAAATCCCGGAAATAATTGTGGGTTCCAATCCGGTCGAGTTCGGGTTTTCACATCCGTTCTCATACATACACATAATTTCCAGTGGCTGCATCGGGCGAGTCCAAATACAAGGAGAATGAAAGGGATGAGGCGATGGGGGTGGGGGACGTCGAGGGGGGAGAGTATCAAATTCCAAAGAGGGATTATATAATCACAATACACATCATTCTCAGATGTATGTGACATCCCCATGTTTTATGTCATGTTGACATGAATAACTCAGCCAGCACTCGGTACAAAGCAAACCATCACCAGGCTGAACAGTTTGTGTTTTGTATCCACTGACCGGCCGGATATAAATCAGGACCTGAACCAAAATCTAACCGCCTTGTTCTTCTCACCTACCCAAAACATCCACCAAGTTTAGTGACAACCCGCCCATAATTTTTTGAGATATTGTGCTTTACTGTATATCGTTTTTGGCCCCACATCTCAATGATGAAGAATCACTTAAAAATTGTCATATCCGGATCCGGATTCGGATCTTCACCAAAATCGAATCAATTTGTCCTTGTCACACACCCAACCTGTCCACCAAGTTTCATTTGAATATGTCCATAACGTTTTGCGATATCCTTCTGACAAACAAATAGACAAACACGGGTGAAAACACAAACCCCATCCACCTTCGGTGGCAGAGGTAATTATACAAACAGATTGAACTACATTGCACTCGTTTATTTTTACACGTCCTACATGGCGCCTGTCCAGAGTGTCAATAGTCAAGGGGGATTTGAACTCAGGATCCTAGGATCCCAAGCCCACCACCCTAACCATCAAGCCAACACCTGGCATGATGGACAACTGTACTAGGATCCCAAGCCCACCACCATCCATCCATCCATCGGGACCATACTCTGTACAGAGCGTTGGTGCTGCTTAAGCAGCCTCCTTGGCTATTGGACACAATCCTGGATGGGCCACCACTCCGACACAGTATACCAGCATGCTGGCACTCATTTTGCCGACCTCAGAAGGATGACAGGCAGAGTCAACCCCACCTGGTATTAATTCAACAGCCGAGTGGGATTTGAACTCAGGATCCTGGGATCCCAAGCCCACCACCCTAATGACAAAGCCAACACCAGGCATCATGGACAACTGTATGTCGCTTTATCACATATAACAGGATTTCATGGCATCACTTACTGTGGCGGTTAACAGTATCATATATTTGCCAAAAAATATCGTTCTCCCAGCAGCACTACTGTAACACACCAACAATTCAAACAATCTCAGCTTTGAAGTTAAATACACCAAACATCAACAATTTCATCTTCTGAAGGCCACGTCCACATCAACATTGATCCCGTCACAACATTAATAAACGGAAACCTTCATCCTGACTCCGAGGCACAACAGGGTCAGTAATATGTCAACATCAGAAACCTGATGTGTATCAATAAGTAATCACATTCATGATTAACTCATTGCCATTTCACCGGGTCCCTTCGCTAGTTGACGTTTTTTTTCTTTTAAAGACTGAAAACCAAAGGCAGGATAACAATGGTAAACAATTGGTGTTTACTTGGATTGGGTCTGGGCCATGAAACAGTTGTGCGAAAGAGCTGTCCTATTAATCTGAGAATGAAGAATCATGAAAAGATATGATTTAGTCAAGCTTGTGTTTAATAATATCAGTCAGTGGCACGATTTCAACAAAATCTAATTGTTAAGAAACAGGCAGCAGATGAGTCAGGCTAAACGAGAGAAGCATGTAGTAACGTCTATTCGATTTGAGGCAGTGGTTCCGATTTGAAGAAATTTTAAGTGTTATGAGGGGTATAAGCGGAAAGTTGAAAAGCTTTTACACATTCAACGTTTATCAAATAACGGAGGAAGTGCAAATGCTTTTGTGATGTTGGATTCCTATTTCCCGTACCTGGCAATGCAACTGAAGACCTGTTGGCCAAAAGCACGGGGCTCAAAACTTGAGACTTTACTTTAAAGGAATTATTTGCACATATTTTAAGAGCAAGTTCATCATGAAGCTGTGTCAACAGCGCTTTCGTTGTTATGCCGTGAGTATAATGATTGTACATTCCCGGTGTGAAAGTGTTTTTAGACAAGTAGAATACTCATTATGATGGACACGAGCCCATCGAAGCATGACAGTAATTTGTTTGTGATCAAACTCAAGTCACAAATTATATAGCCTAAATAGCGTAATTGAGTAGTATGGGTGTTTGTACCAAATCTGGAGGGGCACAAGTTTGAATTTGTCAGATTTACATTTGTTAATCATGTTATTACTGTTTTTGGCTCTTATATAACATGTTATGGGACAATTTCAATTAATAGGATGAAAATATACTCGTGTAATTCCTATAATATTGGAAGAACAGCCGGTTTCCACGATTTGACTCTGCGTATAGCCATCTCCAGTTGCTATTTGCCAGAGGAAATGCAATGTTTTTAGTATGGGTCCGAGAGGAATGTCAGAGCTAGTATGCCAGAGGAAATGCAATGTATGTACAGTCGAGGCTTGTGGAAGAGCTAGAATGAGTACACTGAATGGGTCAGGACATAACAGGACAAAAGGAACAGCAGAGAGAGAGGGGTGAAACACCAACAGCAGAGATGAAGGCCAACATGCAGGGGCAGACTTGGACAAACAATGGG
>CM068961.1:25444784-25466741 GCA_035128595.1 Eptatretus atami | reverse complement strand
GGATGCATGCGGTGGACAAGATGGATATCAAAGACAGATGAACATAAATGTGTTGAAATCATCACATTATTCCCTTTTGTTTGGCGTTACATGAGAAAGCATAATCTCATGTCCTGTATGCATTGCCATATTCTTGACCAAAGTGAGCATATGCTTCACAAGTGTCATGAATCACACCATGCTGCTCAATTAATGGATAAATCTCAATTGTAGTGAAAACAAAAACGAGAGTAAAGAATTTGGTGAGGGCCCTGTCACACCTTGACGTTTTAACCACAATTGGCAAAACGTATAAAAATGTATGTAAAACTTGGCGTACGCTGAAATTTGATCTTTTTTTTAAGTTTGGGCGTATTCTAACGTGTTGGTCGTATGCATAACTATTAGTAACGGGCACAGAACGTTTCGTTGTGTTATTGATAACTTTTACCAACGAATGCTTAGCCTGTTGTCGGCGTTCACAACCTATGCCCAACGATAGTTTAACTTACGCATAGCTGCGCTAAAGTATCGCCGGCGAACTCGTGGCGTAGCCTGTTAAGAACCTGCCGCACGCCGATTTAAATCATAACCGCCTGAAATTTGAAGTGTCAACATCGCAGTCACACCTTGACGATTTTGCCAGCGTATGCCGGCCTATGAAAAATGTGTCTAAAACGCTAGGCCACGTCGAAACGGTATAGGTAAGTTGTGTATACGATAAGAGTAGGCTGGAAAACAATGAAGTAGCTGTCATTTACGTGGTACGTGTAATACGTCGTGAAATTTCAAGCATGCTGAAAATTTTACGACACTGGCGTATGCTAACACGTCGTGCGTTATATGTCCTGCACGTGGATGTACACAGCGAACTTACTTGTAGTACATAGTCGAAAGTCAAGGTAATTTACCTACCGCACCTATTTACCATGGGTAACGTCCTTTAACTATGAGTAGCGTGCTCTGAACCTATGTTTAACGTGCTTGAAACCTATGAGTAACGTGCATTGAACCTATTTGTAACTTGCCTTGACAATGACTACGTGCTATGAACCTATGAGTAACGTGCGTTTAACCTATGTGTAGCATGCTTTGAACCTAAGTATACGTGCTAACTGACATGCTATGAACCTATGTGTAACGTATCTCAAACGCACATTGTCGTATGTAGACGAATTAGATTGACTCTTCCGGACGACCACAGCACTTACTGAACGCGTTTCTAATTACATCTACCGTTAATGGCGTATTGGCAGCTTAAGGGGAATTGGTATATACAAATGGGCTTCACAAGAGGAACCCATCATTGTTCCAGACTCCATGTTGAGTAGATGTCAATGCCAGTAGTATCAGTAGTATAATACTATTAGCAGTAGTTGGTGTGCGTGACAGTAGTAATAGTAGTAGTGTTGTAGTAGTAGCATTGGTAGTAGTAGTAGTAGTGTAGTAGTATGTCTATGTCAGTAGTAGTAGAGTAGTAGTAGTATGTCTGTCAGTAGTAGTATTAGTAGTAGTAGTATGTCTATGTCAGTAGTAGTAGTAGTATAGTATAGTAGATGTCTATGTCAGTAGTAGTAGTAGTAGTATGTCTATGTCAGTAGTAGTAGTAGTAGTGTAGTTGTAGTAGTATTGGTAGTAGTAGTAGTCCATGTCAGTAGTAGTAGGTGAGCGTGATGGGGAGGGTGTGGTGATGATGGATCCTCTTATCGTCCAGAATAGGAGACTACTTTGCACCATGTTCGATGTTCTTTTCGGCAAATTTTTTTCCTCATTCCCACGATGAAATATTTCTTTGTTTTACTTTTTAAAGTATTAAAAACGACTTTGACAAATGCATAATGTACTAGTAATGAACACAGAACGCTTCGATAACTTATACATAAGTATACCAACGATTGTTTATCGTGTTTTAGGTGTCCACAACCTATGCCCAACGATAGTCTAGCGTATGCATAGCGTAATAATTCCCAAGCACGTTATTCATAGGTTATAAATAAGTCACGGGTACCTAAACATTACTTTGATGTGTTTCGACGTATGAGGAACTTTCAAGTAGCTGTTTGCGAAGTGTGAACAACGTTCGTGTAGCGTGCTTACAAAACGTTACTCATAGGTTAGAAATAAGTTTCGGGTACGCGAATGTTACCTCTACGTGTTCGACTTATGAGTAACATACAATTAACGTGTGTCAACGATCGCATAACGTGCCTACAACTTATGGCCAGCGTAGCGGAACGTGTGAGCCAAACGCCGAGTACGTCGTAAAATTTCAAGCATGCAAAATTTTTTGGACAACCAAAAAGTACAACGTTTTAAACCAGCGTAATACGACCTATGGTAGTGTTTTTCAGCGTGCACCAACGTACACAAAACGTACCCATAACGTATTCAACGTGTGCCAGCGTTTTAGACAAATTTTCATAAATCGTATACGCTGGCTAAATCGTCAAGGTGTGACAGCCCCTTTAGTGTTTGCTCCATGAGCATTCAGAATCACAGCAACAGGATTATCTGGCATCGTTACGTGCAGCAGTATTAGCACTGCAAGACTTATTGAACAATGACAACGATGCTCCAAAGATGAAATGAACATTTCACTAGCTCCTTCAACAGTCATCCTTAACAATAACCATGACATACTGTACTTAATTAATTGTCCCAAGTGGGACAGACGCTCATCTCCCGATAGAGGGCGGTCGTAGTCGGGCTGCATGACGTGACAAGGAGGGTCTTAGGGTTCTAAGGGGTTCCAAGGATCTTAGGGGTCTTAAGGTTCTAAAGGGTCTTGAAGGGTTTTAGGATTCTAAACAGACTTAGGATTCTCAGGGGTCTTGAGGATCTTAGGGGCATTAAGGGTCTAAAATGTCTATAGGGTCTTAAGGGGTCTTTAGGAGTCTAAAAGGGTCCAAGGGTTGAAAGGGTCTTAGAAGGACTACAAGAGTAACAGGAATAAAAGAGACTAAAAATCCCTGAGAAGGACTGTCCCCCTTCTGCCTCCCCCCCCCCACTTTCTTTCCCATTCTTCAAAACAAGAGGGCATTAATGACATTATAAAGAGGTTAAAATTTAATTAAGAGATTGAATTAAATAATTATTAAGATCAAATTAAATTAAGAGGATTAAGAGGTTATATCACGAGGAAACATCGATGACGGAATCTCGCGATATGTGATGGACGTACAAACTTAGATTACATTGTGAATTAATTAGCTAATTATCTCACCACCTGGTTGGAAATTTAAAAAGGGCTCCATTAGTTTTTGTGTTTCGATGTCATGAATCATCAAACAGAGTTTCAAAATGATCCACTTGGCCGAGTAGGGGATCATCCAAAATCCGATCAAAAATCATCCGATCATCCAAAATGATCAAATGATCCTCAAAGGAGTAGGGGGGGGAAGTTAATGGACCCATGGAAGGAAGGAAGGACTGACTGACTGACTGACTGTCTGTCTGTCTGTCTGGCTATCTGAAGGACATCGTTATGGCTTTAACACCTCTTTTCGACTACATTGTAGATGAGCTAAAAAAAAAAAAGGTAGTAAGAGAACGTCACTCGGGAGAGCACATCCCTCGCTAGGCTGAACAGTTGATGTTTTATATCCCATTTATGGGCTGGATCTGCATTCGTACCTGAACCAAAAACGAATTAGCTTGTTCTTGTCACCTACCCAAACTGTCCACCAAGTTTCATCCAAAACTGTCCATAACTTTTTGAGATATCCTGCTCACAGACAGACAGACAAACAGGGGTGAAAACATAACCTCCGTCCACGTTTGTTGGCGGAGGTAATTACATGCAAATATTTGACATGGCAACCACAACTAAAACACGAAGACTAAAGTTATAATTACTCTGCTTAATTAGTATCTATACTACAAGAGTGTGTGTGTGTGTGTGTGTGTGTGTGTGTGTGTGCCATTTTTTCTCAGAGATGGCCAAACGGATCTTCGTCAAACTTTCAGAGGTTCATCAGTGAGTGTTATAGGCAAAAAAAAATTTTTTAATTCCAAAATAAGAAAATTTGGATAATTAAAAAAAGAAAAGAAAAAAACTGTTTAAAGTGCCTAAGCCTTTGTAGCTATGTGACAGGTAATATTAAATGATGCCCGACCCCATTCTTAGTGGGTGCAGGGGAGTGTTTTCAGCCTTCACAAAAAAAAAATAGAAAAAAAAAAACAAAATTTGATTTCTTTGAAATGCCTACAGGATTAGAACAGGCCCAGACAACATCGATACCCTACTAGTTATTAATAATAACAGTAATAATTGCTATTCATTGTGTTGTGCCTGTGACCTACTTAATACTTTATTTCAAAGGAAATGGCAATTTTCAGAGGTTTTCGTTACCACGATCATGAGTGATAAAGTTCAGCCACTGTAACATTACAAGATAAAGTGAAGAAATGTATGGATGAACTGGGTACCAAATATTGATATTAACAGGTAGAGAACTCTATGCGGCGACAACATCCGACTTCATGGCTGCAGATCCTGGTCTTTTTCGAAGCATGCCAGGCACACACAGCCGACCATCTCTTCGCTCTGAGCCACAAGAAGCAAGTTGGCTGAATGGTACGCTAACCAGCATGCATGACTTAAAAAACAAAAACTACATTATTGATTCCTAGTCTTTAATGCAATTTGGTTTATGCATGAGTAATTCACTAATGTTTGCCAAACTATTCATACCAATCGGGTAGTTTTTACTTATCAGCTTATATTTCATGGTTTTCCAACCACATTGCTCTTTGATCCCATAACCAATGGCCCTTCATCCTCCAGAACCACAGTTTGTGGCAGCGTTTGAGGTTCCTGAAAGCTTGGACCCTGCGGAGGACAAGGTATATATATTCTTCAGCGAGCGAGCATGGGGGGCATCAGGTGGAGAAAAACATGCTCTATATGCTCGTGTTGCGAGAGTCTGTAAGGTGAGTCCTATAGTCAAATCGTATTTGCAAACACAAATTCAAAACTTGAAGTGAGTGTTCCCTCTGTACAATGACAGATAGAAGTTCATGGTTGGAAGGAATAACTTTTTTAGTCACCTTGGATTTCAATTTTTTCAGTTGAGTCAACTGATTTCTGAGTTTTAGGAAGAAATCATTCCTACATTTAAAATAAAAGTGCAACTGACATGAAAAATAACGATGTAATCGACATAAATTATATTCCAAACTGGCAGAGTACCCACTCTCCAGGTGGGTGGAGTTTGCACTTTGCTTGTTGAAGAAAGGTATAATCCAATTATGAAATAGCACATAATACAGTTGCTTGTGGAACCTCTAATCCATCCATCCATTGGGACCATACTCTGTGCAGAGCGTTGGTGCTGCCTAAGCAGTCTCCTTGGCTATTGGGCACAATCCTGGACGGGTCGCCACTCCGACACAGGATACCAGCAAGCTGGCACTCATTTTGCCAACCTTGGAAGGATGACAGGCAGAGTCAACCCCACCTGGTATTAATTCAACAGCCAAAGGGGATTTGAACTCAGGATCCTCGGATCCCAAGCACACCACCCAAACCATTAAGCCAACACCAAACATATGACCTCTAATGAAGGGGAGAGAATTCTATTTTGCTCATGCATGTGTAATAGGAGTTTCCTATCCTATCTATGGTCCTTTTAGTTGGTCTTGCAGTTACTGGACAAAGTGATGGGACTGGTCCGCCACAATGGAGAAATAACACAAATAATAACACCTATGACAAAGAAATCCGAAAAATAAGAAAAGTAATTCAAAAAAAAATAATTAAATATTAAAATTTTGGAAATTTTTCTGAAAAATATTTTGTGGAAAACCTAATTAGGGACTCCCTGTGAGTATATCCTGAAAATTTGGTGGCGATTGGCCCAAGAGTCTCAGTGTAGTTACCGGACATACAGACGAAGTCATACATCCAGACACAGACGGCTCTGTTTTATCGTCTAAAAAAAGCTAAAGTATGGATAAATTGTCGTGCTGAAAATAGATTCCAAAAACGTTCAAATTATGGTTAAACAAACGAAATATGCACTTTTGGAGACCACATGTTCCATGTATTTTTCACTGCACGCCCACCACGATTGACATCATGGAAGAGAACACATTGCCTTTCTGTCCCCTTTTAAGCTATGGAAGAAAGTGAGGAAATTGTTTTGGTGTCTTGCTCCAAGAGATGAACAACCAAAATTGTCTGATTCACAAACGTTTCTTTAAATGTTGGATAATATTGTAAACAATGAGCGTGCAGTCCAATGAAACAGTGTACAGTTGATAATAATAAGACTATCAATTTCATCCTAACTTCTTCCACACTTCACAGAATGACAATGGTGGGCAGCACAGCCTTGTAAACAAATGGACAACGTTCCTGAAAGCACGGCTCATGTGCTCTGTCCCAGGACCTGATGGAGTCCACACACACTTCGACCTACTTCGTGAGTTACACCTCTTACACTGGGTAATCTCAAACCTTACTCACAAGTTCAACATTCAAATTTGTAGAAAAATCAGTTCACGTACAAATTATGTAACTCTCTAAAATATAATTACAAACTAGTTCACAAATTAATTCTTTCAACATCTTGTTCATATGTAATAATTGCCATTGGTATCCTGATACCATGACCAATTATTGTACACACACAGGTCAAAATCCCACTTTCTGCAGGTCTGTTCAGCCTGTAAAGAACATGAAACATCAACAGGTTTCTTGTTTTTATCACAGTGTCATAAGGCTCATGGAAGAGCTTGCACATACAAAGGCGTAGGGAGAAGAACTACCATAACCCTAACCCTTATTTTTGCACTAATTTCTTCAGGTTGGCTCAGATTTGACATTCCTACCACTTTCTGTACTCACAGCAGTCCCCTTCACACTGTGATATGATTGTGTTTTTTTTCTCGAAAAAAACATCAAATATGAAAAACCCTAATCGTAACTCCAACAGCTTGGAAACCGCGGTCGTTTTGATTCCTGACATGTTATGGCACTCAGATTTTAACACATACTCAGGGTAGCATCCCAAATTTCGAGGTTCTATCTCAAATAATAATGGAGACCTGAAAGGCGTAATCTTACCCAATCAGAAGTGAGATACAATTGCTTATTTCTCATTGTTTTTTTTTTAAAAAAATGTAAATTAACAACGAGCTTGTTGATATGAATATACAAATAATCATCTTTTTTCGTGTTTACAAGTACAGCGATGTAAAGCATGTTACTATGTTTATTAAACATATTTTTTTCAACTTAGTTTACATTAAGAAAGATTGCTTAAGGAAATGCATAGATGACTCGTTCGCAGTTTCTTTTTACACTCCAAAACATCATTCTTATTACTATATATTGAAAATGTACCTTATTTTTGTGTAGTACTTAGAACTAAAGTGTTGATAGCATTTAAACTTAAGCCCTTTAGTGTTTAGGTTTAAAGTGATTCAGCAAATCATTAAAAGTGCTCTTTGAAAGAACAGAATGTGTTTTGGATCACGCGCCATTACACGAAGGCACGACGTTCGTGTTTAATATCTCCGAAAATCTGGAACATCGGTTGGAGTTATTTTCATTTCCCTCTGCCCAGGATTGTTTAATTCTGTCCGTTAATCCTTCATAATAACCTTTTTCACGGTTGCACGGTACGAGCGTTTTTGCGGGAAACCAATTAGGCCTGGTTACTGTGCGTGCGGGTTTCTTGCTGCTGTGCACTAAAAGTTTTATTGAACACTTTTTATTTCTACTGTTCCCCTAAAGTTTTGCTAAACTCTAAATTTTGCCGGACTCAAGCCTGACTCGAGCCAGAATTGGGCCGAGTCCAAGTTCTTGGAATTCAGAGTCCGAGTCCGAGTCCTGAAGAGTCGAGTGTGAGTCCGAGTCTCCCAAAAAGTGGACTCGAGTCCTCCATCACTGAGATGTAGGCGTACTTTAAACATGGCCTGGACTCCTAGCATGACAAGCCATGCTCCCATAGAAGAATGCCAAACAAATCAATCTTTCCAAACATGTACAAGTCAAGGATGAGCAAATGTTGACGTGGAAATCCAAATTTGGTCGTAGAAAAAAAAATGATGACTCGACTCAATCAAATTTCAATGGGCCAATAGCTACATTGAGAAAACTTGGGGTGTGGATTAAAATGCTACCGATGAAAAAGAAGCTTCACCTAAAAGTAACCTGAACTGGACAAGAAAAAAAAACAACCTCTTAAGACGAGGTGCAGTGATCCTAAAAACCACCACACACGAGCCGACGCAACGCAACAAGACGGTCTGCGAAAGGTTTGTCTGTGAAAGTCTGATAATCATGTAATATGCAGCGGTTGATGACCATCACCAACAAGGTTTTCAGGCGTGTTGGCAATCGTTATGAAAGTTGAACATGTTCAACTTTTACGACGAGCCATCGGCAACAGTCGTGCATCGTCGTGTAGTGTGTGACAGTGCAATGTATTAACCAGTTAAACTTCCACTTTCACTGACTTCAGGCCACAGCATCAAAGAGCGAACTTGAAGGCCAAAAAGATATCATGAAAATTCAATGCAGTAGCCTGAGCGTGACCCGTTTCCTTCAGTATTTAGCAAACGTTCAGCACCAATAAAATAGTGCCATTCTTAGTACATTGTGTTATAAAACCTTTTAATGACAAAATCCACAAGCTCCTTAAAAGAGTGTTTGATGCATCGGGGTGGGGAAACATATGAACCAGTGACCCATGTAATGTGCAGCAGTTGACGACGATCATCAACAAGGTTTTCACGTGTGTCATTACAAGCGAAGACCCTTAGCTTGTACATTACCTGATAAATAAAGGATTCTATGTGGGCAATTTTTGGCCTCACTCCAGGCTGCAGGGCTCATCAGGTAGAGGAATTTGGTATTCAGAGGGGCGTTCAAACCAGTGATTCATAGCCTATACACCTCCCAGATAAATGACTGGCTCTACACCCCGAGTCCGTGACAGACTGGTGACAGTTCCTTGGGTTTAAACAAGCATCGGTATACAACAACAGTGCATGCATCATCACTTAATAAAAATATTACATATTTGGTTATGGAGGGATGGCTGTTGGAGCGGGACAACGCGATAAAGGGCGAATAAAATCCTTACAAATCCTGAATTTTTTTCCAATTTTGCTTCAGTCAAGTGTTAAACAACCCCAGTGACTCCCGAAATAGTTACCAAATATCGAAAATATGTTAATAATCATCGAATAAGATGTGCAGCAAGCAAATTGCTGAATGTTCATCGAGCCGGCCTTCTCTCCACCCAGGGCTTTACCCACAGCCGCTTCTTACTCCTGGCATGCCGTCAACGACGTACCAACACATGTGCCAAAGCAGGAGTGTTCAGAGCTTTCATCCTTCTCATCGTCTCCCCGCATATCTTCTTAGCCACCATTTTGTTTTCCATAGTGTGCATCAGTCTTTGTCATGACAAAATTGGACAAGATTCGTCTCCTATTGTGGTCTTGTTGCATCGCGTCGGTGAACATCTGCTAGTATGTGGTGGGCTTAAGGCAGCAGTACGGCATCATTTCACTCAACAGACTGTCAAATCTATTAAAAACCACTGATTAGCATTAATTACCAATGAGAAATGTACTGAACTACCAAAAGAAAATAATTACTAAATCAATTGCCAATAACCATCACTGAGTACTCAACCAGGTAACTATACAAACATCACTAACTAGTTAAATAACCAATGAATGAGTAAGCCATACAATTACTCGGTGCCATCTGCTCATTTGCTATTTATAACACAAACTGGTGAGAAGTGATGCATTAATCGTTAATTACATACATTCATTGCCATCAGTAATGAAGGATATGGAAGATTCAGGATTTAATTTATTTTTTTTTTTACATTGTGTTGGATTGTTGGTAATGCACAAATTGTGATTAAAGTGTAGATTCCAAAATAAAATAATCTTGAGGTTGAATGTTGTGGCAAACTGTATAATGAGCATAATTATTGCTTAATGTGAAAAGCAGAAGACATCGACAACTTAAACTAGATATTGTCAAAGGAGAAAGGCTCAGGCTGATGCTTCGATCTCTGAGTGGTCATCATTAAAGACTAAAGTGTGTCAGGTCATAACTTGTACTTTTGAAGGGGGTGAGGCAGCATGGAACTGTGGTGAAAAGATTTCTTTAACCATTGCACCAACTCCATTATTGTCTGAAATGATGTTCCATGTAGTCTTGCACTCAAGGCCACCAATCATGACAGACACTTTCATCTGCAAAATGTGTGTGTCTGTACATTTGTATTTCCAGGTGATGTGTATATCCTTCAGACAAAGGACAAGCACAATCCTGTCTTTTATGGACTTTTCTCCATGACCAGGTACCACCAAGAAACAACTAGCAAAATCTGCCGCTGTATAACATGATAATATCATACTAGAGTGAAGTCGATGATGTACCATCACAAATCCCCACGCATCCCACCTAAAGCAAAGCTTGAAGATGGCAAAACGTTCCACCAGGAATGACCAAATATCAAATTTTGAGTTTAAAATGTTTTCCCGTTTTGACCCCAGTGACTTCAAGTCTCCACCCCTGAACCGGTGGTCAAATCCAAAAAATCCTTACACATTTCATGCATCCCCCAGTGTTGATTGCATATGCAAAGTTTCATTTTAAAATGTTTTAAAATGTGCCCGAAATTGCATTTTTTGGTAATTGACCTTTTGACCCCGTCCCATGGGGCGGGGCCAAAAATGATCCTGCTCTCGCAGCTTCTTGCCAGATGGTGATCACAACTACCAAGTTTGGTAAATTTCTGCACAATGGTTTAGGAGTTAGCGTGATGGACGGACGGACAGACAGACAGACAGACAGACAGACAGACAGACAGACAGACAGAGCCGATTACAATACTCTCCCATTTTTTTTCCAAAAAGCGTGGGGATAACAACAAGAGGTCACTTACAAGGAACTTCAACGCAGCAGGCCATTAGGCCCATCAATCTTGCACAATGCTTGCCAAATGATGGTTGTTGTCCATACTCTATCCTTTAAAAATTGCTGAGCATCAAGCAAGGAAGCGGCAAGTACCATTTTAAAAGTTGTTGGAATGACTCAGCTGGGGATTGACGTTCTAACCATTATCCCACTGAGTCAGGTCAATGTTGCGTTGATGGAAAAAGACCCCGGGGTGACGCACTCAACACATAAGGAACCCTCAGTTACATATCTCATTAGCCCGTCCCCCACACAGCAGGAGATGGAATTTTGCAATCACTTCTTTATCTGTCTGTCTGTCTGTGTGTCTGTCCGGGCCATAACATTTTTACGATTTGAGCTTTTGTCATCAAATTTTCAACCAAGCTTTATTATGAGAATATGGAGAAGAAAAATTAATAATTTGGTCAAAAGGTCAAAGGTCAGCATCACATAAAATCGTCAATTTTCATCCGATTGACCTGAAATTTTAAGAATTTACATATTGGGTCACTGAATTGGTTCACCATTAAAAAGCTAGAGGCCAATTGTTGTTTTTTTTTTAGATCAAAAGATCAAAGGTCAAGGTTGCATAAAACCATCAATTTTCATCCGATTGACTTGAAATTTGAGCAGGGTTTGCATATTGGGTCAATGAAGCCTATTGTGTTTGAGGTCAAAAGGTCAAGGTCACCTTAAATCGTCAATCTTTTTGTATTTTGTTTTAGCTGTTTTTGTCATGTTTAGCATACAAAAGAAGAAGAGGTCTAAATACAAAGTGGACGTATAGGGCTTTGCATTTTCAGATGCTTTCTCGTTAGTAATTGTGTTTAGTCAAGTTACCTTTCCCCTCATAACAGGAATGGGGAAAATGCATTGTGTGTGTTTATAAGGTTCTATCCCCTTTGGGATTTCCCACCTTATTGAAATCCCCCTCTTCATCCATCCATCCCAATCTCTCACCGCTTGCCTCTCAAACCTCTCTACCCCCTACCTCCCTAAAATCCCTCGCCCTTTCCCTTTCAAACCCAGTAATGTCTTAAAAAAAGACCCTCTTCATTTTTCTCCATTTCAATCCCTCCCATCCTCAATCTATTTGAATCCTTTTTCCCATCCTTCTAAAACCTCTCTTCCCTCTGCACCTTTCCACAGCCAAAAAAACATGCACACAATGCAACATGTCTCACAGTACACACATTACATTACCAAAAGATAAGCAAAGCCATTTACAAGTCGATCTCAGCACGGTACGCACCGAGTGGAAACCCTTAACGGATCGAGGCACAATCAAGAGGCTCGGCTGGGCCCCATGGGGGAAGCTGCGCAGTGAGTGGGTGGGGATGCCCAGTCAATAACGGTGAAAGCGCACCAAGGAGAACACGACAAGCAGGGGTCAAAAGGTATTGCGGTGACCCTTGCTCCCTGAATCCCCACCTCACCCAAGGCTGATAAAAAACAGAATGCATCAGAGTTCATGGCTGACTCACGCACCAAGGGACCTTAATGTGAACCAGAACTGCCTGCCTGCCTGTTTTGTGCGAAGAGACGGAGCGAGACAAGTTGTGTTGGGGCGAGGCTCTGTGAGCGAACAGCAGCACGAGGTCCTTGGGGCACAGCGGCCCACGTACTGACATCCATGATCTTTCCTTTCTGTCTCTACATTCCAATTAGTCTACCTGAGAAACACAAAAAGTGCTAAAGAGAGCAATCGGCAATTAACCTTTTGACCTGTCTGGGCGAGGTACTGACAAGCATATCACACCTTTCCTGTTGCACCTGCACTTCCCCGACATACCGCACCAACAAGCCAACTATATTCCCTTCCCTTCCCTTCACTTTGGGATGAACGTAAGCCTGCCAGCTTGTGTCTGGTGAGCGAGAGGCCACAAACATGTCTCAAACCTCTCTCTCAAACAAATCTATCTATCTATCTTTCTATCTATCTCTCCTCTCTCTCTCCTTCCTCTCTCTTTCTCCTTCCTGCCCCCCCCCCCTTCCTCTCTCTCTCTTTCTTTAATTTCCTGGGCTGATTGAGGCATGCCTGTCTTGTGTGTTTCGATAAGTTAAGAATGTGTATGGGGTTATTTTCTGCATAAAAGTTAAGTTCTATTCTTCATGACAATGCATCGCTTCTTTAAGTACTTGTGCCTGTAAATATGTGCCTTTCCTCAATATTTTATAAATTGTTACCAACCTGCTTGGTTGTCTCTTTCCTGAATTGGTTAGACATAACGTACATAATAACTAGACAGGAAGTTGTACCCCATTGATTCGCTGTACTAGGTCAGTCAGCATCCCACCTATGGCTTCGCTCAGTCATACATACTAAGTAGAAAGGGTGGGAAGTCGAGAGCGTGGTTTTATCCCCATCTGGAAGGGAATAAATCACCTGAAATTTATCCCCATCTGGAAGGGGATAAATCACCGGAAAGGTAACGCGAACCTTGGCGTGGGGACCCAGCCCGCTTTAACCTCCTTAGACGGCATCTGTGGTTGCTCAGCAACTCGTCGGGTTGCGTAGTTATCCGTGGCTTGTCGGCTTCAAGTTCTGAGATTGAGTAACGGGCATGAGCCCATGCGCTCCCCCAAACTCATCATAATATTTTGGCTGTTATCCCTGAACCTAAGAAATAGACATACACCTTTCATTTTCAATACAACTATCAACACTCAAGGAAGAGTTTAATGACAAAGATGAAAGGTTTATACTCTGACAATGAAATGAAAAGAGAAACAAAAAAATTACCCCCGTGTGGGGGTGACGGTCGTCTCTATAATACCACAAGTTCTCAATGTTCAGTTATGACCGAAGACTACTGCGCAGCTCGATTGCACAGTTTGGTTAAAGATGACTCGGCATTTTGGTGCGCGAGCACGAAATTATATTTTGAAAATAAATGCCGACGTTTACATTTCGGGTTTTGAAACTTTTGCACCTTCGGCGGAAAATGTATAAATATAAAAGGCTAAAAATGTGTTTTATATTTATATTTCATTTCTCCTTCCTTCCTTCTTTGCGAATCGCATCGGCGTTTTTGGCCATCTTCCAGATCACGTGACGATCAAACGGGAAGGAAATTCAAAAATCTGTCCGGTTAGATACAAGATAATATTTTTTACTATCATAATCAATAAACAGTTGCCGAATATCTTGTAGAATGGCAGACTAGATAGGTTTTGAAAATGGCGATTTTTATAACTTACGTGACCTCGTGACCTTGACCCTGACCTTGAACCCGGACAAAAGTTATATCGTTGTGCAACACTCATCGACCTCTACCCACATACTAAGTTTCATCAAGATCGGAAAGAAAAATTGTTGACGGACGGACGTACGGACGGACGGACGGACATCTGGTCCGGCTTTATTAGGTCATCTCGGTAGAGATGACCTAATAATGGGGATGAGTGGATAGTTTGGCTTTGACGAGTGGGATATTCATTGAATGTGCAGCATAGAGGAGCTGGGGAGAGTAGTGATAAAATAAGCTGGAGAAGCAATATTCAACAACAGACAGAAAAACAAGACCTGAGAGTAGACAGTAAAAGACTATCAACCTGTTTGCAGTGATGAAGCAGCAATGCCTAGCCCATGAGATGCCAATGACGCTCAGGGCGAGAGACTCCACTGTATCCAAGAATGCAAGACAGGTAGCCCAAAGCTTAATCAAAAAGCTGTACTACATACAAATGAGTTTCAGATTGTGAGGAGTTACGAAATACCAAGAAAGAATTTGGCTTGGAAGAGCATCCTAAAAACAATATCGATGTGCAGAGTACAATTTTTGAAACATGATCCTGAATCATAATGAGACGCCAAAGCTTGATAAAGCACATCTCTGCAAAAGGTTGATTGAAGTTAGGCGTTCCTTCTGAAAAAAAATAAAAAAGATGGTGATCTCTATGCAACATGAGAAGGTCTTTCTCAATGTCTTTGAAAATTTTCTTGTCTTTGCTTAATTAGAAAACAAGTATAAATAAATGAAATTCTTACTACAGAAGGCAGAACGATCTCTCTCTCTCTCTCTCTCTCTCTATATATATATAATATATATATATTATATATATTATATATATATATATTATATATATATTATATATATATACATATATATATATATATTATCTAATACATTTTCTTATCTCTTCCCTTATAATACCAGTGCATTAAAAAAAGTCCACAAGTGTGTCCACTCTCAAAAGAGCCAGAAAACAACATCTGTCCAACTTCCAGAATGAGCTTTCAAACTTGTCTCCCTCCTCTAAAACCTGGTGGCACCTTGTCAAGTCTGTCTCTGGTGTATGCTCCCCTTCCATTCCTTCCTTCTCTTCAATTGGCACCACAGCCGACTCTGCTCATGAGAAGGATGAATGTCTCAATTCTGTGTTTGCTTCCAAATCTTGTGTCCCCAACCCCTCACTCTCGGTTCCCATCCTTCCCTGCTTCTGGATTCTGTAGTTTGCACCTGAGGAGGTGGAGAAGGTTCTTTCAACCCTCGGTTCTGACTCTGCAACTGAAACGGATGGCATCAGCTCACACGTCATAAAAATCTGCTCTGCTGCTTTTTCACTTCCATTCTCTGCCATTTTAACCCTATCATTTGTGCTACGTCATCTTCCATCTGCTTGGAAATCTGTCAACATCACCACATTACATAAAAAGGTGGAAAAACTGATCCCCTTCACTACAGACCTATCAGCTTACTTCAAATCATCAGCAAGGTCATGCATTTGATTATTGCAGTTTGAACAAATTTGAATTCCTTCCTTTTCTCCCACAACCTCATCTCAGATCACCAATTTTGTTTCAGGTCAGGTTACTCCACTTTGAACATGCTGCTTTGACTCACTCAACAATGGATGGAGGCCCTCAATGTCAGACATGAGATCAGGGTAGTCTCTCTGGACATATCTCGTGCTTTTTATACGGTCTGGTCTCCTGCCTTAC
Source organism: Eptatretus atami (assembly GCA_035128595.1). Taxonomy (NCBI): domain Eukaryota; kingdom Metazoa; phylum Chordata; class Myxini; order Myxiniformes; family Myxinidae; genus Eptatretus; species Eptatretus atami. The sequence continues at coordinate 25,450,878 of CM068961.1, read as the reverse complement.
TCTCCAAACTCTCCAATTATGGCATCCAAGGTCAGTTCCACACATGGCTGACTGACTTCCTCTACTCTCAGAGCCAACGTGTGGCACTCAACGGTATATTTTCATCTTCTCTCCCTGTTAAGGCTGGAGTGCCTCAAGGCAGTGCTCTGGGCCCAGTCCTATTCCTGATCTTCATCAATGATCTCTCTGACTCTCTGGAAAATCCTCTTTATCTATTTGCTGATGACTCCATTCCCTGCCATGACATCCCTCATCCTTCATCCTTCAGCAGGCATACTGCAGCCTCTTCCCTGTCATCAGACCTTGAAACATTTGGAATATGTCTTTCAATTCTGATAAATCTCACACTCTCACCATCTCTCTCAGAAAGGACCGTCTGGGAAATCCTCCTGTCTACTTTCTTAACAATCCTTTTGAGGAAGTTCAGTCATTCAAACTCCTGGGTCTCACTATCAGCCATGATCTTTCTTGGGCAAAGCACATTTCAAAGTTTGCCTCCAAAGCCAGCCACCAACTGGTGGACCTCCTCCACCATACAAATTCCTTTCTCGGCACACCTGAACTCCTATCCACATTCAAGGCCTTCATTCCAGGATCACTACTCACCTCCACTCATTTGTTTCTTCTTTTTTTTCCACCTGTGGAAACAACTTACAACATCTTCTTCAATCTCATTCTTCCCTCCAGGTCTTCAAGTTCACCACCATCTCAGTTCATCCCCATTCGAAAACCATGATCTTTTCTACAATCGTTAACTCCCCCCACTCCACCCCCAATTGTAAACTCCCCAATCGTTAACTCCCTAATCCCCCTTCCTTCAAAATTTCCAGTTTTCCCTCATGAGAATTCCCTTCTGTATCCATTTTGTCCACCCCATGCATCCTCTCCTGCCCCCCTCCCCCCCCCCCACCCGATTCCTCTTTACACCCACTGTTTGTCTGCCTCCCCATCTTGGCCTTCATCTCTGCTGTTAGTGTTCCTCCCTCTCTCTGTTCCTTTTGTCCTGTTGCATCCCGATCCATTCAGTGTACTAGGACTACCTCTTCCATGAGCCTCGACTATGCATACAAAAAAGCAAGAAAAAAAGGGGTCAGGGTCAATGGTACCAATCTTCTGCCCTGTCTTGTTTACCCCATGTACCCCACCCCAACCCACTCCCTGCCACAGATCTCCTAATGTCTCTGTTCCTCACTGCTTTTTGCTTCCCTCTCCCACCCCTCTTGTCTCCTGTTCACCTTGTTGTACATTCTGCGTGTTAGCTCTTATATGAGCCTCGACATTGTATACAAATATGTATATATATATATATATATACATACATATATACCCTCCCTCAGTTCATCCACCCTCCTATTCACCTTCTTCACTTCTGCAACCCTCCTGACCCAGTTGTTCTCACAGACCTCCAGCATCTGTTGTTGTCTCTCTGTCAGTGCCACTGTTTTGAGACCACATAGGTAGGCCGGCATCACACAAGACACCAAAACTTTCTCTTTCAATTTCGTTGATACGATGTGAGATAAAATGTTTTTCTAAGGAGCCAATTTTCTTCCAATGAAAAAAGAACAAGATTGGTGGCAGGCTCTCTTTCGTTTCAAAGAAGAGAAGAAAGTAGAAGACGAGATTGCAAGTGCTGCGCTGATTGTGGGCGTTCAGACAATCAGTCAGTCAGGTACAGAATTAACCTTGGACTCCATTGGCAGAAACCTTAGGGAGCAAAGCTAGGTACCAGACTATGTCAAAGCATGCAATATGTTTTAAGTGGCTGCCTTGATCTTTTTCTTGAGGTTCAGAGACTACATTCATTGTTTCATCTGTAGGAAAAGCATTTTTAACCTTGCCAAAACCGATAGTCCACAATCAAGCTCGGAGATTGCAAAAAATTTTATATTACATCCAATTCCACTTATGGATTCTATTATCTTACTTTTAAAGAGAAGGAAGCTATTGTTACCGTACTTATAATGAGAAGAGCAGGAAGGTAAATCTAACTGGCATTAAGGGTCGGATTTAGTTTCCTGCTCTTTAAAATCCTCAGGTCACCAGAGAAGAAAAAGATTGGACGTCATTCATCACCCAGCTAACCACACTGCAGCAACAGAGACCCAAACAGAACAAGTCTATCTTTCTGTGAAACAGAAATATAAAACAATTTTGTGCCGAGACCTACTCCCCCCCCCCTCCCCCCAAGACTGAACGACATCATCTGTTCAGGACAGAATCAGAAACCGACATCCAAAACGTTTAAGCTCGTGCGGATTGAAAATAGCTAACGTGAGCCTCAAACAACTTCCCTGTTAAGATATAATCGGTGTCTCGATGCAAGTTAAGAGACCTAAGCAATCCCGGTCGTGCTCCAAACCTAGAGAAAAAGTTTAATGTTTGACTCGAGGTCAAACTGTATTCATTCATATTTACAGGAATATTACAGGAGTATTCAACTGATAAATCAGCATCAGTAATGATTGCAGAGAGAAAGAGTTGAACAAAGGTTGATGATTATTCACCTTCACCTTGGGAGGGGACATTGCTGGGATCGAAGCTTTAAAATGTTTTTTTTGACTAGTAGATAAGGTTGCCATGAAAATGGAAAGATTTTGTGCTTGAATGATGGTTTCTGGCAGCCGTGCTGTGGTTTATGTATGTACCTACTACCAATGACTGCTTTCTTAAACAACAGCGTTGAAAGAGTTTTTAGCTTATATGTCCTTTAGGAAAAGATTGAATGTTCCACGGAGATGTCACATTGCATGGGCTTTGAACCATAGGTGGTTAGTTACGTGGTTAATAGGTTTTGTAAATATCATAAACAGCTTTGTCAACAACTCGAGCAAATAATGTTTGCAGACCTTTGTAAGAATTATGAATGTTAAAATATAAATAACTTTGTACTTAACACAATGCTGTTAAATCCATTGGTTGGAAGAAAAGTGTCTTTATGAACTTGTTTTAAAACCTTTTCAGCAGAGGCCCCATTAGCAACTATTGGTGCAGGAAAAGTCTGCTGCTGTTTTATAGAAAAGGGAGGACAGCCAATCAAAAATAATGAGACACATGGGTAAGCATGAATGTTATGGTTAAAATGTTCAAAAGAGCAAATAATATTTGGTGGCTGCAATCAACTGGAGAGTTCATGGAGCACCTTACCCGGCGTAGTCTTTAAAAAACAAGGACGTGGGAAGGGTGTTTTGAAATCTTACTTGGCAATTCTGAGAACCATCGATCTTCGCTTTGTTCGTGAACTTTGAATAACAGGAGCGATGGTTACCGTACAAAGCCGATGGGTCAAACGGAACAGTCCAGAGCTGAACCTTCTGCCAACTCTTTTCTTGAGAAACTGACGATCTTGGAACATCTTTGAGGAAAAGATTCACTTCAACAAACAGATCTTTTGGACGAAGTTAGCTCTGTCATTGCATTGCGAGATGTCGCTATTTTTGTCTGAACCTCACGGTTATACCACCCTCGGAGCATGTGGCAATTTTGATTGGTCAAGATGATGTAAATTTTGTCCATGTACGTACTGCTAAACAAGAGGTTTTTAGAGATGCAAACAAGGTGATTTATGTTCTACAGTGTTCAGATGTGTAATTCAATTAAAATAAAGGTTTTAAAGGCTGTAAAAAACAAACAAACAAATCATTGAATCAAAAGTTCGCCACTGCTGATGCACTCTCCGATACACCGCCGTATACAACACGTAACATTAGTTCTTCATGCCTGTTGTTTGTGTCCTTGATGACATCCTTAAAAACAGTGAGTTTCCTGTTTGGAATTATTTTCAACTTTTTGACTGCCAGACAGGCAGACTGAAGCAATTGCTTCCCTGCGCTGTGTGCATGTGCGATCGGGACGAGATACCGTACAGTTTGCCAAATTCAAAGCCAAAATACTACCAAACTGCATGTTCGTGTTCCGATTCGTGTTTTGCAATATTCAAAATATAACATTCAATTGAAATCAAGTAGTTTCCCAATTATATATATATATACACACACACACACACACACTAGTAGACAGAGTGAACCAATTGCTTTAACCCCGTTGTGTGCTACGCACGCAGGGTAATGATCCCTTCAAAGCCTCTATCCATCAAAGGTTGACCAACATGTTGTATAGAACATGTCTCATGGTTATGCACAACTTAAGTTATCGAGAACACAGTCGACATACCTCGGAAGACTTCACAACAAAATATCGTCGTCTGAACTCACGACGAAGCTGAATCACTTCTGAACTATCACTGCCCAAACTAACCCGAACAGCTTCCTGTATTTTGACCTGTTTGGCTGTGGTCATGAGGTCTTCTTAGTTCTCAAGATAAACCGCAAGGACAAAGCCACACCCCTTCCATGGGGTTAAAAGGCATTTACACATCAGCTAAAGGACAGAAAAGTTGTTGTCAATTCTCAAGTTGTGGGGGATTTGGAGGAGGGGGTGGGAGAGGGTGGGTGTTGATATGTTCAAATTTTCCTCCGACACAAGTCTTATGTATGACGTGTCGTGCGGTGGCCTACACTGGCAAATTTGTCATGCATGACACACAATGACATATTGTAAACGTTATGTTGAAAGTTGGACGTATTCCCCACCATAAGACCTATTTGAGAATTAGTGCGATTTTGTGGGATTCCATGAAGGTTCTCACTCGCTCTTGTCGTCAGTAGAAATCGACATTAATAAATTAACGGACCAGGAATTTGCAAAAGCATTCCACCTTAATATTCTTGACAGTGAATGATAAGAAACCACAATATAACCTTGAGACCACAGAGAGGCTGTTTCATTAGGGAATGATTTGAAGCTATAGTACTTGTAACATCGTGCTGATTCTCACTGCCCAGACTTTCAGTTTATTTTTGGGACTCCCTAGCGCTTTATCTCTTGTGAAGAAAATCTCCTTTGGCATAAAGTTGGGAGAGCTTGATAGGCAATTTAGACCACAGTCTATCAGCAAACTCAAATAAACTTGCTCTCACTATCCTGCTGCTGAGGATGCACAGGCATTAAGTTGCTCATCCTGCTCCAAGTCTAAGCGTACCATAAGCATAAATGAGTCCACAATAATGACAAATTTCTTCATTGTTTTGTCAAAGTAGTGTCTCTGTCTCTCTCAGTAAGGTTATGTGTGAGCCCAATGGTTCCACCTTGTTTGCAGACAAAATGTGTCTGACACAAAGCAAGTTAAAATGCTATCGTATGATCTGCTAACCAGACTTGGTGACCTAATGGCTAGAGCAGCGTCCGCTTCGAGTCTGGGAGATACTCTGTGGTTCAAACCCAGGCCGAATCATACCAAACATTAAAAAAAAAACTGGTATATACTGCTTCCTCACTTGACATTCAGCATTTAAAACGATAGAGCAAGGACCAACGACACTGGAAAGGCAATGGCAAACCATACAGTATAACCCTTCTGCTTCGACAGCACCAATACTCTGTAAAGAGTATGGTACATCAAAAAATTTTAAAAAATAAAATAAATCTGCTAACTAAAGTGCAGTTAATCGATGTGTACTATGGTGAACACGTAGTTCACGGTAATGCTCAGATAAAACTATGAGACTCTGTAACCAGACACGATGCTTTTTCCACTCTAATTACGACTTGACCTAGCTCTGGACTGAAACAAATTAGAACATTTAAGCCACATGTATGGAAAGCCACGATATTGCTGTTATAAGATTCCACAATATTTCTTTATGATTGCCTGGGAAGCCTCATTATGTAAGTAATCAGGACTTGGCAGTGGTTTTCATGCAGTAAATAGTTTCATATACGCTCTCGGTTTTAAGTACTTGTAATGTCATTGCTTTGGTAAAGTATGAATACCATCATGGGACAGCCAAAATAACCTTCTCACACTGATCCTCAATGTAAGAATGGGGGGGGGTTTGGTCTATTTCTTTACTTCTTTGCAAAGCTTTTTCCCACTTCATGTCATCTCATTTCCACGCCCTCCCTGTTTCTCACACCTCCTCCACCTAAACTGCCTCTTTTTCATTTCCTCAAATGTTCAACTTCAACAAAGTAGACAATGATAGGACCAAGGGCCATAGCCAGTGAGTAAAGAAGAGGAGAGTTAAGATGGCAG
>CM068961.1:25431628-25444774 GCA_035128595.1 Eptatretus atami | reverse complement strand
GTCTTTTTCCTCAAAGAATAGTAAATGCATGGAATGGTTTCCCTGGAAAGGTAGTGGCAGCAGAAACAGTGTATAAGTTTAAATTGGAATTAGATAGGTACCTGGAAGTTATAGAGATAGAGGGGTGTAGGGATGTTGGAAGGACTTTTAGGGAGCTTGAGTATGGATGGGTGATGGTATACATGTGCTGTTGTGCTGTTGGTACGCGCGGATGGTATGCACGGAGTCCTGTTGATGGGGGTCTCATCAAGGGGTGTTGTGTGGTTGATGTGCTGCGTTTTTTTACCCAAGACTGTCTCTGCCCATGCCCCCTCCCCTGGAAAGGAAAAGAAGAAAAACCTACAAAAAATATAATATAATAAAATAAAAAAACAATAAATTTTTATTTTTTTGTGTTTTCTTATTTTGATCTGGTGTTAATAAATTGGTGTGATGTTGATGTGGTGCAGGCATGATGGGCTGAATGGCCTCCACCTGTGTCTAATTTCCTTATGTTCCTTGTGTTCTGTCACCGAAGGTGGAAGAAGGATATGTTTTCACCCCTGTCTGTCTGTGAGCACGATATCTCAAAAAGTTTGGACGGATTCGGATGAAACTTGGTGGGCAGGTTGGGTGTGTGACCACGACGAATTGATTCGATTTTGGTGAAGATCTAAATATGGATCCGGATCCAGATACGAGAATTATTTAATTTTGGAAGTGATTCTTCACCATTGAGAGATAGGACCAAAAAACGATATATAGCATGATATTTCAAAAATGTATTGGGCCCGATATGTGCTCGTGGATCAGGAATTATGTGGCGGAGGTATGCATTCTACCAAGTGCCCTTCTAGTTTCCGATGAATCTCCCTTGTTTTATTTACTTTTAATTCTCTTTCTGGCTCTCTGTCCATGTTCTAGTTCGGTGTTCCAGGGATCAGCGGTGTGTGCATACACCATGAGAGATATCCGTGCAGCCTTCAAAGGGCCATTTGCACACCGTACAGGTCCTACAGGTCGTTGGGCTGAATTCTCAGGGCGCGTTCCTTATCCACGGCCTGGCATGGTATGTGTAGTTATAAAGCATTTGCACCATCACAATGATGATGCATATCATTAACGATGATGTTCTTGGTTATCCTTTGAGAACTTGCTCAATCTCCCACATCACAGTCAGCTTTAGATATACAATTTGGATTATATACTTCTTACAAAAAAAAATTAAGCAACACCTTTTAAACTGTGAAATAAGCTAAAGATTCACAGTTCATTAATGCCTTAGTCACACGTGTACAGTATGTAAACTATATTAGCTGTTCAGGAAAGAAACTGAATTACGAATGTGCAACATGTAAATTCATTATCCTCACCTGAACTGAGTGATCCTGGGAATTCACATGTCAATCACACCTCCCCACATAATCTACATACATGCCTACACACAACCCATGACAACCTATAAATTGTTCAGCCACGTAGTCTAAGATTAGGAATAGCTTGACATCATTTAATTCACTCCAAATAAAGATTCTCATGCCATCGGTATGGTTCAAGGAGAGTGACTCAGACAGAAGTTGCTTCCTCGCGTTTGTCGCAGTGTCATTTATAGGGCAATGGCAAGGTATAGTCAGACTGGAGAGCACACGGAGAGACCTCATTCATGTGGGCCGAGGATTAAAACCCATCATGTGGATCATTATCTTGTCATCCTTGCCAGAAGGAACTGCTTTTCAACAACAAGATCTCTTAAGAATGACCTGCAAAGAGCAATAAACCAACAAATTCTGGCCCAGACAGTTTGGAATAGGCTTCGTGACAGTGGCATGAGGTCAAGAAGACCCCTGCTTTGCATCCCTCTGAACAACACAATTGACAACTGCACATGCAACAGATGACACATCACAACTTGAGGGTAAACTGTGGGTGTCATATGTTATTTTCACCAATGGATCTACATTTTATCTAGACTTCAAAGATGGATGTGCAAGAGTCTGGAGACAAGGTGGGGAGCAACTGGATAATTCTGCCGTTCGGCAGCATGGTTGGTTTGGTGAGGGCAGCCTGATGATCTGGGCTGACATTCAAGTTGGCCAAAGAATTGATGTTGCTATCATTCGAAGGGGTGCCGTTGTGGTGTCAGAAAAAGGGATGAGAAAATTATGCCTGCAGTCATCCCTCTGGTCCAACAGCAGGGTTTCATCTTCATCCTTATAGATGACAATGCATCCACACTGTGTACATTGCCATTGCTGCACTCCAGGGCCACATCGCTTGTGTGGACTAGCTTGGATGATCTCCAGACTTAAATCCGATTGACAAAGTTAGGACATCCTGGAGAGGCATGCTTATGGCCACCAAGTATTGCCAAAGTTGCTTAGTCAACTAATTGTAAGTTGTCCTGGTTGAAGAATGGCAAAAAAGCACACAGCGAGAGCTCCATCATCTGATATGGTCGACGGCAAGACGTGTCAAAGCTTGCGTTGGGCTCAGCGATGGTCACGCACATTCTGTCAATGTAAACTTATCTATGATCATTGGCAGACTGGCGTCGTTCCCAATTATGCACTCATTTTAGGCAGCCAAGTTGTTTTCACAGAACAACTCAAAGTTTGCTTCCATTCATATCATATTTGTTTATGGAGTGTATCACCATCATGTGCTGGCCCTGTTAAACCAGAATATGAAGACAAATGAATCTACCATTAAAAAAAAAAAACCTTACAAGCTTCAAAACTCATTTTGCTAAAGATGTTTTTTTGGAAGCAGTGTATTATACAGTACAGTGTTTACAAACAAACTCTATTCCACTATATCATACACAATGTTAATTTATAACTTACACATACATCGTCTACAATTCAATTATTCCTGAAACGGAGAATTGGATCGGTAACTAGAAGTACTGGGGATGAGGGAGTTCAGTGCTAAGATGTTGACATGGTTGTGCAGGGTTGAGTGCATTGAATGGCCTCCTCCTGCGTTAAACTTTGTTGTGTGGTTTGTACAGGATGGTAGAAATATGGCCGATTGATATATATTATATATTAATATAACATATATTATGCACAGGAAAATGCTTGAAGATGACCCATGAAATACCCCGCATGTTCCCCAGGCTGAAGGCATTTATATGGTTAAAGATGGATAGATTCCATAAAGCTGGGGTGCCTAAAGCTCGATGCCCATTTATTCGATTCTCAGAGGATCTCAAGCACAATAAACTTCAATTACAGGCATTCGCTCCGTCCAGCTGAATGTACATGTCTTGTTATGGTTGCCCTTCATAGCGGAAGATGGCCGTTCATATGCAACATGCGAACACCTGGTTGCATGAATTTGTTTACAGTGGAGGAACTGCTGCCCGACCATATAGCAACCACACTATGACATCACAACAATTGTAATCTGTCGTCAAGGAATATCCACAGAGACAAGCTCTGCATTTAGGCAGTAATTTAGAATTTAGACAGGGGCTTGGTGATACCACGCCTACTCTTTGCAAAATACACCGTGGGATTTTTAACGTCCACCGGCTTATGTTAACAGACAGATCCCCAGCTTAAAGTCCATCCGAGAGAGAGAGAGGGAGAGCAGTTTTTCTGGTGCAACGCCCTGCAGTTATAGTCAGGCTGAGAATGGAACCCAGACGAGACAGCTCCGAGGCGAGCTCACTCCCTCTGAACTATATTTAGAGCAATGAAGCTACAAAAAGGATCATCGCAGCAATAAGTATATATCAGAGGCATGAAGTGGTGGCAGCGAATACAAGTGGATGACAATGCATCAACACTACGCACATACATATACAATGTATAAATATTTTAATATTAGAACTTGGCATTGAGGCGTGTAAAGGGTTCCGTTCCTTCATGGCTGCGTCCAGTGCAGTCGGATTGGAAGTTCCTCAAAGTGGTGAATTGTGTATGTTTTATCTCCATAATGAGTATAACAAGGAATAACAGGGAACTTTGATGTAGGAGGAGGAGGCCATTCGGCCGATCATGCCAGCACCACACCAAGACCAGACCAAACAAATCCGTCTCAGGCAACAGACTCAATCTAATGGGGGAAGAAGTGCTGACGTATTTGCCAACAAAATAATATTTAAACTGAAGGTATTTTTAAATTATTATTATTATTATTATAACTTTTTTATTCATGCAATGCCCTGCCTGCAAAGCACCAATTTACCGCTTTGAGTAAAGAGTAAAGGTTTTATTGAGATGGCAAACGACATCCGTGTTAGTAAAGAAACATGATCACGAAGGCATGTATTTTCAGATGCGGAATACTGTTTGCATTTGTAGAAATCTGTAGAGCTGTGCCTGAGTGCAATCACAAGGTAGTTCTGCGGGATCTTTAAAGCAAAAAAGCAACATTAAAAAAAAAGATTCAGGAATAAAACAATGCGGCCTTTAATAAAAACCGTTTATTGAAGGACTACATTAGGTAGACGAGAGGTTAAAATGTCTCTTTGTGACCTTACATCATTTCGGAACCTTATAGTTTGTTCAGTTTAAATAGATTATAACCATGAAATTTCACACTTTTCTTGGATCACTTTGCACGTATTCCATGACTGTGCTGCAAGTGGATGAGCTGGTGAAACAGCTGTTCTTCGACATAGATTGGCATGTTTATAAACAGCTGGATTTGCTGGCTGTTTCCCGCAGTGTCCCAGTCACTCACTGGACCCCACCTTTCCATCTACGCGCTCTCTGCCACCGGATGTGCTCGCCTTCACAAGAGCGCACCAAGCCGTATGGGCCGTGGTGGCACCCCTAGGTGGACGGCCCATGTATGTACGGCCAAATGGCCCTGGTGCTCCGGTTCAATTGGCTGTACATCGTGTAGATGCCATGGATGGGACTTACGACGTTGTATTCCTCGGCACAGGTGAGGCAGCCAAATAAATCCTGAACTTTCACTTCGAGTATAAACCTTGTGAACCGCACTCCCACCACCCCCCAGCTCCAGCATCCCTCAAGCTGCAACAATTGGTTCTGGTTTTAATTTATTCCACTAACGATGCATCTTTTGTAGAACATGTATTGTAACAAATAACAATGGGTGCATAACACAGAGAATATGCTCTAACCACCACACCACCAGACATACTCTGAGTCTGGGAGGTCGGTAGTTCAAACCCCAGCAAAGTTATAAGAAAAAAGTTTAAACTATGTGCTCTGCTTGTTTTCCTGATGCTCAGCATTTAAAATGGATTGGGCATGAACAACGATAGGTTGGCACCCATTGTTCAGGCTTGATGGGCCTAATGGCTCACTCCTTCATTGAAGTTCCTTGTAAAGGAACTCATATTATGATGTTGTTGCAAAAATGAGAATTTTTGTATTTTGTGATGATTGAGTGGAATTGTTGATGTAATTATTGTTGTCATGAGAATTTAAATGAAGTACATACCTGATTATTATTGTTTTGTCAAAGAATCGTTGTAATATTTTCAACATTTGGTGAAGCAAATGTAGAGAAATGTGAACTAGGTTGATAATGACAGTAAAATTAGCACATCACTCATCATGGATCAGAAGCCATCATCGTTGTTGGACAATGGTATAGCTTGGTGGCTGCCCAGGCAAGTTTAACTTAAGCCAGATGGATCAGGGGCTTAGGTTAGATCTTAGACAGCTGTGTGATTGGCCCGTGGAAAACAGGAGCGTGCCTGGGGCACACCCATAAAAGTGCATGAATAGAAGGAGAGTGGGCTATGGCAACAGCTAGAGAGAGCAGAGAGATCAAGAGGAGACGTTGGTGAAGTCACATTGCTGGGGCTGCATCACATTGTCCCCTGTTTGGGTGGATTCCCTTTTAGAAATAAAGATACATGAGTCAGCATTGATCAGAGTCTTAGTTTCAGTGAGGACCAATTCAGCTATTTGAAAATCCCATCTCATCTTCAGTTATTTAACCATTCTCCCCCTCCCCTCTCACCCCACCCTGCATGGTACACTAAATCCTGTGATGAGGCAGTTCTTTTGATGAAAACTTACCTTCTCTTTCCTGGAAGGCAAACCCAACTGAAGGCAATCTCAGGCCATTCCAAAAGCTCACAACAAGTGTGTGTCCACTCTCAGGAGAGCCAGAAAACAACATCTGTCCAACCTCACTTTCAAACTTGTCTCCCTCCTCTAAAACCTGGTGGCTCCTTGTCAAGTCGGTCTCTGGTGTATGCTCCCCTTTCATCCCTTCCATCTCTTCAAAAGGTACCACAGCAGACTCCACTCGTGAGAAGGCCGAATGCCTCAATTCCATGTTTGCTTCCAAACCTTGTGTCTGCAACCACTTACTCTCTCCACCCACCCTCCCCAGTCACAGCCAACTGTTCCTAAACTCTGTCTTTTGCAACTGAGAATCTGGAGAATATTCTGGCAACTCTCAACTCTAAATATGCAACTGGACCAGACGGCATCAGCTCACACGTCCTAAAAACCTTCTCTGCTGCTCTTACATTTCCTCCCTCTCTGCCCTTTTCACTATATCATTTACCTTCGGTCATCTTCTATCTGCTGGAAAATCAGCCAACATCACTGGACTACATAAACAAGGTGTAAAAAGCGATAACTTGAACTACAGACAGATCAACTTACTTCTAATCATTTGCAAGGTCATGGAATCCATCATCACAGCTGACATAAAATCATTCCTTTTCAATGACTCATCTTCGATCACCAATTTCTATTTGGATTTAGACCTGGTCACTCTATCCCAAACATGCTGCTCCTACTCTCCCAACAATGGATGAGGTCCTCAATGTCAGACATAACATCAGGTCCTCTCTCTCGACATATCTAGAACTTTCAATAGTCTCGCATCCCTCCTTGCTCTCCAAACTCTCTGTTTATGGCATCCAAGGGTAACTCCATTCATGGCTTACTGATTTTTTCTTTGTATACATAGTCGAAGCTCGTGGAAGAGCTAGGCTTCCTCTACTCTCGTAGCCAACATGTGTTTCCCATGGAATCCTTTCACTCCTCTCCTTTTCAACGCTGGAGTGTCCCAAGGCAGTGCTCTGGGCCCAGTCCTATTCCTGATCTTCATCAATGATTTTTCTGACTCTCTGGAAAACCTCTCCCATGAGCTCCCTCATTCTTCAGATAGGCAGGCAGCAGACCCTTCCCTCTCTTCAGACCTTGATAGAATAACAAGCTGGTCAAACACTTGGAATACCTGTATGTCTTCCAATCCTGACAAATCAAAATAAAGACCAATTACTGCACCGTAGTCCCAAGAAGGAAGCCAGACATAACAACACACACACACACACACACACACACACACACACAGTACTGGTAAGTACTGACAAAAGCTATATTATTTGAAATTATAACCTTCTTAACATCTCTCACTCACTCTAGCTCTCTCTCACTTTCTCTCCCCCTCCTAAAGGACCATCTGGCAAACCCTCCAATCTACTTTCTTAACAATCTTGAAGTTCAGTCTCTCAAACATTTCAATGGGCCTCACTCTCAGCCATGATCTTTTGAGGACAAATTACATTTCTAAGTTGGCTTCCAAAGCCAGTCATTGGCTGGGCATCCTCCATCATGCAGAGCTCTTCCTTGGCACACTTGAACTTTTATCCATCCACAAAGTCTTTGCCACAGTTTGATGGAGTACTGCTCTCCTCTCTGGGCTGGCACTCCTGCCTCACACTTTGCTCAGCTTGATGCCATAGAAACCAAGGCCTTCAAGATAATTGGAAACTCCCATGCTGAATCTGAATCTATGGAGCTATCACTTTCCCATTGCAGACAGTTCAGTGGTCTTTCTGTCTTCTACCACCTCCTTCTTGTTTGCACCCTCTGCTTTTTCCGTACTCCCTCCCCCCACCCCTCCCACCATGCCCCCCACACCATGCCCCCCTCCCCAAGGTTTCTACCTGGCTCACATGTGTACCAACAACCCCCTCCTGGTGAAAACTCCCAAAATCCAGAATCCCTGCTAGCCTCCACTCATTCGTTCCTCTTTATCCTGCCTGTAGAACATCCACATTCTCTCAATCTCATTCTTCCCCCCAGATCTTTAAGACAGCTGTTCACCACCATCTCTGATCATCCTCCATCTAAAACAATGATCTTTTCCACCCCGTTAACCCTATCACCAATCCATAAGCCAAGATCTTTCCAAATTACCAGTTTTTCTTTCCTGAGAGTTTGCTTCTGTATCCATCTTGTCCCCCCCCCACACACCCCATATCCCTCATTTGTACAAATCTCCCTCTATTCCATTCCTCAACTCTGCTGTTGCTGTGTTTCCCCTCTCTTTCTACTCTTCCTTTTGTTCTGTTGCATCCTGATCCATTCTGTATTCTAGCTTTCCAGAAGATTTTCTACACAAAAAAAATTTCTGTAAACTTTCTCTCCTACATTTCTGCAAGTGTTACATCCTTCCTCCTGGGCAAGGTAAGGACCAACTTTCCACCCAACCTCTCCCGTTCCTCCTTTGCCACTCTTGGCTACTCTGACAATGGACTTGACAAAGGCAATATCTTTCTTGCAGTTGCAAGCGTGTAACATCAATGCCACAGAATATGGCTGTTCACAAAGGCTAACTGGCAAAGACAACAATCTGCCTTATGATTGGACTGCCACTTCTACAGCATCTGCTATTGATTCAGCCTATGAATACTTTTTAAAAGTCTACTTTCTCGCATGCGCAGGTTTATCCCATCCAATCTGCAGCTATCCTAGAAATACTCTCGGTCAAGGTACACTGAATCCTGGAGCAAGGCTGTTGCGTTGAAGCAGTTTACTTTCACAACATGGAAAGCTAACCTGATTGAGGGAAACTTTAGGTCACTCCGCAAGAATCGGAACAGGTATGTGTCAAAACCAAAAATATGATCGTCATAATATCAAAGCAGAACTCTCAATCTTTGCCTCACTGCTCAAAGCTATGGAAGGGCTTTGTCAAGTCCATCTCTCTGGTATGCTTCTCCTACATCCCATCAATCTCCTCAAGCGGCAACACCTCAGTCTCTGCTCAAGCCAAGGTAAATTGTTTTTGGTCTGTGTTTGCCTCTAAATTTAATGTTTCCAGCCCATCATGCTCTACTGCTCTACTATCTACTGAACTTTGTGTCCTTCTCACCCAACATGGCAGAGAAAGGTCTGTCCAGCTTCGACCCTGCTTAAGCGACAGGCCAGATTACATAAATATACATGCTTTCAAATCCTAGTATGCTACTCTGACTTCTCTGTGTTCTTTAGACTGTCCTTGTTTGGCCACCTCCTGTCTGCCTGGAAGTCATCAAACCGCTCCCACCATGATTCTTCGTTCGTGTGCATCACAAGATTACAGGGTAGCATCATTGTCTGAGGGCATGGCTGTATTGCTGATGCAATTCCCTCTGCTGGTTAGGGCAGGAATTTCGAACTTTGCCATGGTGCTGGCGATAGCTCGCCTACTCTTCGCGAAAGACACCATGGGATCTTTACGTCCACCAACGAATGCTGGCAGAAAGGACACCCGTTTAACACCCATCCAAGGGACGGCACATGCATTGATGAATCACCCTGCCCATGAAACACCAGGAAGACAGTTTATAGCTAGGTCTGGATTCAAACACAGGTGAGACACCTTAGAGGTGAGTGTGCATACTCTCCCAGTTGAGGCGGGAGTGGCACATGCAGTTTTGGGCCAAGTCTCATTTCTCATATATATCAATGACCTCTCCAATGCTCTGGAAAATCCTCCGTTCATTTTTTCAAATAACTCCACATTGTGTCACTGCAGTACCTCCATCCCACACACAGGCAGACACCAGCTGTGTCATTCTCTGCTGATCTGGATTTGATTACATGGTGGTCTGTTAAATAGAACATGTCTTTCAAACCCAGCGTGTCTTCCAATCCTTGCAAATCTCACTCAACCTGTTGCTTCAGAAAAATCATCAAATAAACCCACCTATCTATTTCCATGGTCAGCCCCTGGAAGAAGTTCAGTCTCTTGAATCAATCTCTAAGCTTCACGATCAGCCACAACCCATCTCCTGCGCTGACCATACAGCGAAGCTGTGCCGGTACCCTACATCCTGGTAAAATTGCTGCTGGATAGAAGAAAGAAAGATCCTGTGTCAAAGTTCAATATACTTGACGAACTATAAATTGTAACTGTTGTTATTAGTCCCCTCCCAATTTCACTAGAGGGAACTATAGGTTTGCTCTCAGTCTGTCTGTCCATCCATCCATCCCACTTGTGGTTTTCCAGACTTTTTTTTCACATACCCTTCAACATATTAAACTGAAACTTGGTACATGGCTTTATTATAATAAGTTACAGAACGCGTTCGAGTTTCAGGACGTTTCATCGATTTCCCACGGAGTTTGGCCCTTTTTGGACTTAGACCGGTAGGGGACATGGACGGCAAAGCAATTCTCCCTCTTCTTAAATAATGTGAATGTCTCTTGCAAGTACATATTAATCCAAAGTCTGTCATTCCAAGTAATTCCTTGAAAAATCAGAACTACTTACAGCCTACAAGGCCTTTGTCTGCAGCTATATCTCAGGAAAACAGATGTAATGCTTGGGCCCTGCCCACAAGGGAGAGAGTGCACTGCTCTCCCCTTTGGGCTGGTGCCCCAGCATCACACCTGTCTCTCCTGGATGCTGTGGAATCTTGAGCTCTCAACATAATTGGCATCTCCCACAATGAGGTTGATCTCCCACAATGAGGATGAAGCACAAAGGCTGTTGCTTTGACATCGCAGACAGTTTTTTGATCTCTTATGTCTTACTATCTCTCTTTCGCTGGTCAAGCCACAACCCATCTCTTCACCATCCCACTGCTCTCTCAGCCCTTTGACGCTCCCCAGAAACTCCAGGATGCATGTGTTTTTCCAATTATACCCTCCTGGTTAAACACCCCAAATCCAGGCTTACTGCTACTTCAACTCTTTTGTCTTTTCTTTCTCCTGTTTGTGGAACCTGCCTTTCTGAGACTGTTCAATATCACTCTTCCTTCCATGGCTTCAATCAGGTGGTGCAGTACCATATAATGTCATCCCTCATCTATACCCACAATCCTTTCTACACCCATTAACCCTATCTACCCCAACCATCTTACTCGCAGGTTACTATGTTTCCTCTCTCCCTCACTCTCATTCTTTTTACCGTTCACTCATTGTTGTCCCATTGCCCGCACCGTTAGTTTGTTGCCTTTTTACCTTCTGTGAACTCCTTTTCTTCACAAGTTTTGAACTTGTATACAGGTACAAAATATTATATCGTGCACACTCACACATAATGCATGTGTGGTGCTCTTTGCATGCTCTTCTTTACTCTGCTCTTGTGATTTTATCCCATTTACAGACCTGCAAGAAACTACCTGGTGGTAGTCCAGGTCTCTGTTTCTTGACTGCTTGGTCATTTGGGCAACAGTTGAAGTCAAAACATTGCATTACCAGCCAGCAGCACACTTCTCTGTGTGTAGACAGTGTGGGGACTTGGAAATTGGTCAGTGTACCAGTACACATTAGCATACTCTTTTAAAGAGATCCCATAGTACCTAATGTCTACAATGAGAGCTAGCAGAAAAGGATACTTCCTTCATACTGTCTGAAGCTTTCTCCAAAAGGACAATGTACTAAAGAGCCTAAGCCTGACCTGCAAACAACTCAGACAGCAGTTTTTAACAGGATCCTATTTCGCCGGTAAAGCCGCTGTCACACCTTGACGTTTTAGCCAGCGTATGGCTATGTATCAAAATGTATGTAAAACGCTGGCGTACGCTGAACTATTGATGTTTTTTTCCAGTTTTGGGCGTATTCATAACGAGTTGGACGTATGTATAACGTATTAGTAATGTACACAGAACGTTTCGATAACATATAGAAACTTATACCAACGAATGCTTAGCGTGTTGTCGGCGTTCACAACCTATGCCCAACGATAGTCTAACTTATGCATAGCGCGGCAGCGTATCGCCGACGATCACGTGGCGTAGCCTATTAAAAGGCTGCGGCTCGACGATTCAAATCATAACCGCACTAGACATCGAAGTGTCAAGCCGCTGTCACACCTTGACGTTTTAGCCAGCATATGCCGACGTATGCCGACATATGAAAAATTTGCCGAATGCGCTGGCACACGTCGAATACGTTATGGGTAAGTTTTGTATACCTTAAGAGCACGCTGAAGCACGCTGGCATACGTCGTAGTACGCCGAGTACGTCGACAAATTTTAAGCATGCTGAAGATTTTACGACGTATGCCAGCGTATGACGCACACGTTCCGCATACGCTGGCCATAAGTTGTAGGCACGTTACGCGATCGTTGACACACGTTACTTGTAATTTACTCACAAGTCGAAACACGTCGAGGTAATGTTTAGCGTACCCGAAACTTATTTCTAACCTATGAGTAACGTGCTTTGAACCTATGAGTAACGTGCTTTGAACCTATGTGTAAAGTATCTCCAACGCATATTGACGTATGTAGACGTATTTGACGTCTTCCGGACGACCACAGAACTTACTGAACGTGTTACTAACTTACAGCTACCGTATAATGGCGTATTGGCAGCGTTTAGGGGAATTGGTATATAAAAATGGGGTCACAGGAGGAACCCGTCAGTGTTCCAGACTCCATGGTGTTTTTCTTTTTTTTTTTTTCTTCGGCATGACGGTGATGTTGACACTTCGATTTATAATGCGGTTATGATTTAAATCGTTGAGCGGCAGCCTATTAATTATATTATATTATAACCGCACTAGAAATCGAAGTGTCAACATCACCGTCATGCCGAAGAAAAAAAAAAAACCAAAAAAAAAAACCATGGAGTCTGGAACACTGATGCTAAACATTACCTCGACGTGTTTCGACTTATGAGTAACTTACAAGTAACGTGTGTGGACGTGTGTCAACGATCGCGTAGCGTGCCTACAACATGTTACTCATAGGTTAGAAATAAGTTTCGGGTACGCTAAACATTACCTCGACGTGTTTCGACTATGAGTAAGGCCTATAGACCATGTGCAGGTACTCGCTATTACCTTCAGAAAATGTTTTTCGTTGTGCAGATCACCAATCTGGATGAAATTAGGCATACTTAAAGAATTTTAGACGCTGAGTCCAAATCCACTAGTTTCCATGTCGAGGATGTGACACAATTGGTCATTTTTGGCAATTAAAGATACACCGAACAT
>CM068961.1:25393879-25420521 GCA_035128595.1 Eptatretus atami | reverse complement strand
ACAGAGAGAGATTGGCATCAGGTATATTTTCATTTCTCTCTGTTAAGGCTGGAGTGCTCCAAGCAGTGCTCTGGGCCAGTCTATTCTGATCTTCTTCCAATGATACTCTCTGATCTCTGGAAAATCTCTTTAAATCTATTTGCTGATGACTCCATTTCTGCCGTGACATTCCTCATCCTTCATCCTTCAGCAGCGCATACTGCGCCTCTTCTCCTGTATCAGAACTTGAAACATTTGGAATATGTCTTTCATTTCCGATCAATCTCAACACTTTCGAACATGCTCTCTCAAAAGACATTGGGAATCTCCTGTCAACTCGTTTGTACATCCTTTGAGGAAGTTCGTGCATTCAAATCCTGGGTCTCACTTGCCATGATCTTTCTAGGGCAAAGCACATTTCAGTTTTGCCTCAAGCAGCCACCTAACCCCCGTGGTGGACTGCCTCCACCATTACAAATTCCTTTCTGCACACCATGAACTCCTATCCATGCAAGGCCTTCATTCCACGGATCACTACTCACCTCACTCATTTGTTTTTCTTTCTTTCACCTGTGGAAACTAACTTCACTCTTCTTTCAATCTCATTCTTCCGTCCAGGTCTTCAAAGTTCAGACCTATCGTCAGTTCATCCATTGTAAAACCGATGATCTTTGTCTACAATCGTTAACTCCCGCCACTCCACCCCAATTGTAAACTCGCCCAATCGTTAACTCCTAATCGCTTCGCTTCAAAATTTCCATTTCTCCTATGTGGAATTCCCTTCTGTTATGCATTTTGTCCACCCGAAGTGCATCCTCTCCTGCCCCACTCCCCCCACCCACCCGATTTCTCTTCTAACCATGTTTGTCTGCCTCCCCATCTTGGCCTTCATCTCTGCTGTTAGTGTTCTTCCTCTCTCTGTTCCTTTTGCTCCTGGTGCATCTCCGTCATTCCATTCAGTTGTTAGCTAGGACTTACCTCTCTCCATGAAGCTGATTTGCATAACAAAGCAAGAAAAAAAGGGGTCAGGGTCAATGGTCCCAATGCTTCTGCCTCTGGTCTTGTTTCCCATGTACCCAACCAACCCACTCCCTGCTCAAGATCTCTAATGTCTTACTGGTTCCTGTTCATGCTTTTTTGCTTCCCTCTCCCACCTCTTGTCTCTGTTCACTGTCTTGTTGTAGTTTGCGTGGTTAGCTCTTATACGAGGCCGTCAGCATTGTGATAAATATGTATAATAAATACTATACATATATACCCTCCTAATGTGTATCCACCCTCTATTTCACTTTCTTCACTTCTGCAACTCTCCTGACCCCAGTTGTTTCTCACAGACCTCCAGCATCTGTTGTTGTCTCTCTGTAGTGGCACTCGTTTTGAGACCACATAGGTAGGCCGGGCATCGACACAAGAACGAAAAACTTTGCTCTTTTCATTTCGTTGATACGATGTGAGAATAAAATGGTTTTTGTAAGGAGCGAATTGTTCTCCCAATGAAAAAGAACAAGAATTGGGTGCAGGCTGCGTCTTTTCGTGTTCAAAGAAGAGAAGAGTATCGAAGATCGAGATTGCAAGTGCTCGCGGCTGATTGTGGGCGTTCGAAGATGCAATCAGCTCAGGTCGGTACGAATTAACCTTGGACTCCATTGCAGAAAACTTAGGGAGCAAAGTAGGTACGCCAGACTAGTCAAATGCATCGGCAATAACTGGTTTTAAGTGGGGCCTTGATCTTTCTCTGAGGTTTAACGAGACTAATGTGCATTGTTTTCATCTTAGCGAAAAGCTTTTTAACCGTTGCCCCAAAACCGATAGTCCACGAATCAAGCTCGTGTGTGCAAAAAGATGATATTACATCCGAATTCCTTATGGATTCTATATTTACTTTTAAAGAGAGGAAGCTATTGTTTACGTATTATAAATGAGAAGATGCAGGAAGGTAAATACCTAACTGGCATTAAGGGTCGGCATTTAGTTTCCTGCTTCTTTAAAAGATCCTCTAGGTCACTCAGAGAAGAAAAAGATTGGACTCATTGCATGCACAGCTAGACCACCTGCAGAACAGATGACCACAGAACAAGTTGATCTTTCTGTGAAACAGAAATGATAAAACAATTTTGTGCCGAGAACCGTACTCCCCCTCCCGCCAAGACGTGAACGACATCATCTGTAGGAAGAATCACGAACGACATCCAATAACGTTTAAGCTCGTGCGGATTTGCAAAATAGCTACGTGAGCCTAAACAACTTCCTGGTTAGATTATCTGGTGTCTCGATGCAAGTTAGAGACTAAAGCAATTCCGGTCGTGCTACCAACCTAGAGAAAAAGTTATTGTTGAGCTCGAGGTCAAATGTATTCTTCATTTTACAGGATGATTACAGGAGTATTCAACTGATAATCAGCATCAGTAATGATTGCGAGGAAGGAGTTGAACAAAGGTTGATGATTATTCACCTTCACCTTGGGAGGGACATTGCTGGGATCGAAGCTTTAAAATGTTTTTTTTTTGACTAGTAGATAAGGTTGCCATGAAATGGAAAGATTTTTGTGCTTGAATGATGGTTTCTGGCAGCCGTGCTGTGGTTTATGTAGTTACCTACTAC
Source organism: Eptatretus atami (assembly GCA_035128595.1). Taxonomy (NCBI): domain Eukaryota; kingdom Metazoa; phylum Chordata; class Myxini; order Myxiniformes; family Myxinidae; genus Eptatretus; species Eptatretus atami. The sequence continues at coordinate 25,417,941 of CM068961.1, read as the reverse complement.
CAATGACTGCTGTTCCTTAAACACAGCGTTGAAAGAGTTTTTAGCTTATATGTCTTTATAGGAAAAGATTGAATGTTCCACGGAGATGTCACATTGGCATGGGCTTTGAACCATGGTGGTTAGTTACGTGTTAATAGGTTTTGTTAAAATATCATGATACAGCTTTGTAAAACTCGAGCAATATAATGTTTGCAGACCTTTGTAAGAATTATGATGATTTAAATATAAATATACTTTGTACTTAAACACAATGATGTTAAATCTTGGTTGGAAGAAAAGTGTCTTTATGAACTTGTTTTTTAAAACTTTTCAGCGAGGCCCCATTAGCAATATTGGTGCAAGGAAAAGTCTGCTGCTGTTTTATAGAAAGGGAGGAGCGCCAATCAAAAAATCAATGAGCACATGGTAAGCTGACTGTTATTGTTAAAATGTTCAAAAAGCAATAATATTTGGTGGCTGCAATCAACTGGAGAGTTCATGGAGCACTTACACGGCGTAGTCTTTAAAAAACAAGGACGTGGGATAGTGTGTTTGAAATCTTACTTGGCATTCTGAGAACCATTCGATCTTCGCTTTTTTCGGTCGAACTTTGAATAAGCAGGAGCGATGGTTACGTAAAAGCCGATTGGGTCAAACGGAAAGTCAGAGCTGAACTTCTGCCAACTCTTTTTCTCGAGAAAACTGACGATTCTTGGAACATCTTGAGGAAAAGATTCACTTCAACAACGATCTTTTGGACGAATTAGCTCTGTCATTTGCATTGCGAGAAATGTGGCTATTTTTGTCTGAACTCACGGTTATATCCACCCTCGGAGCAATTGCTGGGCATTTTGATTGGTCAGATGATGTAAATTTTGTCAATGTACGTACTGCTGGCTTAAACAAGAAGGTTTTTAGAGATGGCAAACAGGTGATTTATGTTTACAGTGTTCAGATGTGTTTCAATTAAAACTAAAGTTTTAAAGGCCTGTAAAAAACAAACCAAAAATCATTGGAATTCAACAAGTTCGCCACTTGTGATCGCACTCTCGATCCACCGTTACAAACCGTACTTAGTTCTTCAATAGGCCTGTTGTTGTGTCCTTGATGACATCCTTAAAAACGTGAGTTTCCTGTTTTGGATATTAATTTTCAACTTTTTGACTGCCAGACGAGGCAGACTGAAGCAATGTGGCTTCCCTGCGCTTGTGTGCATGTGCGATTGGGACGAAGATACCGTACGTTTGCCAAATTCAAAGCCAAAATAACTACCAAAATGCATGTGTGGTTCCGATTCGTGTTTTGCAATATTCAAAATATAACATCATGAAAATAAAGTAGTTTCCCAATTATATATAATATACCAACACACTAGTGACAGAGTGAAATCCAATTGCTTTAACCCGTTGTGTGGTACGCACGGCAGGGTATGATCCCTTCGAAAGCCTCTATCCATACAAGGTTGACACAATGTTGTATAGACATGTCTCATGGTTATGCACAGACTTAAGTTATCGAGAACACCTAGTCGACATACCTGGAAGACTTCACAACAAATATGTCGTCTGAACTCACGCACGAAGCTGAATCACTTTGAACTATCACTGCCAAACTAACGAAAGCTTCTGATTTTGACCTGTTTGGGCTGTGGGTCCATGGAGGTCTTCTTAGTTCTCAAGATAACGCAAAGGACAAAGCACACCCCTTCATGGGGTTAAAAAGGCATTTACACATCAGCTAAAGGAAGAAAAGTTGTTGTCAATTCTCAGTTGTGGGGATTTGAGGAGGGGGTGGGAAGGGTGGGTGTTGATATGTTAAATTTTTCTCGTACACAGTCTTATGTATGACGTGTCGTGCGGTTGGCTACGACTGGCAATTTGTTATCATGGACACACAATGATATATGTTAAACGTTTGTTGAAAGTTGGACGTATTCCCCACATAGCCTAATTTGAGAATTAGTGCGATTTTGTGGGATTCCATGAAGGTTCTCACATTCGCTCTTGTCGTCAGTAGAAATCGAACATTAATTAAATTAAAGACCAGGAATTTGCAAAAAGCATCACCTTAATATGTCTTGACAGTGGAATGATTAAGAACCACAATATAACCTTGAAGACCACAGAGAGGGCTGTTTCACATTAGGGAATGATTTGATAGCTATTAAGTATTGTAACATCGTGCTGATTCTCACTGCCAGACTTTCAGTTTTATTTGTTGGGACTCCTAGGCTTTATCTCTTGTGAAAAAATCTCCTTTTGGCATAAAGTTGGGAGAGCTTGATAGCAATTTAGACCACAGTCTATCAGCAAACTCAATATAACTTTGCTCTCACTATCCGCTGCTGAGGATGCACAGGCCATTAAGTTTGCTCATCCTGCTCCCAAGTTAAGCCGTACCATAAAGCACTAATGGAGTCCACAATAATGAACAAATTTCTTTCATTGTTTGTCAAAGTAGTGTCTCTTGTCTCTCTCAGTAAGGTTAGTGTGAGCCAATTGGTTCGCCCTTGTTTGGCGACAAAAATGTGTCTGACACAGAAGCAAGTTAAAATGCTATCGTATGAATCTGCTACAGACACTGTGACCTATATGGCTAGAGAGCAGCGTTCCGCTTTCGAGTCTGGAGATACTCTGTGGTTCAAACCCAGGCCGAATCATACCAAACATAAAAAAAATTGGTATATACTGCTTCTCACTTGACATTCAGCATTTAAAACGACAGAGCAAGGACCAACGACACTGAAAGGCAATGGCAAACATACAGTTAAACCCTTCTGCTTCGAAGCACCAACTACTCTGTAAAGAGTACGGTACATCAAAATTTTTAAAAAATAATAATAATCTGCTAACTAAAGTGCAGTTAATCGATGTGTATATGCTGTGAACACGCAGTTCACGGTATGCTCAGATAACAACTATGAGACTCGTACAGACACGATGGCTTTTTCCACTCTAATTACGACTGAACCTAGCTCTGGACTGAAAAAATATAGACATTTAAGCCACATGTATGGAAAGCACGATATTTCTGTTATTAGATTCCACAATATTTTCTTATGATTGCTGGAAGCCTCATTATGTAAGTAATCAGGACTTGGGCAGTGGTTTTCTGCAGTAAATAGTTTCATATACGCTCTCGGTTTTAAGTATTGTAATGTCATTGCTTTGGTAAAGTATGAACATCATGATGGGACAGCCAAAAATAACCGTTCTACACCTGATCCTCCAAATGTAAGAATGGGGGGGAGTTGGTCTATTTTCTTTAACTTCTTTGCAAGCTTTTTCCCATTGCTGTCATCTCATTTCCCCCTCCCTGTTCTCACACCTCTCCACCAACTGCCTCTTTTTCATTTTCTCAAATGTTCAACTTCAACAAAAGTAGACAATGATACGGACAAGGCCATAGCCAGTGAGTAAAGAAGCAGGAGAGTAAGATGGCAGTAAGGGTAGGGGTCTTTTTCTCAAAGAATAGTAAATGCATGGAATGGTTTTCCCTGGAAAGGTAGTGGCAGCAGGAACAGTGTATAGTTTAAATTGGAATTAGATCAGGTTACCTGGAAGTTATATGAGAATGAGGGTGTAGGGATGTTGGAAGGACTTTTGGGACTTAGAGTAGTCGGATGGGTGATGGTATACTGTGCTGTTGTGCTGTTGGTACGCCGGATGGGTATGCACGGATGTGCCTGTTGATGGGGGGTCTCATCAAGGAGTTGTTTGTGTGGTTGATGTGCTGCGTTTTTTTTACCCAAGACTGTCTTGCCATGCCCCCTCCCCTGGAAAGGAAAAGAAGAAAAAACCTTACAAAAATATAATATAATAAAATAAAAAAACATAAATTTTTATTTTTTTTGTGTTTTCTTATTTTGATCGGGTTTTTAAAAATTGGTGTGATGTTGATTGTGGTGCAGGCAATGATGGGCTGAATGGCCTCCACCTGTGTCTAATTTCCTTTGTTCCTTGTGTTCTTCACCAGAAGGGAAAGAAGGGATATGTTTTCACCCCTGTTCTGTCTGTGAGCACGATATCTCAAAAAGTTTGGACGGATTCGGATGAAACTTGGTGGGCAGGTTGGGTGTGTGACCACGACGAATGATTCGATTTTTGGTGAAGATCTAAATATGGATCCGGATCCAGATACGAGGAATTATTTAATTTTGGAAGTGATTCTTACCATTGAGAGATAGGACCAAAAACGATATATAGCATGATATTTCAAAAATGTATTGGGCCCGATATGTGCTCGTGGATCAGGATTTATGTGGCGGAGGTATGGATTCTACCAAGTGCCCTTCTAGTTTCCGATGAATCTCCTTGTTTTATTTACTTTTAATTCTCTTTCTGGCTCTCTGTCCATGTTCTAGTTCGGTGTTCCAGGGATCAGCGGTGTGTGCATACACCATGAGAGATATCGTGCAGCCTTCAAAGGGCCATTTGCACACCGTACAGGTTCTACAGGTCGTTGGGCGAATTCTCAGGGCGCGTTCCTTATCCACGGCCTGGATGGTGTGTAGTTATAACAATCATTTGCACCATCACAATGATGATGCATATCATTAACGATGATGTTCTTGGTTATCCTTTGAGAACGTGCTCAATCTCCACATCACAGTCAGCTTTAGATCTACATTTGGATTATTACTTCTTACAAAAAAAATTAAGAACAACCCTTTTAACTGTGAAATAAGCTAAAGATTCACAGTTCATTAATGCCTTAGTCACACGTGTACAGTATGTAAACATATACTTAGCTGTTCGGAAAGAAACTGAATTACGATATGTGCAACATGTAAATTCATTATCTCACCCTGAACTGAGTGATCCTGGAATTCACATGTCAATCACACCCCCCACATAATCTACATACATGCCTACACACAACCCATGACAACCTATAAATTGTTCAGCCACGATAGCTAGATTAGGAATAGCTTGACATCATTTACATTATCAATAAGATTCTCATGCCATCGGTATGGTTCAAGGGGAGGTGACTCAGACAGAAGTTGCTTCCTCGCGTTGTCGCAGTGTCATTTATAGGGCAATGGCAAGGTATAGTCAGACTGGAGAGCACACGGAGAGACCTCATTCATGTGGCCGAGGATTAACACACATCATTGGTGGCTCATTATTTTCATCCTTGCCAGAAGGAACTGCTTTTCAAACACAGATCTCTAAGAATGACCTGCAAAGAGCAATAAACAACAAATTCTGGCCCAGACAGTTTGGAATAGGCAGTCGTGACAGTGGCATGAGGTCAAGAAGACCCCTGCTTTGCATCCCTCTGAACAGCACAATTGACAACTGCACATGCACAGTTGACACATCACAACTTGAGGGTAAACTGTGGTGTCATATGTTATTTTCACCAATGGATCTACATTTTATCTAGACTTCAAAGATGTATGTGCAAAGTCTGGAGACAAGGTGGGAGCAATTGGATAATTCTGCCGTTCGGCGCATGGTGGTTTGGTGAGGGCAGCCTGATGATCTGGGCTGACATTCAAGTTGGCAAAGATTGATGTTGCTATCATTCGAAGGGTGCGTTGTGTGGTGTCAGAAAAAAGGGGATTGAGATACTTATGCCTGCAGTCATCCCTCTGGTCCAACAGCAGGGTTTCATCTTCATCCTTATAGATGACAATGCATCCACACTGTGTACATTGCCATTGCTGCACTCCGGGCCACATCGCTTGTGTGGACTAGCTTGGATGATCTCCAGACTTAAATCCGATTGACAAAGTTAGGACATCCTGGGAGGCATGCTTATGGCCACCAAAGTATTGCCAAAGTTGCTTAGTCAACTATATTGTAAGTTGTCCTGGTTGAAGAATGGCAAAAAAAGCAAACACAGCGAGAGCTCCATCATCTGAATATGGTCGACGGCAAGACGTGTCAAAGCTTGCGTTGGGCTCAGCGATGGTCACGCACATTCTGTCAATGTAAACTTATCTATGATCATTGCAGACTGGCGTCGTTCCCAATTATGCACTCATTTTAGCAGCGCTATAGTTTTTCACGAAACACTCAAAGTTTGCTTCCATTCATATCATATTTGTTTATGGGTGATATCACCATCATGTGCTGGCCCTGTTAAACCAGGAATATGAAGAAAATGAATCTACCATTAAAAAAAAAAAACCTTACACACTTCAAAACTCTTTTGCTAAAGATGTTTTTTTGGAAGCAGTGTATTATACAGTACAGTGTTTACAAAACAAACTCTATTCCCTATATCATACACAATGTTAATTTATAACTTACACATACATCGTCTACAATTCAATTTTCATGACGGAGAATTGGATCGGTAACTAGAAGTACTGGGATGAGGGAGTTCAGTGCTAAGATGTTGACATGGTTGTGCAGGGTTGAGTGCATTGAATGGCCTCCTCTGCTTAAACTTTCTTGTGTGTTTGTACAGGATTGTAGAAATATGGCGATTAGATATATTTATATATTAATATAACATATATTATGCACAGGAAATGTGAGATGATACATGAAAACCCCGCATGTTCTCCAGGCTGAAGGCATTTATATGGTTAAAGATGGATAGATTCCATAAAGCTGGGTGCTAAAGCTCGATGCCATTTATTCGATCTCAGAGGATTCAAGCACAATAAACTTCATTACAGGCATTCGCTCCGTCCAGCTGAATGTACATGCTCTTGTCTATGGTTGCCCTTACATAGCGGAAGATGGCCGTTCATATGCAACATCGAAACCTGGTTGCTGTGAATTGTTTACAGTGGAGGAACTGCTGCCCGACCATATAGTGAATCAACAATTGTAATCTGTCGTCAAGGATATCCACGAGACAAGCTTGCATTAGGCAGTTAATTTAGAATTTAGACAGGGGCTTTGGTGATACCACGCCTACTCTTTGCAAAATACACACGCGTGGATTTTATCGTCCACGGCTTATGATAAACAGAAATCCCCAGCTTAAAGTCCATCCGAGAGAGAGAGAGGGAGAGCAGTTTTTCTGGTGCAACGCCCTGCAGTTATAGTCAGGCTGAGAATGGAACCAACGAGACAGCTCCGAGGCGAGCTCACACCCTCTGAACTATATTTAGAGCAATGAAGCTACAAAAAGGATCATCGCAGCCATAAGTATATATTAGAGGCATGAAGTGGTGAAGCGAATACAGTAGATGACAATGCATCAAACTGCGCACATACATATACAATGTATAATATTTTAATATTAGAACTTGGCATTGAGGCGTGTAAAGGGTTCCGTTCCTTCATGGCGCGTCCAGTGCAGTCGGATTGGAAGTTCTCAAAGTGGTGAATTGTGTAATGTTTTATCTCCATAATGAGTTAACAAGGAAATACAGGGAACTTTGATGTAGGAGGAGGAGGCCATTCGGCCGATCATGCCAGCACCACACCAAGACCAGACCAAACAAATCCGTCTCAGGCAACAGACTCAATCTAATGGGAAGAGTGCTGACGTATTTGCCAACAAATAATATTTAAACTGAAGGTATTTTTAAATTATTATTATTATTATAACTTTTTATTTCATGCAATGCCCTGCCTGCAAAGCACCAATTTACCGCTTTGAGTAAAGAGTAAAGGTTTTATGAGATGGCAAACGACATCCGTGTAGTAAAGAAACATGATCACGAGGCATGTATTTTCAGATGCGGGAATACTGTTTGCATTTGTAGAAATCTGTAGAGCTGTGCCTGAGTGCAATCACAAGTAGTTCTGCGGGATCTTTAAAGCAAAAAGCAACATTAAAAAAAAAAGATTCAGGAATAAAACAATGCGGCCTTTAATAAAAACCGTTTATTGAAGGACTACTTAGGTAGACGAGAGGTTAAATGTCTCTTTGTGACCTTACATCATTTCGGAACCTTATAGTTTGTTCAGTTTAAATAGATTATAACCATGAAATTTATCACTTTTCTTGGATCACTTTGCACGTTTTCCATGACTGTGCTGCAAGTGGATGAGCTGGTGAAACAGCTGTTCTTCGACATAGATTGCATGTTTAATAAACAGCTGGATTTGCTGGCTGTTTCCGACAGTGTCCAGTCACTCACTGGACCTTTCCATCTACGCGCTCTCTGCCACCGGATGTGCTCGCCTTCCAAGAGCGCACCAAGCCGTATGGGCCGTGGTGGCACCCTAGGTGGAACGGCCATGTATGTACGGCCAATGGCCTGGTGCTCCGGTTCAATTGGCTGTACATCGTGTAGATGCCATGGATGGGACTTACGACGTTGTATTCCTCGGCACAGGTGAGGCAGCAAATAAATCCTGAACTTTCCACTTCGAGTATAAACCTTGTGACCGCACTCCCACCACCCCAGCTCCAGCTCCCTCAAGCTGCAACAATTGGTTCTGGTTTTAATTTATTCCATCAAGTGCATCTTTTGTAGAACATGTATTGTAACAAAATAACAATGGGTGCATACACAGAGAATATGCTCTAACCACACACACAGACATACTACTGATCTGGGAGGTCGGTAGCATATAACCCCAGCAGATATTAAGAAAAAAGTTAAACTATGGTGCTCTGCTTGTTCTCCTGATGCTCAGCATTTAAAATGGATTGGGCATGAACAAAGATAGGTTGGCACCATTGTTCAGGCTTGATGGGCCTAATGGCTCACTCCTTCATTGAAGTCCTTGTAAAGGAACTCATTTATGAGTTGTTGCAAAAATGAGAATTTTTGTTTTTGTGATGATTGAGTGGAATTGTTGATGTAATTATTGTTGTCATGAGAATTTATAATGAAGTACATACCTGATTTTATTAGTTGTTCAAAGAATCGTTGTAATATTTTCAACATTTGGTGAAGCAAATGTAGAGAAATGTGAACTAGGTTGATAATGACAGTAAAATTAGCACTCATCATCATGGATCAGAAGCCATCATCGTTGTTGGACAATGGTATAGCTTGGGCTGGTGCCCAGGCAAGTTTAACTTAAGCCAGATGGTCAGGGGCTTAGGTTGATCTTAGACAGCTGTGTGATGGTGAGACGATGGGAGACAACGCTGGGCACCACCATAAAAGTGGATGAATAGAGGAGAGTGGGCTATGGCAAAGCTAGAGAGAGCAGAGAGATCAAGAGAGCGTTGGTGAAGTCACATTGCTGGGCTGCATCACATTGTCCCTGTTTGGGTGGGTTCCCTTTTAGAAATAAAGATACATGAGTCAGCATTGACAGAGTCTTAGTTTCAGTGAGACCAATTCAGCTATTTGAAAATCCCATCTCATCTCTCTCAGTTATTTAACCATTCTCCTCCTCTCACCCCACCCTGCATGGTACACTAAATCCTGTGATGAGGCAGTTCTTTTGATGAAAACTTACCTTCTCTTTCCTGGAAGGCAAAACCCAACTGAAGGCAATCTCAGGCCATTCCAAAAGCTCACAACAAGTGTGTGTCCATCAGGAGAGCCAGAAAACAACATCTGTCCAACCTCACTTCTCAAACTTGTCTCCCTCCTCTAAAACCTGGTGGCTCCTTGTCAAGTCGGTCTCTGTTGTGCTCCCTTTCATCCCTTCACACTTCTTCAAAAGGTACAAAGCAGACTCCACTCGTGAGAAGGCCGAAGCCTCATTCCATGTTTGCTTCCAAACCTTGTGTCTGCAACCACTTACTCTCTCCACACACCCTCCCAGTCACAGCACTGTTCCTAAACTCTGTCTTTTGCAACTGAGAATCTGGAGAATATTCGGCAACTCTCAACTCTAAATATGCAACTGGACCAGACGGCAATCACATCAGCTAAAACCTTCTCTGCTGCTTCTTACATTTCTCTTCTGCCCTTTCACTATATCATTTACCTTCGGTCATCTTCTATCTGCTGGAAAATCAGCCAACATCACTGGACTACATAAAAGGTGTAAAAAGCGATAACTTGAACTACAGACAGATCAACTTACTTCTAATCATTTGCAAGGTCATGGAATCCATCATCCAGCTGACATAAAATCATTCCTTTTCAATGACTCATCTTCGATCACCAATTTCTATTTGGATTAGACCTGGTCACTCTATCCAAAACATGCTACCTACTCTCCAACAATGGATGAGGTCCTCAATGTCAGACATAACTCAGGTCCTCTCTCTCGACATATCTAGAACTTTCAATAGTCTCGCATCCTCCTTGCTCTCCAAAACTCTCTGTTTATGGCATCCAAGGGTAACTCCATTCATGGCTTACTGATTTTTTCTTTGTATACATAGTCGAAGCTCGTGGAAGAGCTAGGCTTCCTCTACTCTCGTAGCAACTGTGTTTCCCATGGAATCCTTTCACTCTCTACCTTTTCAACGCTGGAGTGTCCAAGGCATGTGCTCTGGGCCAGTCTATCCTGATCTTCATTCAATGATTTTTCTGACTCTCTGGAAACCTCTCCCATGAGCTCCCTCATTCTCAGATAGGCATGGCAGCAGACCCTTCCCTCTCTTTCAGAACCTTGATAGAATACAGCTGGTCAAACACTTGGAATACCTGTATGTCTTCCAATCCTGACAAATCAAAATAAGACCAATTACTGCACGTTGTCCCAAGAAGGAAGCCAGACATAACAACACACACACACACACACACACACACACACACACAGTACTGGTAAGTACTGACAAAGCTATATTATTGAATTATAACTTCTTAACATCTCTCACTCACTCTAGCTCTCTCTCACTTTCTTCCCTCCTAAAGGACCATTGGCAAACCCTCCAATCTACTTTCTTAACAATCTTGAAGTTCAGTCTCTCAAACATTTTCAATGGGCCTCACTCTCAGCCATGATCTTTTGAGGACAAATTACATTTCTAAGTTGGCTTCCAAAGCCAGTCATTGGCTGGGCATCCTCCATCATGCAGAGCTCTTCTTGGCACACTTGAACTTTTATCCATCCACAAAGTCTTGCCACAGTTTGATGGAGTACTGCTCTCCTCTCTGGGCTGGCACTCCTGCCTCACACTTGCTCAGCTTGATGCCATAGAAACCAGGCCTTCAGATAATGGAAACTCCATGCTGAATCTGAATCTATGGAGCTATCACTTTCCCATTGCAGACAGTTCAGTGGTCTTTCTGTCTTCTACCACCTCCTTTCTTGTTTTGCACCCTCTGCTTTTTCCGTACTCCCTCCCCCCCCCTCCCACCATGCCCCACACCTGCCCCCTCCCCCAAGGTTTCTACCTGGCTCACATGGTGTACCAACACCCCCTCTGGTGAAACTCCAAAATCCAGAATCCCTGCTAGCCTCCACTCATTCGTTCTCTTTATCCTGCCTGTAGAACTCCACATTCTTCAATCTCATTCTTCCCCCAGATCTTTAAGACAGCTGTTCACCACCATCTCTGATCATCCTCCATCTAAAACAATGATCTTTTCCACCCCGTTAACCCTATCACACATCCATAAGCCAAGATTTTCCAATTACCCAGTTTTTCTTTCCTGAGAGTTGCTTCGTATCCATCTTGTCCCCCCCCCACACACCCCATATCCTCATTTGTACAAATCTCCTCTATTCCATTCCTCAACTCTGCTGTTGCTGTGTTTCCCCTCTCTTTCTACTCTTCCTTTTGTTCTGTTGCATCCTGATCCATTCGTATTCTAGCTTTCCAGAAGATTTTTCTACACAAAAAAATTTCTGTAAACTTTCTTCTCCTAATTTCTGCAAGTGTTACATCCTTCCTCCTGGGCAAGGTGAAGGACAAACTTTCACCCAACCTCTCCCGTTCTCCTTTGCCACTCTTGGCTACTTGACAATGGACTTGCACAAGGCAATACTTTCTTGCAGTTGCAAGCGTGTAACATCAATGCCACGAATATGGCTGTTCACAAAGGCTAACTGGCAAAGACAACAATCTGCCTTATGATTGGACTGCCACTTCTACAGCATCTGCTATGATTCAGCCTATGATACTTTTTAAAAAGTCTACTTTCTCGCATGCGCAGGTTTATCACCAATTGCAGCTATCCTAGAAATACTCCTCGGTCAAGGTACACTGAATCCTGGAGCAAGGCTGTTGCGTTGAAGCAGTTTACTTTCACAACATGGAAAGCTACCTGATTGAGGAAACTTTAGGTCACTCCGCAAGAATCGGAACAGGTATTGTGTCAAAACCAAAATATGATCGTCATAATATCAAAGCAGAACTCTCAATCTTTGCCTCACTGCTCAAAGCTATGGAAGGGCTTTGTCAAGTCCATCTCTCTGGTATGCTTCTCCTACATCCCATCAATCTCCGCAAGCGGCAACACCTCAGTCTCTGCTCAAGCAAGGTAAATGTTTTTGGTCTGTGTTGCTCTAAATTTATGTTTCCAGCCCATCATGCTCTACTGCTCTACTATCTACTAGAACTTTGTGTCCTTCTCACCCAACATGGCAGAGAAAGGTCTGTCCAGTTCGACCCTGCTTAAGCGACAGGCCAGATTACATAAATATACATGCTTTCAAATCCTAGTATGCTACTCTGACTTCTCTGTGTTCTTTAGACTGTCCTTGTTTGGCCACCTCCTGTCTGCCTGGAAGTCATCAAACCGCTCCACCATGATTCTTCGTTCGTGTGCATCACAAGATTACAGGGGTAGCATCATTGTCTGAGGGCATGGCTGATTGCTGATGCAATTCCCTCTGCTGGTAGGGCAGGAATTTCGAACTTTGCCATGGTGCTGGCGATAGCTCGGCCTACTCTTCGCGAAAGACACCATGGGATCTTTACGTCCACCAACGAATGCTGCAGAAGGCACACCCGTTTAACACCCATCCAAGGACGGCACATGCATTGATGAATCACCCTGCCCATGAAAACCAGGAAGACAGTTTATAGCTAGGTCTGGATTCAAACAGCAGGTGAGACACCTTAGAGTGAGTGTGCATACTCTCCAGTTGAGGCGGGAGTGGCACATGCAGTTTTGGGCCAAGTTCTCATTCTCATATATATCAATGACCTCTCCATGCTCTGGAAAATCCTCCGTTCATTTTTTAAAAAACTCCACATTGTGTCACTGCAGTACCTCCATCCCACACACAGGCAGACACCAGCTGTGATTCTCTGCTGATCTGGATTTGATTACATGGTGGTCTGTTAAATGACACATGTCTTTCAAACCAGCGTGTCTTCCAATCCTGCAAATCTCACTCAACCTGTTGCTTCAGAAAATCATCAAATAAACCCACCTATCTATTTCATGGTCAGCCCCTGGAAGAAGTTCAGTCTCTTGAATCAATCTCTAAGCTTCACGATCAGCCACACCCATCTCCTGCGCTGACCATACAGCGAAGCTGTGCCGGTACCCTACATCCTGTAAAATTGCTGCTGGATAGAAGAAAGAAGATCCTGTGTCAAAGTTCATTACTGAGGAACTATAAATTGTAACTGTTGTTATTAGTCGCCTCCCAATTTCACTAGAGGGAACTATAGGTTTGCTCTCAGTCTGTCTGTCCATCCATCCATCCCACTTGTGGTTTTCCAGACTTTTTTTTCACATACCCTTCAACATTATTAAACTGAAACTTGGTACATGGCTTTATTATAATAAGTTACAGAACGCGTTCGAGTTTCAGGACGTTTCATCGATTTCCACGGAGTTTGGCCCTTTTGGACTTAGACCGGTAGGGGACATGGACGGCAAGCAATTCTTCCCTCTTCTAATAATGTGAATGTCTCTTGCAAGTACATATTAATCCAAGTCTGTCATTCCAAGTAATCCTGAAAAATCAGACTACTTACAGCCTACAAGCGCTTTGTCTGCAGCTATATCTCAGGAAAACAGATGTAATGCTTGGGCCCTGCCCACAAGGAGAAGAGTGCACTGCTCTCCTTTGGGCTGGTGCCCAGCATCACACCTGTCTCTCCTGGATGCTGTGGAATCTTGAGCTCTCAACATAATTGGCATCTCCCACAATGAGGTTGATCTCCCACAATGAGGATGAGCACAAAGGCTGTTGCTTGACATCGCAGACAGTTTTTGATCTCTTATGTCTTACTATCTCTCTTTCGCTGGTCAACCACAACCCATCTCTTCACCATCCCACTGCTCTCTCAGCCCTTTGACGCTCCCCAGAAACTCCAGGATGCATGTGTTTTTCCAATTATACCTCCTGGTTTAAACACCCAAATCAGGCTTACTGACTTCAACTCTTTTGTCTTTTCTTTCTCCTGTTTGTGGAACCTGCCTTTCTGAGACTGTTCATATCACTCCTTCCTTCATGGCTTCAATCAGGTGGTGCAGTACCATATAATGTCATCCCTCATCTATACCCACAATCCTTTTCTACAAAATTAACCCTATCTACCCCAACCATCTTACTCGCAGGTTACTATGTTTCCTCTCTCCCTCACTCTCATTCTTTTTACCGTTCACTCATTGTTGTCCCATTGCCCGCACCGTTAGTTTGTTGCCTTTTTACCTTCTGTGAACTCGTTTTCTTCACAAGTTTTGAACTTGTATACAGGTACAAAATATTATATCGTGCATATCACAACAATGCATGTGTGGTGCTCTTTGCATGCTCTTCTTTACTCTGCTCTTGTGATTTTATCCCATTTACAGACTGCAAGAAACTACCTGGTGGTAGTCCAGGTCTCTGTTTTTGCTGCTTGGTCTTTGGGCAACAGTTGGAAGTCAAAACATGCATTACCAGCAGCACCACACTTCTTGTGTGTAGACAGTGTGGGACTTGGAATTGGTCAGTGTACCAGTACACATTAGCATACTCTTTTAAGAGATCCCATAGTACCTATTGTCTACAATGAGAGCTAGCAGAAAAAGGAATACTTCCTTCATACTGTCTGAACTTTCTCCAAAAGGACAATGTACTAAAGAGCCTAAGCCTGACCTGCAAACAACTCAGACAGCAGTTTTTAACAGGATCCTATTCGCCGGTAAAGCCGCTGTCACACCTTGACGTTTTAGCCAGCGTATGGCTATGTATCAAAATGTATGTAAAACGCTGGCGTACGCTGAACCTATTGATGTTTTTTTCCAGTTTTGGCGTATTCATAACGATTGGACGTATGTTAAGTATTAGTAATGTACACAGAACGTTCGAATATAGAAACTTATACCAACGAATGCTTAGCGTGTTGTCGGCGTTCAACAACCTATGCCAACGATAGTCTAACTTATGCATAGCGCGGACGCGTATCGCCGACGATCACGTGGCGTAGCCTATTAAAAGGCTGGCGGCTCGACGATTCAAATCATAACCGCACTAGAACATCGAAGTGTCAAGCCGCTGTCACACCTTGACGTTTTAGCCAGCATATATGCCGACGATGCGACATATGAAAATTTGCCGAATGCGCTGGCACACGTCGAATACGTTATGGGTAAGTTTTGTATACCTTAAGAGCACGCTGAAGCACGCTGGCATACGTCGTAGTACGCCGAGTACGTCGACAAATTTTAAGCATGCTGAAGATTTTACGACGTATGCCAGCGTATGACGCACACGTTCCGCATACGCTGGCCATAAGTTGTAGGCACGTTACGCGATCGTTGACACACGTTACTTGTATTTACTCACAAGTCGAAACACGTCGAGGTAATGTTTAGCGACCCGAAACTTATTTCTAACTATGAGTAACGTGCTTTGAAACTATAGTAACGTGCTTTGAAACCTATGTGTAAAGTATCTCCAACGCATATTGACGTATGTAGACGTATTTGACGTCTTCCGGACGACCACAGAACTTACTGAACGTGTTACTAACTTAAGCTTACCGTATAATGCGCTATTGGCAGCGTTTAGGGGAATTGGTATATAAAAATGGGGTTCACAGGAGGAACCCGTCAGTGTTCCAGACTCCATGGTGTTTTTCTTTTTTTTTTTTCTTCGGCATGACGGTGATGTTGACACTTCGATTTATATGCGGTTATGATTTAAATGTTGAGCGGCAGCCTATTAATTATATTATATTATAACCGCACTAGAAATCGAAGTGTCAACATCACCGTCATGCGAAGAAAAAAAAAAAACCAAAAAAAAAAAACCATGGAGTCTGGAACACTGATGCTAAAATTACTCGACGTGTTTCGACTTATGAGTAACTTACAAGTAACGTGTGTGACGTGTGTCAACGATCGCGTAGCGTGCCTACAACATGTTACTCATAGGTTAGAAATAAGTTTCGGGTACGCTAAACATTACCTCGACGTGTTTCGACTTATGAGTAAGGCTATAGACCATGTGGAGGTACTCGCTATTACCTTCAGAAAATGTTTTTCGTTGTGCAGATCACCAATCTGGATGAAATTAGGCATACTTAAAGAATTTTAGACGCTGAGTCAAATCCACTAGTTTCCATGTCGAGGATGTGAACAAATTGGTCATTTTTGGCAATTAAGATAACCGAACATTAAAGCACGATTTTGACACAGAAATGAAGAATCAAGGTTAGACTGATATGTACGTCAAAGAAAACTCTCGTGACGTCTTAAAATGATACAATATGTTTATACAGAGCCCTATTCACTGTTATTAAAGATGTTTCTAATTAAAGATCGTAAACCGAGCAGTTACAAATTTTACCGGCGAAAACGTCTGGACCGACCAGACAGGCCTTCGAGTTGACCAAGGCAATTTTGCTTAAAAGGCAGCCACACTGGCTATTAAAGGTTAAAATTGACCAAGGCAACTTTTGCTTAAAAGGCAGCACACTGGCTATTAAAGGTAGTTACATTGACTATTAAAGGCAGTTACAGCACCTATTAGACAGTTACATTGGCTATTATGGATTAAATCAAAGACAAAGAGACTGCGCGACTCAGCCTGATGAAAAGTAGAACCGCCACAAGAGGATTACTGTCTTAGAACTCCAGTAATTCTTGCTCTGAAGCGGTTGATGAACTCTTGACTGCTGCTATTACAAAACTCAAGTCCACTATTACATGCTAACCAACCTGAATACTACTTGTAGATCACCACAGCAAAGCAGTGTGACACCTGCATTCACAGTTCGTCGTCAGAATCATCGTCAGTTCCGCTTTCATCATCCATAAGTTCCATTTCTGCACGGGTCTGTTCATCGTTGGCGAAGTTTTGACACCCACAGCACTCTGCGCAGGACAGTCCTTTGACCGCAAGACACTGGTTGGTCTCGCATTTCGTCTTCTTGCAATTACATTTCGTCGCCTCTAACAGTTCCTTCGGCGCTGGTGGTTTGTTCAGCCAGTGAACAGTCAGTGCTCCGTTGCGTTCCACCCATCCGTGAAATGTGGAGAAGGGGCTTCTATAACCTTCTCAGTCACGCGGTGGTGGATCACAGACTGATAGTTCCTCTTTTGCAATGCAGCATCAGAGCGTCGCTTGTAGGCGGCAACTTCTGTTCTCCCAGCGACTGGCTGCGAGAATAGCTTGGAGCAAGCCTCATCCACACTCTTTCATGGTCGGCTGATTGTACATGGCGCAGACGAATTGTTCCAGGTCGTGAATGATATTCTGATCTAGCGTGAATCCTCGACAATGCTCCCGAAACAGGTGATGAGATGGGGACCCTTCATCATCAAGTCGAATGGCCTTGTTTTGCCCTTACCGTGGAATGCACTGGTGTATCACTTCCCGTGAAATTGTGCAAACCTATCAACGCATCGCAGACAGAACTTTCCAGGGCATTATCAGCTTCCTAATGTCAACGACGATAATGTCCTTGGGACTTCCTGTGACCAGATGGAAATTTCGCGCCCAATGGACTTTGAGTGAGCCAATGCCAACACAAACACATCGGTGTCGAAACTCTCTATGCGCACCGACTCTTCATTCTGTCCCGCGTGAGCGCATGTAGCAGGAGCTTCGTGTCAGCTTCTCATGGTCACATTCAAGTTCAGGTACTGACGACACAGTCATGACACCATTCGACGCCTCGATTTTCTCATTTGCCGGCATGACTGACGTACAACAGCATGTCGCCCAGTTTTGATGGAGAGATGTTTCTCGTCCACGATTCGACGATGACTCTATCAACGCCTCCTTGTTGGCTCCGCTCAGGAGATAATTGGCCCACTGTTTTGGAAGGGCTTGATCACGTCCGTAGATGGTTCGCACCTGAAGATCGCCCGCCCTGCCGCTCGTCTGGCATGCTCCAGGCACTTGATGCTGATACTTGGGTAAGTATCAAACACCACGTCCAGTCTCGAGATTGGTTATGTCGTGCTTTGGCCACTACGATGTTCAGCACCATCTCTTCCAGTTCGCCGAAAGTGTTAGGCAATGAACCAGCCTTTATCGCCTGAAAAACGGCCATTCCATCCACAATCGTTGCACTTGGATAGGCGAGCGTCCACACGGCAATCGGCCACAGTTTCAGTATATGGTTGCGGAGTTTGGCTTTGTCAGTCTTAGCAACCAAACCATCACCGGATGCCAGCAGGAAAGATATGTTCGCCAGTGGGTATGCGAGCAGATCATGGAGTGTTACATTGCTTTTCGCCAATCAACAGCAGTCGTGTGAAAAGACGACGTTCATTCGCAGTTTCAACCTTCGGCGTCTGCTGGTGGGAGTCGCCAACTCGCCTCGCGCCTTCGAGAAAGTTGCCAATTTGGCCTTCGAAATCGGACTGAAGAATGGGACCTCACCCGAGAGAAGCCGATCACGCATGAATGGCACGACAGCATTCTCTCCCTTGACATACGCGTTCATCAAGTCCGCGGAAGTGGCTGGCGGTGCGTGACACCTGAACTAATATTGCGAGTTCAAGGTGAGCGCCGGAGAAAGGTTAATCATTTGAAGTACTGTGTCCATCATTGTACCACCACTGCTTCGTTCTTCTTCGAGCTCGACACATCCAAATCCTTTCTCGTTCGGGGCTCGTCGTGGATACCCGCCATGGACTCACATTTCCTTGCGATTTCCGCACGTGCTGGTTGGGACAGGATCCACTTCTTCCAGCTGTGCTTTTCTGAGTAACCAATGATGCCTCCACTGGTCTTGCTGTCCCTATTTAAGTCTGCTCTATGATCTGATCACACCGCAACACTACTAAATCCATAACGAGTATGCCGTTGGGCAGTCCATTTGCCGTCCACGAACGCTTGATAGGTGTTGGGTGGGAGTGCTCTAGCCCGGCCATTTCCAGCCAGTAAACGGGTAAGTACCTTGCATAGTAATGATGACGCAAAGTACCAGGGCATTGACGCTCTGTGATCGCAAGGTGTTTCGGCCAGTTTGAAGTACGAGTTGCCCATATAAGCTCTAGTGCTAGCTCACCATTTCCAAGTAGGGCCATGTAAAGTCCACACTTTGGTGTTTGTTCAGGTCATCCTCACCATGAGTGCTCCCGAGTATAGAACATGTAAATTGAGGCTGAGTCACCCTGCTGTGGACCCTGGCTGGCTTCATCCTCTTTAGTTGACTCTGTTTCTGTTGTAGAGCTACTGTCTACAAAGCCTGAGCAATGGAACCAATATCAATGTCCTTCATGTACACCACTTCGCTCTCACAGACTTTTTGGAGGACGATAGAAGATCATGTCTGGGTACCGTTCCTGCAGTCTTTTCTATCTATCGTTGCCTGTAGTTGGCCTTATCCTGACTTCGCATACTCTGAGTAGTCATTGAACATCTCACACAACTTCTTCATATGTATAGATTGCTTTCCATCAATGAGTCTTACCTGGATTACTTTATCACAGAAAATGTCAAATGTTGAGTCATAGTTCACTTTCTGAGTTTGGAGTTTACTTTCACTCTGTCTGTGGTATGTGTATTCACATACTCGTAATAACATTTACGGTGATAACAAACTGCCAGCGCCACACAGTCTTTATCCTTTATAGTTGTCATTATTCTCACATCACGTTTCATCTCTCTCTGCTCAGCAGTTTCCCTCAGCTTTCCTCCATCCTGTGTTTCTGCCAGGGGCAACTGATCACGTTGAGATTTTCCTTTGACACGGATGAATTTGTCTTTTTTCTGGCATATGACACAAATTCTTGGCAGTACACCAGCTGATTTGCCAGCACCCTTTCTACAGAGGTTCTGAGGGATTTTCTACGTATTTTGTGGTGTGAGTGCCCCTCTTCTTCTACTCCACCCACCACCTCACTGGCTCTAGCAGAAACTGCAGTAGTGCTGGCTTCTGATTCCTTTTCCTGGCTTCAGTACGTTTTATATGATCTTGTTACAAACGACGCATAGCAGAACCAGTGACAGCCGGCATCCGCAGGAGGATCAGTCATTGGCAGCAGTTTCATATTTGATCAGCCAGCAAACGGCATTTGTTGATAGTTTCACTATCTGCAGCGTCGCACCAAGCCTTCGCACACTCGCATATCTTACGCCAGCTCTTATCGTGAATCCGTGAATTGCATCACTTTCTCATCATCCTCCCCACCCAAGTGTATGAAACAACGCATATTTGGTTGTTCAAAGACCAAAAATCACTCAAAATCACTCGACAACCATGGGCGCCGCCATCTTGATTTGTTGTTTCCTGGTTATTTCCTCCGCGATTACAAGCATGCCACGCCCACTTCACGGCGGTTAATTCAAATGGTAATAACTGTCGGTGTGTCAACTTGTGCATATGGAAACAAGTAGGAATTCAATGGTGTGTTCTCATGAATGTACAGGGTGAATTTAGTTTAGATTGCTGATCTGCACAACGAAACTGAAGGAACCCACCCACCTCCACATGACCTACTAAGTCACATTTGCTCTACGGCGAGGATACGGCGGCCGTACGTCCTCTGAATTGACAGAAACGTGCGGCGGCCGCAGAGTTTTCTGCGGGGCCTCAGGGTGGCCCTACGCCGTTTGGCTATATTTTACAGGCCGTAGGGGTCCCGTGGAATTAAACACGGAGTTATAACTTTTTTCATTTCTACGTTCGCCGTAGCAATTCGACAAGCCGAAACAAAAGAACTGGTAAAAAAAAAAAATAACCCACTCGTTACCGTCCATCTGACGCACGTTCGCCTTAGGGCCCCCTGCGGTCCCCTGCGGTCGCCTTGCGTGCACCTTGCGTCTGCCTTGAAAATTCTATGGCGCCGCAGGAAAGCCCTAAGGTCACTGTGCGACATCAAATCAAGGACCGTACGGCACCCCACGTTTTCGGTCTCCACAATTTATAAATACCCCGTGTGGCTCCCCGAAAATAAAAAAAACATATGTGACTGCTACATTGTGTGACCGTGGAAATACTGCGGCCGCCCTATAATTGCTAGTGCCGTAGATTTTGTAGACCCTACGGCCGCCGTGCAAATGTGACTTAGGCCTGACTTACAAGTAACGTGTGTCGACGTGTGTCACGATCGCGTAACGTGCCTAAAACTTATGGCCAGCGTATGCGGAACGTGCGAGTCATACGCTGGCATACGTCGAAAATTTTTGAGCATGTTAAAATTTGTCGACGAGCTCGGCGTACTACGATGTATGCCAGCGTGCTTTAACATATACAAAACTTACCCATAACGTATTCGACGTGTGCCAGCGTTTTAGACAAATTTTTCATACGTCGGCATACGCTGGCTATAACGTCAAGGTGTGACAGCGGTTTAAGCATCCTCGATTCGACACCAAAGGTATTTGGTGCTTTGATCACTTCGCTAAAATCTAAACTTTGAATAACCATCACCAGCTTTTTGTCACATTTATAGGCATTTTCAAATTAACGTGGTGTCAAGATGTGAAAATGTTTGGAATGTAAAGATTCATGTGTTCTTTAGAGATACCATAAAAACCCTCAATCAAAGTCCAATATATTTAAATGACACTTAAAAAAAAAAGTACTGATGACAACTATCAACACTGCTACTCTGACATCTTCATTTTACCTGAAGGTGCTACTTCCACAGGTGTAATTGATTTTTTACTTCCACCACAAAGGTGCATGGAGGTTATGTTTTCACCCATGTCTGACTGTTTGGCGGTGAGCAGGATATCTCAAAATTCGGATGAAACTTGGTGACAGGTGAGGGTGTGACAAAGCCAAATTGATTAGATTTTGGTGAAGATCCAGATTGGAGAACTTAAATTTTTTAAAAGTAATTCTTCACCATTAAGAGATGGAGCCAAACACAATATATATATATATATATTATAGCACATCTCAAAAGGTTTTGGACGGATGACAAAACTTGGTGGAGAAGTTGGGTAGGTGACAAGAGCAAGGCGATTAGATTTTGGTTAAAGATGCAGATACGGCCTATCAGTGGATACAAAGCGTAAACTGGTCAGTTTGGCAGAGGTATGCGCTCTACCGAGTGCCGTTCTAGTTTCAACTGCTGTGCTTTTGGCAAAATATTACATTACTCATTCTTTATCAGGGTTCACAGGACAGTTTGGACGTGGCATATCACAACTTTGAGCCATCTAGTCTGATCTTGATTCCCACCCTCAACATAAGGGGTTGCATCAAATTCCAAGCGTTGTTACTTGGCTGCACGTGGATGGGTTTAAGAGTCGAGGAGTAGCAGCTGAAATCCGAATCCTATCCAGCCAGGTTCCTCCTGATGACTTAACTTTGCTCTTGCTTGTTCGTTTCCTTCTAATGACTCGATGGAACATTTGGTCTTTCCCTTGATTCAAAGAGAATTGCACCAAGAGTTCACCACCTTTGAAGGAGGTATTAAGCTAGCTAACCCTGTCTGCTAGCATTCACCTGTAGATGCTAAGGATTCAATGGTATCTATTAAAAAAGGATCAGCTATAGTGTGCTGTACCAAATCCTGGTAATAATTACACATTCGCTAGGTACTTCATCAAAGCTCATTATACTCTCGAAATTAATATTGAAACTGTGTTATAATATATGTGAATGGCTCCCACAAGTACGAATTGATGCAAAGCAAGTGTCATCCGATATTTATAGCCGGTACAGCAATGTGATCCCATGTGCACTTAAAAGTAAAAGCATCACAGCGCAGTCTCAGGTAGCACTGAAACAAAGCAACAGACTCTAAATGTACATTAATAGTGAAACGTGTCTGCGAATTAAGGAAGACGAGAAGCTGAATATTTAAGAAAATATTAAATTGCCTTAGTATAAGCACAATAAACTTATCGCAGCCGTGTCAACATCCATTTTTTCTGATACAATGTTTAAAAACTAGAACAGCACTCGGTAGAGCGCATACTCCATCAGGCTGAACAGTTTACATTTTGTATCCACCGATATAGCCGGATCTGCAAATCTAATCAGCTTGTTCTCCCACCTATGCAACTCATCCACCATGTTTCATCCAAATTCGTCCATAGCGTTTTGAGATATCATGCTACATATCGTTTTGGCCCTACCACTCAATGGTGAAGAATCACTTTTAAAAAATCTAGTCCGGATCCAGATACTGATCTTTACCAAAATCGAATCAATTCATCCTCATCACACACGCAACCTGTCCACCAAGTTTCGTCCGAATCGGTCAATAACTTAGAGATATCGTGCTCACAGACAGACACGGATAGACAAATAGGGTGAATACACAACCTGCGTCCACCTTCGGTGGTGGAGATAACAAATGCTTTGAAGAAGAAGTAACATCCAGGCTTCAAAAGCGTAATACCTGAAATTTTACCACGAGATTAATTGCCTGGCCGAATAAAGGATGAATTGAGCATAACATTCACTGTTTGGCTGAATAAAGGATTGTAGAATGAGCGGACAACTGACGAAAGAAGCAATAAACGAATGAAAAAGTACAACTGATGCAGGACTGTAAAATTTACAAGAGTCCACAGAATGTTTTCACAGCTGTGGTGGAGACGTTGCGATTGGGTAGTTCTGTTGTTTAAAAGAGGAAAGTTCTGCCAGCTCACGTCAAGCGGACAATTGTCCTGCATGGCATGAGCTGCTTTCTCAAAAGGATAAATACTCCTGCAGGCACGAGTGATATGACAAGGTCCTTGGTGCTGCCACAACCAAGGCAATGCAATGATCTCTGCCACCTACAAACAGTTTAGGGAGACATGAGCTGGACACTTCAGGATGATTATTTAATAGGTTCTGCTACTATATGAGCTAATGAGCTCCATCGGGACCGAACATCAATGTTTTGATGTTATTAGTAATGCAGTTGCCTATTACCACTGCTGCTGATGCCTTGCATTGTGGATTGAGCGTAAGTTTCACTGCTCGCTGAGTTGTTGGTGACCTCTCTCTGA
>CM068961.1:25348873-25393854 GCA_035128595.1 Eptatretus atami | reverse complement strand
CATATGGAAACAAGTAGGAATTTCAATGGTGTGTTCTCATGAATGTACAGGGTGAATTTAGTTTAGATTGCTGATCTGCACAACGAAACTGAAGGAACCCACCCACCTCCACATGACCTACTAAGTCACATTTGCTCTACGGCGAGGATACGGCGGCCGTACGTCCTCTGAATTGACAGAAACGTGCGGCGGCCGCAGAGTTTCTGCGGTGCCTCAGGGTGGCCCTACGCCGTTTGGCTATATTTTACAGGCCGTAGGGGTCGCCGTGGAATTATAACACGGAGTTATAACTTTTTTTCATTTCTACGTTCGCCGTAGCAATTCGACAAGCCGAACAAAAAAGACTGGTAAAAAAAAAAAATAACCCACTCGTTACCGTCCATCTGGACGCACGTTCGCCTTAGGGCCCCCTGCGGTCCCCCTGCGGTCGCCTTGCGTGCACCTTGCGTCTGCCTTGAAAATCTATGGCCGCCGCAGGAAAGCCCTAAGGTCACTGTGCGACATCAAATCAAGGACCGTACGGCACCCCACGTTCGTCTCCACAATTTATAAATACCCCGTGTGGCTCCCGAAAAATAAAAACAATGTGACTGCTACATTGTGTGACCGTGGAAATACTGCGGCCGCCCTATAATTGCTAGTGGCCGTAGATTTTGTAGACCCTACGGCCGCCGTGCCAAATGTGACTTAGGCCTGACTTACAAGTAACGTGTGTCGACGTGTGTCAACATCGCGTAACGTGCCTAAAACTTATGCCAGCGTATGCGGAACGTGCAGTCATACGCTGGCATACGTCGAAAATTTTTGAGCATGTTAAAATTTGTCGACGAGCTCGGCGTACTACGATGTATGCCAGCGTGCTCTTAACATATACAAAACTTATACCCAGTAACGTATTCGACGTGTGCCAGCGTTTTAGACAAATTTTTCATACGTCGGCATACGCTGGCTATAACGTCAAGGTGTGACAGCGGTTTAAGCAATCCTCGATTCGACACCAAAGGTATTTGGTGCTTTTGATCACTTCGCTAAAATCTAAACTTTGAATAACCATCACCAGCTTTTTTGTCACATTTATAGGCATTTTCAAATTAACGTGGTGTCAAGATGTGAAAATGTTTGGAATGTAAAGATTCATGGTGTTTCTTTAGAGATACCATAAAAAACCCTTCAATCAAAGTCCAATATATTTAAATGACACTTAAAAAAAAAAAAGTACTGATGACAACTATCAACACCTGCTACTCTGACATCTTCATTTTACCTGAAGGTGCTACTTCCACAGGTGTAATTGATTTTTTTACTTCCACCACCAAAGGTGCATGGAGGTTATGTTTTCACCCATGTCTGACTGTTTGGCGGTGAGCAGGATATCTCAAAATTCGGATGAAACTTGGTGGACAGGTGAGGGTGTGACAAAGC
The DNA here is from genome assembly GCA_035128595.1 of Eptatretus atami. Classification (NCBI taxonomy): domain Eukaryota; kingdom Metazoa; phylum Chordata; class Myxini; order Myxiniformes; family Myxinidae; genus Eptatretus; species Eptatretus atami. The sequence continues at coordinate 25,392,432 of CM068961.1, read as the reverse complement.
CAAATTGATTAGATTTTGGTGAAGATCCAGATTGGAGAACTTAAATTTTTTAAAAGTAATTCTTCACCATTAAGAGATGGAGCCAAACACAATATATATATATATATATAGCACATCTCAAAAGGTTTTGGACGGATGACAAAACTTGGTGGAGAAGTTGGGTAGGTGACAAGAGCAAGGCGATTAGATTTTGGTTAAAGATGCAGATACGGCCTATCAGTGGGATACAAAGCGTAAACTGGTCAGTTTGGCAGAGGTATGCGCTCTACCGAGTGCCGTTCTAGTTTCAACTGCTGTGCTTTTGGCAAAATATTACATTACTCATTCTTTATCAGGGTTCACAGGACAGTTTGGACGTGGCATATCACAACTTTGAGCCATCTAGTCTGATCTTGATTCCCACCCTCAACATAAGGGGTTGCATCAAATTCCAAGCGTTGTTACTTGGCTGCACGTGGATGGGTTTAAGAGTCGAGGAGTAGCAGCTGAAATCCGAATCCTATCCAGCCAGGTTCCTCCTGATGACTATAACTTTGCTCTTTGCTTGTTCGCTTTCCTTCTAATGACTCCGATGGAACATTTGGTCTTTCCCTTGATTCAAAGAGAATTGCACCAAAGAGTTCACCATCCTTTGAAGGAGGTATTAAGCTAGCTAACCCTGTCTGCTAGCATTCACCTGTAGATGCTAAGGATTCAATGGTATCTATTAAAAAAGGATCAGCTATAGTGTGCTGGTACCCTAAATCCTGGTAATAATTACACATTCGCTAGGTACTTCATCAAAGCTCATTATACTCTCGAAATTAATATTGAAACTGGTGTTATAATATATGTGAATGGCTCCCACAAGTACGAATTGATGCAAAGCAAGTGTCATCCGATATTTATAGCCGGTACAGCAATGTGATCCCATGTGCACTTAAAAGTAAAAGCATCACAGCGCAGTCTCAGGTAGCACTGAAACAAAGCAACAGACTCTAAATGTACATTAATAGTGAAACGTGTCTGCGAATTAAGGAAGACGAGAAGCTGAATATTTAAGAAAATATTAAATTGCCTTAGTATAAGCACAATAAACTTATCGCAGCCGTGTCAACATCCATTTTTTCTGATACAATGTTTAAAAACTAGAACAGCACTCGGTAGAGCGCATACCTCCATCAGGCTGAACAGTTTACATTTTGTATCCACCGATATAGGCCGGATCTGCAAAATCTAATCAGCTTGTTCTCGTCACCTATGCAACTCATCCACCATGTTTCATCCAAATTCGTCCATAGCGTTTTGAGATATCATGCTACATATCGTTTTTGGCCCTACCACTCAATGGTGAAGAATCACTTTTAAAAAATCTAGTATCCGGATCCAGATACTGATCTTTACCAAAATCGAATCAATTCATCCTCATCACACACGCAACCTGTCCACCAAGTTTCGTCCGAATCGGTCAATAACTTAGAGATATCGTGCTCACAGACAGACACGGATAGACAAATAGGGGTGAATACACAACCTGCGTCCACCTTCGGTGGTGGAGATAACAATGCTTTGAAGGAAGAAGTAACATCCAGGCTTCAAAAGCGTAATACCTGAAATTTTACCACGAGATTAATTGCCTGGCCGAATAAAGGATGAATTGAGCATAACATTCACTGTTTGGCTGAATAAAGGATTGTAGAATGAGCGGACAACTGACGAAAGAAGCAAATAAACCGAATGAAAAAGTACAACTGATGCAGGACTGTAAAATTGTACAAGAGTCCACAGAATGTTTTCACAGCTGTGGTGGAGACGTTGCGATTGGGGTAGTTCTGTTGTTTAAAAGAGGAAAGTTCTGCCAGCTCACGTCAAGCGGACAATTGTCCTGCATGGCATGAGCTGCTTTTCTCAAAAGGATAAATACTCCTGCAGGCACGAGTGATATGACAAGGTCCTTGGTGCTGCCACAACCAAGGCAATGCAATGATCTCTGCCACCTACAAACAGTTTAGGGAGGACATGAGCTGGACACTTCAGGATGATTATTTAATAGGTTCTGCCTACTATATGAGCTAATGAGCTCCATCGGGACCGAAACATCAATGTTTTGATGTTATTAGGTAATGCAGTTGCCTATTACCACTGCTGCTGATGCCTTGCATTGGTGGATTGAGCGTAAGTTTCACTGCTCGGCTGAGTTGTTGGTGGGCAGCTGACATAATGTGTTCATCCAGCAGGGATTTGGACCAGAAATTATGTTGTGATAGAAATAATGTCCCTTAGAAATGTTTTCTGATGACTTAAATTATTTGAAAAGTTAAGAAGAACAAAGTGTGGACTCAGCTGGGTGGGTGAGCTTGAGCCAGAAGTGGAATAATGCAAGTTGGATGAGCAGGTCGAGCTACTTTTGCTGCGAGCTACTTTTTGTAGAACTTGCTTTGTCTGCACACCTCCTAGTCTTAATCCCACTTTTACAACAAAATGTGCTCACGCGCACTATATAATGTCAGCATTGCTGCCACCGACAGGCTGCGAATGGCTAAACTGCTGCCGGCTGGATTGCTCTCCCGTTTCTGTCAATGAAAGCTTTGTTTTCAAGGTCATGTTCAAGTGCGAAGTTAGGGGACTCCTGACAAGTGATGCATAACTCTCCACTTTTATATAATGCACAGACCTTCATCTGAAAACAATTTCTTAAATAAGACCTCATTAGTTCATGTGTACAATTATTAAATTTACAAGCTAGGGTAACTTGGTGAAGTCATATTTCTGTGTACACTGCATATCCCTATAGTTATGAACGCTTTTCTTGTATTGCACGTCTGTGCGACACAAGATTCATTTTAAGTTAACAGTTGGAGAATATACAAAAGATTTCTGACTGAAAACTTGTCTAACATGCAATTTTTTCTTTATGTCTCAAACTACTTCCTTCTGATGACACAGTCTTTACCCGCGCCACCGAAGGTGGATGGAGGTTATGATTTCACCCCTGTCTGTCTGTTTGTTTGTCTGTCTGTGAGCAGGAATCTTAAAAAAGTTCTCCACAGATTCGGACGAAACTGGGTGGACAGGTTGCGTGTGTGACAAGGACGAATTGGTTCAATTTTGGTGAAGATCCAGATGCAGATCCGAGAACTTTTCTGAATGATTCTTCACCATTGAGAGATAGGGCCAAGTACGATATATAGCATGCATGGTATTTAAATAGGTTATGGATGGATTCGGACAAAACTTGGTGGATGAGTCAGTTAGGAGATAAGAACAAGATGATTCGATTTTGGTAAAGGTCCGATTCCAGTCGACCAGTGGGATACAAAACATAAACTGTTCAGCCTGGCAGAGGTATGTGCTCTACCGAGTGCCATTCTAGTCTTCTTCGTTTGTACACAGCACAAGGCTGCGGGGTAGCGTCTTGGCATAGGCCTATCTTTTTTAAATAGGCCTTTTTAAAATACCATGCATGCTATATATCATACTTGGCCCTATCTCTCATTGGTGAAGAATCACTCAGAAAAGTTCTTGGATCTGCATCTGGATCTTCACCAAAATGGAACCAATTCGTCCTTGTCACACACGCAACCTGTCCACCAAGTTTTGTCCGAATCTTGGCATAGGGTGCGGCTGTGCCAGTGAGGGTGAGGGTTAGGGCAGGAATTTGGAATTTGTTTATGAAACTGGCGACAGCTCACCTACTCTTCGCGAAGGACACCGTGGGATGTTTAACGTCCATCAAGTAATGCCGACTGATGTAACAATCAGTTTAACATCCATCGTAAGGACGGCATCGATGAATCACCCTGCCTGTGAAACACCGGTATGACAGTTTATAGCTGGGTCGGGATTCAAACCCAGGCTGGATGGTTTAGAGGTGAGTGATGACGTGATGCCAGTAGCTCAGTTGCTTCCATAAATAAATCGTTGCAATCATTATGTTAACCCTCATGCTTTTCTAATATAGTTTGTGCTGTGTTGAAGCTGCAAGTTTACAGCAACATTTTCATTGGTTAATGCACTAGGTTTGGTGGTAAAGTTTTGTGTGAGTTTCCAAGTGCACGTGTGATGTGGTCGCGGTTTGCCTTCGGCAAACAGATACCGGCATGGTGCTGAAGGTGGTCACCTTGATGGGAAGTGGAGAGCAACTTTTCCTGGAAGAGCTACAAGTTTTCAAGGTTGAGCATGACAACCACATCATCGTAACCTCTAAGCCAAATATTACTTCAATATTCAGCACAGAAACCCAACACCATATCTTACCCCACAAATTCTGCCACTAATGAGCTACTAAACTCTCAGTCCAATATACGGAGTGAAGATACATTCAAACAAACAGTACGTTAAGCCCCTCCCTTGTGAGCTGCAACCAGACAGTGAGCCAGGCAATGCCTAAGACATACCACAGCACTGATTTGTAGCCTGAGAAAACATTCTCCGCACGTAGGGCAGAGGTTGTATTTCCTCGATTTACCAAGCTTCGATTTGCAATAATAACCGACAGGAAATGTTGCATTAGACTCGCCAAAAGCTTGGGTTGAATGAAGCATATCGACTTGTGAATTGTTTTGCTTTTGTAATTCTGGGGCACTGCCTTCAATAGCTCTGTCTTTCTCTTATTACAAAACGTTTGGAGCAACGTTATCCCCAGAATCAAAATAACCAATGTGCTCTTTTCCATTTTCAGGAACCTTCTGCAGTGCTGTCCATGGAAATATCACACAAATGGGTGAGGCTCGATGATGTCCTGCATACATAAAAGAGCAATGAATTGCAAATGTGAGACATAGTCAGATACTTGTTGATGGGTTTGATGATGAAAGCAGGCCAGGATCAGCATTTGTGGCTCGAGAGAGGTCTTTAGAAAAGATTTTCATATCGATAACTGATGGGAAAACCAGGTTGAAAGCCCGCCAATGACAGAAACCATTTGAGTAAAAGGCACCATGTTCCGAGAGCCGAGGACAAAGGGTTCCGACAGGCCACACCAAAGGCCTAGCTTAGTCCAACAGCCACGTCGGACATTTTGAGCACAAATATCTTTTCCTTCTATTTATTCAAGGAGAGTAATGCTTCACCTTTGCCCTGCTGCTTAAGAGGGCATGTTCCAGCTGCCCATGCATCTCGAACCTTCACCTCAATAGCCACTGGTCAAGGCGGTGATGACATAGCGTGACACGGAGATGGGTGCAATATCCCTGATCTCCAAGCTGCATCTATTGACCCAGCTTTACCCATAGCCTGTTGAAAGATAAGTGAATGGGAGTTTATGAAAGCCTGGAAATCCTCCTCAACTTGGCCCTGATGTGACGGCACTGATGAAACAAGGTCAAAACTGGTACCGGTACCTCAAATATAATTAGGCAACTGAATTTATCCAAGTAGGCTCCAGTAGGCAATACAACTGGGAAATGTAGGCACGGCTGCCTCAGCGCATGGTCTGTTCATTCCTGAGATCCTTTCTCAACAAGTTGTCTGTGATCTTATCAATGAACTGAGCCTTAGCCATCCTTGAACACATGCTTCTCAAATGAGTCTTTTCCTGCTCAACTGCACAGTGAGGAGTGTCCATGAAATGAGGGAAGGGAAAAGGAATGAGGAAGTTGGTGGGGGAGAGGAGGGGAGGCAATGATGATGATGATGATGCTGGTGGAGGATGTGGGGGATGGGGGTACACTTTGGTTGCTAGATTTGCTCGAAGGGATTAATTACTGAAATATGACAGCAGTGTGCAGATCTTTAGTGTAATGGAAACGAGCTCTTTTCCTGAAAATCAAAAGCAGATTTACTCTCATTTTAATATCATACCCATCACAAAGTGACTTCCCAAGCCAAGATTATTTAAAAAAACAAAAAAAGGTTTGAATTCCTGAGATGAAGCATGCAACCCACCCTGATTGCCCGCTTGCTCTTTATGCAATGACGATGTGAAAGAGCGTTTCATTCTCTTCAATCTGTGCTGTATCTCGTGATTGAACCCAGGCTCGAGAGATGTAAATTCTCACAGAACATTGCCCTTCCAATGCCCTGCTTTCCTTGCTCGCCTTCTGTATCAACAATGTGCCTTCACCTTTGTCCATCCATACAAACTGTGCAATTCCCATGCTCTCTCTTCGTTTTAACCTTCTCCACCCTTCCGCACCTATGTGGCATAGAGCCAGCTGTATGTGGGTGGTCAGACTGGTCTGGTCCAGCTCACCCTGCAACGTTGCAGCTCCTACGGACAGACCTGCACTGACTGCTGTCTAGCTCGGGACCCTTACTGTGCTTGGGACGGTGCTTCATGCATCCATCTTTTCCCATCATCTCAAAGGTAGTCGATGTGTCACGAACGGTGATGCAAAGATGCTGTGGCAATGAGTGTGCGAGATGGGTAAAAAGATGCAAAAGAGATATTGGGTGACTTTTATTTATCTTGTGTGCTTACAGGGTAAGGGAGGTAAATTGGGGTAAAAAAAAAACAAAAAAAAAAACAGTGTAGGCATGGGGAAAAGAGGTTGTGAAGAGAGAGATATACGAGTAAAGGGAGATGAAGGGTTAAGGGGAATGTATGCGGTATATGGTGAAGGGGTGCGGTTGAAATTCTTACGGTAAAAACAATTCACCTACCCACACAATAAACAACACTAATGCGGTTAAGGTACAGATGTGCCTTTATTAAAAAAAAAAGATAGATAACCCAAGGATGAGGGTGAGGCAAGGATAAGGGAAACCTAACAATGGGGTGATGAGAGATATTGGCACAAGTCTGGAAAAGTGATTACAAGGATCAGTGTTGGGATTGATCAGGTAACAAGTGTCTGTGAAAGGCATCAATGTTCTCATCTGAATTTCACAACAGGAGGTCATGGAAGCAAGATGTACAAAACGGAGATCCCAAGGCTCAGTGCTGGGACCTGAATGAGAGTAAGTCTTAACTATTCAAATATTAGTCTTGATGTAGGAACATGACTACGCACATACGGGCTGCCTAGATATCCGATATAATCAGCAGAGATGAGTTGGAATGGAGGTGCACAGTAGGCAAAAGGTCTGAGTTTTTGGTATGTTTGTGATTGCTCATGGGAATAGGCTTAAGGGTGGTTGGGGTGGGAAGGGGGGAGGGAAGGGTGGGAGAGGGTGCCCCAGAAGTATATGTCATACACATCGTTTGCTTCCAACCCTCCTAATACTTTCTGAAAATGTTATGTCGTTTAAATTGGGAGTTTTGTGGAAAGACAATACAAAGCGAGACGTGTTGGGGTTAGTAGTTGGTTAAGACAAAAGCATTTTGGTATTAAATTACATCTCAAATAATCACTCGACATGCTGAATGCCACATTTCAGTGGGTGGCATGTTGTGCTCCAATTCTGACGCGTCCTCCGTCATATTCCCTACTTTGAACTCTTCCACTACTTTCTGAAATTTCACCAAAGTCACTGGGCAGTATCATTCTTTCCCTAAACATTGCGAGTACCTTGAAAATGTGGTGCATTATTGGAAATCAAAACGAGGTTTAGCAGAGTGATCCCATTGTTACATGGTATAACAGCCAAGGACACGATAAAAATGAGTTAGTTTCCATAAAGTAATTAATTTGTGAGCATTTCAAATAAGTTTGTGATTTGCATGTCACTAAACAGTGGGTGAAAGCTCATCTGGTAACTTAGTGGAAGCCTTTTCCTTTGAGCAAAGTCAAGTTTGTATCATTCAAAATAACTTTGCACTTCAACTCTAATGTCTGACGTTTCATATTTTGATGTGCTGTCCAGCTGTCCTTATCACACATTTAATATCTCTGTCAATGTGATATTTCTTCCTGAGAAGTTTTTCATTCACTTCACTGTCATTCACATATTTCAGGCTGATGAGCAAACAGGGAAGCGAGAATGCAACTCAGTGGGGCGCAGACTTCCGCCAGGCTGAATGAACAGTTTACGTTTTGCATCTCACTGATAGGTCGGATCTGAATCCAGACCTGAGCTAAAATCTAATAGGTTTGTTCTCGTCACCGACCCAACTCATCGACCTAATTTTGTCATAGCTCGTCCGCAACATTTTGAAATACCGGTATCATGCTAAATATCGTTTTTGGCCTCATCTTTCATTGGTGAAGAATTCTCGGATCTGCATCTCGATCTTCACCAAAATGGAATCAATTTGTCCTTGTCACACACGCAACCTGTCCACCAACATTTCGTCCGAATCCGTTCTTAACTCTGAGATTTCCTACTCACAGACGAACAGACAAAAATACAGAGGTGAAAACATAACCTCCCTCCACCTTCGGCGGTGGAGTTAACAATGCACCACCTCATTTATTTTATATACTGCTATTATGCAGGACACTACTGTATTGTGAAGATGAATACAGCAGTTGATAAATAAAAATTTTATAGGATGCATATCGTTTTCATACTCACCTAATGAAGACACATGAACAATTGTGACAATTGTGGAGGAGCTTGACCAATGGGATGGTGCAGAGGTAGCTACTTACCGACGAGCTGTTTGATTCTTGACCAGGCTAAACTGTTCAATCGGAGCTTCGCGGAGAGGGTATTGCATCGAATGGTGTGCCGCCCATCGGATCAACAGCAAATTCGAGGAAATGTCTGCTAGCAATATCTAGTGGATGCTACAGATCCAACGGTGCCTTTTGGGAAGAGTGGGCTGGTTATCACAATCATCCTGAACAAATTACAAATTCCTTCCCATGACAACTACTGGCAAGGCAAAGGCAAACTACCCAGCTTAATCCTTCCCATGAGATTTCTTTGGGAGCATAAAAACCTGCCTTGGGGCAGAGCACCAGACAGGAGGAACGTGGAAATGTACTTGATTATGGAACCCCCGACAAGGAGTAATGGATGTGGTTATTGAATGGGGAAAGCTGTTTAAAGTAATGCAGTCTAATTTGTTGCATCCTGAAGTTAGATTATCAGTGTTTTCTATTGTAATTAGTCCCAGAAATAGTTCATAAAATATCCGTAAATTGTTCATTTTAACCCGATTTGTGATAATCATTGAGAGAAAGCGGTAAGTTACCAAAAATTAGTTGCGATTTGCAAGCCGCATGCTGTGCTGTATTGTAACCACATTTAAGCAAACAAACAAGTGCTGACTGTTTTCTTTTGGATGTGGAAATTTTCCAGAAACGAAGGGGTGCTTTGGAGATGTCTGTGTACAGAAAGCCAACACACACAAACAAAATTTAGGATTTCATGGGCCAGAAACCTAGTGTGCTCACACACTAACGTCCCGGGTGGGCATGGTTAGTGTTGTCATCAAGGAATGCCGCCACGAAGGAAATAAGAAGAGTGCAAGATATTTTGCAAGAGAATTGATGTGACAGGAGCTGAGTCTGGGACAGGAGGATACACACAAGGAAGTCTGGTGCAGGAGGAGGCCATTCAGCCCATCATGCGAGTGCTGCACCAACCCCATTATCATCACCCATCCACACATGTGCCAATATCCCCATAACCCTCTATCTCCAAAGCATTCAGGTACATATCCAAATCCCATTTAAACGTGACTTCCTTCTCCACTGCCACTACTTTTCTGGGGAGACGATGTCTGCGGCCCCAGAAGAGCTTCTCACAGTGCAACGATGCCAAAATCAAATGTTGAAGCCGATGAAGCAAAACCAAAATCAAAGCAGATAATGAAATGTGAAGCCAACAACTAATATATATACTATACCTACATATATATATATATATATATATATATATATATATATATATATATATATATATATATACATACCATCCATTGGGACCATACCCTGTGCAGAGCGTTGGTGCTGCCTGAACAGTCTTCTTGGCTACTGGGCACAATCCTGGACGGGTCACCATCCGACAGAGTATACCAGCATGCTGTGGAACTCAGGACCTTAGGATCCAAAGCCCGCCACCCTATCCATTAAGCCAACAATAGGCGCGCACGTGCGCACACACACATATATATATAATAATATTTATAATATAATTATATGTACATACATTGACACACATATATATATATTATATACACGTATAACATTTTATATATATATATACATATACATATATATTTATATTATATATATACATATACACATATATACATATACACAGATATATACACATATACATATATTCATATACATACATACATATATACATACACATACATATATACATATACATATATAGACACATTATAATATATATATATATATATATATACATATATACACATAACATATACATATACATACATATATACATATACACATATACATACATACATATACATATATATATATATATATATATATAACATACATGCATATACAGTCAACCCCCGCTTCATCGCGGTTCACTATCGCGCCCCCGGTTCATCGCGGGTTTTCCCTTGGAACATAACTAATTTTTCGCGGATTCCCCCGGTACATCGCGGTAATAATATATAAAATTTCAATTATTTAAGCAATAAATTATAACGCGTGGTGCTTGACCAGTCACACAACGCACGAGACAAAGTTTCGCTTGTACTTCGAATATTTTCTACGTTTTTTCTCAAGACCCACGATGCCGCCCAAACGCCCTGCACCTTCTAAGGCTTCTGGCAAGGAACCGAAGCGCCAGAGGAAGGTCCTGGATGCTCCAGGAGAAGGTTAAGGTAAAGGTGCTCGATATATGCTTCAGGAAGGAAAAGGTTTGCCGCCGTTGGACGAGCACTGCTCATACCCAGCACCTCAAAACCGACCAGACCAGACTAGTCGATCTCCGGCACCTCAAACCCAATCACTGCCAAACCGACCAGACCAGATAGTCGATCTCAGGCACCTCAAACCCAATCACTGCCAAACCGACCAGACCAGACTAGTCGATCTCAGGCACCTCAAACCCAATCACTCCCAAACGCCAGACCAGACGAGTCGATTTTTTGGGGAGGCGTCCATTCATCGCAGATTTTCATTTAGCGCGGGGAAGTTTGGAACGTAACCCCGCGAGAAACGGGGGATTACTGTATACATATATACATATGTATACACACATATATACATGTACACATATATACATATATACATACACATATATACAGCTAAACATATACATATATATATACATATATATTATATACACATAAACATATACATATACATACATATATCTAATAATATCATTATACATATATACACATAGACATATACATATACATACATATATACATATACAAACATATATACATATACATATACAGACATATATATATATAATATATATATATATATATATACATATATATACATACATATATACATACATATATAAATCCATATATACATACATACATATATGCATATATACATATATGCATATATATACATGCATATATACATATATATACATGCATATATACATATATATACATATATGCATATATACATATAGATATACATACATATATACATAATATAACATATATACATATATATAATACATAATCATTTATATACATATATATACATATCCATACATATATATATATATACACACACATACATACATATATTATATATACACACATACATATATACACATATACATATACATATATATATATACATATCATATATATAATACATATACATAACATATAACATATATACATATACATACATATATACATATACATATATAATTATATACATTTCTACATATATATATATTCATATATACATATATATATATATATATATAATATATCATATATGCATATATACATATAACATATATATACACATATATATATATAATACATATATGCATATATACATATATATACATATACATACATATATCTATCCATATACTTATACATATATATATACATATATATACATACATATACATATATATATACTTATACATATATATATATATATATTCACACACACACACACACATATACGTATTCTATTGTTCTGCCCAAAGGCAGGTCCAGTACTACCAAAGCAGTTCCATGGCAAGGGTTATGTTGGGTTGTTTACCATTACCTTCCCAGCATTAGTTTGGGAAGGAGATTGTAATTTGAAAAGGGTGCCGGTGATAAGCTCGCAAACTTTGAGAAGGACACTGTGCGATCTTTAACGTCCACCAACTAATGCCGGCAGATGGGACGCCAGTTTAACGTCCATCCAAAGGATGGCACACACATTGATGAATCACCCTGCTTGTGAAACACCAGGATGACAGTTGATAGCTGGGTGGGGATTTGAATCCAGGCTCAACAGTTTAGAGGCGTGTGTGCATACTTCTTGGCCATCCTGTCAAGTTTTATTTTTGCTCGACATATTACCTACCATAACTCATACATTACATTGTTTAATTGTATGGTAGTTAAAAGTTTCTCCCTTACATCATTCAACTCCACTGTACGCCATCTTAAGCTCTTCAAGGTGGCATCTGGCAATGATGGCTACTCCTCCCCTTTCAGCTCAAACCTGTGAATGTGATCCACCAGCCCTTGTCTCACCACAAACTCCTCTACTTGCTTGCCTTGAAACCAATGCTTTCCCACCGCATCAACCATCAACCTTTAAAACTGATACAGTACATTTCCTGCTGCATCAGCTGACTGTTGAGCAACTGTCATGTCATCCATGAATGCAAACATTGCTGTCAAGCTCTGACTTTGGGTGAGCTCCACTTCTTTCCCATATCCACTTGCAGCACATATCAGCAACTCCATAACCAGAACAAATAAAACAGAGGAGCTGGCACATCCCATCAGAATCCCTACTTCCAACCTCTGCCATTCTGTTATATAGGACTGTGAAGCAAACCACATCCAAAACAGATCATAATACACCATCAGAATATCCCAAAATCTTCCTGGAACCCAAAACAATTCCACTGCATATCTTATCAAGGCATAAGGCACTGGCCTGTATACATTCTCCAAGCCCAGCCATACCACAACAACATCCTTCCTTTGCCTCTTGCAATGCTTGCCGGACCATTGCTAAGTGTGCAGCACATCCTAGTGAACCTGATATTCCTGCCTTCTGCAAAGAACCATCCACAAAACCATTTTCTCTGATGAAGATTGAAATCCGAGCAGCAAAGATGCCCATTAATATCTTCCCATCTAAATCAAGCAATGATGTTGCTCTAAGTTATTCGAACATCAAAGCCTCCTTCTACTTTTGAACATCAACTCCTTCGACCCTAATACCTTGATTAGGCACCCACCACTCCTTACCTTCACACCACCTGCAACGGCTCCTATAGATACTGCATGATGCCTACACAACTCTTAAACACCTTTCTGGTACCCCACTTGGTCCGAGAGCCAATGCTGCCCATGCCTTCCTCATAACTGCCTCAACCTCAGACATCTTCCGCTCTGCCAAATCAAATGGAACACTTGCTCTGTCGGCCTCACCAAGCCTCCTTCTATGTCGTCCACCACTTCATCCCTCCTGGCATCTGTGTCAGCAACATGCATGTAACCTTCCAACTCTTCCTTCAGTACCTTCAGTGCACCAGATCTATGTTACCACAACAGATCTTTTGTAAATCAAAAGGGGTTCTCAAAGAACCTCATCCTCTTCCACTCTCTGTCCTTCCTCCACCTCATTATCCTTTCTGCCCTTTTCGACCTCACTATTGCCTGTAGCTTCACCACCTCAAGTCCATTCCTCTCTCTCCTTCTACTGCCTCCTTCAATCTTTTGTTCAAGCTCTCTCGATACTTTCTGAGTTCCTGGATCTCGCTCTGCTTCCTGCTCAACTTTCTCTCCTTCTCAACTCACTCAACACACTCCTTCACTCCAAATGTTAAACATGCATATTCAAACACAATCTCATTCACTCTCTTCAATATATCCTCCACCCTTCCTTTCAACTCTCAATCGGCCCACAAATCACTTCATTTATCCTCCATCATGCTGTCCTCTCTCTCCCACACCTGGCCAACTCACTCGCATTCGCCTCATCTCATTTCCCTGCTGATGTACAACCCCAGGACCTAAAACTCTGTGGTTTGCTACCTGGCTGTTTCTACTCGTTATTTTATGTGCCACATTTTCAAAGGCACTGCATTGTTGCACCTCCTCTTCACACTACTTGCACACACAGCCCATCCTACTCTGGCGAATCCTCAACCCTCTGATTGAATGAAATTCCCATCCACACTCAAACCTAATATATCCTGCCTTTCCTGCCTGCTGACATTCCCTGATTGGTGTTCAAGATCCCACAATACGTTTGAAAAGAGTAAGTCATTGTATGCAATTACCCTGGCCAAATTTGAATTCCTGCCCTGATATAAGAGGGTCGTGAGAAGAGGCATCACATCAGAAGCAAATCCATGCAAACAAGCGTCCGGGTGCTGCATATGCATGTATTAAAGACTCAGACCAGGAATATGATGGAATAACCACCACATATTTCAACATTCAGATGCTGCTCCATCCAGGACAGAGCTGCTTGCTAAATCATCTCACCACCATCTATAAAAATCAAGATATATACACTGACTGACCAGAGAGGTGTGACTACACTATGTACTTTTGCAGAATGGGATGCACTGCAGCAACTCACCGTCACTGTTTCAACAACTCCTCCCAGTCTTACGACTTGCGGCGCCATTGAGGATAACCACGGGAGCAACATAATCCTGGGAACTATATAACCTTCAGTCCCACTTTAAGTAATTTAACATCTTGGCTTTTATGTACATTTCAGCTATCATAGCTGTATCAACGTCATGGAATGTCTGACCAGGAAACAAAGCAGGCACATGATCCTCATAAGGACTGAAGAGAAGGGCTATTAGCATCTTCTTAGGGAAACTTGGGATCATGGGTACCAAATGCTGCACTTTACCGGCGTGCCCACATCCTGCAAGTAAATAAAGAAAAACAAACAAAAGGTTTTTGGGATGAAAGGAAATTCTTGAGAAAGAATTAACACACAGATTCCATCCAACATTAATGGCAAACACTCAAATCACTCGATTATAATAGGCTGCCATATTCTTTCATTGAACTTTCAGGCTTGAAGCAGTGTGTTTACAAGTAGCAGTCTAAATAAAACTATAGCAAAGGCGATGGCATGCCATTAGAAATCCCAACGCTTCCCACATAAGGAAAAGTTGAAAGATGGCAAAAAGTTCCACCAGGAATGCCCCAATATCAAATTTGGAATTAATTATCTTTCCCTGTGACCCTCAGTCCACACCCCCATGGGCCATGAACTGGAAGTCAAATTATCCCAAAATCGTTACATATTTCATGCGTCCCCCAATATTGATTGCATAATATAAAGCTTCATTTTTTTTTTTTTATTGTTCAAAATATGCCCATAATTGCATTTTTTGGGAATTGACGTTTTGACCCCGTTCCAGAGGACAGAGCTAAAACGATACTGCTCTCGCACCTTGGTGCCACGTTGTGATCGTAACTACCAAGTTTGTTGAATTTCTGCACAAACCTTTTTGAGGAGATAGCTTGATGGACGGAAGGGCGGACAGACAGACAGACAGACAGACAGACAGACAGACAGACAGACAGACAGACGAAGCAGAATATAATATCCCACCCCTCCTTCCGCCCCCCGTTTTTTTTCAAAAAGTGTGGGGATAACAAAATGCAACACAAAAGGAAATTTCTGAAATACAAGTTTCAAGGAATGCATTCTTCTTGGGAATGCAACCCTTCTTTGAATTTCAAAAAGTCTGCACAAAGAACTTAACTTCCACTGCTAAAGATCCTGCTCTTATGCATATCGTACGGCATAAAACGTACAACGGATTGTCATGGAATTATAATCGCTGGAATGCGGGATCTTTGACCCTGGGTCAGAGAAAACCACTTCTTTTTGCCTGCCAAAAACAGTCCTGGAAGGCTTGTTAATGAAAGTCACACTGACACCGAAAATTCCACCTGCCTACTTGCCGACCATTTATTGGTTTCTGTCCAAGCTACTAAAAACTTTCCTGGAATGCCTTTTAGTTTCTTTTTTTCCAACGTCATGCTTTTCACAAGTACTGCAGTTCTTTCCAGCACATGCCTTTGAACCGTAAAAGCCATTTCTTATTTTGTTTTACAAACAATTGAAGCTGACCCTTTATTAATCACAACTCTGCTTTAATGCTCAGCAATGCCACAGCTTGATCGCCTGCACTTGTATTTCTGTTTTGAAAAGTTCCCACGTGCAACAAATGCTGCGATTTGCACATGTGTGTGCGTGCGCCTGTGTTGATCCAGCTAGCAGGAGGTTCAGCCTGAACATGGGTTACAGGCTCTGGGCTTAGATTGCCCCACTTTGCTGCTTCCTCTCAAGGTTCAGTGGTTGAGAAACAATCCTTAGAGAGGTGAAAGCTGTATTTTAATTAATACAATCATGATAAGCGAGAAAGACAAGACGAAATTATAAATGCACAAATAAAAGTAAATATATTACTCTTTGAAAAGTAGTGGGTAAGATTGAATGAGGGTTTAATTGAGTGTACATCTTCCACTTCAATCCAATAGGACAACTAGAAAGCATCTCAAAATGCAAAGCCTCGTCCGCTTTGTACTCGAACTAAACTTCACGAAAATGACAGTTTAATAAAAAAACAAAATGGTGCATTTTATTCATTTGTGTTCTCCATATTCTCATAATAGAGGTTTGTTGAAGATTTGATGACAAGAGCTCAATTAGTAACAATGTTATGGCCTGGACACACATTGAAGCTCAATAGGAAATAAATAAAGAATCACGAAAGCGATTTTTTTTTTTAAAACGGGGCGTCTCGCGCTCGACGAGCTGCGGCGTGGCTAACCCAATTTTTTTATTGTTATTTTCTCCATGTTCTTACAAAAAAGAGGTTTGTTGAATATTTGACAACAAAGCTGAAATGGTGAAAAAAAAAAGTTATGGTAAAAAATAATAATAATAAAAAAACACACACACACACACGCGCTCACTCGCCAAACCCCGTCTCCTGCTGTGCTGGTGGATGGACTAATCAGCAGCAGTAAATCAGCAGATCTACAATTACGAGAATATTAGGTTTGATTGACAACTTCATCTGACAGAACTACAAGGGTGGTTTAAGGTTGACAAGGATGGCTTTAATCTCAAAAAAAATTTTTTTAAAGCATGGTGTGCTTGATGAAACGTCATTTATTTCTCAAGGTATTCCCTGCCACATGTAAATAAGAGTTTCTTTACAAGGAACTTCAATGCAGAAAGAGGCCATTAGGCCCATCAAAGTCTGCACTGTTATTACCAACTTAGGGTTGTTTATCCATGCTCTATCCTTTCAAATGCATGTCCGACTCGGCCATGGTTTGCACCGCCGACCTCCCAGACTTGGAGCAGACGCTCTAACCGTACACCACTGAATCTGGAAAAAAACTTCGTTAGATTTCAAGTCCAACGCCTTAACTACTCGGCCACCATGGCATGTCCCATCGATGTGGTATTACCTTGACACCGTCTGCATATAAATCTTCGGGATTGGGACACAGTCATTTCAGGTCAAGTACTGTTCACTTTTGGCATCTCCGTTACCCATTTTGCTGGTTTTCGACAGCATGTGAAAATGCTTAAGATTCCTCATGAAGCCATGGCCATTTTTTAAAACTCACTGCATACGTTTAGACACAGAGCTACATGAAAGACGTGCATCACCAAACGATACACACTCCCTGTGAAATTCAGCTGGTCTTGTGTTCTCCGGCTTTACAAGGAACTCAATGATACACCTCTGTTCCACAGCACACGCGACTGTACGAGCTGTCATCTTGGTTTTAATAACCAGTGTTGGTTAAATAAATTGATCGGGGAAGACAATATCACTGCACAAAATTCCAAGTTTCTAATTCTGGGGTTCCTCTTATGATATGCAAAAGAAAGGGCGAGGCAAAAACAGCCAAAATGGTGGGAAAAATCCACTGCCAAGTACCGATCGTAAGAAGTGGTTTTCCTTTGAGATAGTAGCTGGAGAAACCGATATGGCAGAGCCGAGGGTCTCCACCTCAAAAGTAACTGTTCACATCTAGCATATCTATTACTGTCTGTTGAAGTTGGCATTCCAGCCACTTACTTCGCAGGGCTGGGCCCAACCTTTATCACTCCTTCTCGAGCCAGGATGTTCTATGGGTCTTGACGTGACTTGGCTTTACTTCTGTGCTGTGTCAAACCCACCCAAACAAAATGCTCGCTCAAAGATCATGGCCTTGTACATATCGACTCATGAGATGTTGGCAGCTGGCAAACAGACAGATGCATTGTGACCTGTCTCCTCCCTACCTTTCTGCTTTTAATGCCAATGTAGTGTCCCTCCCTCCCCACACCCCCTCTATCCCCTCATTCTAAAACTCCATCTATGCTGTATGCACTATTTCAAGTGTTCCCACCGATACCTTAACCGACATAGAAAGTACAAACACTCTCAGATTGAACACATCTGTGTGCTCATGATTTGTACATGCATTTGTTTATTCACAACAGGTGTTGTCTTGTTTCTCTGTTGATTCAGACTTGGCAGAATCTTTCATTCATCATTGACCCTCAATCCCCTCTCACTGCTCGAGTAATTTCCTTGTTCTGCTTAGCTATGGTGCAGTGTTCACTTAAAACAAGTATTTATACAAAACAATTCAAGTTCCTTTCATACCCAGAGAGGACAGGAACAGAACGGGTGTGTAAGTTAGAAGATTTCCAAGTCAGCACGATTGGCTGCCCAGCTCATTATCTCAATTGTTCATGTAAAATCCCCTTCATGTCGTTCTGAAATCATTTGTGTATTTTCAACAGCAAACATTGGCAGTAGCACTTGGACAATTAATTGTTTAACCCTATGGCATTTAACTACTTTCTGCTGACTGTCATACCTGGCAACGCCTTGGAATCCCATCCAAGAATGCATTCAATCCTTGAGCAAACTTGATGTCCGAGAGGCGGCTTCATCAGACCTTTGGATCCCCTGTTTGCCTGGACTTAATTGGAGATTTTTGAGCGTAACGTAAAGTGGTTGTTTGTTATCAAGCAGGTCAAAGGGCTTGTCAGAATACCGATTGTTGGCTTCCTCTGTATAGACTAGCAAGTAAAATGAGTATGATGCTGCAAACTGATTGCAAGTAATATTTTCTGGTCTTCTGTCAACGTTCTACATTCCTAACACTTATTTTCTGGGTGAGCAGCAGGAGGACCTGATGAAGAGGAGCTGCTAATGCTGGGTGTTGAGAGCAATGCCACATTCTTAGAGTGCAGCCCACACTCTCCACAGTCCACCGTGGTCTGGCTAGTCCAACACAACACACGACCTCCCCAGGAAGTAGGCATTTATATGCAACTAAGTTTGTGTATGACGAGCACATTGTAATTTTCCATTTTTATAAATTTTCATGTTGGGAGAAATATGCAACCCCCTTCCCATTGTATTAAGTTTAGTTGACGTCGATTTATTCCGTATTTTACAACGGTGAGATTGTGGATCACCCTCACCCTCCTCCTACACAATGCAAGTGCAACAGACAGCCTCCCACTCCCCTCCCCCATGCATATGTAACAGACAGAAGTCATCATATCTAATGATTATTTTAACAGTCATTTAAAAACAAAACAATGATTCAGTTTAAAAAAACAAAAAACTTTTTTTTCTTCTTTTGTAAGAGTGCTCTAAGGCTCATGGTGGAACTTGTACATACATCAAGTGAAAGAGAAGTACAATTTGAAACATCAGCTTACGTTAATGTGAATTATAAGGACACCAGTAAGGAATGGATAAATCAAAGCATAATATGGGATTTGAGCATGGGATCCCTATATCGTGAGGCACATGTTCAGATGGAAACATCAATCAGCCAAATCCTCCATAACAATTAAATTGTTCATTGTGTTGAGTGTTGAGAATCACAAAACTATGAACCCAGCCCCGAAATCAAAATGTAAAGAGAAAGCATCTCAAAATCCAAAGCCCATCCTCGTTCGCTTTGTACTCGAACTAAACTTGACAAAAACGAAATTTAAAATAATATTGTACATTTTATTCATTTATGTTCTCAATAGTCTCATAATAAAGGTTTGTTGAAGATTTGATGACAAAAGTTCAATTAATAAAAATGTTATGGCCTGGACAGACACCACGAAGCGGATTTTTAAAAAACCGGGGCACCTTGTGCTTGACGCGCTGCAGCGGCTTAATAAGGGCTATTTATCACCACCATGTCTTTTCCCTTTCACATTTTGACCAAATATTTACTAATTTTCTCAATGATATCATAATAAAGGCTTGTTGAAGATTTGATGACAAAAGGTCAAATGATTAAAAAAAAAAGTTATGGCCTGGTCAAACACACACACACACGTCTCCCACTGAGCAGGACGACGGGTTGATAAATTGTATTATAATCACATACAACTTAGTGTTATAATATTTACTTTGATTTCTCAATGTACAACTTTAAAGTCGACATTTTCTTTTAAAGCACAAACCTTGAAGTTTTATCCACCTTTCCCTCCCTTGGGATAATGAAGCCTCAAAGGGCACCGCGTTCAGCTCGGGATTAATCTGCACCAAGCAGGTGAGGTTCAAGGGGGGCATTCGTGCTGCAATTTCCAAGCAATGTGATGTGAGAATCTGCTCTACAGGCTCTCCGGCTGTATCCAATAAACCGCAATGCAGTTGGGACGTGGAGAAGGGTATTTCTCGAGGCAAAGAGCGATAGCAGCTGCTAGCTGTCGGCTGGGTGTTCCTTTTCTGTTCACGTGCTCAACGGCCTGCCATTTTCACAGTCACTCAAGTGAATTCACCCAGAGCTAGTGGCCTAGTGGTGGCCTAGTACTCAGATTCCTGCCATTCAAAAAGCTTTGAGATTCAATTAAACTCACTAAGATCGAGCGATTCAACAATACCATTTAGTGCTTCAAAATATAATACTTTACACTCTAAATTCAATACCATTTCACTTTGGTCTTCTTCATTTGTATGCAGCACAACGCTGTGGGGTAGCATTATTGGCTGAGGGCACGGGCTGTGCTGCTGAAGCAGTGCCCTTTGTAGGTCAGGGCAATAATTTGGAATTTGTCCAGGATGCCAGTGATAGCTCGCCTACACTTCATGAAGGACACCATGGGATCTTTAATGTCCACCAACAAATGCCACAGACGGGACACCCAGTTTAATATCCATCTGAGAGACGGTACACACATTTATGAATCACCTGCCTGTGATGCACCGGGATGACAGTTTATAGCTGGGTCGGGATTCAAACCCGGGTGAGACAGCTTAGAGGCGAGTGTGTGTACCTTTAGGTCATCTTGTCAGCCCATTTCACTTTGGTAAAAAGGAATATCAATTAAACTGTCGGTTCGTAACACAACCCCTGCTGGGGAAGGTTCTGCTATGAAATTTAAAGATGGATGAATTGAAGATACAATCAGTAGTTGTCTAATTATATCAGGCAAATAAGAAAACTTATAATTGACCTCAAAGGTCAAAGAGACGAGCTCCATCACAACAAAATTTTATGTTGTTGACTAAGATATGAAATTTCCTTTCTGATGGATAGCAACCACCACAATCTTGTTGCGAACACATGATGGCTTGTGAAAACTAATGCTGTTGTCAAGGTCAGAAAACAGATGAGCAATGGTGTTAAATGAAGTAACTGGACAAATAAAAGTGGTGGAAAACTGACCACTGGCGGCATTAACCTACAGTTATTTTGCAGCTGAAGACTGATGAGCGTATACTCCCACTTGGTCCCGGGTTGCTAATTCGGCAACTCCATCAAAACGATGCGGGCCGCTACCTATGTGCCACACGTGAACGTGGCCTGCTCCGTATGATTCGCACAATTAGACTCCGTGTGCTCCCAGCATCAGGACTTCGCCAGAGTATCACAATTCATCAGGCATCGAGGTCATTGCTTTTCAAAGGTACGTTTTTGGAAACAGTTTGACACGTGAAAACGAGCAAGTTCTGTGGCCTGAATTATAAATAAACACGATGATTTTAAAAAGAACAAAAAACACCGTGGGCTGTCTTTGAAGAAGGTCGGTGGTCTCTGTCTTTCTACCACCTCCTTTATGGTCTTGCACCCTCTGCTCTTTCTGTGCTTTGTCCCTCCCAAGTTCCTGCAGGGTGAACATGGTCCACCACCAACCCCCTTCTGGTGAAACTACCTAAAGGTAGTTTAGGGTCTTTCTCCTCAATGCTCTCGAGAGGGTCTTTCTCCTCCATCTCGTTCTAATTCTCCTCAATGTCGTTCTTCTCTCCAGACCTTCAAGACACCTGTTCACCACCATCTCAGATCATTCTCCATACAAAACCATGATCTTTTCCACCCCCGTTAACCCACAAGCCCACATCCTTCCAAATTTCCAGTTCTCCTTCTTGAGAGTTTGCGTCTGCATTCATCCTGTCCACCCCATGCGTCCTCCCCTTCCCCTCATTATTTGTCCAAGTTTGCTGTTGGTGTTTTCCCCTCTTTCTATTGTCCCTTTCAGTCTGTTCTACTGTTCCTGATCCATTCAGTGTTCTAGCCGCTCCATGAGCCTCGACTTTGTGTACAAAAAAGGATGGCAGTATTTGCTGAAGCTTATTTTAAACATTAGCGTCCGGGTTCCTTTCCTCTCGCCAACATACCATGAGGTGACATCGGACACCTCCCATCATGGAGTGATGGATTTTCAATCGGATAACAATAACATCCAAATATACACAACCAAAACTCAGTTAAAAATGCACAAACCTGGCTCGCAAATCTTCAAGTGACACAGAGCAAAGCAAAAGCACCTGTGCACTAAACACGACACAAACAACGAAGCCAGTGATCGCTGGTTCAGTGTTATGCTTTCGATTCAAGAGACAATCACATCCGTCCAAAGCTAATCACCAGTGATGTAAAAATTTCTCTTCAATATAAAACTTGTCATTCACCGAGATTTGTAACTGCAGTGATGAGAGTAGAAGGAAGAGGGGGGAAATGAGACAATGGATGTGGAGAAAGACAGACCATCATGTTCCATCAGTGATCGTGTGCACATTGGCTAATAATCACAGTCAAATTAAGGC
This sequence comes from Eptatretus atami, assembly GCA_035128595.1. Lineage (NCBI taxonomy): Eukaryota > Metazoa > Chordata > Myxini > Myxiniformes > Myxinidae > Eptatretus > Eptatretus atami. The sequence goes on along the minus strand of CM068961.1, from coordinate 25,369,407 downwards.
TGAAACTCAGGTCTGGATCCTCTCACATAAAGCAAACATTTTACCATGATGATGAATCCAATATGAGGGAAACAGCTGTCTACATCTAAACCACTGCTGAGCCATAATGATCTCATGGAATCAAAGGTGCCTCCCTTTTACGAGGACATGCCCGAGCAATTCTGGGTAGAGAATTTCTTCGAAGTTTGTTTTGGTTTATTTTAGTGAGGTACCTCATTTGGTTTCTAAGATGTGTAGGTCAGTCCATTTTGACATCATTAGCTTTGTTTACAACATCAGCTTTGGGGGTGGTGCCTTTAGCTTGAGATATTTGCTTGAATAAGTCGAGTAACCATCTCATAATTGAAATGAAACTGTTACTAGTTAACTTATCTGATATAAAAAGGATCTTACTTGATCAACTCCAGGTCACTGTGAAGATTGGTTGCAATTCAAGATGGACATCTCTTTTCTTCTTTACCTCCGCCACTGAAGGTGGATGGAGGTTATGTTTTCACCCCTGGCTGTCTGTCTGTTTGTCTGTCTGTCTGCCTGTGAACAGGATCTCACAATAAGTTATGAACGGATTCGGACGAAATTTGCTGGACAGATTGGGTGTGTGACGATGATGAATGGATTCGATTTTAGATCAGGATCCGATTACTAGAATTTTTGTTTTTAAAAATTTTTTCCCAAGCGATTTCTCACAATTGAGAGATGGGGTCAAAAACGGAATATAGTATGATATTTCAAAAGTTTTGGGCAGATTATGACGAAACTTGGTGGACGAGTTGGGGAGGTGACAAGAACAAGTCGATTCGATTTGGGTTAAGGCCCAGATGTAGATCTGGCATATCAGTGAGATACAAAACTTAAACTATTCAGCCTGGCGGAGGTATACGCTCCACCGAGTGCCATTCTAGTTTTGTCTCTGTATTGCAACTTTTATGTTTTTCAATTTCTACTGAGTTATATTACATTTGTACCAATTTAAAGAATGAATACATCTACAGGGCGAGAAGATACAACAATTATGCCCTTTTTGTAGAATACGGTGTGTATATAGCCCCTCACTCCCATTCCTTCTTCAGTTGCAGTTTTAAGTCAACAACTAATTTTCCCCTTGATTTTCATCTTTACAAAGTTTATGGATGCAGGTGCACTATTTTACAGTGTAGATGAGTGTGCATTTTCTTCATATTGTTTGATTGATGACCTGAATTTAATGTCATGTGCAGATTTCCTACGACAGCCTGCAGGCCTTAAGGCCATGTGTCACCGCCTGTGGCAGAGGTTGCCCCATGAAACCCACCCTTCACACAAGTGGAAACTTGCCAGGGAGGCCCGAAAGCAGCGCAACCGTCGTCATGGAACCCACCAATCTGCCCGACGTTCCCCACGACACGTGCAGCTTCCAGATAGGCATCGGATCCTCACAGCCCTTACTCGGCCATGATGATCAATTACAGACTCGGCTCAGCCGCGACTTGAGCCCATTATCAAGGTAGAATAAGTGTGTCTGTTACTCTGAATGCCATCTCGAGGGAAACTCACTCTCTTGTTCCAGGTACAGTGGGATAATCGTCTAAATAATGGAGACTACTTTAGTAGATCACTGACGATTTGCTGAGAATGGTTATTACAAAGGTAGAAATATTATGTTTTGTACCCTGTAGGGCATGTATTTATTCCAACATAAAGCCATGTGTTTATTTGAAGCTGCCTATAGACCAGGGGCAATGTTTAAGACCATTAGTCATAAAGGGTGGACTTCAATCAACAAGCATTTCCTTGGATTTGTTTAGTGGCCTGCAGGCAAGTGCAACATGCAGTGATCTGCCCTATTTGTCTAACGGAGCTTAAAACGAAGGGCTAGAAAACATGAAGCAGTTTTCTTTGCATTGTCAGGTGAGATTTCTATTGACAAAATGAAGAATCTACCATTGGTCAAAACAAAGCTTCCGTTACATTCTCACGCCAGTATCTGTCGAGGAAATGCCTAATTTTTCATGCTTGCAGCCGTGCACAATTCCACCAGCCCACTGCTTTTAAGATCGAGCCCTCTGTGCCTTGCGGCACACCGCCTCTCTTGGCTTCAAATAGGCCTATTTCCGACCTTCTGCTGGCTTGTATTTCAGAAATCCTCAGGATATTTTGCTCACCACAAAGTACACATCATCAAGAGACCTGGTTCTTGGGGGTGGGGGGGGGGGATTTCAAGTTTCTCCATCATAGCACCTTGCTTGGGGCTACGAGGGTCTTTCATCAAGAAAGGCATAGTCTCTTGTTACCCGATACGTTAAGTGTGGGCACGCCCTGTCCACAGCCCCATGACAACCTGTAAGGCAAGCTGCTGTGGCTATTTCTTGATTCCCAGGCACAAGCCTGCCTGCTCGTTTCCCTGGCCTTCTCAGCTGCATCAATAGCAGGAGCGGCAGAAGCAGGAATAACAACTTGGACTGGAGATGTCTTCACACGCGTCAACACTGGGCCACTCGGAGGCATCTGTGTTTATAAAGAGAACTAAAGAATCCTCCGCTGGGATTGTCTGGAGATTTTGTCGAATTAACTGGTTGGCCTGTGAAGGGCCGTAAAACCGAAAGCTATAATCTATGCCAAAACGCTAGATTTAAAATCTGTTATTATATCTTCCTTGGCTTTGCTTGTTATTTTAAATAACCTGAAGTTGAAATGGAATATCGCATCCCATTATTAAACAGTAGGCATAACTAAAGGCTCAAAGTTCAAGATTGACGAATATAATTATTAGGCTTGCAACTGCCAATGCTCATTTTATGTGCCTAAAGTCGTACATTACAACTTGGCTTATCTGTATATTTTGAAAACGACGTGTTCCACATTGGTGTTTGTGCCCATGCTATATAATGCTTGTCTTGTTTGTAATAAAATAGCCCAAAAAGTGTTCATCCTGACTCGCACTGTTTCTGCTACAGGACAATTTTATTCCCAAATCTGTTTTTTTTTTTTTCCTTCCCTGTTTTTTTTCTTTTTCACAATTACTACAATGCTTCATGCAAGCCAATTGCAAGTCAGCCTTTCCTTAATATCCCAAAATATTAACACCTGTCCGACGATAAGTAACACATGCAGATATTTCTTCCTGAACCGACATCGCTAAACCATCAATGGCTGCATTTGAACGAAGCCAAGTGTGAGTATTTCGTTATTTCATTTTTTATTATTATTATTATTATTATTATTATTTAACTTTGATCTTTCCAAAGCCATTCCAGTTACCACCACGTTTGATTCTAGGCAATCTGATTCCCAAGAACGTGAGGAATTCTTGCGGCTGAACTTTGTTTGTTTATATTCTCGATGAATCGCGGACCAAGAGGAAAGCCCATTATATTATATATTAATCACTGGGCCGGTTTCCTGTGCCACGTTTTCGTATACGTTTGTTTGGAGCGTGCCCTTTTATAGATGCAATTGCTGCTTTTGGCTGCAGCCGAGTGTCTTCCTAACAAGGCTTGGTTTGTTTAGCTTGCAGATGTGTATTTCATTCTTAACAACACTGATGTCATCAAATAAGGTTCGGTTTGTTTAGATTGCAGTATCGTAGAAAATCCCATGTTAAATCAGTTGCCAGTCATGGGAAAAACAACAACAAACAAACCAAAAAAAAAATGATATTACCACCCAAGCACCCAGTTAATTGCACAACACTTCATACAACTTATCTAAGGAAGTTAATTCTTCATAAAATCCCAACAAAAAGTTAGAATAACCCTTTGACGGGAAGATGTAAAACTATCAACAAAGCACTGGACGTGTGTGTCTGCGTTTTATCGAGCTGTACGTATTTATAAAGTACTATCAAACAACTGCCAACTCTTCCTTCCTCCTCTCCCATTTGAATAATGCGGCACACATCTTTCTAACATGTAGCACAAATACTGCTGAGGAACTTGTAAGTTTAACAGCACTCTCTCTATCCACCGACCCATTCTGTAGCAAACATGCCAGCCAGGCAACTTTGGCATGCACAAACGATTTCTCAAATGCAATTATAAGAATAGGAAGTATTTACCAATACGAGTAGAAGCTTACATCCTTACTCTGACTCTGGAGGTACTCCTTCCTAGAGGTGAGAATTTCTTCTTTCACACCAAGCTCAAACACGCTTACAAATACTTTCCAACTCTACACACCGCAAAGTCCTTGAACAAAATCTTACTGAGTTGCTCAACTATTGAGTATTGCCTATCGTTTGAACATTTGTTCTGCTGAAGTGAGACGTTCATGCATTTCTAACATCGTTAGATGATGTTTGTGCTTCGTCTGCGCAGTTTATATCCGTATGAATTCACTTGTTATTTCATCCATTGGGACCGTACTCTGTGCAGAGCGTTGGTGATGCCTAAGCAGTCTCCTTGGCTAGTCGGTACAATCCCGGATGGGTCGCCACTCCAACGCACGATACCAGCAATCTGCACTAATTTTGCTGATCTCAGAAGGATGACAGAGTCAACCACACCTGGTGTTAATTCAACAGCCAAGTGGGATTTGAACTCACGATCCTAGGATCCCAAGCCCACCGCCCGAACCATTAAGCCAACACCAGACATACTTGTTATTGCAATTTGACAAAATGAAAAAAAAATTAAAATTAAAATGAGATGGTGGATAAATCGCACATTCACATTCTACCTGCAATACCCTCGTTTATCACATTATACTCTGCAAACTCATTTGGAAATCGAAACTTCAGCCCAGACAGCCTCTTGGGCTACGAGTCACAATTCGCATACCTTGTGATGACGTCATGCCGTTATTAACGAACCATTGCCAGTTTTGCCACCGCATTGTACGTTCGGTTGTCATCGTGGCATGCGTTCTTTCATCCACGGGTAATTCATTGACAACGATGATAACAGCAAGATGCCCACGTTGTTCACCATTACAATGCCCCAACTTTTCGACCTTGATGATGCATCACCTCCATCTGAATGGACCCCATCTACGAAAACAAGGGTGATGGTAACGTCACATTAGGTGATGGGAAGTGATAATCAGACTCAATAAAATATAGCAAACTCGTGATGCCAGTAGACATATGCAATATATTTGATGAAACAAAATAAAATCAGCCAGCAAGCATTATCACATCAGTTAGACAATTTGAGATTCCACTGGGGTTCGAGAAACGGGGCATGTGAGCAAAAATGCATCAACAGCAAGCAAGCGGTCAATGTCACAAACTAGACCATTGTTTACAGATTAATCCTGCTGCTTTTAGGAAAGCCAGGTGTGCGGTGCCACAGGCTCTCTGAGTGTGAACTTGACACACAGAGAGTTCGACCATTGCTGGCATTGCTGAATGCATGTGGTGACAGATGAGCTGCTTCAACTGCCTTCTGCTAGTCCATTATATCACAAAACATCACCTTGGTGAAAAATGGAATGCAGATGTACATCTCTCTGTATTGTAAGCTCACCTGTCACTTTTTACTGTTTACAACCTCTTCGTGGACGTTTGAAAAACTAAGGCTTCATTTATTGATACTGTACAAACATCAGCTTTGTCTGAATGGGGACATTGCACTGAATAATCATTATCATGACGAAAATACCTTTGCATTTCCTTATTAGAGAGGGATTAAGAAGGTAATGAAACAGAAGACCAAGAAGGGAACCTGGATAAGTCAAGAGCAAAGATGGAGTCATCAGGAGGAGCCTGGATAGGATTCGGGTTTCAGCCGCTACTCCACAACTCTCAAACCCATCCAGGTGCAGCCAAGTGAGCCTAGCAGAAAAAATTTCTGCAAGAATTTACTTCTCCTTATGAGAGATAGATAATGAGAGGAATATAGAGATGAAAGAGAAGAAAAAGCAAGAATTGGAAAGAATAAAGCGAATTATAAAAATAAAAACATGATATAAAAAATTAGAAAGAAGTGTGAAAGGAACAAAGAACAAAGATGGCGGGAAGAAGCTGGACAGATAGATTTCAGCATTTATTCCCCAGGCTCAAATGCAGCACCATGTACAAGCTACTGGAGGTGTAAGATATTTTTTGGACACTGAGTCAAGGCTCATGGAAGAGCACGACCACAGAATGGATAAGAACACAACAGAACAAAAGGAACAGCAGAAAGAAAGGGGAGGAATTACAACAGCAGGGCCAAGGGACAAAATAAACGAAGGACAACAAGGGAGAATGCAGGGGGTAGATGAGATGAATACAGAAGCAAATTCTCAGGAAGGAAAAACTATAAATTGGGTGGAGGTGGGGGGTGGGGTGGTTTAACGCAAGGAGAAGAGTTGGTTTTTGATGGTGGATGATCTGAGATGGTGGTGAACAGCTGCCTTAAGGCCCAGTCACACCTTGACGTTTTAGCCAGCAATGGCAACGTATTAAAATGTATGTAAAATGCTGCTTTACGTTGAACTTTTGATTTTTTTTTAAAGATTCGGACGTATTCATAACGACTTGGTCTTATGCATAACGTATTAGTAACGGACACAGAACGTTTCGTTGTTTATAGATAACTTATACCAACGAATGCTGAACCTGTTGTCGGCCTTCACAACCTATGCCCAACGATAGTCTAACTTATGCATAGCGCGCTGCACGCATCGCCGACGATGACGTGGCGTAGGTTATGAAAAGGCTGCCGCACAACGATTCAAATAATAACCGCCGCAGAAATGGAAGTGTCAACATCGCAGTCACACCTTGGCGATCTTGCCAGCGTATGCCGACCTCTGAAAAATGCATCTAAAACGCTGGCGCACGTCGAATACGGTATGGGTAAGTTTGGTATACGTGAATAGAACACTAAAGTACGCTATCATACGTCGTATTAAATGGAGTACGTCTTGTAATTTTAAACATGTTGAAAATTTTACGACGTACTTTGGCCGTATGACACACGCTCTGCATGCGATGGGAATAAGTTGTACGCACGATATGCGATCGTTGACACACATCGACATATGTTACTTGAAAGGTGCTCATAAGTCGAAACACGTCAAGGTAATGGTTAGCGTCAGTGTTCCAGACCCCGGTTTTTTTTCTTCGGTATGACGGTGTTCAGTGTACAGTGCGGTTATGATTTAAATCGTTGACGGGGCAGCCTATTAATTATATTATATATAACCGCACTAGAAATCGAAGTGTCAAAATCACCATCATACCGAAGGAAGGAAGAAAAAAAAACTTAAAAAAAAAAAACCAGGAAGTCTGGAACACTGACGCTAACCATTAGGGCCTGTCACACCTGGACGTTTTAGCCAGGAATGGCAACGTATAAAAATGCACGTAAAACGTTGGCGTACGCTGAAGTTTTGAGTTTTTTTTTAAAGTTTTGGTCGTATTCATAACGTGATGGTCGTATGCATAACATATTAGTAACGGGCACAGAACGTTTCGTTGTGTTAAAGATAACTTATACCAACGAATGCTTAGCCTGTTGTCGGCTTCACAACCTATGCCCAACGATAGTTTAACTTAGTCAGCGCACTGCACGTATCCCGACGAACTCGTGGCGTTCATTAAAAACCTGCCGCACGCCGATTTAAATCATAACGCCTGAAAATTGGAAGTGTCAACATCGCAGTCACACCTTGACGATTTAGCCAGCATATGCCGACCTATGAAAAATGTGTCTAAAGCTGGACACGTCGAATACGGTATGGGTAAGTTGTGTATACGTTAGGAGCACGCTGAAAACAATGAAGTACGCTGGCATATTACGTGGTACGTCTAGTACATCGTGAAATTTCAAGCATGCTGAAAATTTACGACGTACTCGACGTATGGCTCACAAGTTCCGCAACGCTGGCATAAGTTCTCGGCACGCTCCGCGATCGTTTACACGCGTCGGCCAACATTACTTGTAAGTTACTCATAAGTCGAAACACTCGAGGTAATGCTTAGCATACCCGAAACTTAATTTTTAACCTACGAGTAACGTGCTTTGAACCTATTAGTAGCGTGCTTTGAACCTATGTGTAGCGTGCTTTGAACTATGTGTTAACGTATCTCAAACGCACATTGGCGTATGTAGACGAATTTGATTGACGTCTTCCGGACGACCACAGAACTTACTGAACGTGTTTCTAACTTACAGCTACCGTATAATGGCGTATTGGCAGCGTTTAGGGGAATTGGTATATACAAATGGGCTTACAAGAGGACCCGTCAGTGTTCCAGACTCCATGTTGAGGAGATGTCAATGTCAGTAGCAGTAGCAGTAGTAGTAGTAGTAGTAGTAGTTCGAGAGAATTTAGTGATGTCGATGTTAGTAGTAGTATAGTAGTAGTAGTAGTAGTAGTAGATAGTAGTAGCAGTAGTAGTAGTTATTCGAGAGAATTTAGTGATGTCGATGTTGGTAGTAGTAGTAGTTCGAGAGAATTTAGTGATGTCGATGTTAGTAGTAGTAGCAGTAGTTCGAGAGATTTAGTGATGTCGATGTTAGTAGTAGTAGTAGTGCAGTAGTTCGAGAGAATTTAGTGATGTCGATGTAGTAGTAGTAGTAGTAGTAGTAGTTCGAGAGAATTTAGTGATGTCGATGTTAGCAGTAGTAGTAGTAGTAGTAGTAGTAGTAGTAGTAGTAGTAGTAGTAGACTTTCAAGTAACGTGTTGCAAAGTGTGAACAACGTTCGTGTAGCGTGCTTACAAAACGTTACCATAGGTTAGAAATAAGTTTCAGGTACGCTAAACATTACCTCGACGTGTTTCGACTTATGATTAACTTACAAGTAACGTGTGTCGACGTGTGTCAACGATCGCATAACTGCCTACAACTTATGGCCAGCGTAGCGGAACGTGTGAGTCATACGCGGCATACGTCGTAAAATTTCAAGCATGAAAAAATTTGAGAAAACCAAAAGTACAACGTTTAAAGCCAGCGTACTACGACGTAGGCAGTGTTTTCAGTGTGCTCTTAACGTATACAAAAGTACCCATAACGTATTCGACGTGTACCAGCGTTTTAGACAAATTTTTCATAAATCGGCATACGCTGGCTAAATCGTCAAGGTGTGACAGGGCCTTTACCTAGATGAGTTTCAACTTATGAGCACCGTACAAGTAACGTGTGTCGATGTGTGTCACCGATCGCGTAACGTGAGTACACACATAACTCATAGGTTAGAAATAAGTTTCGGGTACGCTAAACATTACCTCGACGTGTTTCGACTTATGAGTAACTTACAAGTAACGTGTGTCGACGTGTGTCAACGATCGCGTGACGTGCCTAAACTTATGGCCAGCGTTATGCGGAACGTGTGAGTCATACGCTGGCATAAGTCTTAAATTTCAAGCATGGAAAATTTGAGGACAACCGAAAAGTACAACGTTTAAAGCCAGCGTACTACGACGTATGGCAGTGTTTTTTCAGCGTGCTCTCAATGTATAACAACTTACCCATAACGTATTCGACGTGTACCAGCGTTTTAGACAAATTTTCCAAAAATCGGCATAAGCTGGCTAAAACGTCAAAGTGTGACTGGGCCTTTAAAGACCTGCATGGAAGAATGAGACTAAAGAGAATGTGTAAGCTGGCTCTACAGGTAAGGAAAAAAAGTTATTCATGAGCGGAGGTGAGCAGTGATTCTGGATTTTGGAAGTTTCACCAGGAGGAGGGTGGTGGACCACGAGGGCCCTGCAGACATTTGCCTTCCACTACTCTCCTAACCAATGCGTGGCTCTCAACGGGGTCCTTTCATCTCCTCTCCCTGTCAAGGCTGGAGTGCCCCAAGGCAGTGTTCTGGGCCTAGCCCAATTCTTAATCTTCATCTACGATCTCTCTGACTCTCTGGAAAATCCTCTTTATCTCTTCACTGATGACTACCCCCACAACTGTAACATCCCCCATCCTTCCAATTGGCAAGCTGCAGCCTCTTCCCTCTCTGCAGACCTTGATAGAATCATGAGCTATTCAACCATTTGGAACCTTTCAATCCTGAGAAATCCCACACACACTCTCTCCAAAAGGACTGGCTTGCGAACCCTCCCATATACTTTATTACCCTTAACAATCCTCTTGAAGAAATTCAATCACTCAATCTTTTGTGTTTCACTATAAGCCACGATCTTTCTTGGGCAAACCACATTTCAAAGTTGGCTCCCAAAGCTCGCCACCACCTGGGCATCCTCCGTCGTACAAAAAGTCCTTTCTTGGCACATCTGAACTCTTATCCACCAACAAGAACTTCATCTGCAGCTGGATGGAGTACAGCTCTCCCCTCTGGGCTGGCTCTCCTGCATCACATCATGCTCAGCTTAATGCCATGAAAAATCAAGGCCATCAATATCATCATAAATCTCCTATGATGAAGCCGAGTCGATGGACCCATTACTTTCACATCACAAAATGGTCAGTTGGTCTCTCCGTCTTCTAGCACCTCCTTTCTGGTCTCTGCCCCCCCCCCCCCACCTGGGTTGAACTCTCACCTGTTGACATTATCAGCCCATTTTGCTTCTCAACGAATAATCCTACAAGCTTAGAGAGTAATAACAAGAAAACATAAATCCTGCTGTTGATTTTGCTATTTCCATTGAAATCCTTTTATACTGATACGAGTCATTTAAAAAACAAATAGTTTCGGCTTATGTGAGACACCCTTTTAAAGCTCCACCTTCGAGCCTTACAATACAGTAGAAATGTATATAAATCAGCAACAAATCCCTGAAAGCATAAAAAGATGACTGAAGTTTTCCAACCACACACAATAATCCCATTTCATTGAGATCAGATGCCTTTAGGAGCTGGTACAAACAGTTGATGAAGCTCGATAGAACAAAAGATGAATCTGTAATACAATCAATGACTGAATTGTTTTTCAACTATATATTATGTTTGTCATGTACACTTCGCTCATATATTTGACCCAATTGGAAATTCTATATTGTGCTTAAGAGGCATTTCTGTGAACTTTTGACAAAGAGAAACAAAAGACTCAGCCTTATATTCACTGCAGTGCCACCATCTTTATTCTCAATCCCAGCCTGGGACTTTAATCTCAGTAAAACGTCATTCCTTATATGCTCAATAAGCTGTGCCTTAAGCTTTTCGCGAGATGAGGGATAAAAGAAAAGCCCAAAGCATGCTGCTGGGAGGACCTCTGGCCCCTTGTCGGCAGACAATGTGGCTACCATTATGCAAGAAGCCATAAAAAAAGGCAAGGCCCGAATTCCATGTGACGCTGTGTGAAATCGATTCAAACCCTTGAAGCAAATCGACCAGTTTTCAATGAATTAATGTGTTTGAGTTTTCCGAATGTGTGAACGAAGGCAAAAATTATGCTGGAAGGGAGTTTTTGTTGTGGAAAAGGTTTTGCCTTTGATCCACTTTGAGCTTTTGCAAATGATTTGCTCTGAAAGATTTTTTTTTGCTGAGTGTGAACCAAATGCAAAAGAAAAACATAATTCCTCTGGCAACCTCGTCGGCCGAGGCATACAAAGGTCAATGACAAAAAGGCGAATAAAAAGCCGAGAGGGCAAATAATTTTTGGATATATTTATGCCTCCTCCAACGAAGGCATGATGTTTTCGGGGTGTCTCTCCGTCTGTCATCAATTTTTGTTTCCGTGATAACTTGTGAACCACTGAAGGGATTTTTTAACAAACTTGGTACAAAGGTGTATTGTGATGCAAAGATGAACTGATTAGAAATGGGGGTTGAAACGGTCAAAGGTCATGTGACTTTCAGCTGAAAGTAGCAGATTTCCGTTAGCGTGATAACTTGTGAAGCACTGAAGGTATTTTGACCAAACATGGCATAACTATGGACTGTAATACAAAGATGAACAGATTCAATTTTGGGTTCAAAAGGTAAAATGGCCTCAGATCAAGTGCCCTTTTAATGAAAATCTGTGTTACTGCAATAGCTTATGAACCACTCAAGAGATTTCAACCATACTTAACATACTTACAGACTGGAATACAAATATAAACTGACTCCATTTTAGATTTAGCAGGTCAAAGGTGACGTGCCCTGTGAAAATCAAATTGCAGACCATAACTCGAGTTAGAAGCATCTCAAATTGTTTCTCTTCTACTTATCTGTCTTTTGTCTGTCTGTCTGTCTCTTCCATATATATATATATATATATATATATATATATATATATATATATATATATTTGACACCTCCCACACTCCTCCAGCCGAAGAAGCTGCATAAAGCAACCCAAGAAGGCCAACATAAGGTAAGCGCTTTGCTATTTCAAACCATTCCCAGAATTCCTCCACAGCTATAAAGACGTTCACACATGAGAATCCCAATGCTACACACGCCCTCAGCTGCCGGAGCAGTTTCATCGCTTATTGGTGAATCATCAGCGATAGCGCAGACAGCAAAACAAACCATTGAGGCTCCCAAGCACGTACCACGTGCAAATGTCAAAAGCAGTCAATATATAAATAACAACAAAAGACCCACCCATACCTCTCACCTGTGAATGGAGGGAATAGCCAACCAGCTGTAGTTTTTTTCTGAATCAGAATAGCCAATTCTGAAATAGCAAAGCCCTTACCTTGTGTAGGCCTTCCTGGGTTGCTTTATGCAGCTTCTTCAGCTGGAGTATGGGAGGTGCCAATTATTTATTTAATCCTAGGTACCTGGGTTTAGTTAATTAGGTGAGAGCTGATTGGCTATTCCGTCCATTCACAGGTGAGAGATGTGTGTGGGTCATTATTTGTGGGTGGAGGCATGTTGACGCATTCACGTCAAATTCTACTTTCTAGTTTTTTCTGCCCCTCAATATTTATCTTCATTAGATTTTTCCATTGATCCTGCTTTGGCTATATTTTTTCCTTTATCTATTTTTTTTCCAAACATTTTCTCCAAAACTACTTTTTTTTTCTAGTCACAGATCTGAGGATCAATATTGTGATTATGATGTATTAGACGACAAATTAAATGAATACCCTGTTGTATATAGCAGCTGGAGGGACTGGCAAGAGCTCTTAGTTACATTCTACATCACAAGACTTACAATATTAGCAATGAGTTGCCGAGATCGATTTGTTTTTCCATTTTGATCGAGACCAGCTGTATATATTGAGACTGTTGGAGGAGTTTGCAGTGAAAAGTGTAATAAGTGAAGCTTCCAGCAAAGTGGCCTTAGCCAGGCCAATTAAGAAGCCTTGAGGAATGAAGAAGAGAAAATACAGTTAAGAGCATAAGCCCTTTTTTATTTTTCTTTAAACAGGATCTAAGGCTCATAGTGAAAACACACACACACACACACACACACACACACACACACACACACACACACACACACACACACACACACACACAAACACAATTTGGGGGAAGTAGCATCACTTCACAGGCCACTCTAGGTACCAACGACGTCACAACAGTGGCACCACCTTTCTCACCACACTCAGCAGGCCATTTCCGAAGAAAGAATTTCCTCTTCCCCATATATACCAACCTAAGGGGATTGTCCATGCTCTCGCCTTTGAAATGCTGAGTGTCAAACAAGGAATCAGCATGTACCATTTTTTAAGTCTTTGGTATAACTCAGCTAGGGTTTGAACCACTAACCTCCCAGACTCGGAGCGGAGTGGACTCTCCAACCATAGCACCAGCGAATCTGGTAAGAGCCATTACACCACCCTTCCAGGAATGGTCAAATATCAAAAGAAGCCCTGCACCTACCATACAATACAGCTGTGCCACCCTGATTGCACTGTGCTAAAGTTCCACCTCCCTGATTGTCAGACATATCTCATACCCATAAATTGTTTTTCTCTGTTTCTGTGGCAAGGGTATATCGAGTTGATGACATGAAAGCCAATCCAGTCGGTGTCCATGCCATTCCTAATATATTGGAGATATAATTTGGCCTCTGCCCTCTGATTATACCAAATGAAAACACCCCATGCGCATTCGTGTAGTAACCACGTGTTATTTTATTACTTTATTTTAAAAAGCAATGACTTTCAGTATATGTTTCACCAAGAGGATGTGATATTTTGTATTTTGCCACATATGCTCATGCGCCACTAGCCCAAGCGGTCTTTGCATCACATAGTTATCTGCATTGCCATGGTTCAAAAACACTTGTGTGCACACCACATGGTGTGTGCATCCCACTTCTTCAGCATATGTGTACAGAATTCCGCATATAAAAGTACATGCCTTTGTAATCACTTTTCATTCATGTCAATCATTTTCTATTTCCAAAAGCTGAAAAAGTACACCTTCGCATGACGTTCTTAAAAGCCAATGTCTGCATGCCATTTGCTATAGGCCTGTGCAACAGTTACATATGTGATTATAAACAAGGTTATTTCCTGGGCAGTTCCGATAATCCCAGGTACGTCCTGGGCAGTGCCGCTCGACTGCATCCGATCCGGAAAGGTAGTCGGTAGTTGGTAGAGTGATTCGGTTCGGGCAAGGCGTACCGAGGGCGTGGTTCCCCGGTAGTCGAAACCGCGTGGTTAATTAGGTAACTTGTTTCTAGACAGGAGGACCCTACGCCACGCGGTTGAGGTATTGGCGTCCACGGTCGGTTAAGCGACCCGCCGCGTCATGGAATTATCCGTGAGCGACGGCCGACAATTCCGGGGAGTCTGGTGGGAATCGACTTAGTTTCCCCCACCTAGTGGTCGTTCTCCGCCAGACCCCAGCCCGCAACAATATATATATATATATATATAAAATAACAAACATCAAAGATGTAAGGAAGAACTCAGACAAAGACTGAAATCCAGCAATGAATCCAAAACCTAAAAGCTACAAGAAGTCCATCATCGGAGGAGCAAAGTCCACACAGCATCAGGATATGGTACGAGAATAATCAAAATAAAGACCAATTACTGCACCGTAGTCCCAAGAAGGAAGCCAGACATAAAAACACACACACACATACACACACACAATGTACTGGTAAGTACTTACAAAAGCTATTTTATTTGAAGTTGTAACCTTAACCTACAAGCAATTAATTGACTGATTTCCCAGCTGGGTACCATTTTTCATCGAGGTTTCGAGGTTTTGAACATAACAAAGGGAACTGCAGGAGAAAGTTGAAACAGCAATAGCAGGGCTGAGGGAGAAGGAAGTCAGAGACGGAGAAATATGGGATGCAGGTAACGATGAGGGTTAGGGGAGAATGGAAGGGGTGGACAAGAGGGATACCTAAGCAAAATTTTGGGAGGGCTGCGAGGTGGTTTAACGAGTGTCGAAAAGATCATGACTTTAGATGGGGGATGACCTGAGATGGTGGTAAACCACTGTCTTGAAGTCCAGGAGGGAAGAATGAGATTGAAGAGAGTGTGGAAGGTGGTTCCACAGGTGGAAAAAGAAAAGTGATGAATAAATGATTAGAGGTGAACAGTGGTCTGGATATAGGCAGTTTCATTAAGAAGATGTTGCTCGTGGATTGCATCCATCCTGCAGATCCTTGGGGGAGGGGGTGGGGTGGGGGGTCGCGGACGACAGAGCACTACGGAGATACTTGGGGACTAGGAGGAGGTTGTAGCAGACAGTGATTTTTTTTTTTCAACAATGAGTCAATGAAATTTCCCCACAAAGCTGAGCAGTACAAGTTACAACAGCAGGACTTAAACAGACGTCACTTAATTTCTTCAGAACAAAGGAACAACCTACGAAGGAGCATATTTGCTCGCACGCAGAGAGAGAGAGAGAGAGAGAGAGAGAGATATTGTCGCTAAACATCTGAGTTGCCACGCATGCCATTTCTGATTATGTGACCAAGGTACATATACGACTATACATGTTAATGTACTTCAATTGATCACCGCACAGGTTAAAAACTCGTCAAACCTAACCTGTCTAAGCTGAAACATCATGCATACTGATTTAGCAGTGTTGTACACAATATCAAGTTACGTATCATTTTGTTCACATATCTCTCGTACCGTCTGCACGGCTAACATAGAAAGAGCCGGCAAACTCATATCACCGTAACAAGTGTTATTACCAGATATCCCTGAGACTTTACAACCAACTTCTGCTGTATTCAGGCTTTTTGAGAGATCATCTATGTACATATTAAACAGAAAAGGGGACACAACTCCACCCTGTCTGACCCCATTGGATACCCCAAAGGCATCAGACAGCATATTCCCCCACCGAACCATAAACATTTGCTTCCTAAACCAATTTTGCAAACGACATACGAGGCAAGTGGATACACCACAATCTAACAACTTTTTCAGAAGCGTGTACCATGATTAACTCTGTCAAAAGCCTTCTGAGCGTCCAAAAAAACACAAATGCAGAGCTTCCCTGAATGACATGAAAAACCAATGACTTGCTTAAACACATACATTGCTAAATTGGTGAAATGACCTTTTCGAAAACCAAACTGATTATCGCAAATGCTGTACTTACACTGTCACACCTGGCTCATGAAACACACCCGAATACTTTTGATAACACAGTATAAATGGCAATATGACGATAATTGTTCTTGCTGGAGAGATCACCAGCCTTAGTTTTCACTGAGGGTACAATAATAACAGTGGTAAGGGCTGGAGGTACATGACCATGAATGAACATAGCAATAATAACAATTTCATTAGCTGTGACAAAAACATTTTCATTATCAGCAGATAAAGAGCCACGCAATGTTTCCATGACAGTCAGCCTCAATGCTTATTTCCTCTGCTACGGAAGGTGAAGGAGGTTATGTTTTCACCCCTCTCTGTCTGTTTGTCTATGTGCGGGATATCTCAAAAAGTTGAGGACAGATCTGGATGAAATTTGGTGGGCAGGTCTGGTGTGTGACAAGAACGAACTGATTAGATTTTTGGTGAGCATCCGGATCCGACTACTCTAATTTTTTTCGGTGATTGTTCACCGTTGAGAGATAGTGCCAAAAACGATTTATAGCACGATATCTCAAAAAGTTGTGTACGCATTCGGATGAAAGTTGGTGAACAGGTTGGGTGTTTGACCACAACGAATTGATTCAATTTTGGTGAAGATCAGAATCCGAATCCGACGACTAGAATTTGTTAAGTGATTCTTCACCAATGAGAGATTGGGCTAAACTAATATATAGCATGATATCTCAAAAAGTTGTGTATGGATTTGGATGAAACTTGGTGGACAGGTTGGTTGTGTGACGATAACGAATTGATTTGATTTTGGTGAATGTCTGGATCTGGATCTGGATACGAGAATTATTTAATTTTCAAAGTGATTCTTCACCATTGAGAGATTGGGCCAAAAACGATATCTCAAAAATGTATTGGGCCCAATATATTCTCGTGGATCAGGCATTGCGTGGCAGAGGTATGTGCTACACTGAGTGCCCTTCTAGTTACCATTGTGAACAGAGTTCAACAGAGAACTTAAATGTCTGATGACTGCCACATGGTAGCAACATCAGCTGGTCCATAGGCCCCACCAACAGTTGAGCCAAGCTGAGTGTATTTTGAAGTTTTCTCCTCAGCCTAAAGCCTGTATCTCACTGGGCTGCGACAGCTCGCGACTAGTTGGAGACACCAAATTGCGATAAAACAGCGATAATTTTCACTTGGAATCCACTGAATTTATACTAAACACATTTACGTATGTCTCACAAATATCGCACGAATGTCCCACGAACTCCCGACGAAATTTGGGATGAACTCCACCTGGAGTTCGCATACATGTCGCACGACATTCGCGCGACGTTCAGGTGAAACTGAGATTTTTTTGGCACATGCAACTGTCGTGCAACAGTCGCACGACAACTGTGCGTGACAATTGAGAAATCGGACACAATACATATATGAGGCTCTCCCTTCCAGCAATCATATTGTCAGTTGGGAAACGAGTAAGAGAGTACCTGACTGAGTACTACAATGGTGTGGGAGCTGTGCTCTGGCAGAACAGGATGTGGGATTACAGGAGAATGCTGACCAAGCCTGATTGTTCAAAATGTTCTGTTACTTGTCAACGTTGCACCCACAAACATTTTGTGTGACCCAATTGTTCATCTGCCTTGATAGGGGCTTGTGGTGTGACTATATTTTGTGTGTGACCTAATTTATGTAAAATGTGTGACGTGATTTATGAATGATGGAAGGTGAAAGAAATGATGGGAAAGTGAAAAGTTTGCATTGAAGGCCATTACTCAGAACAGGAGAGAAAGAGGACAGACAATGCTGGTTTGACAATATGGACTATGAGTTTTTTTTTTTAAGTCATATCTGATTGAACTATGTGACTCTATCTACATTACATTGCATGTCACATTTGTCGCACCTTCTGACTCACGGAAACTAAATTGAGAAGGGTTCGAGACCGGTTCGAGACAACCGCGACGACTCTGTGACTATTTTGAGATAAAATTTGTCGCACAAATTTTTGAACATGTTCAAAATTCCAGCGACGTCTCGTGACTCACGCGAGGAAATTGAGAACCACCGCGAACGCTTCCAGACATTTTGGAGAATCCCGTTCGCATTTTGTCGCGAGCTGTCGCAGCCCAGTGAGATACAGGCTTAAAGCCCACCACAATAAGCTGTTACCATTATCCTCTAGCTTAGTCGCCAGTCCTTCAGATCTTTTTCTTGACTCATCATGCCAACAATACAAACACGTAGTGGATACTTGAACTGTGCTCTAATTTTGCGCATCAGATCACTAACTGGTCCTTGCCAAGGTTACTTTAATGACCCAGAGAGTATGAACCTCTTTGGATACACCATACAGATCTTGCATATGCTCACGTCACCCGAGTACAATTAATCAGACCTCAAGATTTACAGT
This sequence comes from Eptatretus atami, assembly GCA_035128595.1. Lineage (NCBI taxonomy): Eukaryota > Metazoa > Chordata > Myxini > Myxiniformes > Myxinidae > Eptatretus > Eptatretus atami. The sequence continues at coordinate 25,350,709 of CM068961.1, read as the reverse complement.
ACAAGTCATAGAATAACTAGCTTTAACCAAGTCATAGAATGATTTTGCAGACGTGTACTAACACCTCAATGCATCTTGCTTTTCTAGAGCCTGAGTGCCCACGATGCACGTGCAAAATGAAATCTTTGCCATGTGGTGACATTTGGAAGTGAATCAATGTGTTGCATTTTAGGCCACAAGTTCATCAATTTGGAAACAAACCAGCTGCAATGACCATGTCAACTGCAACGATTTATGTTAAGCATGACCTTGCTTATAATTGGAAGCAAGTTAATTGGCCTGTAGTTCAGAGGATCTGTTTTTGTACCATGTTTGTGTGTTGTTGCCCAACTTCCAGGCAGATTGAAACTAACCCAAGGAAAATGACTAAACTGACCCTGAGAAAATGATTGAGTGAACACAGCAGAAAGCAGATGAACAGAAGCAGCAGAACAGGATTTTAGGAACCTTGCATTGATGCTGTCTGGGCTTGTCATAGAATCAGTCAAGGTTTACCAGAAACCTCTACACCTTCTCAAATGAGAAAGGCACAGTGTCCATGAGCAGTTGGGTATGAGAGGTTATGGTTGGTGTAGGGGTTGAGTACACAAGATTTAGAAGGAAACACAGAATTGAGGTATTTGGCCTTCTCATGAGCGTTGTCAGCTGTGGTGCCATTTGAAATGAGGGAAGGGAAGGAGGGGAGCATGCACCAGAGACAGACTTGACAAGGTGCTACCAGGGCTTTGTAGAAGGAGATGTGTTTCAGAGTTCAGTCTTGAGGTTTGTCCGATATTGTTTTCTGGCTTTCCTGAGAGTGGATATTCCAAGTGTTGGACCATGTTGTGATTTTGTCAAGCTCTGAAGAGAGGGATGAGGCTGCAGCCTTCCTGTCTGAACGATGAGGGATGTCACAGCAGAGGTTTGAGTCATCAGCAAATAGATAAGGAGGATTTTCTAGAAGGCCAGAGAGGTCATTTATGAAGATCAGGAATAGTACTGAGTCCAGAACTCTGCCTTGGGACACTCCAGCCTTGACAGGGAGAGGAGATGAAAGGATTTTGTTGAGAGCCACACGTTGGCTACCAGAGTAGACAAAGTCAGTAATCCGTGTGTGGAGTTGGCCTTGGATGCCATAGAAAGATAATTTGGAGAGTAAGGCCGGATGCCAGACTGTATAAAACACGAGATATGTCCAGAGTGACGGCCCTGATCTCGTTTCGAACATTGAGGGCCTCCATCCATTGTTGGGTGAGTACAAGCATGTCCAAGGTGGAGTGACTTGGTCTGAAACCAAATTTGAAATCCTCCTGGATGTTGTTCTTGACTTGAAGGTTGATGGAATGGCAAGTTTCGATGTGAACAGGATCCTTTCTTCGGATTTTCTCTCAGAAGGTTGGAAAGCCACAGACTGCATATTGATGTCGTTGCTGGAATCTCAACATGACCAGCTCCATCTCCCAGATCTCTCATTGCCTCAATACTCTCACATCTTATCTTGTCCAGACTCACTGTTGTACTTATCCAATTACTTGCAAAACCTTATCTCTCTCTCTCTCTCTCTCTCTCTCTCTCTCTCTCTCTCTCTCTCTCTCTCTCTCTCTCCACATTCCTTGTTTTCATTTGTAACTGCTTCTTGCCTCCCTTCCATCATTTAATATTTCGTTCAACTTCCACTTCCAACTTACACTCTGGTCTGACAAAGAATATCTCACCATCTGGTCACACGAATCCCATATCATAATGTACTTTAACACTTACTGCTGCCTGTGTACTGTATTTTAATAGTTGTTTTATTTTTTTCCCGTTCCCGTTCATTGGGATTTCCTGCCATGGCCCCAGTGTATGCTCTGGAAA
>CM068961.1:25313240-25343194 GCA_035128595.1 Eptatretus atami | reverse complement strand
AGTACCTTTTTGGCGAGTCCGAACACACAAGGAGTGGGCGGGCTTCCCGGAATGGCCGAAATCCTGCCCAGAAAGGGCGGCCCCATGGAAGCCCCCGTCCAATCAGGGTGAACAGTGACGTCGGCTTCACCAAGGCCCCTCTCCGCTGAGGAAGATCAATAAATTACGACACCATTCGTTCAGAGTGGTCTGGTGAGCTGGAAAGTGAGTCGTCTTGAGGTGAAGCTGGAAAGTGAGTCGTCTTGAGGGTGAGCTGAAAGTGAGTCGTCTTGAGCGGAGCGTTGAGTGAGACAGTTCGTCGGCTGGTAGCGAAAGAAGGAGGAAGGTCGTGGATGGTTGCGCTCTTTGGGGGTCATTCGTTTCAAGTGTGAGAGAGCTGGGAAGACCTCGACCCGACCTTGACCGGGTCTCTCGTTAAGTCCTGTCTGCAGCCCTGATCCCCACTTCGGACTCCGCTCTACTCGACCACAGGCTACTTCGCAGACACGTCTCCACGTGGCGGCTGTGGTCCGAGCCGCACGACCATTGGCAGGTGCCGCACCACGGAGCATCCCTTCCCTCCAACGTTCAGTGTACCCGAAAGAACTGCGATCTCAGCTCACCGCCCTCTCTGGCTGGGGGTCCTTTGCAATACATCTGGGTTTTATTTTCGTCTGAGTGTGCATCTGAGTGTGTGGCGCCATCTTTAAGTAGAATTGCATGTGTTTTTATTTGATCATTGTAAATCTTGCCTGTTTTATTCTCGCGACAAGTCTGCTCTGTCTCCTTTGTAAGTTGCTGTAAAATGTCGCACTACATCTTTTCTCATCTTCCCCTGCATAACATCCCCAATAAACCTGTTTCCTGTGCACATATTTTTCCTCGCTTTATTGTAAATAAATTATTGTACAGTAGAAAATGTTCCCAGTTCGTTTTCATCTTTTCCTTCATTTGGTCCAGCATGGTTCGGATCTGAGTTTTAGCCGGGTCTTTATTCCCGATATCTTGTTCATTCTAGCCCGTACATCGGTATTTCCGCTCGGCTGCATCCGATCCGGAAAGGTGGTTGGTGGAGTTGGTAGTTGGTCGAGTGATCCGGATTGAAGGGCAAGCGTACGCGAGGGCGTGGTTCCCGGTAGACGACACCGCGTGTTAATTAGGTAAATTGGTTCTAGACAAAAAGACCCTACGCTACGCGGTGGAGGTATTGGCGTCCACGGTCGGTTAAGCGACCCACCGCCTCACAGAATTATCGCGTGAGCGACAGCCGACAATTTCCGGGAGTCCGGTGGGAGACGACGTAACTTCCCCCACCTAGTGGTCGTTTCTCCCCACCGGTCCCTGGCCCGCAACAATATGAATAAATACAAAACAATTACCGGATATTTAAATACAAATAAACCTCTTCCAGAAGCGGTCAAAGTTGGTGGTACATCTTCTTACTCTTCTTCTTCTTCTTCTTCTCCTTCCTGAACGGTACCATATTTATAGATCGGGGGCAAAATTAACCCAGAAACATCAACATCACATTCACGAGCATCCTTTGATGCGTACAGTATATTTCTCTATGCGTGAAGTTGATTTTGTGATCTCTTGGTTTCGGGTCTCGTGGACACAATTGATAGTTGCAATTTAACAGGATTTCCACAAAATCTCACAGAATTGTGAGTTGGACAGGCAACCGTGACGAGCCATTTTAAAATCTCGCTATAGTGCCTAAGCCTTTGTAACCATGTGAAAGGGAATATTGAATGATCCCTGACCCTATTCCTCTGTGGGTGTGTAGGTAAGTGTTTAAGGCCCCAACAAAAAATATACCGGGCAACGCTGGGTACCCCTGCCAGTAACTAATAATTCTCATAATAAATAATTGCTGAAATTTGACCAAGTTACGATGCATAATCCAGATTAATGAATGAAAGAAGAAAATGATGTAAAATGTCATAGCCCTCATTATTTCAGTAATTTTGCTGTACAGAGTTTTAGGGCTAGCTCACATTTATTTACAACTAAATTGGCCACCAGTCTACCAGTTGGCCATCTTTGATCAGATCGCAAAATAAAGTTAGGTGCAAAGGTATGTCATCATGTACTGTGCTAGTGCCAAGTTTGAACAAAAATGGACCATGCATGTCCGAGAAATAGTTGGGGACACGTTTAAGTAACAAAATGGCCACCAGTCGGCCATTTTGGATCTGTTCTCAAAAAAAGTGACGCCCATATGCAAGCCATTGTTTGTTATTTGTGTGTTAAGTTTGAACGACATCGGTAAATGCATGTCCGAGAAATGGTTGAGGAGGTGTTTGATACCGGGGTTTTTTTTTTTACAACTAAAATGGCTGCCGGTCTACCTGTCGGCCATCGTGGGTCTGATCTAAACAAAAAATGATGCCCATTGGAAACCATAATTAATTATCTGTTTGCAAAGTTTGAACCACATCAGTAAATGCAAGTCTGAGAAATGGTTGAGGACGTGTTCAACATCAGGTTTATTCCAACTAAAATGGCCACCAGTCGGCCATCTTTTGATCGCATCGCAGAACAAAGTGATGTGCATATGTATACCATCATGCGTTGTCATTGTGCCAAGTACGAATAAAATCTGTCCATACATGTCAGAGATATGGTTGCAGATGCACACACACACGCACAGACATGGAAAAAAAAATCAAGAACAAATCTATAAGCCCCCATTTTGGACCAGGTCCAAAGGGGACTAATAATTAATCATAAAAGGGTTAGAAAAGGCAGGATCAGGTTTAGTTGGTAGCTGAAGGTCATGGAGTTTCTTGAAGGATTATATAGTACACTGAGAGAGACACGACTGGTTTAAATTGATAAGTATCCTGACTGAGCATTCATAATTATGGTATGCCTATCTCTGCTGGTTCAAGTACATAGAATGTGTGGTGATTAAAGTGCTATAATCAACAACACACATGAGTATATATGCTTCTACTCAGAGCACTCCACACAATATACGACTGATTATATGCTTCTGTGAACTCATATATGTCTCCAGTTTGTCTAACTTTAGGTTGTAAACTAATAACCAAGTGCAGCAAGGAAACTTCTGCTAGATGGTGCAGTCAATGCCGGGATGCTTTAATATGTCTTGCATAGGCTTGCTGAGTTATGGAACTGCTACAATCTACTTGTATATCTTTCAATACTACTCTTACTTTTCCACCATTCTTCTGGAGTTACTTGTGATGCTCGTAAAGTAAATATAATACTGCTCTTGGATCTCAAGATATTGAAATTCCAGGAACTGAGAATCGGGTAACCATTAACATCATTAGGTGGGCGAGCTAGATAACCTAGAGGTACGCACACTCACCTGGGTTTGAATGTCCACTAAGCTATAAACTGTCATCCTGTTGTTTCCCATGCAGGGCAATACATTGTTGTGTGTACCATCAATTGGATGAACATAAAGCCACAGGAGCCGTCTGCCAGCACAAGCTGTTGGTGGACATTAAATATCGCATGAAGAGTATATGAGTTATTGCTGGCAACAAGATCAAATTACAAATTCCCACCTGAACTGCAGGGAGCAAGTAGTTTTGGAACTTCTCACCGTGTATTGTGTTTGTTGAAGGTAAGGAATCAATGTGAAATGTTGCCTGAAAGGGAAATATTTCCAACTAGTTGACGTACCTGGCATTGCCCGGGGAATTCAATGAAATACTCGATAGTAATTAAATTTGTGTTGTTGACAACAAATCACTACAACCTCAACATACGATCTTCACAATACACATCACTCGATGCACTCAAGCAAGTACTCCATTTAAAACCGTTGATAAGGAACGGCTGGCTTGGCAATCCTTAGCTAGCTGCTTGGTAATTGAACACACAAGTCGATATCTTGACAGCATACAGTACATTACATACAAAATGCAGGTATTTCACGACCAAGGCAATTTTAATGTTTACTTACTTCACATAATAGCAGGGGTTTCCTTATTTTTTGGAGTAGGAGGCTACCATTAAAAAGTAGCAGGTTACCATCACGGCGAGCAAAGCGAGCGCAGCTGTATGGCCGGGGTCCAGGGCCCGCCGAGGGCCCTGGAAGCCGGAGGATCCTAGATGGCTGGAGATGCATTCTAGCATGATTTGTGACATGAAATAGTTCTCATATTATCATGTAATGTAATGTAATGTAATGTAATGAAATGTACCCCCTAAATGTAATGAAAATTGCTTGGATGTTAAGCAGTGGAGTAACTGAAAATAGTCCAAATGCATTCACTGTGAGAAAGTGCTTTTCAAAAGGGCCTACCATTAGCCAGAAGTTGAGGGCCACCTCAAACAATGACAACACCTAAACTTCACAACTCCCTAAATATCTGATGAACTATTTAAGCATAGGGAAGCTAAGTATTATATTTGTAATTTTTCTTTCATTCATTTTATGCATATTTTCCCTCTTCGATTTCATTTTAATTTGTTAAATATTGTTTATTATTTTTATTGTGTTTTGTTTTGATTTAATAAACAGCTCAAACTAATAACTTTAGACTAGTTTTATTGTTTGAACATGAATGATAAACATGTATTTAACTTCACTCGTTTTCAGATAATTTATTATTTGATGTCAGCTAGCTTCAATCGGTCAACCAATCAAACAGTCTAAGTGTGAATACTGCGCAGTCACAATCCAATTTTGTTAAACTTCCACCTTACATTATCCGCCAATATCGTGTGTTTGTTATACCGTCAAGAAAAGCTCACAAGTCTATGGTGCATGTACCTGCGGTACCAGTATTCAGTTGGCCAGTTCATAGCTGCTCATACTTGGCCTTCACCTCAGTGAATAAACGGCGATTTTCAGTACAAATAACCATGAATAATAACATGTACAAAAGCTGCTTTAAGCTTAAAGACTAATTTCTTTATAAATTTAAAAGGCACAACGGGTGACCGTGTATTTTGGAGCCGCATCACTTGACAAAAGCTCAAAATGGACGAGGTGAAACACGTGTTTCGTGAAACAACAACAACGTCGCACTTGCGAGAGTGCAAGTTTAGACCCATTACTGATGGCCAGAAGCTTACCTCCCATGTCTTTGGACTTCTTCGAAAATCCAAAGTCAAAAGGGATTTTTCGTTTTGATGCCATCGTTTCGGCACCGAAACTGCAAGGCCTACAAAGTTTATTTTCTTGAGGTCATTGCTGTATGGTATCAGGGTATCAGGCCAACAGTCCAAAACGAGGCTAAAGCAGAGAACTCTCTATTGCAGGAGGCGTGTTTTAGCTGCTTGTGTTTTTTTAGGTCAGTGTTGTGCTAGACCTGGCGAGAGTACTAACAGTAAAAGTATGCCGGCTTTTATCGAAATACTAATGTGTTTTCGTCCTGCGATTTCAAAACAGGGGTTGTAGAGATTTCGTGGTGCCAAAAAAAAAAGAAAATAAAACATCGAAAAATCGGCGCTGAGTAGGCGGCGACCTTTGACATTTTTTCTCTGAGTAGACTGCTGTGGGTCGCCGGTAACGGCTTCTAAGGAAACCCTGAATAGTGAATTACATGTCAATCAGTTAGTTTAAAAGCCTTTAAAAGTCGGGTGAAAACCAAAACAAAATTTTTCAATGAATGACCACGATTTTTCTTTCCTCTGCACATCGAGAATTAATGTACCTTCATTGGCAGTATATTGCTACGGTTGTGGAAATTCTCAGAACACCATTCAGGTTCCCAGAGGTCAGTTATTTCGGTAAGTGTGTGTTCCAGTTAGATTTCCCCACCGATGTATAACGGGATTTGTTCGTGTGCCGGGCTGTGCATCTTTGAGGGAGTGTTATTCTTTTCTATCTTATTTTAACAATAACAACAACAACAACGACAACCACGGCCGCGTTTGACTGTGATTTCCAACACGGCCGCGTTTGCGGTGATTCCAACACAGCCGCATTTGACGGTGATCTCCGCACGGCCGCGTTTGACGGTGATTTCCAACACGGCCGCGTTTGCCGGTGATCTCATCATACGGCAGCGTTTGCCGTGATCTCCAAACGGCCGCGTTTGACGGTGATCTCCAACACGGCCGCGTTTGACGGTGATTTCCAACACGGCGCGTTTGACGCAAGATCGGATCAAAACGGCGTTACCTCTGAAAGAGCTGGCCAATCGGAAGTGAGAGGGGCGATCCAGCCTGGGTGAAGGTTCAAAGGTGAAAAGGGAGGCGCTGATTTCGGGTGGTGAAGCCCAGAGCGACCCCTCCCTTGGGCTATAAAAAGCCGCGTTCGCTCGCCGCAGGAGAGAGTTGAGTGGAGTTGAGTGGAGTTGGGAGCGCTTGAGGAGAGCGCTTGAGTTGAGCGCGGCAGTTGAGTTGGCGTGTGGAGCTCGGAGGCAGTGAGAGCAGTGGAGAGCTGGTTGCTTCGAGTTCGTGCTGCACTGGAGTTCGTGGCTTGCGGTTGGCGGTGGAGTGGAGAGACGCCCCGTTGAGAGCTGGAGAGTTCGGGGTTTGGGCAGTTGTTCGCTGGGGGTTCGCCGGCGCGACCAGGAGGCCTGAGTCGAGACCCATTCACTCCTCCAGCGCGTCCTCGGCTAAGCCAGGCCGCAGTGGAGGCCGGACGACCAAGGAGCCAGTCGGAGCTCAGGGTCCGGGAAAAGACACTGAGGGTCGCTGAACCAGGACCCAGCGAGTCACACGAGGGTGGCCAGTTAGCCCGCCCGGTCTCTCGAGCCCCTTCGGTCATCCCGGCTCCGAGTAATTATAAGGCTCACGAGCCGGTTCTTTCTTTCTGGGTTTTGATGAAAGTCTGTGGCGCCTTGTCTACCTAAGTAGAACTGATTAAGTGCATGACTGTGTACATGATAATAGGCATCGGCTGTACGCTCTTTGCTCGTGTCTTGTCCCCATCCCCCCATTCATTGCATATGTGCATTTCAAATAAATATCCCTATTGTTTAAATGTTAACCTGCTCGTTGTGTCACTTTCTGCCATTGACTGTCATGATGCGTTCGGAATATTAGCTGGCTGATTATAAGCGATAAAACGTACATCTGGTCCGACGGGACTTGGCGATATAAAACCGCTCGGCAATCGCATATGGAACGAGCTGCTTAAGCGGCTCGTTTACGTGCAGGCCCGTCGAGGTATAAATTCCCGGCATTTCTGTCTGCGCGAATAGTTAGGATATCGACAATTCGGCGATTGACTCTGTAGCACGTGGACAGAAGAGTTGGCTGGTTTATGGTGTGTAAAACACCCGTAGCTGGGTTTCGGCGTTGATCGGAAGCTACGACTAGATTGCTCGTTCGGTGGCCGCGCACGCCGCAATTGGGCTAAGGCGGTCATCCGTACGCCGAACGGGCGGAAATCTACAACAATATATATGACCACTGCCACGATCACTGCGAACAAAACATGCATTACCTCGTTTGAGTTGGAATCAAAATGTACCATTGTTTCCTCGAAACAGTACCTGTATTTAATGACTAGCAAATACTACCTGTCACTTTGCTGACAGTAATACTAAGAGGATGGAAAAAGAGGGGGAGAGTGGGGAGGTGGAGGGGAAAGAGAGAGGAGGGAGGGGAAGCGGGAGCAAGGAGGAGGGAAAGTGAGGAGGGGTAGGGGAAGTGAAGGCAGATGTGCAGTGGAGCATTAATCGATTTATACTGTCTCATCAAAATAATTCTGCATAATTTTTCTGCAGGTCATACTACAAATACCGCACGGAGACAAACACCGCCTGGACACGTCTGGAGAGAGAGGGGAGAGAGATGTGTGGGAGGGTGCTGCTCTGTATTCAGTGAGGGCAGAGCAGAGAGAGAGTGAGAGTGCAATGGAACAGAGAAGAGGGGAAGAGAGAGAGGGGGGAGAGAGAGGGGGGGGAGAGAGAGAGAGAGAGAGAGGGGGGGGAGAAGAGAGAGAGGGGGGAGAGAGGGAGAAGGAGAGGGAGAGGGGAGAGAGAGAGGGGGAGAATGAAAGGGAGAATGAGAGGAGAGGGAACTTTTTGACTTTTTATGTCCTTTTATTATAAAAGTTTAAAACATTTTGCAAGGCAAATTTAAACAAAAAAAAATTATTGAGGCATCATTTGCCTGAGGTTCATAAAAGCATCAACATATGAGAATCAAGTGCCATTCCTTAAGTATAGGTCTCAAGCTGGTTCAGATAACAATGAAAGTTCAAGGATCAATAATATTGTTACAACTTCACAAATAAATGTGAACTTCATTCTCAACACATTTACACAAGACACCACCACTGCACCGTAAGTCTTCAAACACAGGAAGACTACCCATGTTTACATGATATGCATGTTCTAGTTTGAAACGAGCAGACACCATGCTTTGAAACAAAAAAGTGCATTTTCATTTTTCTTATTCACCAATCTGGTTTTCTGGTCTTATAAATTGCAAGATTAGCAATTCCAAGTAAAAAATTCAAAAGCAAAACCACAGATTTGTTTCCAGTGTTGAAAGCGAGCACATATAAAGATTGGAAAGGAAAAAACAATTTAAAATTTACAAAAAAGCGACTCAGATACAGTAACAGAGGTGACAACCTCTTGCACTCAATAAACGCATGATTCAGATTTCGATACTCATACAAAAGGGGCATGAATTAGACACAGAGGGGTTAAACTTCTGTAGTAAAACCTGTGTGGCCAGGGCTTGATGGACCAGTCTCCAATTTACGTCTCCCGTGCGACCACGGTCGGAGATCTATACATCACCTTCCAATTGGGAGTAAGGAAAGCTCTGCAGGTAAAGTCTCTTTCCAATGGTTTCTTAACGGTGCCGTACAGCCCGGTAAACACACTTCTTGACAAATTCCATATAATTTTTTTTTTCCCCATGACGTGGAACACACCAGACTCGTCACTGTTTGAAGAGACACGTCATGGTGTTTTTGAGCAGTGATTGAAAGTTCAGGAAAATTTTGGCGAAAATCCACTTCTTCACTTTCTCCATTCCACCCAATATTTAAATGTAGAAAAGTCTGGGTTACTATCCTCATGACCTCACCCACTACTCTCATTGAATGCAATCCAATTTTTTTTAGAAACCGAGCCAGCAGGCAACCATCGTTTCAAGGAAGGCTCCATAAGATCTCGCACTTAATTTATTCCACCATTTGTAAAGTACTTTATGAACGATCGGCTGGTAGATATTCCAGCAAATAATAAGTTTTGGAATAGGGGCTCATGCACAAATTTCCTGGCATCAAGGAGATCTCTCGCCACTGCACTCCAAGAGCTTGCCAAGCATTCAGAAGAGATTGATGAAATGCAGGGAGCCGAGCTCGATCAACCTGCTTTAGGTCCATGAGGAAGAGTTCCTGGTCATAGTCCGATCCACCTGTTTGCCGAAGCAAGGTATTGGTGAGAAGATGCCAGGACACTACTTCACCATATTGTAGACGTTTTATTGTCATGAGTATAAAAGCCATTATTCGGCTAGGGATGTGCACCAAGTTTTGGCCACCAGACATTCGTGGCCTGCACAATACATCTGGCTTGAGCCAGTGGTGGCCTCCCAGAAAAAATCAATCAGACTCTCTGAATGCTTGTGATCACAGCTTGAGGAGGCTGGAGTGCGATGACTTTGTGCCATACGGTTGGAAGTATCAGGTTATTAATGATCGTTACCCGCGCCATAAGTGACAAGATCTGGAGCATTCCTTTCCACATTGATAGTTTCTGCTTAATTTTATCTTTGAAATTTTATCTTTCTGCCATCCCAATTCCTTTGCATATAGCTCGTAGTTCCCAAATGGATTCCTAAGTATTTAAACCCATCCGTTTCCATAACATTCCTCTGGAAGAGTTGGGAGAAGTGCACATGAAGAGAGTGTATTTGGGTGTAGCCAAAGAGCTACACTCTTGTTCTAATTTACTCTTGGTGATGAGGCAAGTTCAACTTTGGCAAGACAACGGGATAGCTCACTGACATCTTTTGGTTTTTTGACCACAACACACAGGTCATCTGCATAAGCTGAAGTAACAATGTTTGGACTGTTTGACAAGGATAACCCAGACAATGAGGTGCGAAGGAGAGCCAGTGAGGGTTCAACGGAAAGTGTGTACAACATGCCTGACAGTGGACAACCCTGACGGATACCACGCTGAAAAGGAAGGGATGACACAAACGATTATTTACTTTCAGCAGGCATGATGCATTTCTGTACAAAAGTTTTATGCAAGTTATGAATTTTCCCTAAACCTGCTCTCGTAAGAACTGCAAATAAGAACGAATGACCACACTGTCAAAGGCTTTTTCCTGATCCAGGAGTAACAACCCAAAACCATGAGGCACGGTTTGACCGATGGCAATTAAATCTCTAACCAAAAAAAATACCGTCATAGATGGATTTCAGGTATGCAATACGTTTGGTCGTTTCCAATCAGGAGAGAGATGACATTTTTAAGACGCATTGCAAGCACTTTTGATACAATCTTATAATCAGTGTTTAGCAATGAAACAGGCCGCCAGTTTTAATCTGCTGCAAATCCCTTCTTCTCTGGGAGGAGACACAAAACCGCTCTCCTGCAGCTCAGGGGCAATTCACCCTGATCTAAGCTTTCAAGCAGGGTCTCCATTAGAGCAGGACCCAAAATGTTCCAAAAGCTTTGTAAATTCAGCAGGAAGTCCATCAAGCCCGGGGCTTTGCCGTCCTCAAGCAGTTTTGATGCCGCAGTGAGCTCCTCAAACGAAATGTCACATTCGAGTTGCTGTTGCTGTTCTTGAGAAAGGGATGGGAGAAGTTCAATCACCTCATTTATAATCGTTTTGTCCACAGTTCTCGTGTAAACAGATTTGAGTAGAAATCCTGCATTGATGTTTAATGTCACTCTGGCAAGTCAGAACACCGTTAGAAGAGTGTAAACTGTGAATCTGCCGAGAGGTCTTGACGGCCTTCTCAAGGTTGAAGAATTCCTTATTTGGAGTCTCCAGTTGAATTCTGCTCATCCGAAGGTGAACCATTGCTCCAGCCACACGCTCCTTGACTAGTTCAGCCAGTAAAGACTTTTTTTCCACAAACTGCTGATGTGATCACTTCCACTGGATGTTCAGCTTCTTGCTCATATTTAAGTACATCTGCTTTGAGAGCACTTATCAACCCAGATGCATTACTGGTGGCATGTGAGCATATTGTTGACAGAAAATCCGAATTTGGGATTTTGTACAATCCCACCACTGTCGAATATTAGGATAGGAACACTTTTGTTGTTCTAACTTCTTCCATACCAATCTGAAGGCATTTTCAAACTGTACATCTTGTAATAATTTAACATTGAAAGTCCAGTATGCACTATTACAGCAATTAAAGGGGAACATACATTCCATTGCAATCATATGGTGATCAGAAAAGCCAGATGGACTTATGCTTGTTCTCTGAACCAGATTCACATACAGTCTGTCCAGTCGGCCCATGGTTATCTGGTTCTTTGAACAGCACACCCATGTATATTGACGGCTGTTTGGATTTTGCAGACGCCAACATCCCGAAATAAAAATTTTTGTAAAGTTTTGCCAAATACCTTGCACTGGGTGGATGAGGCTCAGGAGTATTCCTGTCCAGTCGGGGTTGAGTGTGCAGTTATAATCTCCCCCATACAAATTAGACTAGTCAAGTCAACAGTGTTTAAAAAACCTGCTAACTTTGGAAGGAATAGAATCCTTTCAGCACTGTCGCCGGGGCAATACACATCAATAATACAAATTTTTTGATATGCTAATCAATTCCACAGCAATTAAGAATCCTTCACAAACACCCACAAAGAAATCTCCGAGGGTTGGTTCTAGGGTGCACAATAATTGCCACACCTGCCTTAGCATCCTCAAAGGCACTGGAGAAAAAAAGGCAACCTTTAAAAACCCTGCCGCCACTCGTCCTCACAAGGTTGGTTGGTGTGTGTCTCTTGGAACATTAGAATATCAATTTTTTCTTTCTTAAACATCTGCAACACCTCGAGGCGACGCACACAGCTGCGGCCTCCATTTATGTTGAGGGATGCTACTTCATTTACTTTTTCTAAAAACTACTACTATTACTACTCTTGGAGTTCTTTTCCGGCCTGAGTGACACACTTCCTCAACCACTGGAATTGAGGTTCTGAGATTCTGACTTGCTGAGGTTCGTGAATCATATTGTTGCGGGCCGGGTGTCGGGTGAAAAAGGCCACTAGGGAGGGAAGCTATCTCGGCTCCCACCAGACTCCCCGGAATTGTAGGCCGTTGAACACGGATAAATCCGTGACGCGGCGAGTCGCTTAACCGACCGTGGACGCCAATAACTCAACCACGTGACCTAGGGTCCCTCCGTCTATGGGTTAATCGGGTTACCTAATTAATCACGTGATTTAATTACCGGGAACACGCCCTCGGTACACCTTGTCCGAGCCGGATCACTCTACCGGATCGGATGCAGCTGAGCGACACTGCAAGGACGTACCGGCTAAAAGGAAGGATCGTTGGGAATAAAGTCCTGGCTAAGCTAGGATTCGGACCATGCTGGATCAATGAAAGAAACCACAAAAACAAGCTGGGAACATTCCTAATAATGATTTATTTACAATCAACTTACAAAAGGGGACACAGAGCAGACTTAACGCGAAATTAATAACAATTACAAAAGGGGACACAGAGCAGCCTTAACGCGAAATTAATAACAATAATAATGATAACAATAACGATCTTCTGCAGTCTTACTTAAGTAGACAGATGCCAGGACACACACACACATGCACACCACAAACACAGAAAACCCGATGAAGAGAAAGTATTGAAACAAGAAGGGAGAGGAGTTGAGGCTACGATATCGTACCTTTGTACTTAATTGCACGAATGTGCCACCAAATGTTTCTGGGGGGGGGGGTGGGGGGGAATATGCTCCGTGGTGCGGTACCCGCCAGCTGGCGCATCGTCTCTGGCTTCAGCAGCGTGTGTGGAGACCATGGGCGTGAAGGAGGGGCTTGAGTGGAGAAGGGGTGGGAGTCCAGAGTGTGTGGATGGAGTGGTAGGAATGACCAGGTTAAGGCGGTAGGCGGGTGGGGTCAACGTCATGTGGGCAGAGATGAGGAGGCGGAGTCCAGGCAGCAGGAGGCGAGTCGTGGCGATGTCGGGCAGACAGACGAGAGCGAGAGAGGCAGAGGGACCGCTCCGACCTTTATAGGACTCCCAGCGCGGGGCGGGGGGCCACCCCGAAGCGAAGCGTCATCACCTGAATCGGGCGTTCTGATTGGCCCCGACCCCTCACGCAGCCCACTAACTTTGACTGGAAACCGCAACACTCCATTTCCGGTAAGGTCATCTCAGACCTCGCAAATATTCCGCTCCGACCCCACGACATGACACGAATCGCCCACACCAAACTTGGCGCGCGAATCGTCCATAATAAACCCTGGGCCACGCCCTGACGACCGGCCGAGGGTCCCGCATGCCCGCTCGAGCGTCCGACCAGTGCTGATCAATGCGGTGCTCTGAGTGCGCCAATGTGGCCCGCACTGTGCAACATTCCCCTGCTTGATCGCAGCTTCGCTGGCCGTAGAGACGAGAAGACGTTCACCATCCGTGGGGAATCCACTGCTGCCAGCGAGGGCTGAAGGTACATTGTTATGGATAAATCCATGCATGTTTCACGCAGTATGCGCGGATCCGCCATGGTCCACGTGGTCAGTGCTTGCGTTCGCCCGATTCTGCTGGCGTGTGCGTGGGGCACACACCAATATGTATCAGATATTTGGTTGAAAAGGAACGCGCTGCTTTTACTTTGCACACTCGCATCCCACCCAACGTGGCGTGGAGTCACCTTTATCGGCCTCCGTACGCGTTTCGTACAGCGTGGGCGTCATGCTGGCTATGTTTCCTGTGTTGTGAAAATACCATTCGTGCAGCCTCGTGAGAGATATTCATTCGTATGCCTTTTTAATGCAACCGGCAATCTTCCCCAGATCATCGGAAGATCGAGCTGGCTTCCGCGAGGACCCATCTCACAGCGAAGGTGCACATGGCTCAGATTTACCTCAGGAATAATCCGAAAAGAAGAGAAGGGACGAAATGAAGAAGAAAATGATGTAAGCAAACCTAGCTATGAGATCATTGCAACGCACTCCCCTGTTGTCCCGCTAAACAAAAGGGAAGGGACTATGTACACGTATATTAATGGAATAACTGTCTTGGGACCACAATATGTTGGATGCATGCGGTTCCGAGAACTGCAACAACATTTTTCACAGTTTTTAGAAAGGCATGGAGATTCGGGAAAAAAATCCCAAATTCTCACATGCCTTTTCGTGAAGGTTTCATTTAAGAATTTAATAATTTCATCTTCTGTAACCATGGTGTATCGATCATCATCATCTTGGGCACAACACCCACAAACTTACAGGGTAGAAGAGGTGTCATCGAAGTCAGCCTCATCATCACTATCAATGTCATTCTCTTCCTGATCCAAACTTATTTCTTCGGCACAAATCGCCAAAGAATTTGAATCATCGGTCTTTTCATTCCCATTTAGCTGCCCACTATCACATGCAGCTTCCTTCTTACCATCCCTTCAGGGCCGGATTTTGCAATAGGCAACATAGGCCATTGGCCTAGGGCCCACCAGTAACTGGGGGCCCACCGGGGACTTGTGGGTTCTGATAGTTTCATTGTATGCTTTTTTTATTATGCATTCGTACTTTCATTGTAACTTTATTATGCTTCGTTTCATTTATTTTTCCATTATTCCTATGTGTAAGATGTACACGATATGGAGCTTGAATTTAGTACTTTGATGTACTTGATATGGAACTGATTTGATAAAAAAAATTATTGACGTGTTACCTTATGTTGTAATTCTTTTTTTTACATTAAATATACGATATATATTATATATATTTAAAAAAGAATATTTGGGGGGGGGTGGCATTGATAAGGTTTGGCCTAGGGCACAAGCAAGATAAATCCGGTCCTGCTTCCATTTTGTTCACGAGGGTAGGATTACAGATCTGCTTGTCATCAAGGGGGAACCAACCAGACACACACACACACACCACACCACACAACACACACACACACACACAGCCTCGTGACAAATTCCTTTCTATTCACTGCAGAGACCATAATATCAGAATCCCCACTTGTATCCCCCTGAGACGCACGAGTGTCCTCAATGCCTGCTATCACACTCGGACAACTCAGGTAATTCAGCGAGTGTGCAAATGAATTAATCAGAGTTGTATTCGGTTCCGGTTCAATTTCCAGTCCCGACGAGGGATTCTCTATGAGAGATGGATCCGCAAGCTCGGTACATCTGACACAACGACTATCTTACTTGTGTTGTCTTTGTTCTCATTGACGACTGGACGCGAACCCCTCCATGTCGCATCAGTACATCCTGTACAGTGTGAGTCGAGGGACAAACCACTTCTGGTACATTAGAAGTAGAGAGGAGGGCCTCTTGTTTGCCGCTCACCAATCATGTGTGGGGAGGGTTCTACCATTTCACACCCCCAGATAAGTGGGGGGGGTTCTACCATTCACATCCCCAGTTAAGTGGGGGGGGGGGTGTTCTACCATTTTCACACCCAGTAATTGGGGGGGGTTCACCATTTCACACCCCAGTAAGTGGGGGGGGGTCTGCAGAGGCCGTATATTAGAAGAGTTTGGCAACTTAACAAGAGGCGCCGTTTGGACCAAGGGTGTGTGCGCTCAAGCTTGCATCGCAAGTGCGGACTGGGATGTTTTTAGGGCTGTAATAATGAAGTTTTGTTTGTGATTTTCTTAATCTCTTTTTTTCTCCGTGAAGGATTTGAAGCTGTGTCCCATCGACATATCTCTAATCTATTCAGATCTAAATCTTTTTGGAATTTTAACCCGACTTTTTCAGTAATTCTCGCAATCTGGGCTGTTGTCATAATATGTTTCATCAACCCCTCATAAATCTAAATGTTTTTTTATCTGGGTCTTCAACTTCATTCCTCGCGCACCCCCTCACCTTCTCTCCCCTCTCTCCTTCTCTCTCCTCTCCCTCCTCCCCCCCTCTCTCTCTCTCTCCCGCCCCCCCCCCCCCCTCTTCTTCTCTCCCCCCCCCCCAACCTCTCTCTCATCTCTACCCCTGCTCTCTATCTCCCCCTCTCTCTCTATCTACTCCCCTCTCTCTCTCTCCCTCTCTCTCTTCTTCCGTCCCTCCTCTCTCTCTCTCTCTCCTCCCCCCTCACCTCTCTCCCTCTCCTCTCCCCTCTCTCTCCCCTCCTCTCTCACCTCTCTCCTCTCCCTCGCCTCTCTACTACTCCCGGCCTCTACTGCGCTATCTCCAATTTTACCCTCCACAGCTCTCCCCCCTCCTGCAATCTCCGTCTCCCCCCTCTCTCTCTCTCCTCTCCCCTTTCTCACCCCTGCTCCCCTCCCCTCTCCCCTCTCCTTCCCGCCTCTCTTTCCCCTCCCCTCTCTTCTCTCTCCTCTCTCGCTCCCCTCTTCTCTCCCTCCTCCTTACCGCCCTCTCCTCTCTCCCCCTCTCTCTCCCACCTCTTCCTTTCTCTCTCCTCTCTCTGCCCTCCTCAAAACCTCAATCGCCACTTTCAAGTTTATTCCCCTCAGAAATCTATTTTCTTCATCTCTCCAAATCTCTTCTTCCCCTCTTTCTCCCACCATTCTTCCCTCATCCCATCTTCCTTTACATATGTCTTACTTCTGTGCATTTCCCTCTTCACACTTTTTTCTTGTTGTTACTCTGTCCATCTTTATACTCGTAATACATCTATCCTGTGCTTCGAGGAAGCCGACAACATCCTCATGTTCAGATAATCTTGGACTAGTTTTACATTGTACAATTTAAAAAAAAACAATTTAAATCAAAATCGAACATTAAGTTCTTCCATCTGACCTTAAAACCATCAGGTTAGAGGGCCGATGAAAGGCTGCGTATTTCCTTAAACCCCTCAAAAGTAGAGCGTCTAGAAACTAGTAAGGTCTAGAACACTGGAGAATCTTCCATTGTTAAATTGCGCAGACAATCATGATCGATAAAAGTCTTCCTTCATCATGTCATGGCCCTTGAACTGCCATTTGTGTTTCACTTTCAGGTACTTACTGTGTTGCTTATATAAGTCATTAAGCATGGTTATGGAGTCATGGACGCAACCACATCTAACAGTTCCAAAGGTAAATGGTTCAAATGACCAACCCAAAGTTTACAACTCTACTGCTGCCAGTCCCATATTACCGAATCATGTTAGTTCTGAACACTGTTATTGTGATCTTCAGCTAAATATACACTAACTTGCTACAATTTTTGAAATTGTTGAAAAAGATATCAGTATACAAGATTCATCAATATTTAATTTCGCGTGGGTGAAATAATCTTTGGGTCTTATTCTTAAGTCTTACTCGACGTGTTAAGTTGACCTTACCTCCACAAGAGACAGTTGTCGACTTTCCAGCCACCCGACGAACCTTTACTTCCACAGATTTTCCTCCTTTCCTGGTTGCGAGGGGAAGTGCATTTGCCATCGTGTTTCCCCGCGGTTCTTTCGATTTCGAGCTAACCACATGCTGCACAGCAGGGCATGGTTTATAAACGTTGTAACTCTAATATTTCATCAAAGTGACGTTGTTATGAGGAGCATTCCGATGCAAGATGATATGTTGTAGCGAGTGTAGCAAAGGCGGTATCGTCTGCTCGGTAAACGCAGGTTGGTCACACATGCGCCCTGTGGTCAGCATGAGGGCGTTTGACCAATAAATGGCAGATGGGCTGACAACCGGGTTGACCAAATCTTTCTAATATACGGCTCTTGGGGGTCTGAAGCTTCCTTGCTCACCGAACAGTGCGTGAAGAGGATTTTCTCCCCTTTCACCCACCCCTTTGCACATGGAGGGGGGGGGGGATCTACAATTCCTGTCCTTTATTTTTCTGAATGATCTCATCAAAACGGACAGGAGTTCTTCACATGACCGCACGCTCCAGCTAATGATAGCGACGCCATGACATCCGTGGGGCATACATTCTATACACCTTGACGCTGTTAAATTTTTGCATGTAAAACTACGTTTAACTTTTTGCTCATTTTAAGGCAATATCATTAGAAACCTTTTAAATAATTTCAACATGTTTAAATTCTCCACTTCCTGAGTGTATCAGCACATCGTCATTTTTGATACGATCGTACCGAACTTGCTTAATTGAGCACACAAATTATCATCCGAATGAAAAGGGAGCGTTAGACACATTCACGCTTAACCGCAGTGTGTCTAATGGGGAAACAAGGAAGGAAACAGGTCGCGGGTGCACGGACAAGGCCTTGCTCCACAACTGAGGTTACCATGCTGCACCTCCGTCGAAACGAACACAACAATCCTTCTGTTCATTCGATGAGGCTGCAGGATGTTGTGTCTACCAACGAGTCTTTCCGATCCATTAGCACGTCCTCAATCTTTACCTCCCTTGGGGACGCACACGAAACCATTCTCTCCGAGGTAAGTGACTCGTACATCGCATTCAGGCCATGGCCCAGATCACTGGCACAGTGCACCCCCCCCCCTCACCTCCCGCAAACCTATGTTTTTTCTGAATCCCCTGGATATCACTGAACACGAATATGATGTTAACATCTTGAAAATTTTGGGATTGACACTACCTGCTTTTGACCTTCTGAATAGGGGGTACCCTAAAACGTATACTTTTTATCGACTTTGCGCTCAAATTCAATTTACACGACTGGAACTCAAGATGGCATGCAGAAGCGCCAAATCATATCCAATATACATGTGTGATGCATCAAATTGAAGATAATGCATTGCTGATATCTGTAAGTATGTTAATCAGTGTTTGTCCATTAAGTCTAAAGTGAAATATACTATACTATTTGAATATATATTTCCCTATCTTTCGAATTAAACACAAAATCAACCACTCCGTATTCCTCAATGACATATATTTGACATTATATGAATTTTATTCTCCAGGTACAGACTATTTAATTATGACGGAAACGGGTTTTAACATTACCCCTATTTTATCTTGACAATATGAGACATACAGGAATGGTGTTCGGTGTTTGGACATGGGCCGTATCCTGAACGGAAAAGCGAGTCCGCTCACAGTCCGATATTTGGTTTACATATTCATTTAAGACTCTTATCTTCCAAAACATTCCATGTTGAATGTTCAATGCTGAAGATACAGGTGTAGTTAACCGAATGTATTTTCTTTCTCTGGTTATGGAACTGCGTGATAAGTTTTAATTAATGGTAACTTAGTTAATTTAAGTAAGGTAATTAAGTTTATACTTCAGTCCAAATCAGAAATATTTAAGAATCGTGATACACATTGCACTAATTGTGAACACCGAATCGAAATACAAAGTTCCAAGTCTGGTTTCCTCTCTATTTTCAAGGTTCGTACTAGCTGGTCGCACAACAAATGTCAACCTTGATGTCTGGACCAGCAAGCCAGGCACGAACGGCAACAGGAGCCGAGAAGACCCCTCCCTTCGATATTGTGGCATCGAAATGTCGCGTTCATCTACCTTGTTGTTTTTGGGGGTTTCTTTTCTTTGAGATTCACTCATCGCAGCAGGAGACGGGTCTGCACTTGGGTCCGTTTGGTCTGTCTTGTCTGCTTGTCCACACACAACATGAGTTGTTTTTCTCTGGCAACCACTTGTCGCGATGAGAAATTTTCACGATCGAAGCGACTACTCATGTAGGAACGTTAGTCAGGGTGGATATACTGGATTCTGGCTCACTTTTTCCCCATGTAAATGATGGGGATTTTCAAGCGATTCACATTTTTTTTCCCCTAAATACACCCCCTTTTTATCCCAAGGATCATTTGTTTGTCTTCCCCTTTTTTAACCACGTGAGCTACATATTCAATAACCAATGATATTGTTTAGCTCACTCTATTGAAACCTATAAACATTTGTTCATTCTCAATCTTTAATAGTTTAATTTTCTTTGCACAATCAATTCCCCAATCTAAAAATATTTAAAACAAAACATTGAATCTTTATTATTCTTTCAAAGATACCCTTTTGTGCCATTGTACGAAATGATATATTCTCTAATGATCTCATCTGACCACCTCCTGAGTTTGCATATCATTTTGAGATTTATAGTAATTGTTTTTCCATCTGCTTCAATTGATAACCATCGACAGTTTCAGTCCATTCAAGGATATTTATTTATTATTCTTTTACATCCTCCAAACTCATTGGTTTTTAAATTGATTCGCTTATTTCGTTTTATTTACTTTGTTTTAGTTAATTTTTTCAATTAAGATTATTGATATTTTCCACATTACATTATGTTTTCCATTTATATTTACCAAGACTAGATTTCTCACTCTTTAGTTTGATTAATAACTTTGTTCGGTACCATTTATATACCGGTGAAAAACGTGGCGGTAGCCTTTTAAAAACCCTAACCATCTTCCATCGTTAAAACTTGTGTCCATATTGGAAACAGTCTATTCTAATTCACTCTATCATACAATATCCATATGGAACACAAATCTAATTCCATTTTCTAAAATATAATCTCTTATCAAAAGGCTCCTAATGCCTTTTATTACTTCTTCACTATCTATCTTATGTTATAACTTCTTATTGTCATCATTTTTCCTATATTCTTTTCTTATTCATTCAAACAATTATAATAATTTCTAAAAGGTTATTGGATTTCTTTATTAACATATTTCTTTATTCCTTTAACCTTTTATCAATCTGATCACCATACTTTACAGCATATTGCCTTTGCTCTCAATCCAATAAACTCACTCATTCTCTTTCCACCCAACTCATCCTAACTTACCAATAACCTTGTTCATTCTTTTTTGAAAATAACTCACTCCTTCTTACTGAAAATTTACTTGTATCATACACTCCCAATTTTTCTTCATATGTTATCTAAACCATACTCAGTTTTTATATTCTAGAATAAAGCTATCAGCTCGTCATATACCACACAATGAAACATTTTCACCTATACTCTTTTCTTTAAAGTCATATATACAAATAATCATACATCAATATCTTTGATAAATCAAGAACTGCTGTTCAATATAAAATTGGTTTATCCATTACAATACTTCCTTTTTCGCATATGAATAGCAGAAAAGTTTCTCTGAAAACCTCTTCCCCTTCCAAAAACTTGGTTCTATTTATCAATCTAGAAGGCTTCTTTCCAGATGTTGCGAATCTAAGTTTTGCCTCGTTTTCTAACATTTTCATTAGTCCTTTCCAAATTAACCAGCGATATTCATTAATTTTAAAAGAGTCCTCTTCAAATTTCTACTTTGTATTTTGCTCTCTATCTTGTTTCGAATTTAATATAATCTTTTTCATCCAGGGACTTTGTTTTAAATTTTAAAACTCTATGAATTTTAGCTACTCTCAACCAGCAGATAAATATTGTCTCAAGTCTTTTTGATGCAAAACATATCTTTCTTTATCATAAAATGTTGTTAATAACCTTTTCTGTTTGAATTTTCCTTTAATATTAAACTTTTATATAAATCCTTAAACCATTCGTTTTCTTGGGTGTTTCTCTTTCTCAACATGCAAAAAGGAGATTTTTATGCTTTATTATGAAGATACTCCTGGGTACTTCAATCACTTCAAAATATACTCTCCTTACTCAATCTCTTCAATTTTTTTTCTTTTTTTTGAAAGAAAAGAATTAACAATATTCATCAAAGCCTTATTCATAATCCGTTTCTCTTCCACCCACTCTAATTTACCATAAGGCAGAGAGATTGAGAGACCGTTGCCATCCCATACAAAATTTTAGCATCCAAATACATCAATAATTTACTAAATCTTTTTTCACTCTTATAATTTGGAAAGATATTTATTATTTGCTTAGCATATCTTTTTGAACATTTACTGTATTGCATATTCCACCTCTCTTAGACTCTCAATCATCAAAAAGGCATATCTACATCATGATTAAATCAAGTTATCTTGTTTTGTCATTTCAACATATGCACTCCAAGGCTTAAACCAGGAGGCTGTGAAATAGTTGGGCAGGATCTAATCCAGAACAATTTTTATTATGACAGAGTGATCAAATGCTTCAAACACATCAGAACATTAAAACACTGTTTTTAGTACAAATTCATGATATTCTCCAAGGTTCTTTATCTTAAATATTTTCCAAATTTCTTTTGCGTTTTATATTTCCTATCACTTATCTCTTTTCATAAAGGCTTTTATAGAAACTTTCTTTTGAAGGAAGTTGTGTTTCTTTAAATCTCATAATTGATTCATATAATCATAAGGATAAATTCCCTTCCTTGTAAGAATTTTCTCTTTACTTTGAATTCATTCCTTGTGAATTTCCTCTCGAGTTAGAATTCCCTCTTTACCGAATTTCATCTATATTCAGGAATTTCTCTTAGTTAGAATTTTCATTCATTGTTTGATTTTCTTACAATTAAATTTCATCTTCAGTTAGAATTTCTTCATTAATTCCTCATTAATTAAATTTACCTCTTTACTTTTGAATTCTCTTCTTTTATCTGATTTCCTCTTTTATTAGATTTCCTCTTTTTGGAAAGAATGAATTAAGATTTTGAAAAAAGGCCTGTGGAGCTTAGATTGATGCTAGGTTGGCTAGTGGTGTTCCATAAACTTGTAAGAATCAGAAACCAATACGAGTTATAGGTTTGTGAATATTCATTTTTGCAAATGAAATATACTTTTGACTTGTGTTTGTTATGGGCAGAAATAATTCCCTGTGTTGTTTTTGAAAGTTCATTTATAAATAGATGTGTATCATAGTTGGCGTGTGTGAAGAAAGATGGATAAAAGAAGGTTAATTTATTAATTAAAGATACAACAGGACAGAGCGGGACCTCTATATTTCCAGTAATGATGGAACAATGATCCCTAACTTTAGGACTCCTTCAATTTCCTCCTCACAAATATGACAGATATTGTTCTTTCTAAATTCTAATTTTCTTCTTTGGTTAATTTCATCGGTTCATTTGTTTTTTCATTAATTTAGTTAGTCTATACAATCCTTTTTCTATCGTTTTACAAACTTCTTGTGAAGCATTTTTTCCACGGATTAATTGTTCAGTTTATTTATTAGTTTTCTCCAAAGATGATTTATATAATAACAGAAGCCCACAAGGAATATGTTTTTGATATTTATTTGTCATATGATTCTTTTGGATAGGAGAAGCGTATTTATCTTTTAAGGATTACACTTCAAAAATTCAGCGTATTCACAAGATGGGTGCATCATAGATTTATTATAATCTTCCAAAGAAATCTTTTCACCAGGTTTAGGCATTTGTAATTACAGCTGATTTATGATTACTACAATATTTTGAATGTTGTGTCTAATCTCTATTTTGTTTGCTGTTCTGAATACCTGAGAAGAGATTAATCTTTGATAAATTATTGATGTATGTGTAATGTGAATTCTTTCCAACACTAAAATATAAAGATCAATGTGTGTTTCTTCATTTTTATAGTTGTTTGAAATGTTTTAATATTTGAACTTTGTTTGTATCCGTTAATTCCATATTACATTATAGAAAGATTATTCTTTTTCTCAAATTTATGGAATAATCTGTTATGGCATTGGGAATTTTAATCTTTAATGTCCAAGGTCTTCTCATATTTCATATATTGTTTTACTCTTTCTGATTACATTTTGAGTGGATGTAAGTGAGCCAAGAACAGGACCAGAGAAAACATTATTATCATTGTTCTTAATATAAACAACTGCCTTCTTTAGTTTTATTTCTTTTGGTAATTCAATATAAGAAGAAGCTTTAAGAGGGTTCTGATTTTAGAATGTGTATATTCTAAAAAGATGATTTTTTAATATTGAATCACTTTCCTACCAATTATTATCAACATCCTCCTCTTGTTCTTGATAGTTCTTCATAAACCCCACTATTCAAAAAATCTTGAAATGATGTTATTAAAATGAAAGATTTCTGCTCATATAAGAAAAAACAAAATTAAATGGAGTTTTGTTTTTCATCTTTGGTCTTTTATATTCATTTTCACTCCCATATAAAACTTTAAGTTTTCATTTCTTTTAATGTCTTTTAATTAACTTTTTCAACATCAGGTTTCAACTATTTCAATTGATTCAGCTATGTTGATGGACCGGTGTTCTCCAAATTGAAAAATCCTTATTTTTATATGCCCTTAAATGCCATCATGTTTTCAATATGATAGTTCTCCCTTACTTTAAACTCATTTTTTCTTGTGTTTTGTGATTGAAGATGTCTATATAACTTACTCTTCAAACATCCTGAGCAGATATTTCACAATGTTTTCTTTCCAACTCAAGAGGAGATATTTTTTATTGTGAAAATTTAGATTAAAATGTGTGTGTTGGTTCGGAGGTGTTTTCTATAATGTTTATATTGCGTGATACAAACATCGCAGTACGTTTATTCACCATATTTATATATAAAACTTTGCTGAAACTAAAAAATTCTTGATTGAAATTTCGTTTTATTTACAGCGTGAATCTGTGCTTAAACTAAAATTTCTTGATGAAAATTTCGTTGATTTTACAGGGATCTCTGCTTAAACTAAATTTTCTTTGATGAAAATTTCGTTTATTTACAGGTGAATCTGTGCTTAACTAAAATTTTCTATGATGAAAAATTTCGTTTATTTTTCAGGTGAAATCTGTGCTTAAACTAAAATTTCTTGATTGAAAATTTCGTGTGATTTTACAGCGTGAATCTCTGCATTAAACTAAAATTTTCTTGATGTTGAAATTTCGTTGATTTTACAGGTGAATCTTCTGCTTAAACTAAAATTTTCTTGTATGAAAAATTTCTTTATTTACAGGTGAATCTGTGCTTAAACTAAAAATTTTCTGATGAAAATTTCGTTGATTTTACCAGGGTGAATCTCTGCTTAAACTAAAATTTTCTTGATGAAAAATTTCGTTTTTATTTTACAGTGTGAATCTGTGCTTAAACTAAAATTTCTTGATGAAAATTTCTTCATTTTTACAGCGTGAATCTGTACTGTAAAAACCCATTTTATCTCCAAACTTTTTCACTTAATAAATACAATGTTTCAAGACACCAAAAAAGACCAAGTTTCACATCAATCTCTTCATTTGTTCAAGATACTGAGAAATATGTCGGATGTAAAATTGAACAAAGATAAATATAACAACTATTGGATAAAAACAATTTATGGCGAATGATTATGAGTTTTCAATTTACTTCGTGGAAGGGCTTTTAGTATTACCTTGGAGAACATCAATTAAAAGTTAGCTCTTAACAAAAGTTTCTCCTCTCCTTCTGGCAATAAATTCAAAACTAGACAAAAGCAATGAAACAAGGAAAGTATCAAAAATAAACCTTCTGGTAAGCTTTAGAAAGAAAGATTAAGACCATCTGTAATATGCAAGGATGAAATCATCTGTATTTTTTTCAACAACCTCAAAGATATTAAATTCCTGATTTGTTGAAAATAAAAGGATGTTAACGTATCAGGTGAAATGACATTTCGTTTCAATTGTAGTTTAAGGATTCATTTTAAAATTACCTTTATATAAAAATGTAGCAGTTGAATCTGTTATGAAAAAAAAGTACTATAGGATGATCTGATTGGTTATGTTTTTTCTACTAATTACAATATGAGTAAAATATTCAACTTGAAGATTTTTGGAAGATTATGAGAGTGATTATTGATACGAGAGTTTGCATTCAAACGATGGTTATGATACCGAAGAGTTTTTGTGTTCAAACGATAGTATGAAAGTATAGATGATTCTGAAGTATCGAAGATGATATCGAGATGAATTTCCAGTTTAAGTAAAGTTTTTACTTTATAAATATGAATGTTTACTCGATTTTGAGCCTCTGAATTCCCTGATCTCCATATGACAAATTGGAGAATTGTCCTGCGTGTAAAGACGGGGATTAAACACAAAGTCAAAAGCCTATTAACAATGTATTTCTGTGATCATCTTCTAATTAATGATAATAAAAAATATACAAAGGAAATAATTCTTTTTAGATTTACACCAAAAATGAATACTTTACAAGATTGATTAGAGAAATGAATGTAAAGTATGAGGGTGATAACACACCTTTCCTTACAGGGAAGAAACTGAACGTATTAGGAATGTTCAAAGGATTGTTGTTATATATTATCGATGGATGTGATTTTCAGGGGAAAATCAACACCAAGATATTGCATAAATAAAAATAATGGATATCTTGAAATTAAAACCTGAACTTAGAATAAAATACAGAGTTTTTAAAAAAGCCAATGATAAATTAAAATAACCTGTTTTCCAAATATATAAATGAATGATTTTACCCATTTGGGAAAATAAATAAAATTAACAATCATAAAAATCTCCCAAATTCATTAATGATGCCTCATATTGGTTCAAGTTGGATGTGGAAAAACCTGCGTTACTTTTTAAAGTGCTCCTCACTCCCAAATTTTAGATTATGATTAATTTAATAATTTTCACAAAGATCGAGTTTTCAACCAGAATATCAACTACTCTCACAAGCGTTTTTAATGCTGGACTTCAAAAAGTATTAATCGGTTTATTTAAACTTCAAAAAACCTAAATGATTATAACATGAAGATATAATTACAAACTATTTTGTGATACACAGAGATGTTAAAAAAGAAATCAAAACGATAACTTGTATTCTTAGTGATAATACGGATGAATATACCATTCTCCCCAAGATTTGGATAAATCCAAAAAAAAAACCTCTTATCTTTGATGATTTGTAGTTAATGAGAGAAACCAAACGGTAATGGACAGCTACTAACAAGAGGCGAGACATTCTTCTTGTTAATTGTATTATCTTAGTCAATCGTTTACTTTCAATTCCTTCGTCGTTCCGATCAGAAACAATGCTATACTTTTTATTTTATTTCAAGTAAAATTACAATAGATATAACCAATTTATTGGAGGACAATTGTTTACATTATGTAGTAAAAAGGAATTTGGGGATTACATGAAACACACGAACTGAAAATATAATATATATGTTTGTGAAACAAGATGAGATATTAATATGATATTTTTCAATAAAATAATGATGCGAAAGAAAGAGAAGAAGATTTAGGGAAATCAAGAGGTGGTTTCAAAAGTTGAAAACACAGGAAGACATAAAGAAAGGAACGCAGGGCAAAAACTAACGGGGTGTAAGAGCATTTGAAAGAAAACAGAGAAATTTTTTTAACCACTTTTAAAAACTTCCAAGAAAAATTATAGATGTTTCCACAGTTCCCACAATAAGAAAATATACTCTAGAAAGCTCCAGGAATTAAAAGATTTCAGTCCAAATGCGGAGGAAGAATTAGGAGCATATAGGAGAATTAGAATTTTATGATGATGAAGGATTATTTCAACAAATGGAAGAGATGATCGAACCCCTGATTATATTGTTTTGAATGCTCTTCCAAACAATGATTATTCAGCGGATTCAAAAACCAAAGCAGGGCTCATTCCAACAGAACAATCAGCAATATTTCATCTTGTTTCAAGAAAAGGTATTGATAAATTTAATGATGAAATTAAGGGTTTCTTGAGTTCTGCTCGCCCCCTGTCAAACTAAATCCGAGATTTAATGTTTCTTCTCACAAAGATGGATAGACAAGGTTCAACTTTGTGAGGATGAATCCAAAGTATTATGATAAACCATTGGATATGAGAAATAAGTGATGAAAAGTATATATTGATCTGCTGAACTCTTGTTGATTATAGGGTTATTCTTTCTGGTAAAAGTTTAGGAAGAATGAGAACGAGAAAACACATTATTCAGGCCTTTAAGTTATCCTTGGTTCAGGTGTTAGTTTCTTCAATGACCCAATCACAATTAGTTAATAGATCTGTTATTTGTTGTTAGGCAGTAAGAGGCTGAAATAACAATTGTTTTAATGAAGATCAGCCATTTTAGACCAGTTGATGACATGAAAATAATTAATAAATCAATATTATAAAGGACATTTTATCTCATATTAAAATAAGATGAGAAGCACAATCCTTAGTTCAATTTCACAAACAAGCGACCACACATCTTCATTCCCATACCCACTTACAACTTGAACAACAACAGGAATATTGAGGCATTCTTTTATTGTCCATGGAAACTTTATAATACCTTATTTAATATAACTTGAATTAAAAATGACCAAGTTTAGTTATTAATCCGGGAAGTGGATACAAAACGTAACAGTCTCACCGGAGCATTATGAGATTTCTCAAAATTATCTTCCGAAGATTGCTCGTCTTATGAAAGAACAGGGTGATGAACAAAAAATATTGCATTATGACATTCAAAAACATACTTCCAAATCAACGATTAAACTTAAAAATACTACAAGTTGATTGCAACAATTTGATAATTCATTTAGGAGAGTTATTGGGTTTCTCCTCAAAAAAGATTGAAACTACTGGGACGTTTTTAAGCTGATAATGTTCATTCAAATATCTCAGGAATAAATTTCGGTATTAATTCACTGATGATTTGATGATGTGTTATAGATGATGGAATAAAAAACAAATACAATATTTTCATTCATGCGCTACTCAACCCCAATTGGTTATAAATTTCAATATGGAACCAAAAAATTTGGTTTATCTCCCTGTGTCAGGAAAAACCATACACAGAGTAAATTTTAGGATAACCGACCAAGAATAATCGGTATGGATTTCTTTTAATGTAGAAATTTATATCATCAGAATTTCACCTACGTAGTTTTCATAAATAAATACGATGGTTATTGTGAGGAAACACGAGTTGGGAATTATAAAATAATTACAGGGAATGGGCATGTTCCTTTCCCCATACTACAAGGGCGAAGGTATGTATCTTGGTAGAGGGATACTATTAAACCTATGCAGACCAAAGGCGGCTGTCGGACATCAATCGAGGGAGATTGGGTTAATTGATACTCTAATGGGTATCTGTTCACGTATTCTTAACATAAAACCTAATTGGTTTCAACTGCTGGTTTCTGCTGTGGGAATGTAGCAGGTGCTATAAGAGTTAATAAAGATGCCCAAAAGGAATCTCATAAATTACAAGGCAATAAAAGAAATTAAGAAGGGCAAAATCAGTTGTCTCCCCCAAGAACGACAGAAAATATTCGATACTTGGATCAGGGTTTTCAAAGTGTTTTAACATCTTTTTTCCTAAATACATACAAGTATGAAGCAATTCGATAGTATCTATGATTTGGATTGATACTATATTATCTCAACTCTCACTAAAAAGAAGATTACTTCAAGGTAATGCAATAACTGGAACCAGACTGGGATACAATGGTACAAAAGTTTTGATAAATATATCAACAACCTATTTGAATCTATCCGAAAGTTTCTTGTTGTGTAAATTTACATTCACTAAGGCTGGAATAACACAAACGCTACACTCGTAAATGTATTTCTCTGCGAAAATTTTGATAGTGTTCGTTTTGTACATTGGAACACAAGAAGTTGAGCGTTGATTATGTCTCTGCTGGTATCTGAAATGATTGAAATTTACACTTATTCATTCCGTGTGATGAATGGGAAAGGGGGCTGTCAAGGTTTTATTCCTGATATGTCAACGGGAACAAACACAGACCCTGGATATAATCAAAAGGAAGGAATGTATAAATGATGATACAAAAGCAGGTTAATAGTTTTTACTGTGGCAGTTCCTCTTAAAGGTATATGATGTTGTGATTCATGAGAAAGTTCTGTATGGTCTTAAAATTAGATTTCAACTACAAATGAATGATATGAAAATAGATACTTTTTGGTGTTGCTAGTGCTTTTGGTGATCAGAATAAATTTGTAATTTGAGAAATGAGTTGGTATATTAGTGAATATACTCCTATCTTTAAACAGAAGAGATGTTGAATAGAAGACTTAAACTCAAAGGAAAACACTCGGGATTATCATACCTCAAACGAAGATGTTCAACACGTTAACTCAACCAAACCACTTACACGTGGTAATTTGGGTGTTCTGGAAGGAAAGCCACGATATCTGTGGATCATATCTCTCTCTT
>CM068961.1:25298398-25310566 GCA_035128595.1 Eptatretus atami | reverse complement strand
TCTCCGAAACCACTCCAAGGAAAAAATGTAAACTTGGCACATGGCAAGCATGACTTCACTTAGCTTGACTGGTGTGTGGTGAGCACGAACAGAACACACACTTGCATAGGTCTTAGTAGTACCTAGTTGAAGAGGATCCGGAGCAGCACTTGCTTGTAACCCCTGAATCGGAGGTCCTGAGGTGTCAACAATGTAGAACTCAAAATTCCCCTCTTTGTTGCTTGCTTTGCAAAATAAGTCAGTCTTGCCTTTGTTAGGCAAGTCATGTCCTCCATATGCAGTCAAAGCTACAGAAGATTCCCGGACCTCTGGCTTCGTCGGTAACTTATCGATCTATTTCGTCGACCGAATCGCCCATCTCTTGTGTGTCCATGCGAAGAGTGTGGACCAACTGCCTGGGTTTGGCTCTACATACTCTTTGAAAATGAGCCTTCAGTCCACATTTGGTACATTCTCTGCCAATGGCAGGGCAATCATGGTCCCTTTCCCACTGGTATCCACATCTCGCGCAAACATCCTGTTGATCCATAGCACGATTGGCGTTAACGTGGGATTCCCTACCAGGACCAGCTCGTCTTGTAAACACCGTGCCATTATCGTGAGCACCACGTTCTGCAAACCTCACGACTTTTCCGTGCAGCTCATTTACCTCCAGTGGCATCGTGCACATTGACTGCAGTTGTCGGCGCTTGACTCGGCGGCTCGCAATATATCCACAGCTTTGGCAAGGTCCACGTCCTCTTCATGGAAAAGACGCTCTTTGATCGCAGATCGACATTCCGAAAACAATTTTATCCCGAATCAT
The DNA here is from genome assembly GCA_035128595.1 of Eptatretus atami. Taxonomy (NCBI): domain Eukaryota; kingdom Metazoa; phylum Chordata; class Myxini; order Myxiniformes; family Myxinidae; genus Eptatretus; species Eptatretus atami. Next base: position 25,309,761 of record CM068961.1, on the reverse strand, counting down.
GTTATCCACCTCGATAAACTCACATGATCTGGCCAACATTTGAGATCTGTCAGGTAATGGCAAATGACTGCCCATCCTGCGGTTTGGTCTCCAGAAGTTGTGACGTTCATACACCAGGTTCTTCCGGAGGGTTACAAAAATATTGAACTCTTTTATCAACCCTGACAGTATCTCACCGTCTGACGCAGGGTCGAACACAAACGTGTTGCAAATTCGTTTGCCTCCCTCCACTCCAGCACAGTGAAGCAAAATGGCGACTTTCTGACTTCTGCACCACGGAGGCCTGCCCTGACACCTTCAAAAACAGCTCGAATTGCTGGGACTGCGGTGCCAGTCCTCACGATCGGAGTCAAATCCACGCTTATTGGCGGTTAAAATGGTTAAATACGTGGTTATATGACATGAGGAGTGGTATCCGAGTCAAATCCACGCTCCTTAGGCAGTTTTAAAATGGTTAATACGTGGTTAATTGACATGAGTAGCGTATCTGATCAATCCACGCTCCTTGACGGTTAAAATGGCTAAATACATGGTTATATGACATGAGTAGTCGTATCTATTCAAATCCACGCTCCTTGACGGTTAAAATGGCTAAATACATGGTTATATGACATGAGTAGTCGTATCTGATTCAAATCCACGCTCCTTGACGGTTAAAATGGCTAAATACATGGTTATATGACATGAGTAGTCGTATCTGATTCAAATCCACGCTCCTTGACGGTTAAAATGGCTAAATACATGGTTATATGACATGAGTAGTCGTATCTGATTCAAATCCACGCTCCTTGCGGTTAAAATGGCTAAATACATGGATATATGACATGATGATGGTGTCCGAGTCAAATCCAAAGTTCTACTTAGTCTATTATTAATTACATAACACATGAGTTCACAAACACCGCACAAAACAAGTCCGAGCAAGGGTCTGCATCTCTGATTGCTCCTTTTTTTTAAAATGTTTTTCTTTTCTTGTATCATAAGGATTGCTGTAAATGATGTTAATTTCACAACATCCCACATTCAAGTTCATTTAAATAGTAAACCTCAAAACAGTTCCCTTCCCTAAAGTGAGAACCTAAACCTGTAAGCAAATGAATGGTTTCCCAACTGCACGGATTATCAGCTGGGAACCGTTCTTCATCAAGATTTCGATCTTTTCAGCCCACAACCTCTCCAAACGGTGGATCCACGACCTTGGTCACAGGTCCACATCAGTAGATTTCCGACATCAGTAGATACACAACCTCAGTTGTGTCCAGGTAGTCAGTCAACCCATCAATGCAACATCATTAATCAAACTCTACTCGCTGGAGGATTTAATGTAACACACACACACACACACACACACACACACACACACACACACACACACAATGATCTTGTGGGGAAATCCCATGTCGGACTTGGGTGCCTGGAACACAAGAGTTGGCTCGGATGGCTGTGGGGGGTCCTGCTGTCCTGGTATAAGAAATTGTTGATGCAATGACTATTACAGAGAACTATCCATCCATCCATCCATCCATCCATCGGGATCATACTCTGTGCAGAGCGTTGGTGCTGCCAAAGCAGTCTCCTAAGCTATTGGGCACAATCCTGGACAAGTCACCACTCCAACACAAGATACTCGAATGGCTCAATCATCCCAGCAACCTGGTACTCATTTTGCCGACCTGGGAATGAATGACAGGCTGAGTCAACCCCACCTGTTATTAATTCAATGCATTTCAGGATTTGAACTCAGGACCTTAGGACCTCAAAACCACCGTCCTAACCATGAAGCTAACACCAGGCATAGATTTGCTCGATTCTGTCTTTCATCCAGTCGATAAAATTTCAAATTCACCGTACAATTCCAATACATTGATTGGGGTCTGTTACCTGCTGTGTGAAGCAAAGAAAGCTGACGTTTTGGGCGATGACCCTTCGTCAGAGCAAGGAACTTTTTGAGCTTATTTGCTCTGATGATGCTTTAACGTCTGAAAAGGTCAGCTTCTTCTTGCTTTCTCAGTTGGTTAGCATACTCTTGGTTCATTCCATCGTTTTACCTGTCCACCTCCAGAGACCGACACCATTCCACTGCATATCATCAACCAACATGCCCACGATGAGAGCCTTCTTGGTTGAAAACCACTGTGGTCTCATTTGGGCTCATCTTGCAATAAATATTTGTTTTTAATCGACAAAAACAAAGATCAAACTTGAGCCTTATGGAAAATACTGGAAAAGAGCAAATAAAAAAAAAATGAAGCCATTAACTAATCGTACATTTTTTGTCGTCAGTTCTGTCATTAAACTTGAGGAAAACGTTCTTAGGACTTGGCATGGAGGTTGCAATTTGTCTGGTCAATCACATGATTGGCTATAGAGTATAGAACATACGAGGCAAAAAAAAATTGTAGAAAATATGCCGCTTCATATTACAGGACTGTATACACAGAGGTGAGGGAGGGTAAGTCAAACAGGCAGGCCAAATCCTTTCCAACACAAACCTCCCACTTTCTGCTGTTTTATTATTCTTTTTGAGATGTGCTTTTAAGTAAAATCTGATCTCTCAAAATGTTTTACGACCTCTCTTCAACTACTTTAGGTGAAGAAAGCAAAGCTGGACGGCCGAAGAGTCGAGTCGGAGGTTAGCTGGAAGAAAGGGGCCTGTGATAGATTTATTCTCCGTAGGAAAATATTTAGCTTCACAATAAAAAAAATTAAAATGTCATTTGATGTTCGCTATAAACGGTGCTTCAAGAAAACAGCATTAACGATAGGTCGAGGTGAATGTGCACTGCTCACGAGCTACAATATACTAGATAAATAGATTTAATGACAATAACCAAAAGTTCAGTAGGTTAGTGTAATTACCTTTTGAGCTAGAAACACAGAGCATTCAAATTATTTAATGGATTACAGGCTGGGTGGTCAGGCCTCCTGGAAAAGAGGAACACATATCGTGTAGGTCATAATTATACCGGTTTGATATCCCATACTCGATTTAATTTAAGTACTAAGGAGGGCCAGTTTGAACTTTATAAGAACCTCGGTATGTCAGAATGAGGGGTGAATTTTCAAGCAAGCAGAAAGTTTGCATAGGAATTAATACCAATTATAAATGTCGACGCAATTAGAGGGATAACTGAGGCTGATTAGCTGTTTCAGCTGGTCCTGTGTGCTGGTATTTTGTATTCGCACTTCCCGAGGGGGAGGCGGGAGTAGTGGTGAGTCAAGAGTGGAGCTTCGAGCAGAATCTGGGGTGGAGAGAGGACAAGACCATTTTATGTCTGCCCGACAGGCTTCATGGTAGCTATTTGTGATTGAAAGCAGTGAGGTAGGGTTGGGTTACAGAGGTCACACACTGACGTGGAGCTTGGCAAAAGGGTGCTGCTGGGTGGGCGCTTTTGACTTGAGCAATGCCTTCGTGGACCTCTGACCTCCGTGCAACCTAAATCGACGAACACCGAGACTTCGCCGGGCCTGGAGATGAGTTGAGAATAAATGGTGTGTGCACGTGCTTTTAATTTCATTGCCCTTGTAAAGCAAATAAATGAAATCAGGAAAGGTCTGTGTGACAGACTTCATCCCAGTCCTTGCCTTCGCAGAACCTCCTTGGCCAATCATGGGCGCATCTGTTTGCATTTGTGTCAGAACAACGAGGACATGGTGATTGAGGAAGCTGCCAATTTTAAGATGGGAATCATTTCTGCATTATTAATGTAAAAAAAACAAAAAAAACCCCCCCATGGCATACAATCGAATTGGCATGCAATTGCCAAAATAAGTCCAGAGTGTTGATGCTGTCATGGTCAAGGACTTTTAAACTTCAATGACCTTGCCTTTAAAATTGCAGTAAAACTTGACATTTTGATTTTTTTTTTTTTTCATGACTTCAACATGAGGTTCATGATACAGAATTCTCTTTTGTTGAGTCTGCAACAACCTTGTCCTTGAAAATATCCAAATCCTCAGAATGTTAAAAGATTTCTCCCATCGATATAAAAGAGAACCAGTGATGTTCTTGCAGGTGGTGATCTTCTCTTCAACGATATTCGAACAAAGGTTGCATTTTTATAACTGCAGTAACCAGGCAGAGGGCAGCCATTCTTTGTGAAGCTAAAAAGACAATCTTCTGTTACCATACGAACAAATGCCAACAGAAAACATGACTGTAGCAACCGGCACGGTAGAAGAAAGGACTATGTGCCCAGTGCTCGTTAGTTCCTGGAACCATGACATCCACAACGAAAGTAGTCATCCTGCTTGCTGCCTGGCATTTGTTCTTACAAGGTATCAAAGTTTGTTTCTAGTGGTGATGAACTAAATGCGATTTCACAATATAAAAGAGCAAATATCTCAACAGCAATTATTCTTTCGATTATGTCGTGCGTCGGAAGCGAAACATTGTGACGTCAAACCATAAATGTGTCATTTATTCAACATGTTCTGAGTTTATCAGGTGCAATGGAAATATAGTGATTAAAAATCATGCCGATCATTGGTGGAAATATTTTTTTCTGCAGGTCATCTGGTTTTCAACTTTGATTTCTCGATTCCAGATAATCGTATCCCTTATGAAGGAGATCTGGGTCTGCTTTTTGTCTGTGGCACATCAGTATGTTGTCACCACCACTGTCCCTTTGCCACATTTTGTATCTGTTGTCTATCCGTTTCTTGGTGTCGCACTGTGTTGTCCCTATGACCTATCCCATGGATTCTTTAAGTTTCTCTTTGATATTAAAAACAGTGACCTTTGAATGATAATGTAAATCCAGAGCTGAGTTTAATAACATCTGGTCCATATGAAGAGGATCCTGGCAGAATAGTTTAGAGGGAGCACACTCACCTCTGAGATGTTTAGCCTGGATTTGAATATCAGCTTGGCTATAAACATTCACCCTGGTGTTTCACATGCCGGAGGACCCGTCCACCAGCAATGGTCGTTTGTGGACATTAAAGACCCCTCATTGTCGTTTGCGAAGAGAATGCGAGTCATCACCGACATCTGAACAAATTCCAAATCCCTGCACATGAAGTTTAGTATCCAGGATTGGTTCTAGCCTAGAAACGTTTCTCAACTTGTGATACACATTGTAAAGAGTGAAGCAGAGTATAGGTTGCTAATCAATTAATTAGCAATTCAAACGAAAAGGTAACACTGGAAGGAAAAAAAAATCACAAGGAAGCTGGTTGTCCTGGTGTCAGATGCTTTATAACACGCTCAAAAAAACAAATGTTAAAAGTGGAAACAGGAATATATTATTTTGTGGTATTACACCATCAGTGGAATCGCAATTTGACATCCATCAGGCTTGACTAGTCTCTGGCAGTAATTACCTTTGACGATATCTATCATCAAATATAATTTGCAATCATTGCTCCCTGTCTCGAATAGCAAGATAATTTTTTTTGCTACAATGACAGTGCTACTAAAAGAAAATATGTACTGCATTCACGGAATTTATAAACGTGACATCACCTGCCTTGTTAGTCCACTGTAAGACGAAGGCCTCCCTCATCCCGATCCATTCAGTGCAATTTGGGGTCATTGTACTCCAGTAAACTGGTAAATTTCAGCTCTTCAATTCGATTTTTGGTCTCCCTCTGACTTCTTTCAGGGCCTTCTCTGGGCTGCTAGTTTGTAATTCATGTCAACCGATTGTCCGTTCCTCTTGCTACTGTACGTCTCCAGCCAAGTTACATTTCAGTTTAGTTATGATAACCAGAATGTCATGGAATTTTTGTTTCCTGTCTGATCCATTCATTTCCCTTCTGGTTATGCCAAGACAGCATCTTTTCAAGGCTATTTGCTTGGTGATCAATTTTTGCTACATTTTCTCTATTACTAGTTCGTCATATTTGTGCCCAAAATATAATGAAAAGTCCAATATATTGTTGCGGGCTCGGGGTTCGAGGCTCGCCACGAGGGGGAGCGCTCAGGTCCCTTTCAAACGACAGATAACTCCGATAACTCCAAACGATAAGATGCATCGGCAGGTTGCTAAGCAACCATGAACGCCGATTGGCATGGCCAATCCAGGCAGGGTTACACTACTTCGCATGATACCTTACCTGTGGACGGCCAGTCAATTAGGTTCATCTTCAGCGCACACTCAGATTACTGCCGAGCGATACAGTGAGTGCGCGCTGGCTAACAAGAGCAAATTTGGTGGGCATAACTTCCCAGCTAAGCTAATGTGCGGACCATGCCGGATCAATGAAGGAAAAGACGAAAAGCTAGGTACATTTAGAACAAGCAATTTATTACAAGCAGGGCAAGGAAGGTTACGTGGCACATTAAAAAGGGTTTATTCACAAAATGTACAGCAGGGGAAAGCAAGGAATTTGTGGGTGCAGCAAAAGAAAATGTTATTATTTACAAAAAGAAAGAGGACACAGAGCAGAATTAACCTGAGATAAACTTCTACAATCTTAACTTATGTGATGCATAAGCAGACCATTCACACACAACACACACACCACAACACACACAACACACACACACACACACAACAAGCTAGAGAGTCCAGAAAGAGGGAAGCAGTTGAGGTGTAGGTGACTCGTTGTATCTGGCATGGTCGATGGACTATGCACCCCAATCGCTTTAGGAAAGGGGAGGGAAGAAGAGGAAAGTTGTGAGAGAGGGAAAGAAACTGGAGGTGTTTACGTGCGTGGAAAGTGGGGCGGTGCAAAAATGTAACGCAGCGTGATGCAAGAGGAAGTGTGAAAGGTGTGAATCAATAATTGTTGCTCTTTTAGTTTGTGCATCCACAGTGGACGAGACTCAGATGGGAGAAAAATATGCATGAGAGATAGCTTAACGGGGCACATGTGAGAAAGTCTGTGAATGTTTAGCTAATGACTGGAACACCATCAAAGCCAAGCGCCAATGACCTGGAGATGACCCGGCAACGAACCTGGCAATGCTCGCTCCACCCTGCTTGCCTCGCTCGGTTGCGCTGCTCTCTCAGCTCGGATGATGCTCAGCACGGTAACGGCTCTGGATGAAGGATGAAGAGATTCTCCTAACCGCTCTGATTTGCTCTTTTCAAAGAGCCCAGAGTGGAGGAGGGGCCAGAAAGTGGATCAAAAGACCCTTTAGGCATTTACGCGCACCCCGCTGGTGTGTGGATGTCACCCTGAGCCGTAGCCATGCCAGACTCTGGAGCTGAAAATGGCCTCAGTTGCTTCTCAGCAGGGCCACGTGACACAGCTCCATAATTAGCATTGGCTGATTGTCTTCGGGAGCGATCTCCGGCCATGAACGTGCACTTAACTCTGTTTAAGCGTTGTTATTTAGTGGAGCACCAGGGCCACCCGAACGTGGTTGAACGAGCACCAGAGCATATTTGCGCTTCAACTTACATGCCAAAATACCCCCAACTCATAATGTCCTTCATTCCCCTGGCATTCTCAGAGACTGTGGTGAGTGTTTAGGGAGTTAACTGTGGCTGGGGCAGTTTGTAGTTGTTGTTGTGAGGCAGAGGAAGCGCTGTGGCATTTGTGGTGAAGCCGTTGAAGCATTGGGAGTAGTTGATGTGGTTGTGGTGAGGAGGTTGAAGTGGTTGGTCGCGGTTGTGGAATTTGTGGTGAAGAGGTTGGGCATAGGTTGTTGTGGGGATTTTTAGAAGGCGTTGGGAGAATTATGTTGAAGGTTGTGACATTGTGGTAAGTGTGGTGAGGATCTGAGGTGAGGCGTCGGTTGGTTTATGGTGAGCCGTTTGAACAGGAAATGAAGTGTGTGTGCAAATGAGGTGATCGCTGCACTTTATTGACACTCCACAGATAGCGTAACTGGCCTGACGTGCATGCATGCGTGTTTTGTTTATAAAATAAAAGGAAGTAAAATAAATGAAAGAATAGGAGATTGAAGACCTAACTAAAAGCCCTGCACAACGCATATAGTCCCATTTACCCACAAGACATCTGGAAGGGCAAACTAAATGAATACTAATTAGACAACTGTCTCAGGATCATTATATGCTGGATGCCATTGCCTTGGAGGAGTGCCGGCTTTGCAGAGCTGCAGCAATACATACTAGTGGGGTATGCCGACTCATTGGAAGCAATAATGAACAGTGCTTCCCCATTGTCACGGGTCACTCACCTGCAGTTAGCACAACAAAGCTGCACATATTTTTGGATATTTTCATTTGCGGATGCTTTCAGACGGTTCTGCGATTTAATTTCCACTTTATCGGCTTCAATGTCCGCTGGCACGAGAAATTTCAGCTTTCCATGTCACCCGGAAGGTACTGAACATTAATATCAGTGAGTGAGTGGTGAGAATGAGCTTTATACAGTATATTCGATATGTATACTGTGGGACCCCGGTATTCGTGGGGATAAGTTCCTGGAAAATGACGCGAATGTCGAATCCGCAAATGTCGGGGCATTGTTTAAATGGGAAAGAGGGGGATAGGTTCCCAGCGGTTCATGAGTATGTCTGGTGTTGGCTTAATGGTTAGGGTGGTGGGCTTAGGATCCCAGGATCCTCAGTTCAAATCCCACTCAGCTGTTGAATTAATACCAGGTGGGGTTGACTCAGCCTGTCATCCTTCGAGGTTGGCGAAATGAGCACCATTATACTGGTAATAGGGGCACTGCATCGGCAGCATAGCTGCGCCCGTAACAATGATGCAACCAGCAGCCAAAATGCAGCACATGATGGGAACTCTCTGTGCCTCTGTCTGTGTCTGTCTCTTCTGTGTGTGCTCTGTGTGTCTCTCTTCTCTCTCTTTCTTCTCTCTCTCTCTCTCTCTCTCTCTCTCTCTCCCCCATCTCTCTCTCTCCACTCACCTCCCCTCTCTCCCTCTCTCTCCTCCCACTCACTCCCCTCTTCCCCACTACTCTCTCTCTCTCTCTACTCACCTCTTCTCTCTCTCTCCATCTCTCACCTCTCTCTCTCCACTCACCTCTCTCTCTCCCACTCAACTTCTCTCTCCATCCCTCTCTCTCTCCACTCACTTCTTCTCTCTCCTCTCTTCTCTTCTCCACTCACTCTTCTCTCATTGCTCTACTCTCCAATACAGTGCAGCACCTCCTCCCAAATTCTCTCTACTCTCCCTCCCTCTTTCTATAGTCATATCCGGACGGTGGTTATGTCTGGACGGTGTTTGTCTCCGAACGCGTCGGGTGGTGTTTGTCTCTGGAGAGCTTGGCTCCGGACGTGTCTTAGCTGGTATTTATGTCTTGACGGGAGTTTGTCTCTGGCCGTGTTATATAGTATGACTGGTAGGAATGGATTTTTAGACATTATTTGCTTCCATTTCACTGTTATTCTATGCAGAATAATTTTGATGAATGTTTGAATTGTAATTAGCATCCACGTATGTCTGCTTCCTTCCTCTCACTCATGCTGTCTTCCTTCCCCTACCTCTCTCTCCTTTCCTCACCTCCCTTCTTTCCCCCCTCTTTTCCCTCCCCCTCTAGTACACCTTCAGCGAAGCGATGGGTGGTATTTGCAAGTCATTACTATTTGGCGATACTCACAGGACAAAATGCCAAAAAATGTCATGATGGAATCAAAAGGATTGTGAGGTCATATTTTGGTATCATTGCTCCGTCCTTTGGTTGTTTTTGGAGGGATTTATCTCGACGTATTTCTTCATGTTTTTTTCCTTCTGGTGTGGTGTGTGTGTGTGTGTGTGTGTGTGTGTGTGTGTGTGTGTGTGGTGTGTGTGTGTTGAATCAGACTTCATACTGTAGGCAGAACCTCGAATAATACATGTTGAAGTGTAAAGCTGAACAGGTAATATAGTCTGAGCTGTAAAATACTCCAAACCACTTTTTTTCATGATGAAACACTGCCGCTGCAATTGTTTTTTCTAGCTCTGGTTTCTTTCCAATTAACCTCTTCCTAACGTTGTGCACCAGTGGTTACTTTTGACCCAGACCTGCTGCCTGCATGCCATTGTTTTTACAACCTCTGTCTCGAGCATCAATTGTCAAAATTGAGAGTGAAAATGATACTGCTTTCAAAGTTTATATATTTACATCAACTACGTTCTAATTTTTTTGGTATTTAGTTCACTAAATGGTTGTTTGACGCCCCGCACAGCCTAATCGTGGGAGAAAATGTCTGGGTGGTGGTGGTGGTGGAAAAGAATGATATAAAATGTACGTCGAAATTTGTCTTGTAATATTCTCATCACAAATTGTAAAATTTATCTTGAAATATTGTATGTAATATTCTCATTTTTTGTTTAGTGCATAGTTAAGCTTCCTTTAGTTGTTGCAAAAATATTACCAAAATACTGTGATAATAGTTTCATTAGTAATCTTGATTTTGAATAGCAATTCATAGTTATGTCACAATTGTTCATTTTCACCCCGCGCACATGAAGCGAATGGAAGGGTTAAGCAATTGGTTTCCTTTGTCCATCTGTGTCTGTCTGTCTACAGACGTTCGTCTATGATCGAGAAACAACTCGATGTCAATTGAATTTTATAATTTGAACACCGTAGACCACGAATCGGAACATGCTCCTGCAGGTTACAGTACTTTGGCTCTGAAATTGGTGAATTGTACGGAATGTCATTCAGAGCGCGCATGCGCACAGAGAATCAAGGTAATATTTTTTTAGTCTGTCTGCCTGTTTGGCAGTGAAACAAAACTGAAAATCATTCCAAACAGGAAACTTACTGTTTTTAAAGATGTCATAAAGGACAAAAGCAACAGGCATGAAGAACTAATGTAACATGTTAAATATGGTGGTGTAAAAGACTACATCAACGGCGGTAAACTTTGCTTATTTTTTTTATACAGAATTAAAAAAAGTTTCTTTTATTTCAAATGAATTATATACTTGAACATTGTAGAACACAAATCACCTTCTTGGCACTTTCAAAAACCTTCAATTTATCAGTACTTGGGACAAAATATTCATGCAGTCCTCAGGGCAGAGGGCAGAGCAACTGTGAGATTCAGCCTTCGGACAAATATGGTGGCGCATCGCACTGCTTGTTTTGTTCAAGCCACAAAGGAAGAGTTTAAAAGACTCTTCCCATGTCATTTTTCTCAAGACTGTGTGGAGTAAGGTGTTTTATGAACTCTGTAGTTTATTTGGAAATATAATATGATTTGGAAATACAGTGTAACATCTTCGGATTCATAAAAGTGAGGTTAGTGCTATGATTTGTTTAACCTTCAATAAATACATGCTGAAGTAAACACAGTGTACTGTAGAGAAATTTCTCAGGAATATGTTGATTTTGTAGTTACAGTGAAAAACTTTATAGTTATTGTGAATTTTTCAAAAACCGATTCTGCCCATTTTGTCTTTTCAAATTGAAGATAGTTGAAAATGCTTCCTGATGAAACAAACCTTAAATTTTAAGTGACTACAGTTAAAAGTAGAAGGGCACTTGGTCGA
>CM068961.1:25258385-25275026 GCA_035128595.1 Eptatretus atami | reverse complement strand
TGCATGAAAAAATATGTAATCAACAAATGTTTTTGGATTTGACCTCCCCATTCATGACCCAGGGGGTCAACACTTTAAACTCAGAGTTTGAAATTTGGTCATTCCTGGTGGAACTTTTTGCCATTTTTCAACTTTGCTTGAGGTGGGAAGCGTGGGGATTTGCGATGGCGCGCCATCGACTTCATTGTAATTGAGATTTGACTCGTTTGTCTTCAAGTGATTCAACTGCATTGGGTGAACAAATAAAAGCCGTTTTAAAAATTAAATGAACTTAAAAGCACAAGAGTTTGAACTCTTCTGCTTTTAAGTTCATTTTAACTTAACATTTAAAATCCAGAACATGACATAATGGTGCTCTTCCATATTCCATACTGTCATGCTAAAATCTAATATCCCATAGTGAAGTTGATTTCCACCATTTCAGGATGGAGGGTGCACTGCATGAGGTCAAGTGTGTCGTGTAAGAACATCATCAGACATTGAGATGTCTTTTTTTTTCTTTTCGGCAAATGGTCAAAAGGCAGATGATATTGTTGTGGGCCGGGGGTCGGTGGCGAGAACAACCGCTAGGTGGGGAAGTTTACGCCGTCTCCCACCAGTCTCCCCGGAATTATAGGCCGTCGCTCCGGATAACTCCGAAGCCGGCGGGTCGATTAATCGATGGTGAAACGCCAATATCTCGACCGCGTGGCGTAGGGTTAATTGTCTAGTTCCCGATATACCTAAAGAACCACACAGTCTTGGCTACCAGGGATTCATTCCCTCGGCACGTCTTTCTCGAACCGGGTCACTCTATTGACTGCGGTAGAGTTCCAACTCCCGACTACCAACTCCAGTTCGGTTGCAGCCGAGCGGAAACTGCCAAAGCCGTGCCGGTTAGGATAAACCATCTGCCGAACTTGAACTATGGCACCCCGGGGTCGCTGAGGTTGTCTCCGAGCCTACCTACTCCGTATGAACGTGGGGAATGCCCCTGGCAGTGTCCCCTTCGATGCTCACGTGGCATTTTGGTGCTACGGGTCCCATTTCCGAGGGCTGCCCGTGCCCATGACACTAACTCGGTCCCTTGGATCCATGGCCTACTCTGGCCGACTACTTCGGTGTCCAGGGGGCCCTCTACTCAGTGCACACATTTCCACAGCCACGCTCCCAGCCGGTCAATAGATTCCTGCACCCTACAAAAAGGTTTCGTGCCTTCGTTCACACCAATAACAAACTGACATCCGTTTTGGTTAATTTAACTAACCCACTAACTGACATTACACTAACCCCGGATCCCTTTGTGGATTCACTCCCCCCCCCCAATCATTCATTCGCACCATGCATTCCACTCACACTCGGACCCGCTGACCCACGTTCACTCATTATGTTCCTTTCTCCTCTTTTTGTTTTTTTTCAACACACTCTAACAACTACGTCCCCCTAACTAAGCTTGTGCTCCCCGTCATCCCTTACTCTAATGCACGTTCCATTTCATTCTATCGCTAAGCTACGTCCCCACGACACGTTCCATGTCCGTCCATGTCTCCAATCCATTCTAAATTCTAAACTAAAATTCCCTCTAACTGATCCCACCAGGCCCCATGGAGGACGGCTCATACCCCATGAGGCTGGTCTCTCTAACGCTAAACCCATCCACTAACTAGTGCTCCTTTGCCCAAGGCGAGGATGTTCACTACATCCCGGCCGGGCATCGTGTATTCGGAGAAAGGCCCTCCGAACCTTGCTTCGCCAGGGCGGCGGTTTACGACTCGCTCGTCCCCTCCGTATGGGCGATAATTATCGAAAGCGTATCGTCGCCCCGTCGATCGCATCAACCGCTCGCCTCCGAGCCAACCACCATGTGAGCCAACGTGTTACTTACGTGGCCTTCGTGCCACGCAATCTCCGCCGACGTCACTCGCACACGAACCGCTCTGCGGAGCTTGCCACGCAGACGGAACTGGCTGTGTCGTCCCCGAGACTCGCTCGGTACGTCACGTCGGCCTCCGTGCACGTGGTCACATGGGGCCATGTGCTTTCCGAATTCACACCATTCACTTCGTCGCCATTTTAACCGTCCACGTGATGGTCTCGTTCCAATCACGGGACGTTTCCGTGCCGGCTTCTGAATCCGGAGTCGTGCGTGCCTAGGCCGTCCACAAAACAGGGAATGGGCCTCGCACACATCGTCCCGTGGAGCCGACGCGGTTTCCAAAATAGTTCCGTGTGGCCCATTAGGCTCACCGTTCCCGTCCATTACACGACCCACGTCTCCCGTCTGGGTCAGTCTGTGTTCCATCTTCTCACGTGCACTCACGCATTCCATGTCATTGGTGTCACTCGCACGTTCTAACACACACTCTGGGACATTCACATCGGGGGCTCGTGTTAGCCCAAAATATCCCGGGGCTTCTATACCCCCCAAGCTCGGCATGTGCTCATTCGCACCATGCACCCGCTCGACCTCGTACGGCCTTACCGGACTCACCTCATCACGGCCTGCCTCGAGGGAGCATACCGTCTCCCCTCGTTCCTGTGGGAGGTTAATCGGACCCTCGCATTGGGTCCCGACACATTCCCCAAGCTCAACCGCAATGTCCCCTACCAGCTCTACTTGTGTGTGCAGTGTGCTCCTCTTTCATTTCATGTAATTCGTTCCCCTCTTTCGATTTCTGCGTCTCTGTTATTATTTCTGTCATCCCCTACTCGAGTTTATCGGTTTCACTTTTAATTATTGCGGCGTCGCTCGTTCCCTCGACCTCGCCCGTCGTCATCGCGGTCCGAACAACCTCCACACTCCCCCTTGACTCGGTCGTTTCCCCACGTGGTGTACTGGTCCCATTTGTAAAATTCTGGACCACGTTTTCCATTTCGCCCTTCAGTGCCTGCGTATTCGCATCCATGCGGCTTCCCAAGTTTTGCATACTCTCATGTATTCATGTTAACCTCTCCATTATCTCCATAAACTGCTGCGCTGTCAGTTGCAGGGAAAGATCTCCCTAAATGGTGTTGTCCTGAGCCACGGGTTCCTTTAACCTTATCTCAGAACCCACCTGTACCAGTCCCTTTTGTCCGCCATGGTCCATACTGAGAATTATACAAAATTTAACTGCCTCTTAATTTGGAGGGAAGGGGGAGCGTTGTCAGCACACCTCTGGTCAGAGTCCCGTTTAAAAAATTAAAAAAAAAAATAGAGGCGGAGGGGTCGTACCCCGCTCCCTGAACACAATTTGTTGTGGATTCGAGCCCTGTAATTTATTGTGGAGGCGTGGGGGTTCGTAGTCCCACTCCTGACTACCAATTTGTTGTGGGCCGGGGTCGGGTGGCGAGAACGACTGCTAGGTGGGGAAGTTTACGCCGTCTCCCACCGGTCTCCCCGGAATTATAGGCCGTCGCTCCGGATAACTCCGAAGCCGGCGTGTCTATTAATCGATCGTGAAACGCCAATATCTTGACGTAGGGTTAATTGTCTTGATCCCAATATACCTAAATAACCACGCAGTCTTGGCTACCGGGATTCACGCCCTCGGCACGTCTTTCTTGAACCGGGTCACTCTACCGACTGCGGTAGAGTTCCAACTACCGACTACCACTCCGGTTCGGTTGCAGCCGAGCGGAAACTGCCAAAGCCATGCCGGCTAGGATTAACGGATTATCGGGGATGAAACCCCGTCTGAACTCAGACCCGGACCATGCTGGAACAAATTAAGAAAGGACGGAAACGAGCTGGGAACATTTATAATAATTTATTTACAATAAAAGACAAGGA
Source organism: Eptatretus atami (assembly GCA_035128595.1). Lineage (NCBI taxonomy): Eukaryota > Metazoa > Chordata > Myxini > Myxiniformes > Myxinidae > Eptatretus > Eptatretus atami. The sequence goes on along the minus strand of CM068961.1, from coordinate 25,271,275 downwards.
GGCAAGACTTGAAGCGAATATGCAGAGCAGGAATTTACAATGATTCAAAGCACTTACTAAATTCTACTTATAGACGGGCCCACCGCAGTCACACACACAAAAAGAAAAGAAACCCCGGAGTTTTTATTGGACCCTCCAGCCGATGAGAGAGACGAGCTGGGGGTCAGAGTTCGGATGGGCACCCGTGGGTCGTTCGAAGGTCCCAGCCGCACGTGTGGGACTCGTGGCTCATGGCGGCAGCCGTGTGGAGCAATCGGAGCTCCGCGTGCGGAGATCAGGGTCGCACACGAGACCCACCAAGGCTCCACGAACAGGCTGGTTCACTCACTCTCCAGCCCAACACCGTCAACCAACTTGTAACCAACCATCCAAGCACTCAAGATCTCCAGCGCCAACACCAACGACCACCGAGTCTGCTCGGGGATATATCTCCTCCCACACGGGGAGGGACCTTGGCGAGAATCATCTCGCTGTCCGTCCCTCATTGGCCTACGCGGCACCCCTACCGTGGTGGAGCCGTGGCCCCTGTTCGGAGACCCATATTCTCCACGTGGCCACGTGGCCTCACTCGCGCAGAGCAGAGGGTCTGCCCTGAAAGGCCCACCGTACAAAAACTATCGTTTGTGGGGCCGAGGACCGGAACCACGAGGCCCCCTCTCGGCAAGTCAAGGTACGAGCAGCCAGCGGGTGGTGATGGGGAGGTTTGGGATGGCTTGTTGGTGTAAAACCTAACTAAAGACGTCACAACGCACACATTTAATCCTCCCGCTAAACAAAAGGACGGGGTCCTTACTACACACGTACTTACCGGCATAACTAACTTTGGGATCTGAATGTTGAGTGCGCATGGTTTCCAGATTCGTCACAATATCTATTGCGAAATGCTGACCGTGTGGTGAAAAACTCCTGTGCATAGATAAAGGAGAAACCACCAACCAATCCTCCTTACAAATGATATCACTCCATCGGATTTTCACAAGTTCTAACCCTTCAATATTTTAGATCAATATTTTTGCTGGTGATGAAATGTTCAAAGAGCATCAATGCAAGACCAGATTAGTAGCAACCATTCTTTGCTACAGTTATTAGAAGCTGTTATTGGATGTTGGAGAAAATGACTCTCTGGCTGGTGCTTCTGCCTGAAAAGTGACACACACACAACCAACACACACACACCACACACACACACACACACAAACAGTTGATAACTTTGACAGTAAATGTCAAAGTGATCACAAAAGTTAGGTCCAAACACACAAAGGTATCACACACTGCTTTCTCGACACCATTTGACTTCACAGTATGAAGTATTGTACCAGCGTTAACATGCACAAGGACTAACCTCACAGTAGTCGGTTTTGCCACCATAAGCACAGATCATGTTGTTTGTGATTGTTCGCTGGACGACTCCTGGCACAGATTACGCTATTTTGGGCCCCTGACAGTAAACTTCCGTATTGTCCTTCAACTGCAAAGGGGTGACACTATTCATCCAAAGCTGCAAGCACCAAATAGCAGTTCATCAGTCAGGGTTACAAATTGAATAAGTCAATAACTGTTCAGTCTTTGACTAACTGTTTAAGTGTCACATCACAGTGGCCTGCAAATTAGTGGTTCTCTAATTCCCCTTCGCATTGCAATAAGTCCTTTGTTGATAACATTTTTTGAATATCGCACACCTCTAGACCTATCATTCATAGCATACTCATTTGCGCAATTCAATTTTATCCCTACTAATAATTTGCAACACATGCACTACATACATTTATAATATATAAAGTGAAGATTTTATAGAACAACAAGTGGAAATATTAATATACATTCACAAATTTGATATTAATATAACTAGATATCCCAGGAATCCTGGAATAAACGAAACATGGAAAAATGCACAGAATAGAATGTGAATATAAAGTATAAGAGAAAATATTCAAGAGAAATATGGTCAGACCTCGGTTTGTTTTCTGTTCTAGACTCTAAGCACTATGTTCATGCATGTGATTGAGATCCACACACATTTCGACCTAAATACTCTATAATCCTGTTAATGTTTCTATTCACAGGCAGCCTGATTCTAAATTAAATATCGCTTGTCTTGTGTAAAAAGGTACCAATAGATAAGAAGTAATGGACTTCACCTGCCATTGTATAATTAGTAGAGCTTTTGATATATCTCTCTAGACGATTTAAATGGCTCTCGGTCCACTGTATACCGATAGGACGGAAGGTTTTAATGTTGCAACTGTGCACTTGGTCAACCAACAAAGGGCCAAACATGTATACCTTAAATGAAACAAATATGAGAACTTATCTATAGAATAATCGAGCACTCATTTAATAATGTAGCAAGGAAAGAAGAAAGAAAATGCCAATTCCGTTCAGGAGAAAGGGTTTGTAATGATCGATTGCTAAAGTTCTCAAGCTTATTATTTATTCTCTGTAATTGAGGTTAAAGAGTGCTAGCACCCATATAATTGCAACAAAATATTGGGCGTGATGAAATCCATCATTTATCATAACCAAGTGGAAGGATGTTATTCGTAGCAACCCATACACTTACCATACTCATAGTTGGAGTCCAAAATCTCGCACACATCAGCATGAACAGGGTAAGCAGGAAACTGGTTTGCGATGTATGAGGTCATTTCCTAAATCGCTAAGCAATGATCTTTAGTAGAAGACGTGTGTCCAAAGGTCCTATACGATTCTGAGCATGGTGGCTTAGTTGTGTCGATCAGTATTCGCAACAACAAAATTGGGACCAATGCATGTGTATCTCGCGCAATATACTTTCGACAGAACTGGTTCCTCTGGGTTTACACACGGTGTTAGCACGAAGATGAACGCCAATTACTGTGAGCCGAACCAGACTATCTCGCGTGCTCATTACTGGTTGGGTGTCTTGCAATAAACGCCATTCTGTAGAATAAACTGCATGGGAATGTGGTAGAAATCAGTTTTTTAGTAGGGTCAGATCGAGACATCAAAAGGTTCAAATAGTTTATGTGGTGTAATCTCTTAAATTCAAAGCGTTCGTCTGGCGCTGTACCAAGTTAACAAAAGGACTCTCGTGTAAATGCATCTGCAACATGATCCCAATCAAACATGGCATCCCTTTACGAGAACTCCAATAGCGTACACCAAATATGTTGGCTAGCAGCATCATGTTATGGGCTGCTTTTCATCAGCAGGGACTTGGCAGCTTGTCAGGGTGTTTTGGATAGAAGGATAGAAGGGACAGATGGAATCGGTTGGTCAACAAGATACAGTACACACTAAGAATGAGTGTGTGGTCGCTGTCGAGTGCATGGCGCCTATTTTGGATTGCACATCACTGAATACTCGAAACTGAAAGGGTGTGCATATTGGAGATTTAACCAATTCATTCGTGAGTTCAGGGGGCTTACAGATCGCAAGTAATTCGAAGCCAACAAAACATTTAAAAAATGCACACGCTTGCAAGTTGGTATGTCTCTGGAGTAAATGACAGAATAAAATGTATGTTCTTAATGGCAGTCTCGCAAGAAGTCGCCTGACTGTCGCAACAGCAGATATACATGTGGCACAGAATATTATTGTAGAATAACTTGACCGATATGACCCTAAGGCCCCCTCTCCCTATTGATGATCCTCCTGGACGAACTTGAGAATGAGAAACAAAGTCTCTTATCAACGTTGGAGAGAGGATGAGACAAAATTATTCTTCACCATGTCACTGTTGAAAATCTGTGAAGACATGCAGTGCAACCTCTCAACAAAAAACTAATCTAACATACTAGGTACGTTTTCTCAAATAGTTCTAAATACACTTCAAGAGTAACGAACGTAACGGGTGGACTGAATATCTTGTTTTACAAAATATGTAGTGGAGTTTCTTGATAGATTTTCATAGAGTGTATATATCTCAGCGTTGCATTACCTGACATGTAACCTCTTTGCAACTACATCGAGTTGTTCGTTTTGATCTCTTCAGTCTCACCAATTAAATGTCAATTGTGTTCTGTGTAGATGAATGTGTGGTGTCGTCTCCCTCCATTATATAGTCCAATGACCAAAAAAACCAGGAGCAGACCTTGAAACTTTCTGCATGCGTTTAACGAAAGGAAAACTCACAACGGAAGATGCACGGAGAGATAGAAGGAATTGAATTGGTGTTTGGTTACAAATTAAGGACACCTCTTGATAAGATAAATTATAATGGCCTTATTTAATTTATATCTTCATCAGGCAATCCTCAGCACCTCGCGTTGTCTGTGACTAATTACTTATATAGGCGTTTCCTGTATCTATAATATCAGGGATGTCGAACAGGATAAACCTCTCTCGGGTAGCTGAAGCCACACATAGTGTTTTTTCTGGCTTGATCAACCATGCCTTTGACTTTGGACACGGTCGTGACAAACGTTGTGTGGGCTGAAAAGACCTAACAGTTTTTTTGTGGCAGACGCTTCCTCAGCTCATGCTCAACTTTATCGAAAGTTTCGGTGTTCATATGTATGATCATCCTCGTCTCGCTCTCGCTCTGCTCACACATGCAATTATGGATTTCTAATTCTAAGATAGAGTACAATTTGAGAGTTGTATCATTAGATAGAAGCATCCAAATTTGCAACATTCATTGTTCATTTGCCTACGCGCTTCCGATACGATTTCCTAATTTTCTAACTCATTAAAGTTATCTGATTAAAGTGACTCATCATTATCATTCACAATTAATTATTACGGTTTTGAGAAATCTGAGAAATATCGTCCAGGACTCAAAAGTTGTCGAAAACCTTTTGTTAGTGGAGTAATTGCTGTTGATTGAATCAAATGATTAAATAATGAAGCAATGTTATATCTATATTTGACATAAGCCAAAGCAAGGTCTTTCTCCTCACGTTCTCTCCATAGATACACAAGAAAGTGCGTGAATTTCAAAGCATATACAAATTTAAGAACTTATCTTCTTTCTACTATATGTAGAATAATATTGAGTGAGACAATATATTTCAGGAATGTAAGAAAAATTTAACCAGCTTCATTGCAGCAGAAATGATTCTAATGATATTCACTGGTAAGACATTCATGCCCTTGTCCCTCAGATGAGACTGCACTTCTCCATCATGTCCTGCCAGATCTGCTGTTCTATATCTTGTCGAGAGGTTTTTGCGTGAGGGTCTCTACATTGGATCAAAGCAAATCTGGCGATAATAAGACGTTTTATACAATAAAGTTCATATAATTTTTTTGGACGAGAGACCGCCGAATCTCAATGTGTCTTACCAGTATGGACTCCGCGTGTATAAAACAATATTTAACTAGTAAGTAAGTCACAGTCAAACCAGATTTAAAAGGGAACAATGGCAGTTGTGACAGTTGGAGCAGGCACGCTAGAGTGGAATTTTGAGTTATGTTATTTCACTGGGTGATCTTGAAACTCCTGCTATTTTCCTCGCAAGGGGTGTTATGCATTAGCTGACACTATCTTTTTGGACGATAAAGTCATATATGTTGACAATTCATTTTGCTTATATTCTTCCTTCAATTTAACCTGACTGAGTTTCTTGCTGCTGGCAGTGAAGGCATGCTTATAGGTTAATGGAATCCATGTATGATACAGCAACAGCCTTGGCCCAACCATTCCTATCAACCCATTAATTGTGCGTTGACTTGCATGGGAGTTGCGTTAAAGCCACGCTTGCAAGTGAATTAGCCTATCCGCTCAGTCCGATACTCTGCGGTACCGCTGGCACACAATCGCATACTAACCTGTCTGATCGTGATATAGTTTCACTCGACTGCAGACTCTTCTTGCCTTGCTCACCGGTCTTCAGAGTGAGTGGTTCGTTTGCTCCATCATTCAGGCGAGTGGTTCGTGCTCCAATCATTTCAGAGCGAGTGGTTCTGTTGTGGCGCTCCGCATCATTTCAGAAGCTCGGTAGGTGGTTCGTGCTCTCCATTCATTTCTCAGAGGACGACTGCAGTTCATTGCATCGCTCCCTCATTTAGTGATGTGTCGAGTTCGTGCTCTCGTGGCGTGCTATCATTCCATAGTGTTGGTTTGTTGCTCCCCTTCAATCAAGCTCGAGCCCTCGCAGTGCGGTTCGTGCTCCGTCATTCAGAGCGAGTGGTTCGTTTTGTCCCTCGCTCATATTCAGTGAGTGGGTGAGTGGTTGTGCGGTCGCTCTTGGCTCATATGCTCGGAGTGAGTTTCAGGAGTAACAAAACCGGTATGTTGCTACCAGTCACTTTCATAGATGGAGTGGTTCATGCTCCGTCACTTTCAGAGCGTGAATGTCGCCTCGTGTGTTACAGTTGTAGCTCTCTCCCTCATCAGAGAGGTGGTTCGTGCTACGGTCATTTCAGACTGTGATGCTTGGTTCGTGCTCCATCGTTCATGCGCATAGCGAAGGTTGGTTAATTGACTCTTCGTTTCTCACTGAAGTGTGAGTTGTGTTCGAGCTCTGTCACCCTGAGCAAGTGGTTCGTGACTCCGATATGCGACCTTAGTAGAGTGCTCGTTTGGTATCCTCTCCTGTTCTCCGCGTGAGCAAGTGGCTTGATTCGCTCGATTATAGCCCTCTGAGCGACGTGGTTCGTGACTGCTGCCGTGTCGCCCTGTGAGCGATGTTGGTTATTGCTCCAATCACCCTGATAACGTGAGTGGTTTGTCCTTATACCAATCACCTGAGCGACGTGGCGTTTCGCGCCTCTCTCGCCGGACCCGTGAGTGTTCGTGCTCCTCGTGTTTACCACATGCTGACAAGTTGACCGTTCACACTCTGTTACGCTGAGCGAGGGTTCTGTGCTCCGTCAGCCCTGAAGCGAGTGTTTGTGTCCTCCTCACCCTGAGCGAGTGGTTCGTCGCCTCCATTCCCCCTGGCGAGAGTTGGTTCATGCTCCGTTCTACCTGTGCTAGAGTGGTTCCTGATCTCTTGTCACCCTTGAGAGAGTGGGGTCGCATGGTCGGTGCTTCCAATTATGCCTGACGACGGAGAACTGAGTTGAGTGCCTCGTTATTCCTGAGTGAGTAGAAGTGTCTCGTGCTCCTCTCCGTTACACCTGACAGTGAGTGGTGTCGTGCCTTCGTTACTCCCATGATGTGTGGTTTCGGTGTTCGTTGCCCATAAGCGAGTGGTTCATGCGTCCGTCAACCTATAACCTCTGAGCGATGTGGTCCTTCCGTTGGATGCAGTCCAATCACTCGCGCTGATGCGATATGCGTCCGGTTCGTAGCTCCCTCAATTGCTCATTGACCGTGTCTCGTTGTGAAAATAACACCATAATTCTGAGCCGTTTCATGTGTTTTCTAAAATTACTGATGCTCAATTTTTTTCCACCGTCACCAGCCAGCTGCTTCTAATAAGGATAATGTTTGTGACACATATCTCATCTTAAGTCTATATAAATTGCAACATTGATTTCTAGTGAAAGCTACTCTCGCATTGTTTCTGGGTTGTATGCGCATAAGTTCTGTGGTTGGCGTTAATCACACGAGACTCCCAGCCATGGTCTCGTGCATATTCCCTGATAAACAATTTCGCAGTGATCGGCAAAGCGTGGTGTGCTGTGTTTGTGTTGTTCATAACATCTTCTCTTCCATAGCGTTCAATCTCCATGCACTAACCTCATCTCTCCTTCTTCTCCTCTCCTGTTCTCCATCCCTCTTTGTTTCCTAGCACCATCTGCCTCAAATTACCAGAAGTTGCTCGCGCAGCACACCTCTCTCACATCTCTCTCTCCCTCGTACTACCTCTCTCTCTTCATCGTCCTTACTCCTCTCATGCTCTTCTTCTCATCCATCTCTCTCTCTTCTCTCTCTGGCTCTCTCGTCTCTGGAATGCAGTATACCGCTAATGTACAGGTGGAAGTTTCTGGGACTCAAGATGTTTGCATCTGATGCCCTGGCGCTCGATGTGCGCTGGGCAGGGGATTTGGTTCGGACTTCGTGTCTGAGTGCATGGGTTTGTCTCCGGGCAGCGGTTTGGGCTCCGGAGCCCATTTTCGCAGGCGTTTGTCTCCTGGATGTATCCAGCAGGTGGTTTGTTCCAGACAATGTCTCCGTCCTCTCAAAGTGGTTTAATCGTCTCCAGGAACGCTCCATAGTTGCTGAGGCCTAGGTAGTGTGTGTTCCTCCCGGATCGTTTGTTCCGGAGAGGCTTAGGTGGTTTGGCTCTGTGCGGACGTTATGTCTCGGCGCTATGGGTTTTATCCTATGGGTCTCGTATCCACAGGGTTTTGTCTCCAGGACGTGTCCGAGTCGTAGTGTTTTGTTCCCAGACATGTCCGTAGCGAGTGGTTGTACTTGACGGACACCGACTGGCGCCAGACAAACGTTTCTGATGATGGCAAGTGTTTTGTCATAAGACCGGGGAGCGACTTGTTCTGTGCTGGCTTTTCCGGTAATTATGTTCTGGATAGGAGTTTGTCTCTGGACCGGGTGTTTTATTGATTGAAACTGAACCAGTAGTAAAATGTGATTATCTAGTTCCAATTATTCTTTAACATTGTGTTTCCATCTTCTCTGGACATTCTCTGCTTGCCTCGCAAGCATATCATTTTGATTGCGCAGTGGGTATGAAATCGTAATGTTAGACTGCTTTGTCCACCGTACGCGACGATAGCTATCGCCTTCCTCATTATCCTCGGTCTGGCACCTTCAATAATCGATAGCAGTTTGCTCATGGTAACTCTTCAGAAGACCTCAAGACAATCTCGCTCCATCTCGCGCGTACTTTTGGTGAATCTCTGCGACCCCAAATCTCTCCTCTAGACTCTTTCTCTGGTAACACGCACACATACTCATTCTATACTTTCTGACGGAGATGCTCTTCTACCTCCTGCACACAACTCACACTCTCAACGATGCATGGGTGGCGCTCACTCCCCTCTTTCTTGCCACATAGAAACAAACGATACCATAATGACCTGTCATGCTCCATGTGTCGGCATTCTCGTTGCGTCATCTTTCGCGTATCTGCTACATTCTGTATATTCAAGAGAAATGATATGATATGTCGGGATATACTGGCAAATCTGTGTTGTCGTTTTTCCAAGTCAACCATTATTCCTACCTTGTGATACACAAATTTCTCGGTCCAACAGTGCTTGATATTGGGACGTTTACTGGCGGGGCGATGTGGCCTGTGGAGTAAGGGGCTCATCTCATAGTGTTAGAGCAGAACTGATACGATTAGTAAGGCCAATCAATATTGTTGAAATGTTACAACCTCCTGCCACAGTACTCACTGAGCTTCACTCATTCCCAGGATAAAGCAGTGACTATATAAATCAACGGACATAAGCGCGGATGTGACAAGTACCAGCGATGAGACACGAGAATCGTTTGCGAGATAGTCCTGTATATAAGCTTATCGAAAGCTCCAGTGATCATTCGAGTTTTTTCAGGTGATTCCAATATATGCCACTCTATGAAAATGCAATTTGTACAAACTTCACAGAAGTCCACGGTACCTCGCACTCATGTTAGGAAGGTTACCCGATTGTGAGTCTCTTGTCGAGGGGCTGTAGGTTTTGCATCAGGCCAAAACTTGGCCATGGTACGTAAATATTACCAAAGTCTTTATAGATGGTTACATTTCTGCTGTTACCATCGCAGACACTCAGCATATTTAAGAAGGCTATGGAGTATAAACCAACCCCGTTTATTAGCATCTAATATTAATATAGTGGAGCGTCGACATGACACCATAACTCACTCCTCAACTGAGATACTGGCACCGCTGAATGTAGAGAGAAAAGGGGACACCAAATACCTTTTGCCCAGCAGTATGCTCGGCTCCGACGCAATTCCAGTAGCCTCCGAGAAGTAATTGCAGTGCTTGGTCTGGATGTGAAGCCGCGTCGTGTTGTTCTAGTTCATCCTCTGTCCTGCCATGTTTCAATATGTATATTGTATGTCTAACAAGTGTGGCGCATCTCTCCAGGATGCGAGTTTCACAAGCCAGTCTTCGAGGCCACGCATGACCGTTGCCATGAACCAAGAGCATAGACATCGAAGTTGGGTATGAATGGAATGTTCTCGCTGCTTTTGCTGTACGTGCCTGTTACTATAAGCTTTTAAAATGGTATAACAATATTGCCTAGATAGAGACTAATTTCATCTACCTGCATAACGTGATAGCCACGACTTACTAATCCATGTTGACTACCATCAATAGATAGCCGTTACTTGAGAAAGACTTGGTGTCGGTATCAAACTCACTATTTCGTCACCGACACCCGGTCTATATCATCTTGACGTTTTGTCAGACAACTCTTTTCCACAACTTGTTTGAATTATCATGACATATATACGAGACTTTAATTTATTTTTAAAAAAAAACCCCCTAATCTCTCAATTTGTAGAAAATAGGGCCCATGTTGACATATTTCACCTTCAAATTTTAATTAACTGGCTCTCTGAAACCTTCGACTCAACTGATTATGCACAATCCCCTTTTTCAAGAAATGTCACGTTCAATTGGATAAAAAATTGACGAATTAGAAATTCGGCCTATGTTGCCCTTTTCGCCTGTGTTGACCTTTTTGCGATTGTTGACCTCAAAAGAATTGGATGTGAATTGAAATTCTCATAGTGAGATTATATTGTGGAGAACTCCTGTCTAACTTTCACCAGGAGGGCAATCAGATTGAAATATTAGACAAGTTTTAAATTATGGCCTATGTTGACCTTTTTGGCCCAATTGTCTGACCTCTCAAAACATAAAGTTGGTTGAATTTCTTGCAAGCCCTGAGATATGCAAAATCCTAGTTCTTAATTTCCAAATCATAGGAAATGGGAAAATTGAGGATTTTCGGACAACTCTGTGGCCTTCATATGCATTGACACTCTTCTGTTTCTGAGTCGAGCGCCTTCTCTCATAAACGTGACCGTCTCATACTCACAGTGTCTATGGTTCAGCAATCCATGTGTAGCCTGTCGGTAATGTGTTTGTCATTTATTTCCTGCCTCTGAAACGGCGAGTGTTCCATGGTACGCTCTCAAATAAAATAGACCAACACAGGCGTAAAACGTACTCGTTCAACAGATCTTAGCTTACTCTACATATAAGTCAAGCCTTTGGCGTCTTTAGCTAAAGTTTGAGTAATCGAATCACCTTCTGATTGGCCGTCATACGCACCTACACATTTCGCTTCAGCATGGGCAGCATCAAGTGTTCACAGGACGAGGATATAATGGCCACACACCAATGGCTCATGGTTAGGCCTCTGTCTGTGAGAGAAGCAGACGGTAAAGTGTGTGGTATGTAACTCTGTATCACCCTGGTGTGTGTGATGTTGCTGTCTCCCTGGTGTGTGTGGATGTGTGTGTGGTGGGCTCGATTTTAGTCACCCTGCTTCTTACAGCCCATGCAAACAGATATTTTAATGTGTGTACATACTAAGTATTATATATTTTCACAAGTTAATACACATATTTACGATTACCTTGTTATATGCCGCTGCTCTCTTCAAAGATTATGTGCAGCATAGATTCATATTTACCTGCATCCACATCCGGAATCATTTCCTGTTTTTCGTGGCACTCTTTCACAGATGACACTGAAGAAGAGACAGAACACTACAAACTATTGACAATAGAGTGCTAAGATGGTGCATCTCTCAATGACTTGCTCAGAGCTCAGAGCTGAGACGGCGCAGGCATTACTACCATGCGTTGTTGTGAGGAATTGCAGGACCATTTTTAACTCTTTCTCTGCAAATGATGTTTGCTCTTTTCACTTCGACCCTCGAGCTAATCTCAGACCCAAAAACCAGTTTACCAACTGGCGTGGTACCTTCAGGCGAGATTACGAAATTGGCAATAGCCATTCTATATTTTCTTCTCACAAGAGATAAGTTGATAACGAGGAAATAGTGTCATAAGCAGATCTGTTGATGTAATGGTGCTCTCGAGTCCTCTCATGTTTGTACTGCGCAGATGCTACAAAATTTAGAGGAATGTCATGTATGAATATGAATCAGCGACCACAGAGCAACTGTGTTTATCATAATCTCTTTTTTAAAAAAAATTCATAATAGTTGGTTTGATAATGCTCATTACCGTTTCGTTGATAACAAGCCTTAATGGTCGTTCACAAGGCCATTACCTCAATGCCTCGGCATTCTATTCTGTTCTAAGTTACTGTTAGGGAACTTCTGCGACCAATTGAAAGCTCAGGTGCTCGTTTGTTATTTGCGGTGAAGGAATATGACCCCAAACCAGCTTTCATTTTGATAGCCAATATAAAATTACGATGGTCCTCAACTTCTCGCGATCGCGCGTACACGTCAGATTAATCCCCACACAGGGAGCGGACATTCACCCTCCAGTGTGAGCCTCCATTTGACCTGGAACTTTAACCTTGAACCTATCGCCCGGAGCCAGATCAACCGACGTGGGTCCTTTCTAAGCGCTCACCACAATCGCTCGGCCCCAATCGCCAAACAACCGGCGGCTTAGCCTGAAGTCTAGAGGTGGTTCCACTCAAACTCGACGAAACACATAGACCCAACCTCACATAGACCCATGGCACCTCCAAAGCCCGGATGGTCTAATCCACCGGGCGATCGTACCTCCACCGCAGGTCGCCCACGGTGACATGGCCCGGCGTCCGCAAAGATCGCTCTTGGTTAATGTTTAGTTTCTCTTACTGGGCCGTACGTAATGCGCTGCACTCACGTGCGAGCAGCGGATGGTTCTAAGGCGCCAAAGGCCGTGGGGGGCCCGTGCTATGAATTGGGCCGGCCCGTTCGTTATAGGGGTTATGATAGCGGGTCTTTTATTGGCCCGTAAGTCCGGGGGAGCGGGATAACTTACCGGAGATACGTAATTTCCTTTCACTCGCTCCGCGCCTCAGACACCATGTTTGCTCCTATCTCTCTCTACATCCTCTCCCTCTCCC
>CM068961.1:25219435-25236357 GCA_035128595.1 Eptatretus atami | reverse complement strand
CAGCCGACTGCAGAAACCACTCGATGCCTTCCCCACCCGACTCGACTACATTCTCCAACCCGACTTGACTTCGTTCTCCAACCCGACTTGATTCACTGCCACACTTCTGCTACGATTCGCCTTGCGCTCGTCTCTTTATAAAAGAGAGAGAATCAAAGCAACAACGACGCAGAGTTTACTACCCGACTACGCGCACACACGGTCAACACTTATACAGTCTACTTTACAGACGGCGCCAAACACACATTTACTCAAAAGCAAAGGAAAGAAGCCACCTCATAGACAAGCGGGCAGACGGCCTGTAGCCAATTGTGCGCGTGACTGAGGAGGCCAGGCCCGCGGACGGGGGGGTCCTATCCCGCTTTGTCCCGTGACGCGTTGGCGGACCGAGCCGCATGGATTGTGGCCGCGTGGCTGTGCCCCGATCCGTGCTCCTTGGCGGTTACGTTGGCACGAACGTTTGGAGTGATGGGAAACGGGGCCCCGTGCACCTTGTTGCCCTATCTTCAGCACGGGGAAAGGGGAAATTGTTGATGCCCGTGGGGGAGGGGAGTGGCTAGGCGGCTTGGGTCCCGCGACGAGCGATCTCACAGTCCGCGACCGTCGTCGCCGACCGCCGTCCTTCTCCGCCTCGACTCCGAGCTCCTGGCCTCTTCCAAACCTTCTCCAGCCGACTCCAGAACCAACTCTTCCTCCTCTCCGATGACTCGCCACCCGACTCGACTCTGCTCTCAACCAAAACCTCCTCACGTCTGCCAAGCCAACTGACTGCTCATTGCTTGCGCTCAGCCTTCTTATAGGCCGGCAGGAGCAGCTAATATCGCTAACTATCCGGATCAGGATGACCTTGGGGGCGGAGCCATGCCTCCGCCCATTGGTTGGAGGAAAACGGGGCGTGAATCTCCCCTGATCCTAGAATTTGCATATATGGATTTCACACAGAACGCGCCTGGAGGCGGGGCAAGCCGCCCCGCGCTTCCTAATTGGACGGATGAAGTGGGCGTGTAGCGTTTGTGATCCAAATTTCCTCGGAAAGGCCGCTATTTGCGCTCGGGCTCGTGCGTAATCGCTGAACGGGCCCAAGACAGCCGATGCTCAGTGTTCCAGGTTGGTGCGGGAATTGCCGTAGAAGGAGAGAGGTGAAGGTGGTGGAGGTTTTTGGTGGTGGTTTGATGTTCATGGTGCCGTTTGGGAATGCATGATGCGAGATTGTGGGCGAGTTGTTTGAAGGTAAAGGTCGTGGCTGTTGGCGTTGTTGTTGTTGTCTGAGGGTTGGAGAAGTGGGTTGTAGTTTGGTGACGAATGGCTGGCGTGTGTGGTTTAAGGTGGTTTGTTGTGTGATGGCGGGTTGAGAACGTGGTTGGTTCATAAATAAAAGATAAGAAACAGAAAAACAGCTATCTCAAAAGCGTCGCAGCCCGGATTGAATCACATAAATTCCCTCTATACAACGGTTAGGGCCTAACTACACATGCACTATCAGATATCATCACTACGGGTCCTGAATGGTGGTTTGCGAATTTTCCACAGCCGTAAATACATTTAATCGTTTTTGAAAAACTAGTCTAATAATATTTTTTATAAAGCATTGCAGTGAAAGTCTGATCCAAAATAATTTTAAAGCAATATATGTATTTGATATTGTAAAATCAGTAAAAAATAGTGTGGTAGATAAAAACATTAGAAAGGAAATAACTTGCAACCAAAAACGTTAACATTTTTCACGCTCCACGCCGGGGTATTGCTATAGGCCCTCTGTCTTCGAACAGGCGAGCTAAAAATGAGCAACGAACCATTCATTGCCACTTCTTTCAATCGATTTCGCATTAATATTTATATTAATTCATTTTCGCAGTAACCTATGGCTCACGGAGGGGGTTTGCTCGTATGCCTGAGAACTAGAACATTGGGAAAGGAACCTCAGTGTACTTTTTGCAACGGATCACAAGGACATTAGTCAATAACTGCGAAATCAAAAGGGCAAATGGGACTTGAACCCGTGACCGGCCTGACTCATGAGCTTGGTGTTTAGATAGAAAATGACAAATAGTTCAAGAAGAGCTTCCTCTCTTATAAATGATATTATTTCCTTTTGGTGACATTAACCCTCATGGCAACAAGTGGGCAATCGATGTGCACAGGTCTTATATCATTGAAGCTGTGGGAAAGTTAGACATCCACGAGACGTCACTGCGACATTACAACTGTGTGACTATTTCATTGGTGTTGTCAGTTTTTGTTTTCAATAACATCAGTAGCAGATATAGGTTGAACAGGAAAATACCTTCAGAGATGTAGTGCACTCCGGCCTTCTAAGCTGTCCAGCCTGGGGGTTAGAATTCGTCCTCGTCACAACAGCCTATAAACTGTCAATCACGGTGTTTCACAGACAGGGCGATTCATCACATGAGTGTGCCGTCCCTTGGCATGGACGTTAAATAAGGCGTCCAGTCTGCCAGCATTTGTATGGTAGACGTTAAAGATCCCATGCTGTCCTTCGTGAAGAGTAGGCCAGCTATCGCCGGCACCATAAACCAAAAATTCCAAATTGCTGGCCTAAAACCTACAAAAGGCATTACGATCAGCGGCAACAGCCGCACCCTCAGCCAATGATGCTACGCCGCAGCCTTGTGCTAAAACGAACGAAGAAGTATGCATATAAGAATACATTATGTGCTGACAAAGCTCGATGCGCATGAATGAAATTATTGATCATATTATAGAATTCAATGGAATGACAAACAGGATATTGGGGTGGCCAAGGAAGTTTAAGCAAAGTTGAGCACAAATTATATTCGACATTAAAAGTAATGAGATGGGCTTTGAACACCAATATGAACAGTCTATGCTGCAAGTTAGCGTTCAATTTTAATCCTTCAACCAGTAAGTAGTGCTCTTGTACTCTTCCACAGGTCTTGTCCTTGCTTTTTTTTTGTTTTAAAACCCAACCTTAGATACCCCAAAAATTTGTGACATTTAGATCTTCCTGAGTAGAGACTAATTACTCATGATTTAAACCTTAAAAAATATATAAAAATTCCGCAATACCGAGCAAAACTTCATTATAGCCTAACAGTTTACTTCCAACCGACTGGGCGCATCACTAAGGGATGTTGATCGCATTTTCCTACAATAAAACAGCACAACTGGAAAACCAATATGGTCGGCAACGTGCTCTTCTTTGCTCTCCGCATATACAGGCAAGTGTTTTTTCCTTCCATTAATGGTACTTGTGATGTTGAGGTGAGTGTATTTTTCTTTTTTTATTGTCTGACTTTTGTCGACAGCATTACATGCTCATAACGGAAATTGAAGTTGTTGTGAAAAAACACAACAAATCAGAACAGTCACTCATGGAAAGCACATACCTCTGCCAGGATGAAAGGTTACACCTTGTATCCACTGAATCGGAGGATATGCATCCGATCTTAACGCAAATCGAATTGACTTCTTCTTGTCACACTAACCAACTCATCCACAAATTTGTCTTTAATTATCGTCCACAACTTTTTTGAGAATTCATGTATATAATGTTTTGGCCCAATCTCTCAATGGTGAATGAATCATTAAAAATAATCGTCACAGATCTTCAACCAAAATCGAATCTTATTCGGTCTTCGTTCAACACACTACATCAAATTCCTCCTGTTCTGTCCACAAATTTTTGAGATAATCTGTTCAGAGAGCAAACAGCCAACAGGGTGAAAACATAACGTTCCTCCAGTTCGGTGATGGTAGGTAATTAATTATATCGTATGTTGATGCTGCGTATTAAAGGGTTTTTTTTTTACTTATTCAAAAAATTGTTGTTGTTTATATGCTATACGATGAGGAAACTATTGAGCCGATGTTTTGGGAATGGGTGTAATAGCCTACCCTGCTCACGGGGAGAATAAGCTTTGACGATGGTGAACACATACCGAAATCGATGGTACTGAGAATTGTTCACTATCTGTCTCATCCATGGGTCAGTCACCTTTTTATTCGCAGTCGACAACCAGTGTTTCTGGCTTGTCCATACGTATGGGTATAGTTGTTCACACACACACACACACACATCAGTCACACGACACACACACAGCACACCCACACACCACAACACACAAGCCATCTTGATCAATGAACAGTGGACTATGGCTGTATAGGCTTCAGATTCATTAAACTCAAATTACTTCAGAAAATTGATTCCAACGAATAAGGGTTACGTTAAAGTGAAACTAAGACTGATGTTGAGAACTGCAGTGCATGTAAAATTTCAAATTAGCACACAAAGTGTCATAAATAAAATGTGTCAGTTGGCACTGATGTGTACTGGAACCAGGAAAGGTATATGTCAATCTGCATCTTATGAAAAAATATAATATATATTATATTATATATGTATATATATATATATAACGCGGGCGAGTGGCTGTGCGCCTGTAATCCGGCTACTCGAGGCAGTTGGGTTGGAGGATGCGCTTTGATGACGGGAGCTCTGTGCTGGCCGAAGCTATGAGAGGGTGGTAGGGCAGGCCGGAATCATGGGAACCCAATCCTTATCCCTGTGTCGTAAGAGGCGACAGGGTGCGTCAGGAAGGGCATCCGGCGTAAAACCTATGCCAAATCATGTATGCGTTATCAAACGATGATCCGCTGTGGTCGACCCTTAACGGGAGCAGCCGAAAGCGAACAACAACATATATATTGTTACGGTTCTAGAACCGTAACGCATACAACATATCAGGGTCAGTTCATGTTAATGCCATTAATATATGTGTAGACAGAACCCGCTTTGTGTGTGGAAATCGAAGAGGTGCGTTGCGAGTTTCTTTTAGTTAGGGTAAATAAATCTTTATATCACATCCTCCATTGCGATCCAACGTACTGAGCGCTTGCAGCCTTCGTTCGCTGGCACAACGTACCACGTCCACTGTTTGCTTGAGGCTCGGTTTTCCGAGACAGAAATCTTCGCTGTCGCAGTTCTGATTCGATTTCTCAAAGCTCCATAACTCTTCTTGACGAGTCCACACGTGTGGTAAGTGGGCTGGCCTCGCCGGTGCCTCGGCCGAGGCTCCGCCAGAAAGGGCGGACCCAATGGGACCTCCGTCCAATAGGGAGGACAGTGCATCAGTTTGACAAGCCACGCCTCCAGCTGAGGTCGTCTATAAACACGCACATCTCAGTCTTGAGTTCTTTGGGTCGTTCGTTTGTGCTTGAGGCGCAGAGTTGGGTTGGAAACGAAGGGGTTCCCACTGCTTTGCTCCACTCATGTCTCGACCCGACGCGTGACTCGGACCCCGACGGGAAGACCACCTGAAGAGATCACTAAGAAGTACTTGAAAGGGCCTAAGGTCACAATGCTTCATGCACCTTAATGCCATGATAGGGGAACGCTAGGGCTTTACGTTTGAGAATGAAACAGCTGGGAGGTGACGATGCAACAGTGAACTACTCGGGCCAATGTCTCACGGATTCATATGATCCTGCCAAAGGTCACCCAAACCCAGCTCAGCATGACCGGTTATGCAGGATGTGCATCCCGCGCATATCAGCTGGTGACACCACCACTTTCTTGTGAGCTTTCAGAAACTGCCTCGTTGCCTGGGGTCGTATATGGGCACTCGTTCGCCCAGACTTGAACCCTCTGGATACTGGTTCTGGGGGGCAGCCAGGGCTCTGTCCTAACCCAACGCCCTGCCACAGGGATGATCTGAAGCAGGAGGTGTCAGATACCGTCCAGGCAGTGCCCTATGAGACCTACAAAGAAAGTTGGACAGAATATTGGAGCAAGATCAAT
Organism: Eptatretus atami; assembly: GCA_035128595.1. Lineage (NCBI taxonomy): Eukaryota > Metazoa > Chordata > Myxini > Myxiniformes > Myxinidae > Eptatretus > Eptatretus atami. The sequence goes on along the minus strand of CM068961.1, from coordinate 25,230,578 downwards.
TACCTTCTGAACTGCAGAGGGGCACCATCAAGAAATGCCATTGCAATGATTTGCGTAAATGCCAATTTCAGATCATTGAGCTCTGCACTAACTCCAGCAATGATCTTGCTTGTAAATAGCCAATCAGTGTATGGAAATACCAATGTCAGCAAGCTTCAGAGATGTTGGCTCATATTCTGAGGTTCTAATTTCTTTTAAAGAACATTTAAAGTTGCATCTCTCTTTTTGACAATCCTGTTGTGTGTAGTATATATATATTAATTATTATATATATAGTATATAATAGTATATATTGTATATATATATAGTATATAATATATATATATATATATGTTGCGAATGCGGCGCCCTGCACGGTGCGAACGGCCACAGGACTCGAATGGCGGCCCGCCATCGCCAACGACGACAAATTCTGTGTGACCTCCGGGACACTATCGTCCGAGCCGTCATCGGGTGGGGCCTTTCGGACCCACACGATCGTGCAATTCGGCACACCGCGTGGGATAGGGTTGTCGCGTCAAACTCGACTACCTAAGTACCACAGCGGATGGTAAACCGGGCGATCGCACTTCGCCGGCAGGTGACTCCGACACGGGCGCGCTAAGCGTTCCGTTTCCTTGCTATCGGATAACGAGCGGTGTATCGTCGGCTCTCGACGGTTCCAATTAATTATCAGGCCGTATCAGCCCACTACGAACTCTGGCTTTACGTGAAGCAAAGATGGAGATTAAATTAAAGAACAAGACGAGCGAAAACGGGAAACAGTTCAACACAAAGCACATTTAATATGGAATCACGAAGCACGTATTTTACAGGTCATACAATCACGCAATATACAAAAGAAACAAAGCAAGACGACGCAAGGTTTAATACAATAAAAGGCATGACAAGCCACTTAATCAGTTCTACTTTACGGACTGTCACACAAGATCATACAAAAGCAAAAGAAAGGCCACCTAACAAGACAAGGGGCAGACAGGGGCCGTGGCCAATATGTTGTCGTGACCTGAAGGAGGCAGGCGCTAGACGGGGGGGGTCCTATCCGCGTCTCCTGAGAGCCGCAAAGTCGGTGCGGGCGGGCCCCCAACTTCGTGCCCCTTCGCGGTGTTCGTTGGCACCGCTTGGAGTGGGTGGGACCGGGGCCCCCTTTTTTGCACCTCTCGAGCGCGGGGGAAAAGGGGGGGATTGTTGATGCTGGGGAGGAGAAATGGCTGTGCTGCTTGGGGTCCCGTGACGAGCGATCCGCCCGGACCACGTCGCCAACCGCGCTTCCCCGCGCTCGAACACGAGCTCCTTGGCTCTCCCCAATTCTCCTCAGCCGACTGCAGAAACGCACTCGATGCTTCACCCGATCGACTAACATTCTCCAACCCGAACTTGACTTTCGTTCTCCAACCGACTTGATTCACTGCCACAACTTCTGCACGATTCTGCCTATTGCGCATCCGTCTTTTATAGGTTGGGCAGGAACAACAGTCATGAGCAAATTTTCCGATCAGGATGAGCTCGTGGGGCGGAGCCACGCTCGCCATTGGTCTGCGAGAAAGGGGGCGTGACCTCCCTGATCCTAAGAATTTTGCATATCTCGATTTCAACAGAACAGCGCCGGAGGCGGGGCCAAGCCTGCCCGGTGCTTCCATAATTGGACGGATCAGAAGTGGGCGGTAGACATTCCTGATTCCGAATTTTCCATCGGAAAGGCGCATATATGCACATCGCGGCGCTCCGGTGCTTATCGCTGAAGAGCCAGGACAGCCGACGCTCAGTGTGTTCACAGGTGTGCGGGAAGGTCATGTGGCGGTGGGAATTGGCATGAATGCGTATGATGTGGGAGCGATTGTGACCGGTAAAGGCGTGCTTGTTGCGTTGTTTTGAGGTTGAGCGTGGTTGCGAGTTGGTGACGAATGATAGCTGGCGTGGTGGTTACGGTGGTTGATTGTGGTGAATGGCGGGTTGGGACGTGATGGTTCAAAATAAAGATAGAACAGAAAAAGGCTATCTAAAGCGTTACGCAGACCCGATGAATCACATAAATTCCCTCAAACAACGGGTTTGGGGCTAACTGATACATTGTACTTAGAGATATCTCACTACGGGACCATGAAGGTGGTTTGCTGAATTTCCACACCATAATCAATATATATATATATATATATATATCTATATATATTTATGGCCATGGAAATTCGCACACCACACATTCAGGTCCCATAGGTGAGATCTTTTTAGTAACTATGTTATGTTAGCCCCAAACCGTTGTTTAGAGGGATTTAAATGTGACTCATTCGGAGCTGTCGATCTCTTTGAGTTAGGCCGTTTTTCTGTTCTAACTTCTATTTGAATCCAACCACGCTCGAACCGTCAAAACAACAACACACGCGCAGCAGCCCAACCTACCTTCACCACTCGCTCCATCGCCGCAACACTCACATCACCAGCCTTCAAACGGCATCATGGCATACGCCACCGCAGAAAACTCCACCACCTTCACCTCTCTCTACGGCATGTCCCGCACCACATGTGGGCACCAGAGCATCGGGTATCTTGGTCCGTCAAGCGATACACAGCGAGCCGCGAGTGCAAATAGCGGTTTTTCCGAGGAGAATTCGATCATGGAATGCTAACACGCAATATCTGATCCACCAATTGGTAAGCGCGGGCGGCTTGGACCCGCCTCCAGAACTCTGAGAGAAATAGGGATATGTCTAAATTTGAGGATCAGGAAATTCGACTGCCCTTTTTCCTCCGTCCAATCGCGGCGTAGCTCCGCCCTGATGTCGTTTTGATCGAAAATGATTGCATATATGGTGGGTCCTGGAGCCGATAAAACGGGGCGAGCGGAATCTGCTGGCGGGCAGATGAGTTTTTGAGAGGCGAACGAGCCTGCGGAGGAGATCGTGCGGAGGAGACGGGTTGCGGGCGAACGGCACGGAGGCGAACAGGCTGTCGAGGGAGATCGGCTGAGGAGAACGGGAGCCTCGGGTCCGGGGGAGGAAACTAGCGTCGGCGACGAAGGTCGCGTGAATCGATCGTCGCGGGACTCAAGGCAGCCAGCCATACTCCCTCGCCAGAGCGTCACAAGATTCCCCATTTCCCCGCGCTGAGAGAGTGCGAAAGAGGGGGCCCGTCCCAACTTACTCCAATGCAGGATGCCGAAACTGGGGCGCCGTCCGTGAGCGACATTTGCGCTCGACACGAGGGGCGGGTAGGACCCCTTCGGTTCGTGGAGCTGGCCGCTCATGACAGTGTTCCACGCGCAATTAGGCCTCACGGGCCCAGTCTGAAGCTCCTGCTTTGGGGGGTCTTTTCCTTTTGCTTTGTAGTGAATGGTGTTGTGGCGCGTGTCTTGTAGAAGTAGAACTGTTGTTGAAGTGCATGTAAATAAACCTTTGGCTGTATTCGGTAGTAATCTCTTTCTTTTGCATTCTTACTGTATGGTCGTATAGTAGTGTGCTAATTCCGTGTGTGTGAATTAAAATGTGTCTTACTGTTGAACTGTGCCCGTTTCGCTTCGTCTTTTCTTTATTGAACTCATCTTGCTTCACGTAAAAGGGTTCGTAGTGGCCTGATACGCCCGATAATAAATCTAGGAACGTCGAGGCACGACGTATAAACCGCTCGGTTATCCCGATAGCACGGAACGGAGCCGCTTAGGCGGTTCGTGTCGAAGTCGACTCTGCGGAGACGGTTGCGATCGCCGTTTACCATCCGCGTGGGTGACTTAGGTAGGTCGAGTTGGCGAACACCTATTTCACGCGGGTGGCCGATGGGCACGATCGTGGTGAGGCCGAAAAGGCCCCCACCCATGATGGGTCCGGCGTTAGTCCGAGAGGGTCACGACAGATTGTCGCGTCCGGTGGGCCCGAGACCGTGCCGCGATTCGAGTTCACGTGCGTTCGCACGCTCGGCGGGCGCGAATGTCGGCAAAAATATATATATATAATATATATATATATATATATAATTATATAATGTATTGTTACAGCCGGGGGTCCGGCCCGCCAACCGACCGCTCTGAAACGGAGTCGCAAGTCGAGTCGGCCCGACCGATCGCCGGAATAAGATGGCCGCCCGGATAACTCCCGAGCAGACGGGTCCTTGTTGTAAAAACACAAAAGAACGCCAATCGGCAGATTCACGTGGGGTAGGGTCATTGCCAATCTTCATGTACCTAAATACCACACGTGATCCAATACTACCGGAGTATTCCCAACCTCGACGGATCTCGTAGGAACAACACAGCACGAGGCGAAGCTTTGTCCATGCGCCGATTCCGACGGCGTAATCGCCGAGAACCGTCGGTCAAAATGTCTCCCTATTACGGCAAACCAAGGCTTTCAACTCCCACAACACGAAATGTTCAGTCAATGAGGAAATGGACGAAGCGACGGTTTACATTACACAAGGACATTTATTATAATGAATACCGTATGCAATTAAACAAGCACAAAAGATCAAACAAGTTATAAGCAATTATTAATGTAACAGTCACTTACACAGTTTTACTTACGGGACTCGGCCCACAAAAACATTCATTCGAAAGAAAACGGAAAAAGACCCCATCAAAGCGAAGGGGTCAGACTGGACCTCTTGGGTTTATGGCGGGGACTTGCAGACCGAAGATCCTCACGAAACCGTTGCAGTTACGCACCCTCAGTGGTGGTTCTGGCTTGGGCGACCCACGATGCTCCCCCCACAGCAGCTAGCGTAGCGCGTCGAGCTCGGGCTTCCGTGTTGCAGCGAGTCTCTCTTCTGGCTCTTCCACAGAACGGCGCTGGGGCCACCCGCGATGCTCCTTCCCACGGCAAGCTAGCGAGCCGCGTCGACGTCAGGGCCTCTCGTGGAGTCAGGCCGAGCTTCTCTCCGGACTCTCCACACGAACGCGCGGTTTGTCGCGATACAGCAGGCAAGGCTGCGCCTCCCAGCTCGCCTCCTTCTTCGACCGCTTCCACGCGCTCCTTGGTTCTGGGTTCCTCCGACTCCCCCAACTGCCGAAGCAAAAAGGTATAAACCTGCCCAACGGACTGGCAGACACGAACTCCTGCCACGGACTCCCACGAGTCTTTGGATTCTTCTCACGGACTCACGAACTCTTTCCCCAACTCTTTTTGGATTCTCTCTACTGGACTTTTTTTTGGGACTCTCTTTGAACAAAGAAAAGATGTCCTCTTATCCTTTGCACCCTCCCCGCACCCGCGTGACTCATGCCTCGTGATCCACCCCCCGCTCAACCACGGGTGGAGGGATTTTTGACGTCACGCAGGTTCTTCTTCTCTTCGAAGAAGAGGGGAGGGACGTCTCCATTGTTTGCTCCTAACTATTAATCGATCCGCAGCCATCTAATCGATTCAAAACATTTAAAACAATGGAAGGTGCTACTAGGAACATGCACTTATCGACATAGCTGACTAAGGGAACCTGTATGTTGTGTGCGATTGAATTCCAAATTCGTAACACAGTACGCCTCCCCTTTTTAGCAAGACTCGTCCCGAGCGTCAAATTTTCGTGTGCAGCAATGTGTAAGTTTTCACCTAGTAACGTTCACCCTTCGAATCCTGAGTGGACATTTCTTTAAACTGTCCCAAAATAAATAACCTAATGCGCTGCGTAACTAACTAAACAAACTCTCATCAGACTCATTCAGACAACTTAACTAAAATTGCGGCGCAAAACAAACATGCAGGTGGGGTTCCGCAACGTATTTACAATTTACTTATCTAATACATCACACTAACCATGGCCGCAGGGACTTGTGATCTGTGAAAGGGGAAAGGCAAAAGTCATAGCAATAGTCTTTGGTGGCAGAGGAAGTGGGATGAGAGATGTTGCAAAACACAAAAATGGACTGGATCACAGGCGCCTGCAGGAAGTCCTCACACAAAATGGATTGTCTGGCAACGCATGGTGATGAGATGGAACGGGTGCAAACAAGGCTACAGGCATGGGTCATGGCAGAGGCAGGCAACTAGCATGGCAAGGTAATCATGCAGAACAGGAGCTAAAGACAACAGGCGGCCGTGAGGAAGCTGGCCGCCGCTCTGTGTGTTCGTCAGGTTTGGAGGATGCAGGTGGTGCTGGCCGCTTTTGAAGGCGGGTTCGGACATAGCCTACTGTCACCCCCCCACTCTTCGCCTTTGCCTGTCTCTGTCCTACCCACTCCCTTAATTTGCCACACACCAACAAAATTTAGCCCTCTTTATTTTGTATTATTTTTTTTTCTTTACAATTGTCTCCCCTAACCCCCTTTATGTCATTGTCGGCTAACCTATCCTGTTCCCACGCTAGCCTACTCCCCAACCCTACGTTCCTCCTGGAGGGGATAGGAGAGACTAAACGTCCTGTCTCGAGGCCCAACAAAAGCCTCAGAATGGCCTCCTCAGATTCAGTGATCTACCAAGGTGATGTCCAGCGGCCTACAATGAGCGAAGGGATGGATGGTGCGAAGGGGTACATCGTCCTATCTACCCTAAACATTCATTAACCTGAAACTCCTGGGCTTTCTAAAAACGCCTCACACTTTAAAACATCGGTTTCTAAAAACTCAGATTCCCAGTCGCCTGTGTTGGTGTCCATTATAAATTTGGGCCTTGCCCTCAATTTTTCGTTCGTGCCCTCGCACAATTTCCTGGCTGGGCAGCGTGGCTAACTGGCAGGAACTCCCCCTCTTGCGCAACTCTAAACATGCACGCCCAGGCCCGCAGGCTGCCCTCGAGCCTCGCTGCTTCCCTACAACAAGCGGGGGTTGCCCTCTCTGGCATTTGCCCGCCGATTGCCCCACGTGGCGTGTTGGTGCCCCGGTCCCTTTTCCGAGGCGCCCGTGCCCACTAACTACTGCCCCCGTGGCATCTGGCGGCTAGGGTCCCGTTTGCCGATGGGTCGCCCGTGCCACTACTCTTATCCCGGCCCCTGCTTGGGCCTTGGCTACTCTGGCCGACTTAGTCGGTGCCCGGGGTGCCCACTAAACAAAACTCACCTTTCCATACAGCCACGCTCCCAGCCGTCATGACTCTTGGCACCCTCCAAACGGGTTTCGTGCTTCTACTCGACACCAACAACAAAACGATCCTCCTGTTTAGTAATTTAAGTACCCCTAACTAACATTAAACTGACCCCGGGTACTTGCGTGGGAATCACCCCTCCCCAACCAATCATTCGCACCAATGCATACCAGCATTCGCTCCACTCGCACACCTTGGGCCCACTTGTCCACACTCATTCCTCACACACTTTCCATGTCGCAACTCCACCAGCCAACAATCCACCTGCCATCTTCTAACTAAATCCCTGACTAACTCGTGCTCCCTCGTCATCCTTAAAACTCATGGCACGTTCCATTTACTCTACATAGCTAAGCTACGTCTCACACTACACTATTTCCAGTCTGTCCATGTCTCCGAAAATCCTAAAAAAGATTCCCATTCCTAAATCTGAACTAAAATCCTCTAACTAATCCATTCCACGGGCTCCATGAGGTACAACCATGTCCCCATGAGCCGGTCTAACTAACTCTAGCCATCCTCCTAACTAGTACTTCCTCTGTGCCCCCCACAAGGGGTCTTCACCCCCTGCCTGGGGCTCATGTCCACTCGAAGTGGCGAGGCTCGCTTTACTTCTTTTATTTTCTCTCCTTGCGCACACCAGCGCGGCAACTCACAGCCTGCGCTCTTTTCCGTGACGTCATGGCAGCTGCTTGCGCCCTCGCGCACCTCGTCCCTCTTGACGTACACGTCCGGCAGGAATTCCCTGTCTGCCGGATTCCAAACACACGTGCAGCCATGACGTCACTCTGCGCATCTCAAAGCAAGCCCCGCGTTTCGAGGGTTCCCCACGCGAACACATGTGCTCTGCCCGTCGGAGCTTTACAAACACGCTCGCGTGGAGAACCATACCAGTCCAAATCTCTGAATCTAGCCTAGCTTCTGTCCGTCCGCGGGATCGGCTAACATCCACCGCTGGCGTTTCCGGACCGGGTTTCACTGCGCAGCCACGCACGTGGCGGCCTTGTGGCTAGCACAGCATGGACCCCGGCGCTCGCTGCTGTGCAAACCCGGCACGGTTCTCAATTCAGCTACGGCCGCTATCGGACCTGTCCTTCATGCTGGTCCGCGTCGTCGTCGGCGTTCAACGCACACACTCCTGCGTGCCACGACGCTCACACACTCCACCATGGCACTCGGACACGGGGATGCCGGTTGCGTTCTCCCGCATACCGACTGTCATCTCCCTCACGTACAGACCTCAACACGCTGTCTCTCTCAACATACCGGCTTCACTCACTCGTCCGTTTCCACTCACACGTGCCGTTTCCCATCGCACACGGGTTCCACTCACACACGGTACTTCACTCTACACGGGCTTCCACTCGCAGAGGGGGTTTCAAGCACACACACGTCATTCCTTCCACACGTGGTGCTTCTTCCACACACGGAGTGCTGGAAGCATGCACCCCGGCACCTGGTGACCAACCACATCACACCACGGGTCTCTCCACACAGCGGTGCAACGTTTCAACACGCCCGCTGCACTCACACCTTTCACCACACACACCGCGGGCCAATCACACTGGGGAATCGGCCACCACAAGGGTTCTCGGGCCTCCATACCCCCCAAGCTCTCGTGCACCGTCAACAGCACTCGCCCCCTCTAACTCGCTCGGCACGACCGAACTCACCTGGTCGTGATTCGCTTCAAGGGAGAATAGCGTCTCCTCCGTTCCCGAAGGAGGCTATCCAGCTGTTCGCACGGGTCACGAGACAGTCCGCCAGCTCAGCCCCCCATTAAGCCTCACTACCTCTGTGTTGTGTCCGTCTTTACCCCGTCAATTCACCCTCTATCTCCTGTCTCTGTACATTTTATTTCCGTCACCTGCGTTCGTTATCTCCCTCGCCTCTACGTGTCTTATGCACGTCTCCGTCATCCCATTTAATTTTTCCCTCTGTGTCACCAGTCACTGTTGCTTTCTCTGTCACGACCATCACCCACACGTCTCCCGAATTATTTTGTCCTCCACCGCGGGGCCGACACAGTCACACACTCCCCTTGTCGTTCGGTTGAGCTGCCACGTGGTGCCGCCATTTTGCACACCGTTGTCCGCGTTTCACTGCACGCAATTGCCTTCATGCCCGCCTGCAGGCCTAACCCAATGCTCTGCATCTACCCGCAGCGTTTGCACATTCCATCCATTTGTTGCGCATTCTTATCCATTTTTATTCATGCCGTTCATCTCGTTTTCCATCCTGCAAGCATTTTCACATTTATGTTGTTTTTCATTTGTTTGCGCATTTTCATTTATGTTGTTCTTTGCCTGCAGCACCCGCGCAAGCATTTCCCCCACTTGGCTGATCTCAGCAACCCGCACGAAGCCAAATCGCCTCGGTCGGTCGCGGATCCGCCGGGACCGGGAGGATTTTGACGGAGGTGGGGAGGGGGTGTCGTCCACCGCGGCTCTGCGCGCTGCGCCCATCTTCGGTTTCTGGGTCGATTGTGGGGGAATTGCTCCTGCACAATGAGCATTTCCTTCTCGGGGATCTCATCCTGGACCATGAATTCTACTATTTCTACATTCATTCCTAATCCTAATCCCTCCTGCCCATGCTGCCTTGGCTGAACATTTTACGTGCTGGGAATAAAATTTATAACGCTCTTAATTTGGGGACTCGGGGGGTTTGCTCCGTATACCCCTGATCTGACTCCGTGAATTTTGCTACGGAGGCGGAGGGGGCCGAATCGCACTCCCTGACAAACAGTTGTTGCGGATTCGAACTCTACAAATTTACGGAGGTGGATGGGTTCACATCCCATCCTGACACCGTTTTTACAGGCCGGGGTCTCGGCCGCAACGCGACGCTCTGAACGGAGTCGCAAGTCGAGTCGGCACCGACCGATTCGCCCGGAATATAGATCGCCGCCCGATGAACTCAGAGCGACGGGTCCTTGTACAAGAACGAAATACGCCAATCGGCAGATCACGTGGGGTAGGGTCGATTGCAATCTTCAATGTCTAGAATACCCAGTGAATCCAACTACCGGGGTAATTCACACCCTTGACGGATCTTCGTACGGAACAAACCGCGCGAGGCGAGCTGGTCCGTGCACGATTCCGAGCGGTGTAATCGCCGCGAGACCGTCGGTCCAAATGTCCCCCTATTACGGCAAACCAACGGCTTCTAACTCCCAACACACGAAATGTTCAGTCAATGAGGGAATGGACGAAGCGAGCAGGTTTACATTTACACAAGGACATTTATTATAATGAAACACGTTATGCAATTAAACAAGCAACAAAAGAACTACAACCGTCTATAAGCATTATTAATGTACAGTCACTTACACAGTTTTACTTAAGGGACTCGGCGCACAAACACTTCATTCGAAAGAAAAGCAGGAAAAAGACCCCAATCAAAGGCAATGGGGTCAGACTGGACCTCTTGGGTCTTTATGGCGTGGGACTTGGCAGACCGAACGAGTCCCACGAGAACCGTTGCAGGTTACCTGCACCCTCGTGGTGTCTGGCTTGGGCGACCAACGATGCTCCTTCCCCACAGCAGCTAGCGTAGCCGCGGTCGAGCTCGGGCCTTCCGTGTGGCAGGCGAGCTCTCTCCACACGAACGGCGGTTTTGCGCGACACAGCAGGCAAGGCTGCGCCTCCAGCTCGCGTCTCTCTCGAGCGCCGGCGGACTTCCACGGCAGCTCCTTGGCTTCTGGGTGCCTCCCGACTCCCCCACTGCAGAAGCAAAAAGCTTACTCCTCCCACGGAACTCAGCAACACGAACTCTGCCACGGGACTCCACGAGCTTCTTTGGGATTCCTCTCAGGGACTTCCACGAACTTCTTTCCACCAACCTCTTTTTGGATTCTCTCTACTGGACTTTTTTTTGGACTCTCTTTGAAAAAGAAAAGATGTCCTCTTTATCCTTTGCACCCCCTCCCCCGCACCCGCGTGACTCATCCCTCGTGATCCACCCCCGCCTCAACACGGGTGGGAGGGAGTTGTTGACGTCACCGCAGGTTCTTCTTCCTCTCGAGAAGAGGGGGAGGGACTCTCCATTGTTTGCCTCCTAAACTATTAAATCGATCGCAGCCCATCTAATCGATTTCAAACATTTAAACAATGGAAGGTGCTACTGGTGAACAATGCACTATA
>CM068961.1:25199415-25209538 GCA_035128595.1 Eptatretus atami | reverse complement strand
GGACATATCGCGTGCTTTTGACACGGTCTGGCACCCTGCCCTGCTCACCAATCTCTCTTCCTTTGGTATCCAAGGCCATTTCCACTCATAGCTCACAGACTTCCTCTCCTGTCACATCCAATGTGTGGATCTAAATGGAGTTCTTTCATCCCCTATTCCTGTCCAGGCTGGAGTTCCTCAAGCAGGCTGTGCTGTGGCCTGTTCTTTTCTGTTTTCATCAATGATCTCTCCGACTCCCAGGAAAATCCTCTTTATCTCTTTGCTGATGACTCCACCTCTGCCGTACATCTGTCATCCCTCAGACGGCAAGCAGCAGCTTCTTCGCTGACTCCAGCTGGATAAATCACAAACTGGTCAACATGTGGAGCATGTCTTTCAATCCGGACAAATCTCACACTCTCACAATGTCTCTCCGAAAGGACTGTTTCGAACCCCCCCCCCCCCCCAATGACTTTCTCAACAATCCTCTGGAAGAAGTCCTTTTATTCAAGCTTCTGTGTCTCACGATCTGCCATGATCTTTCCTGGGAAAGTCACTTTTCCAACCTGGCCTCCAAAGCCAGTCGCCGACTGGGAATCCTCCGTCGTGCAAAGTCCTTCCTTGGCCACCTGAGCTCCGACCACATACAAAGCTTTTGCTGCAGCCTGATGGAGTACTGCTCTCCCTCTGGGCTGGTGCTCCTGCCTCTCACTTTCTCGGCTTCATACTGTGGAAACCAAGGCATTTCGGATCATTGGTATCTCCCACGGTAGGCTGAATCTTAGGGCCTCTCACTGTCTCACCGCAGAGCAGGTGCGTGGTCTTTTTTGTCTTCTACCGTCTCCTCGCCGGCTTTCCCCCCCCCCTGCTCTGTCTGCGATATGTCCCCCCCCCCCATATTTTTCAGGGCGCTCAAGCTCCGCCAGCAACCCACTTCTAGTAAAACTACAAAAGACACGAATCACTGCTCACCTTCACTCTTTCTCGAAGGCCGGGCTTGTTCTCCACCTTTGGAACAAACTCCCACACTCTCTTCAATCCCATTCTTCCCTCCAGGCCTTCAAAACATGTATTCCCCACCACCTCTTATCTTGCTCCATCCAAAACCTCAATCTTTTCTACCGCCGTTAATCCACCCCAAACCCACCTCCTTCAAATTCCCTGCTCTCCTTTCTGAAAGTCCCTGTAATGTCCATCTTTTATACCCCGTGTTCCCCGCCCCATCCCTTAACCCTTCCACAGATCTAATGTTTCTGTTCCCCACTGTTTTGTCCTTCCTTCTCCCACCCCTCTTGTCTCCTGCTCCCTCCCCCTTTGTTGTGCGTTGTGTGTTGGTTCTCATATGAGCCTCGACAATGTGTTCAAACACAAACAAACAAACAAACAAAAAAAACATAACCTCCTTTACCTTCGGTGGCAGAGGTAATGAAAAAAATGAATGTAAAAAAATGCAGGTGAGCGACCCGAGACAATGGGTAAGCACGGTAATTTTGTGTGCCAACGGACATCGAAGCCAATACACAAGGAAAAAATCACAGAACTGTCGGAAATCATCTGCGAGTGAAAATATAAATACGTTTTTTAAAAAAATTAAAGAAAAATCAAATGCAGGTGAGCGGCCCGAAGCAATGGGGAAGCATGGTTCGTTATTGCTTACATTGTGTAAGCATACCCCGCTAATGTATATAAATATGTATATATACATATACATATACACACACACACACACACACACACACACCTTTAGCACCTCTTAATGGCAATGGTGACCAAATTGCAGCCTGGATGAGAAATATCAACATTAAAGGGGCAAACGGGCTCAGTTGCAGTCTGTGAAAAACAACGAACCACCCATTGCCTAATGCGGTGTCCACTTCGTGAAGCTTTGTTCACTCCCATTTTTCTTCCAGGTGGTTCAATTCATGAATTGTCCCTATTCATGGAAATTTTTAGCCACGTGACTTAGGGACACAAGTTTTGGCAATAATTTTTCGTGCTTACATACAGATTGATAATTATATTTGATCCATTGAGCTTATAAATAGGTGGCCAATCTCACAGTTGTTCGATTTACCAAGATTGTTGAATTCCAGGAGAAGGCCACCTCTATATCTTGACAGGTATGGTCTTGGGATGCAATAGGTTTTTTTATCGATACAATTTAGGGATGCAGCAGAACATTTTGTGAATAGTTAGCAGTTTCGTTGTTCCGTTTATTAATTTCTGATTGTGGTCGTTTCACTGAAACGCAACATTTCGGCACTGCAAGGTCGTTACCTCTGCCACCGAAGGTGGACAGAGGTTATGTTTTCATCCTCGTTTGTTTGTCTGTCTGTGAGCAGGATATCTCAAAAGGTTATGGATGGATTCAGACGGCATACTTGGTTGACAGGTTGGGTGTGTGACGATGACGAATTGATTTGATTTTGGTGAAGATCCGGATACGAATCCAGGTACAAGAATTCTTTAATTTTCAAGTGATTCTTCACCATTGAGAGATAGGGCCAAAAACGATATATAGCACGAAATAAAAAAAAGTAGTTTGTAAATTACGACAAAACTAGGTGGATGAGTTGGGTAGGTGACAAGAACAAGCCGATTCAACTTTGGTACAGGTCCGGATCCAGATCCGGCCGATCGGTGGGATACAAAACGTGAACTGTTCAGCCTTGTGGAGGTGCAGTCATGGCTAAAAAATATTGGCACCCTTGCACTTTTCTCAAATAATGCACCATTTCTTCCAGAAAATTGTTGAAATTAATTTTAAAAATTGGTATCCACATAAATATTTCTTTGTTTTGCAGTGGAACAAAACAAAAAAAGCTGAAAAAAATTACTAAATCTACACTAAATATAATTACTTATTCTACACAGATATCCTAAAATGGCCCAGACATTATTATTGGCATCTTTTAGAAACTGTGAGAAATAATTAGATTTCAAGCAGGTGATTCTCCTTTATTTTGGAATTGAACTCACCTGTGGTGAGCTGCAGGTGCCTGCAATATAAAAATCACTCCTTTAGCCAGTTTGAATGGAGAAAAGGAGTCATTCTGCTGTTTTGTGTCTGCATTGAGCATGGAGAAAAGAAAGAAAACTCGAGAATTGTCTAAGGAGGTCAGACACAAGATTGTAGCCAAGCATGGACAATCTCAAGGCTATAAATCCATTTCCAGAGACGTTGATGTTCCTGTGTCCACCGTACGCAATGTTATCAGGAAGTTTAAGGCCAATGGCACTATAGCCAACCTCCCTGGACGTGGCCGCAAGAGAAAACTTGATTGAAGATTGCTGCGAAAGATTGTTTGAATGGTGGAGAAAGCACCTCGATCAACTGCCAAACAGATTCAAGCTGACCTTCAGAAACAAGGTACGACAGTTTCAACTCGCACCATCCATCACCAACTCAATGAAAGGGGGTTCTATGCTAAGAGGCCCAGGAGGACCGCACTGCTAAGAGATGTAAGAAAGCCCAACTGGAGTTTGCCAAAATTCACCAGAACAAGCCAAAATCCTTCTGGGAGAATGTTCTGTGGACAGATGAGACCAAATTAGAGCTTTTTGGTAAAGCACATCATCTCTATGTTTACAGAAAACAAAATGACAAAATGAAGCCTTCAAAGAAAAGAACACCTTCCCTACAGTCAAACATGGAGGAGGTTCAGTGATGTTTTGGGGTTGCTGTGCTGCCTCTGGCACTGGGTGCCTTGAATGTGTGCATGGCATCTTGAAATCAGGAGATAACCAAGGCATTTTGGAGTGCAATGTTCAACCCAGTGTCAGAAATGTGGGTCTCCGTCGAAGGTCATGGGTCTTGCAGCAGGACAATGACCTCAAACTCAATTCAAAAATCACCCAGGAATGGTTCAAGACAAAACACTGGACTGTTCTGAAGTGGCCAGCAATGAGTCCAGATCTAAATCACATTGAACACCTGTGAGGAGATCTGAAAACAGCAGTTGGGAGAATGTACCCTTCAAATCTGGGAGAACTGGAGCAGTTTGCACAAGAAGAGTGGGACAAACTGCAAGTAGAGAGGTGCAGGAAGCTCGTTCATGGCTACAGGAAGTACTTGACTGTAGTTATTTTGTCCAAAGGCTGTGTGTGGTACCAAATATTAGGTCAAGGATGTCAATAATTTTGTCAATGCCATTTCTTTTTATTTTATGATATAAATAGAATATATTAAGTTCTGAATCAAAAACAAAGGTTCTGTAATATTAACAGTGAAATAAATAATTGTGGAGACAAAATACTTTTGTCAATTTCAACTTATTTTTGAGAAAATTGTGAGTTATTTGAAAAAAGTGCAAGGGTGCCAATATTTTTGGCCATGACTGTTTGTACTCATACTTGGGATCTTTTTACAAGTTTTAGTTATGTTCCTTTTTGGAATTTGGCACAAAAGTTTAGATCCTCCCTGTAGTTCAGGTATGCAACTTTGTTCCTTGAAATTTTACATATATATATATTTTTTATATATACAATGTCAAAGCTCGTATAAGAGCAAACACACAGAGCATATAACAAGGGGAGCAGGAGACAAGAAGGATGGGAGAGGGAAGCACAAAACAGTGAGGAATAGAAAAACGAGGAGATCTGTAGAAGGGCGGGGATGGGACGGGGTACACGGGGTAAACAAGATGGACACTACAGGGACTTTCAGGAAGGAAAGCAGGGAATTTGAATGAGGTTGGTTTGGGGTGGTTTAATGGGGGTAGAAAATATCGAGGATTTGGATGGGGGAAGATAAGAGATGGTGGTGAACAGCTATTTTGAAGACCTGGAGGGAAGGGTGGGATTGAAGGGAGTGTGGGAGTTTGTTCCAAAGGCGGGGAAAAAGAAGAGGAATGAAGGTGAGCAGTGATTCTTGATTTTGGTAGTTTTGCCAGAAGGGGGTAGTTTTACCGGAATCTCATGCAATTGCCCTTTTACTTAACACATTTCTTATCATGGAAGAAGAAAAAGAAGAAAATAATTGAATGTGTCGAGTAAAGTTTATCCATGGCTGCTTGTGTGTCCACATGCGTTTGTCTGTAACCCTTACTTGTGGCTTTGCATGCCGTCTCCAGCCCATTCGACACATTGTAGGCCATTGCGTGTGTGTGATGCCGTGCCTCTGTAATCATGACCGTCACCATCATAGCAGGCTTTGACTGAAGAAGGGAGAGATCATAATGTTCAGAGGCATACGTGATAATGAACTCGCTTTCATGATTTTAGACATCGATCGAGTGCTGGGCCATGACTGAGCGACAAAGAGAGCTGAACGTAGCACGTATCTCTCCATATCAATTTCATAAACAATATTTGATTGAATTCATCACATGTTACATATGTTTAACGAATGTTTAGATCCCAGCTGCTCGTAACATCTTTAACATTCTGCTCACTTTGACATTTATCACCATAACTTTACTGTTTTAAAGTTTCATAAGAAACATTGAAATTATTTCTCTCGCGTTGTGTTTTTTTAAAATCTCACTTTGAAAAACACAAAAACAATCATCTCAAAAAGTTAAAGCAGACAAAGAGTCACAAAGCATGGTATGGTGTGAGGTTCACCAAGAAAATATGGAGAAGAAAGCATTCCATCGAAGGATTCGCATTTTCCAGAAACGGACATTACTAAGTCCCTATTGGATTGTCGAAAAAAAAATAAATCCAGTTGGATCATTGATTACCTTAAAAATTATTCTTCTTCTTAAGGATGCAGCACAGGCTGTGGGGTAGCATCATTGGCTGAGGGTGCAGCTGTGCTACTACTGATGCCCTCTGTTGGTTAGGGCAGCAATTTGTAATTTGTTCATGGTGCTGGCGATATTTTGCCTACTCTTCCCGAAGGACACTGTGGGATCTTTAACGTTCACCAACTAATGCTGGCAGATGGGACGCCCGTTTAACGTCCATCTTAGGGAAGGCACACATTGATGAATCACCCTGCCTGTGAAACACTGGGATGAAAGTTTATAGCTGGGTCGGGATTCAAACCCAGGATAGACAGCTTAGAGTGTGAATACGCTCGGGCGGCGAGGCCATCCTGTCAGCTCTTCACAAGTATTAATACATTAAGATTCCTGTCCTTTTGTCTGGTCGAAATGAAATGCTGGTCCATGTATGGTGCTTCACTTGAGGTCTTTAGGACAACTTGGTATGGCCATAAAAAATGTTACCTATGAGAAAACTGTACTGCTCCAAAAAATCCTATTAATAAAATATTTTAACTGACAAGAAGGAGGGGTGTGTGGTGGGAGGTGCGGAGGGAGTCAAACATACACAGGCCTGACTTCATTGTTAACATGGAGACACGATTTAGCCTTCATAGCAATTTATTTATTTATTCATTGATATTTTTAAAAACCCCCAAAAATCCCTCGGTTGACTCGCCTCTTTGCTCTTCCACACAGGAGGGTATGTTGCACATTGTAACACGGATGTTGGGATGGGTTGTGAAGCACCATGGATGGGCAGAGTCATCTGGGTTACGGCAAAAGTTCTCATCCAAGCCCCTGTAGATTGCATATTCCAGTCAGTGCTTTGTCGTGTAAATTACATCATGTAAAGAAACTCAGACACAGGTGCCATATCAATATCCCACTTGTCCCATCATTTATTGGGTGGTCGCCAGAGTACCCTTATTTTCACTTTTTCCGTCTGTCTGTATGTTTGTTTGTATGTCTGTATGTCCTGTAAGTAATGGACAGCTCGGAGGCCAGAGGAGTAACCGATTTTGATGAAACTTGACAGGTAGGTTCATACCAGGATCTAGTTCTATGCTTTTGAGCACCGTTGCTATGGACACCACCGTTGCCTAGCAACGGACTTTGAAATGTTTGAAAAATCCTAAAAAAAAAAAAAAATTCGAAAATCAAAAATCGGCTTCCAGCCTTTTATGCGCACTATAATCAACCTCTTTGTCAAAAATTTTCAGCCCGATCCGTCAAAAACTGTATGACTAGTATGCAATTATGTAGCGACCACCCATGTCGCCTACCGGCTTGTAGTTTGTTTTGTATGTAATGGACAGCTCTGGAGGCCAGAGGAGTCAACCGATTTTGATGAAACTTGACTGGAGGTTCATACCAGGATCTAGTTCTATGCTTTTGAGCACCGTTGCTATGGACACCACCGTTGCCTAGCAACGGGACTTTGAAAATTTTTAAACAATCCAAAAATTTTTTTTTTTTCGAAAATCAAAAATCGGCTTCAAGTCATGGGTCTTGCGCACGATAATATTTTATGCGTACTATAATCAACCTCTTTGTCAAAAATTTTCAGCCCATCCGTCAAAAACTGTATGACTAGTATGTAATTATATAGCGACCACCCATGTCGCCTACCGGCGCTTGTCATCAAATCGTCTCGGTCTTGAGGTTGGTTGTCATTCCGTTTCTTTGATATTGAAGAAAACGCTTCTTCGTTCTTCATTTAAAAGCTTTAAAAATCATTTTTAAAATATTTCACTTTCCCTTTTTCTCTATCATGAGTACCCCACATGTTCTTCTTCATCATGATATAATCCTCTTCTTCTTCTTCTTCTTCTTCTTCTTCTTCTTCACATGACATATCTTGCAAACCCATCTCACACCTTAGTGCTTGCGGTCCGTCAACCCTTCTCTGGTTCCTACAGCACGACCTTTCTCCGTGTCTTCAACAAAAATTCCTTTCACCCATCCCATGATCTTTATCTCAGAATGTTAAATATGGGAATCTTGAAAATTCCATTTTGCAGAGGTTGGGTTTAAAGAGGTTGGCTGTGCTCAACAATCAAATCCCCTTCACGTTCTTTAACAGTGTCAAACCCCTTTGTGTCATTACCCTCTCCCAAATCTACAAGCATGCGTCCTTCCCACCCCACCCCTTCTACGTGTCCTCCTCTTCAGCATCCCTCCACTCACGCCCCATTTTCTGCATCTCTCTCACCCTACCCTCTCCAAGTTTTCCCCTCACCCCAACATCTTCAAGCTCCCCCCCTCCCCATCACCCAAGGCCCTCAAAGCCTCCCCACACAGCACCCCTCAGTGCTTCCCCTAGTCCTGCTCCCTCAATGCTTCCCCCTAGTCCTGCTTCCTCTCAGCTCACCCCCCCCAATCTCGCCCCCTCTCGGCTTCCTACCAGCCTCCCACCTGTCCCGCACTCTCCCAATGCAACCCCATCCCTAGTCCCCACTCTCTGGACCTCAAACATCTGAGGCCTCAGCTCGAACTTGACAGATCTCATGATCCAGACCACTGCTGACAAATCAAACATCATCTGCTTAACAGAACCTTCCTCCACAGACGTCCCTACTCATGTCTCCTGCAATTTGATAGGCCGAAACCTTGCCCTTGCAGTGGAGTTGCATTTTATATCAGTAACCCAATTTCTCACTGTCCATGTACTGATCTTACACCTCCCAACCCACAGGAGTACTTTTGGCTGCATCTTCCCCTCCACTCCCACCACTTGTTTGTCTGAGTGTTGTACCGTCCTCCAAACAACTCCACCTACATCTCTCTCAGACAACATGGACCAACTGTTAACCACTAATCTCAACTCTCTCTTTCTCATATGTGGCGATTTCAGTTGTCACCATGCAACTTGGCTGGATGTTGGTACCTCTTTCACCAGTGATGGCACTTCAGCAAAGGACTTCTGTGACTCCATGGGACTGACTCAATCTGTGAACTTTCCAACCCAGATTTCTCCAAATGGCAAATCCTCCCGTCTGGTATTTGTAATGACAAACTTTCCCACAAATGTTTCCTCTGATCCAATTGGTTCAACTGATCATATGCTTGTGAGTCAACATCTCTCTGGCTAGTCTCAGAGAGCTGCCTCAATGCCGGTGAGTTTGGCGTTTCACTCAAGCAGATTGGCAGGGACTGCAAGCAGCCATCTCTCTTCAAGAGTGGTCTCCCATATCTACTGCACCCGGATATTAACTCAGCCTGGGAATTCTTCCATAGAAGTACCTGCTCTCTCTTTTGCACAGTTTCATCCCAACTCATCTTCAATTGTCCCACCCTTCTTCCCTCCCATGGTACACTGAATCCTGCGGTGAGGCCGTTGCACTGAAACACTCGCCTTCTCTTCTTGGAAAGCAAATCTGACCAAAGGCAATCTCAGATCATTCCACAAAGCCCCCAATAAGTGTGTGTCCACTCTCAGGAGAACCAAAAAGCAAAATCTGTCCAACCTCAAGAATGAACTTTCAAATTTATTCCCTCCTCTAAAACCTGATGGTGCCTTGTTAAGTCTGTCTCTGGTGGATGCTCCCCTTCATCCCTTCCCTCTTTTCAAATAACATCACAGCCGACTCTGCTGGTGAGAAAGCCAAATGACTCAATTCTGTGTTTGCTTCCAAACCTTGTGTCCCCAACCCCTTGCACTCTGTACTCACCCGACACAGTCATACCAAATTGCTCCTGGACTCTCTGTATTTTGCACCTGAGAAGGTGGAGAAGGCTCTTTCAACCCTCATCTCTGATTCTGCAACTAGACAGGATGGTATCAGCTCACGTGTCCTAAAAACCTGCTTTGCTGCCCTTGCATGTCCTCTCTCTACCCTTTTCATCCTATTATTTGTTTGAGGTCATCTTCCATCTGCTTGGAAATCAGCCAGCATCACTGCGTTACGTAAAAAGTGCAAAAACTGATCCCTTAACTACAGACCTATCAGCTTACTTCCAATCATCAGGAAGATCATACAATCCATCATCGCAGTTGATATAAAATCCTTCCTTTTCTCCAACAACCTCATCTCAGATCACCAATTTGGATTCAGACGAGGTCACTCTATCTCAGACATGCTGCTTTTGCTCAAAAAATCAATATCAGACATGAGATCAGGACTATCTCTCTTGACATATCCTGTGCTTTCGATACAGTCTGGCATCTCACCTTGCTCTCCAAACTCTCTGCCTATGGCATCCAAGGCCAACTCCATGATTTACTAACGTCCTCTACTCTTGCAGCTAACATGTGGCTCTCATCAGAATCCTTGCATATCTTCTCCCTGTTAAGGCTGCAGTCCCCCCAAGGCAATGTTCTGGGCCCAGTCCTATTCCTATTCCTAATTTTCATCAACGATCTCTCAGACTCTCTGGAAAATCCCCTTTATCTATTTGCTGATGACTTCACCCTCTGCCGTGATCTCTCTCTC
>CM068961.1:25175979-25194806 GCA_035128595.1 Eptatretus atami | reverse complement strand
ATTATAATAGGTGGTGAATTCAGTGACCTGTTATGTAATCATTGTTCATTTAACTGAAATTGATGAAACTGAGGATTTAAAAATCTGGCCAAATGGCCTATGTCGACCTTTTCACCTAAGTTTACCTCAAAATTGTAGGTGGTTTTGAATCAGTGACTTGAATATGCAAATGTCTTCAAATTTCAAGTTTAATTGGGATTAAATTGAAGATTTTAGAATTCGGCCTATGTTGACTTTTGGTTTATGTTGACCTCAATTAATAGGTGCTTGAGTTCAGCCGATCATATGCAATGGTCTTCATAATTTCAAGTAATCAGATGAAAATTGACAATTTTGGGAAACAATTTAAAAATTTGGACTATTTTGGGTTGACCTCATTGGGGCCTATGTTGACTTTCGTCTCAGATACAACAAAGTAATAGGTGGGTTGAATTCTGACTGGAATTGCAAATTGTGTTCAAATTAAACTCAATCGGATGGAAACTTGAGGATTTCAAAGGTCAAATCATCCAAAGAAGTCCTTCCATATTTAATGCTTCCCGAATGTTGATTGCAGAAACAGAGTTTCATTAAAAATATTAAAATGTTCCCGCTAATTGCATTTGCGGGGATTTTGACCCAGAGGTTGTGGGCCAAAAATGATATGCTTCACACATTCTTTACAGGGTTGGTCATACTAGCGAGTTATGGTGAATTTGCTAACAACCGTTAGGGAAGATAGATGACGAACAGACAGACTCGGCGATTACATGTACGCCACCCTCACCACCATGTTTCTTTTCAAAAGCCGAGGGGATAAAAATGTTCTGCAATTGTGCCTAAAGAAACATTTAATACGAATTGAACGGCATTTGTGAGAGGCTAAAATTATAATTTTATTACAGATTAGGGACCATCATTTTATTTTCAGTTGGCAAGTGTAGGGGTGGGGGGGGGGGGGTCTCAGGGGGAGTTGGTGTACATTGTTGTGTGTAAGTGTTTGTATAGGATGGAGTGGTGGCTCCTTCTCACTTATCAGAAAGAAGGATAGTTAGATCTCGTGACTCTGTGGTAGCTCGGATACCCTGATTTGAACATGGTCAAACACGAGACTTAGTACAATGGAACAGTTTAATCCAGGTGATGAGAACCGGCCAAAATGGGTTTTTTGGGTTTTCAGTTGAGCTGTGTAATATTTTTAATTCTAACTCGAAGAACTTAGTTATTTATATTTATTTATTTATTTTGTTAGCTCACATGGACTAGTCGGTGAGCTTATTGTGATCGAGCGTGTCCCAGAGGTGAGTGAGTGAGTAAGTGAGTCAGTCCGTCAGTCCCTTGTAAACACTTCAATCATTATCGTTGAACAACACAGGTTTTGATGAACTTGGCCAAAAGCTTTCATATTGATGCCTAAACGAAGGTTTAGTGACTCACATCAAATCTGCCTCATTGGGGGAGTCTGCGGGGGGGGGGGGTTGACCGCCAAAATAGGTATTTCATTTCTTCTCTGACCAGAACAATTTCGATGAATCTTGACAGCGTTTCATTCACCTCATGATAGTGCAAGTTTGTTCATGGGCATTAGAAAAGTGGGGTCTAAGGGGTTTTTATGGTGGGGGGGGGGGGGTTGCCCCTGAATAGATATTTGTCTTTCTCCAAAAATACACCCGATTTTGATGAAACTTGACGCATAACTTCATCACCCGTGATGTAATAAAGTTTGTTTACGGGCATTAAAAAAAAGTAGGTCTTGGGGTCTGTGGGGGTTTGAATGATGTCGCTCTTTTGATCCAGGTGAGCTTTCAGGATGTCGCGGTCTATCTTTTATCACATGGGCAAGACAATATTATCATCTGTTTTCCAAAGTAAAATTGGGCAAGAACTATGGCTGGAATGATTAACTCTCGTGGCCCACGCCACTTCTTCTCTAAAGATTCAACTTGACCTGTTGGTGTAGCTTGCTTGCTCTTTCTCCTCACTGCACATGTTAGGATGTTGTTTGAGAATGTCATCTCGGAATAATTATTGGCATTTTTTTATAACAATTAACGGCATGTATAAATATCATACACTGGCAGTGTTTAACAAATGCTCATCACATTTTATTTTAAACTATGAATGTCCAAACAGTTACAACTGTGTTTCAGTAATCATGGAATCGTAGTAAAACTTATGAAGCATTATTTTACCTTTCAGTAGCAGATTTGTTGAAAACTGTGTTTTGACAATTTAATAAGGAAGCAGCTATTATACAGTAATAAAGAGAATACCTTCATTGTATCATGTTTTTGTTGGTGTTTTAAACATACAATAAGAAATATGATAAAATTTAACTCATGAGTTTGACATATAAATCCACAAAAGGTGTTAGTCCCTTCCTTTCGTAACCACACACAGTTCCATAGTAATGCTGCATTAATTTGAATTAACTTTATTAATCTAAAATCGTCTTCAATGGATTTATCTCATACCTTTAACCATATGCCTGGCTATTCATTGTCATGGCTCTATAATCTTGCCATGAACCTTTCCGGCACTGCAATGAGCAGCTAGGAAGCCTTCGAAATCAGTCGATGGTTGCTCTCTACAAATGATTCACTTCAACCCTTTATTCATTGGTTGAAAGATCTTTGTACAGCATCAATTACTGATAGAAAAATACGTCCCATAAAAATGGAAAATAAAATGAAATAATAAAACTTATCATGGAGAATATAGGAAATATGAGGATACACGGATGTCAGCACAGATCACATATATGAGCATTAACAACAGATGATATGTATTAAAAAAAAACAGGAGATACCGATAACAGGCTTGTATAGAGATAGGAATGGAAAATATAACTTGTGAAATATACTGTCGTTCTGGGCGTCAACAGGCAGATAGAATGATAGTCATTGACTTGGCATCGTGGAAAAGCATTTTGCTCGAGTGAGGGTAATGCCCAAAATGGCAGAAGCTGGGGGACTTCAGATACCAATACCTCTTTTGCATCACAGTTGACGATTTGAGTGCTAGTGGGCTGTCTAAGCCAAGCGATACAGATGGCTTTCCCAAAACATAAAAGGTACTCTTCCAGAGAAACTTTAGCCTGACAGGAGGCATACGGAGCTTATATATAATGAAGGTCAATGCGGAAAATGAATCTTCGTCTGCTTACTTGCAGGGAGAGGTTTCTTTCTCTCACCCCTAGCAAAGCTGGCACCAGTTTGTGCAAGTGACTTGGGTGGGGTATTCCTCTCATTCTTGGATTGCTTGTCATCCATTGTTTGGCTGCGTCTTCATCACCTGAGTAAAGCTGTTTCCTTAATAGTCAAGTGTTTTGGCCATGGTCATCGATTAGAGTTTCCTGACTAACTCGGTGGACGGGATCTACTTCAACTCTGATAGTGCGAAGGGAGCTTACATCCTTACCACATCAAAGAGCTGATGTCATCATGTACACCAAATATTTTAACTGGCACCGACCGTCACCTTGTAAAATAAAGCTTACAAATATCTGTATCCTATAGGATGTTGTACAACAGTGGATATGAGGAAGTAAAAAAGTGAGCAATACTCTTGTACAACCATTTGCTAAAAAATGTGATCGGTCAGAAACAGTTTACTAAGTAGATGGGAAAACGTGCATCAAAGTCTTCACACTTCAAAAAGCTCCCATAATTTATAATAATTTTGCAGCATCTCAATATCCTTGGTTAAGACTTTCACGATGAAGAAATACAATGGTTGAGGTTTGTTATGCGACTGGAGCTGACGTAGAAAGCGTTGGCTATATCAGCTCCTTAAATCCACGCGCGCACACGCTCGCCGACACAGACAAGCAAACAGGAGCGCACTCACTGAAGCAGTGACGTGACCACTCATCCTCTTGTAAACAAACACTTGTAGGCCACATGTTATCCAGGCTAATCTAGCAAGACGGTGCTTTGCTAAGTATGACTTTGTGCTGAGGCAGGTAATTGGAGATGCCATAAAAATACATAGAGTGCGCCCGCCTTTGAACTCATCACACACATTGAAGTTGAGAAGAAACCTTGTTCACAGGCCCTGTAGAAGACTTGAGAGTGTAACGGTGGGGGGGGGGGGGGGGGGGGGATACGAAGCACGGAAGAGCAGAGGATGCAAGACCAGAAAGGAGGCAGTAGAAGACAGAGAGCCACGATGTCCGTGTTGCGAAAGTGATAGGCCCATAGACTCAGCCTTAATGCAGGAGTTCATGATCTTGGAAGCCTTGCTTTTTTGGCGTCGAGCTCAGGAAAGAAATGTGAAGCGGGGAGCCCGCCCAGGGGAAGAGAGCAGTACTAAAAAGCTTGCGGATGAAAGCTTGAGGTGGATAGGAGTTCCAAGGTGTGGCAAGGAAAGACTGATAACAGGATGCAAGTTGATTGACTGGCTTTGGAAACCAACTTTGAAATGTTGGTTTTCCCCATAAAGATGAATTCCGGATTCTTGACTGAACTTCCCTCAGGGAGGGTTTTGCCATAAGTCTTTCAGAAGACAGAGACACAGAGGTGAGAGAGATAGAGAGATAAGAGAATAGAGTAAGAGATAGAGAGCGAGGAGAGAGAGGAGAGAGGAGAGAGAGAGAGAGATCACGGCAGAGGGTGAGTCATCAGCAAATAGATAAAGGGGATTTCCAGAAGAGTATGAGAGATCGTTGATGAAAATTAGGCATACGGATAGACTGGGCAGAAATTGCCTTGGGGGGACTGCCAGCCTTTAACAGGGAGAAGATATGCAAGGATTCTGATGAGAGCCACAATGTTGCTGGCAGAGTAGAGGACGTTAGTAAATCATTGGGTTGGCTTGGATGCCATAGGAGAGAGTTTGGAGAGGCAGTGAGATGCAGACTGTATCGAGCAAGGATATGTCAAGAGAGATAGTCCTGATCTCATGTCTGATATTGAATTTTTTTGAGAAAAGCAGCATGTCTGAGGATAGAGTGACTCGTCTGATCTCAATATTGGGTATTCTGAGATTGATGGTTGTTGGAGAAAGGAAGGATTTTATATCACTGGATGATGGATTGGTATGATCTTCCTGATGATGGATAAGCTGATAGGGTTGTAGTTAAGGGATCAGTTTTTGCACTTTTTACGTAAGAGTGATGCTGGCTGATTTTCAAGCAGATTGGAAGATGACTCAAACAATAATAGGATGAAAAGGGTAGAGAGAGGCATGCAAGGGCGGCAAAGCAGTGTTTTTAGGAACGTGAGCTGATACATCCTGTTCTAGTTGCAGAATCAAGAGATGAGGGTTGAAAGACCTCTTCCACCTTCTCAGGTGGAAATACAGAGAGTCAGGGCAATTTGGTATGACTGTGGTCGGGTGAGTACAGAGTGCAGGGGTTGGGGAACAAGGTTTGGAAGCAAAACACGAATTGAAGTCATTTGGCTTTCTCACCAGCAAGAGTCGGCTTGTGATGTTATTTGAAGAGGGAAGGGATGAAGGGGAAGCATACACCAGAGAACAGACTTAACAAGGGACCATAGGTTTTTAGAGGAGGGATAATTTGGGAAAAGTTATTCTTGAAGGTTGGAACAGATTTTGCTTTTTGGTTTCTCCTGAGAGTGGACACAAAACACTTATTGGGGGCTTTTGTGGAATGATTGAGATTGCCTTTGTCAGATTTGCTTTCAAGAAGAGAAGGCGAGTGGTTTCAGTGCACGGCCTCACGCAGGATTCAGTGTACCATGGAGGGAAGAAGGGTGGGACATTGAAGATGAGTTGGGAATGAAACTGTGCAAAAGAGTGAGCAGGTACTTCTATGGAAGAATTCCCAGGCTGAGTTATACTCGGGTGCAGTAGATATGGGAGAACCATCTCTGAAGAGAGATGGCTGTTGGCATCCCTGCATTGCCTTGAGGTGAAACGCCAAACTCACCGGCATTGAGGGAGTCTCTGAGACTAGCAGAGAGATGTTGACTCACAAGCATATGATCAGTTGACAATTGGGATCAGAGGAAAATTGTGGGAAAGTTTGTCCTTAAAATACAGACGGGAGGATTTGCATTTGGAGAAATCTGGGTTGGAAAGTTCACAGAATTGAAGTCAGTCCCATGGAGTACAGAAGCTTTGCTGAAGTGATCACTGGTGAAGGGTACCAACATCAGCAAGTTTGCATGGTGACAACTGAAATCCGCACATATGAGAAGAGAGAGTTGGGAGATTGGGTTAAAGTTTGGTCCATGTTGTCTGAGAGAGATGTAGTGAGTTTGGTTTGGAGGACGGTAAAACTCAGACAAAAAGTGGTGGGAGTGGAGGGGGAAGAGCAGCCAAAAGTACTCCTGTGGGTTGGAGGTGTAAGATCAGTACATGGACAGTGAGAAATTGGTTACTGATATAAATGAAACCCTGCAGGGCAAGGTTTCGGCTATCAAATTGCGGAGACATGAGTAGGGACGTCTGTGGCAGGAAGGTTCTGTTAGCAGATGATGTTTGATTTCGTCAGCAGTGGTCTGGATCATGAGATCTGTCAAGTTTCGAGCTGAGGCCTCATGATGTTTGAGGTCGAGAGTGGGGGGACTAGGGATGGGGTTGCATTGGGAGAGTGCGGGACAGGTGGGAGGCTGGTAGCGACAGCGAGAGGGGGCGGATTGGGGGGGGTGAGCTGAGAGAAGCAGGACTACGGGGGAAGCATTGAGGGAGCAGGACTAAGGGGAAGCACTGAGGGGTGCTGTGTGGGGAGGCTTTGCGGGCTTGGTGAATGGGGAGGGGGGAGCTGAAAGATGTGGGGGTGGAGGGGAAAACTTGGAGAGGGTAGGGGTGAGAGAGATGCAGAAATGGGGCGTGAGTGGAGGGATGGCTGAAAGAGGAGGGAACGTAGAAGGGGTGGGGTGGGAAGGAGCAATGCTTGTTAGATTTGGGGAGGGTAATGACACAAAGGGGTTTGACCTGTTAAAGAAGTGAAGGGGATTTTGATTGTTGAGCCGCCAACCTTTTTAAACCAACCTCCTGAAATGGAATTTTTCAAGCTTCCCCCATATTTAACATTCTGAGTAAAAGTAATGGGATGGGTGAAAAGGAATTTTTGTTGAAGACACGGAGAAAGGTGTGCTGTAGGAACAGAAGAAGGGTTGAACGGACCAGCAAGCCACAAGGTGTGAGATGGGTTTGCAAGATATGTCAGGTGAAGCGAGAAGAAGAAGAAGAAGAAGAAGAAGAGGATTTATAATATGATGAAGAAGAACATGTTTGGGGGTACCTCTGAAGAGAAAAAGGGAAAGTGAATATTTTAAATGATTTTTTAAAGCTTTTAAATGAAGAACGAAGCAGCTTTCTTCAATATCAAAGACGGAATGACACAACCTCAGACCGGAGACGATTTGATGACAAGCCGGTAGGCGACATGGGTGGTCGTATTAAATTACATACTATCATACGTTTTTGACGGATGGGCCTGAAAATTTTTGAAAAGAAGGTTGATTATAGTAGCATAAAATATTTATCGTGCGGCAAGACCATGAACTTTTGAACCGATTTTTGATTTCCGAAAAAAAAAAAAATTTTTGGTTGTTACAAATTTTTCAAAGTCGTTGGTAGGCAACGGTGGTTGTCCATAGCACGGTTTGCTCAAAGCATAGAACTAGATCCTGGTATCAACTACCCAGTCAAGTTTTCAATCAAAATCGGTTGACTCCTCTGGCCTCAGACGCTGTCCATTACATACAAACAAACATACAAGCCTGTAGGCGCATGGGGTGGTCGCTACATAATGCATCTATCATAACGTTTTTGCGGGATTGGGCTGCAAATTTTGCACAAAGAGGTTTGATTAATAGTGCGCTAAAAGGCTGGAGCCCGATTTTTGATTTTCGAATTTTTTTTTTTTTTTAGGATTTTTCAACATTTAAAGCCGTTTGCTAGGCACGGTGGTGTCATAGCAACGGTGCTCAAAGCATAGAATAGATCCTGGTATGAACCTACCTGTCAAGTTTCAATCAAAATAGGTTGACTCCTCTGGCCTCCAGAGCTGGGTCCATATTACAACAGAATAACAGACATACAAACAACATACAGAAGACGGAAAAGTGAAATAAGGGTACTCTGGGACCACCCAATAAATGTGGGACAAGGGGGATATTGATATGGCACCTGTGTCTGAGTTCTCTTTACATGAATGTAATTTAAAACAAAAGACAAAGCACTGGAACTTGGAATATGCAATCTACAGGGAGCTTGGATGAGAATTTTTGCCGTACCCGATGACTCTGCCATCATGGTGCTTCAGCAACCCATCAACTAATACCGTGTTACAATGTGCAACACTACCCTCCTGTGTGGAAAGCAAAGAGGCGAGTCAACGCGAAGGGATTTTGGGGTATTTTTTAAAAAATTAATTGATCAATAAATAAATGCTATAAGGGTGTAAATCGGTAGTCTCCATGTTAAAATGAGTCAGGGGGCTGTGTATGTTTGACATCCCTCCGCTCCCACACACCCTCTTCTTGTCAGTGTTAAATATTTTAATTAATAGGATTTTTTTGGAGCAGGTACGTTTTCTCATAGGTAAATTTTTATGGCCATTAAAACAAGTGTCCTTAAAAGGACTAAAGTGAAGCACCATAAAACATGGACCAGATTTTTCCATTTCGAACCCCAGACAGTGAAAAAGGAACACCCAGGCAATCTTAATGTACTTAATACTTGTGGAAGAAGAGGCTGACAGGATGCTCTCGTCGCCCGCCGACGGTTATCTTCAAACACAGCACGCTAGAGAAAGAAGCTGTTAAAATCCCTGGGTTGAGATTGTGGTCACCATAGGCTAAAAGGTCAACATAGACCAAAAGGTCAACACAGACCGAATTTCTAAAATTATCAATTTTAATCCAATTAACTTGAAATTTGAAGAGTATTTGAATATCAGGTCACTGAATTATAAATTTTGAGGTAAACATAGGCCAAAATGTCAAAATAGGCCAAAAGGCCAATTTGGGTCGTTTCCTAAAATTGTCAATCTTCATCCGATTGACTTGAAATTTGAAGAGCATTTTCATGTCAGGTCACTGAATTCTACCAATAAATTTTAAGGTCAAAAGGTCAACACAGGCCTAATTTCTAAAATTGATAGATAGGGCCATAAACTAAATATATCCTACAATAGATCTCAAAAAGTTGTGGACGAGTTGAATAGGTGACAAGAACAAGCGGATTGGATTTTGGTTTGGATCCAGCCCATCAGTGGGATACAAATTGTGAACTGTTCAATCTGGCAGAGGTATGTGCCCTCCAAGTGCCATATTGTACTTCCTGCTCTTTTGCCAAGTTGTCACTCTATGAGTGATTTTTGGGTAGTCGATGTAGTCGAAAAAAAAAATTTTTTCCCCAAAATTTCTTTTTTGAGATTTGTCTCCCCTTATTATCAGTATTAAAATGCCGATTTCAGTTAATACAATGGCTATTTCGATGAAACTTGCTTGGTAGGTTCATACCATGACCTAGTTGTGTGCAATGAGAACGTTGCTATGGACACCACCGTTGCCTAGCAACAGGACTTTGACATTTTAGAAAAATCATAAAAAATTATTTTTTCGAAAATCAAAAATCGGGCACGAGAGACTGTGGGCAGTACATTCAGCCATATTGTCAAAAATTTCCAGCCGGATCCTATGAAACTGTCGGAGAAGACAGACTTTGAATGAACCCTGGTCGAAAAATAAAAAAACGAAGTTCGTTACATCTCAGAGACTATGAGTCAGATATACATGAAACTGGTATGGTAGGTTCATGGTATGTCCTAGTTATGTGTGAGAAAGAACCGTTGCTATGGACCCCTCCGTTGCCTAGCAACGCCGAAAAACCTCTAAATGTGGGGTATTTTAAACGAAAAAACAATCTGCAGCATTAACCCTTGAAGCTAGAATCATGAATTTTCTTGTGCTTAATCCTCAGGTCATTCCCATCGAACGGGCCCATCGCGTCAGGTTCTATTGGGTAGTCGACTACCATGTCCGCCTACCGGCTTGTTCATTTGTTTGTCTGTCTGGTTGTCCGCACAGAACTTTTGTGGTTTTCTCTGCAAATGCTTGTCGGATTGAGATGAAATCTTCACCAAGGAGTGACTACTCATGTATAATGTTTTGTTGGAAATTATGCACGTCATAAGCGACGTGGTGTGGCAGCCATGTTGGATTGAGTGAAAATCTTTAAAATTTTATTCTCTTGAACCGCCTAGTCAATCGATGTGAAACTTCACAATTATGATCTCGCAGTGATGGGGAATAAATGTTTTAAATTTCAACCTGATCAGATACATGATGTTGCAGCCAGATTATTTTTAATTTTTTAGATTGTTTTTTTTGAATACGTCTCACTTGGTTGTCCTGGATGGGTTTGAGGATCGAGGAGTAGCAGCTGAAATGCGAAACCTATCCAGGTTCCTCCTGATGACTTCATCTTTGCTTGTTGCTTGTTCGAGTTCGGTCTGATGACACCAATGCGGACTGCACCTATTTGGTCATCCATCTTGATCTTGAATTGAATTTATTTTAATCCCATTCTAAATTAAATTGAATAATAATGAAAAACGTCATGGCTCAGGGTCGGGATTGCATCAGAGCGGGACGTCTTGGTACCCGGTCATCACTGCCAGCAGTTAAAAGTGGCAGTTCTAGTTATATCTATTACTAATTACGTAACACACCAGTATACAAACACCATACAAAATACACCACACAAAACTACACAAACACCACACAAAACAAGTGTTGGCGAGGGTCTGCAATCTCCGATTGCTCTTTTTCTTGGTATGTATGAGATATGCAATCACATTTACGTATTTTCCCCAAAAATCTGTTGAAGATTTCTAAAATAAAGAAAATTCATCATTTAATCTGGTCATTATCATTATCACCACATTTTGTTCAAGTATAAAAGTCCATTGTTGTTCATGTGGTTTCAAAGTCTGTGTTTTGCGGTCATTTATATTGGCCTCTTCATCCATAACCTCAGCATGGCATCGCAGGATCGTGTGACTTGCTCTGAGTTGTCAAGTCTAGTTTTGATTCGGGGAGGTATCGGACCTGACGATGTGGTGTCATCCTCGTGCCTTACAGGCAGGTCATTGCAACATAGAGTAATTAAGAGGGTAAGTTAAGCCAGCTGTCCTACATACTAGCAGTTACTTTTGGATGTTAAAAATGCCATGGCGAATGTGTGCTGGTCCGCTACCTAAATTCCTTCAAATGACACAACTCCTGTCTCATGATTGTAAAGATGAAGTGTGCATTGGCTGACTTTAATGGAACCAAATGACAAGCTAGTGTGTGATCAACATGGGCTATAGACAGCTTCAACTTGAAAACTAGGAATAGCACAATGGAAACACTGATGTTATTAATTCACAAATAGAGAGAAAAAAAAAACACACACACACACACAGTCGTACTTGCAGCTGTATTGTTCTGGATTGAAGGAATGTGAGTGGGGGCTCTGAGAACCCCAATGCTGACATGGAATACCATCCGCAGTCACTGCCACAGAGCCACGGTAGTTCTCTCCACGACCCTCCTGGCAATCTCGGCCCCCAGATATGCCGAGGCTTCTGGACGTGGCTGCAAATGGTCATCGTGAATGATTTCACACGGGATCTGAGGCACACTCACCTGGGAATGCATATTCAGAACCAGGATTTTAAGCAAAACATCCAAGGAAGGCTTAAAATGGAAGAACGAATGAAGTATTTCAAGATGACAATGTCACATGAAGATCAGTACGGAGTCAAGAATATAGGGAGATTTGAAAACACCGAGTGGAAGAAAAAGTGCACCGCATTGGGAAGTCATTTTGACAGGAGGTTCATATAATGATAGCCAGGCAATGATTGAAGCTGTCAAGAGATATTAATGAAAACATACCAGTTTGGCATTTGGCAATATTGCAATACTCCCAGTTTTCATCATCGTCACCAACGTAGCACCAGGGCCGAATATAGTTGTTGGGGTTACGGCAGAAGTTATCCCGAAGGTCTTTATTTGGGTACCTGCACCAGAAACATGATGTAATTCGTGAAAACATTTGGATGAATGTAAAGAGCACTATGATTTACCGATATATACATTTATTATTATATTGTTTTAAGACACTGTATCAGTGGCAAAGCCACCCCTCAGTAATGATGCAACCAGTGAAGCAAATTCATCATTGAATTCCGGTCCAGTGTACGGTACGATTGCTAATGACTCCTCCGAGAACCCTCTTTTGGGCCATGGGGGCATCTGTGACCGGTTGTGAACTCTACAGCTGCTAATTTCACTATTCCATCCTTCTTCATTTGTATGCAGCACAAAGCTGTGGGGTAGCATCAATGGCTGAGGGTGCGGCTGTGCCCTCTGCTGGTTAGGGTAGGAATTTGTAATTTCGTCAGGGTGCCGACAATAACTCGCCGACCCTTCGCAAAGGACAACATGGGATTTTTAACGTCCACCAACGAGTGCTAGCAGACGGGACGTCCGTTTAATATCCATCAAAGGAACGGCACAAACATTGATGAATCACTCTGCTTGTGAAACCCTGGGATGATATTTCATAGCTTGGTCGGGATTCAAACCCAAGCTAGACAGCTTTGAGATGAGCATGTGCATACCTCTAGGCCATCCTGTCAACCTCATTCCATCCTAAGGTGCTGCCACAGCAATCCTCAACCAGGGCAGAAATTTTATAATTTGGCTAACCTACCAACACACAATGGCTTTCTCTTTTTGATAGGTAGTGTGTCATCCTTAACATCCACAAGCGAATGATAGCAGATAGTCAAGCTGGCTTCAGCTCCCCTCCAAATGATGGTGCACACATTGATGCAATGCAAAGCACCAGGACATCATTTTATAGGTGGTTGGGAAAATGAACCCATACTAGACGGCTCAAATGAACGCAGACTAAGCAACCTCTAAACTATCCAATCAGTCAAATGACATCGTTAGCTTAGTGTTACTTGTTGGTGAAACAAGGTGGTAAGGGCGGGCTCTCCAAGCCAATGCAAACGGATTAGAAAGCATCTGAAAATTCATAGCCCGTCCGCTTTGCATTCGGACTTCTTCTTGTTCCATATGCTAAACGATACCTTTGACCTTTTGACCAAATTCTTAATTTGTCTTCTACATATTCTCATAATAAAGTTGTGTTGAAAATTTTATAACAAAAGCTCAAATGATGATTAAAATTTCAGGTCAATTGGATATTGACGATTTTATGTTATGCTGACATTTGACCTTTTCACCAAATTATTAATTTGTCTTCTACATATTCTCATAATAAAGTTGTGTTGAAAATTTCATGACAAAGGCTCAAATGGTAAAAAAAAAAGTTGCAGCACGGACAGACACACAGACGGATAGACAGACAGACAGACAGACACAGAAGTGATTGCAAAACCACGTCCCCCGCTGCGCATGGAACGGGCTAACCAGACCAATGGAAGGAATGACTGCGAGTAGATATGGAGGAAAATGTTTCTGTTAGTCAAGAGGGATAAAGGTTAATAATATAAGAGGACAGGTTAAAAAAAAACAGGCAGGAGGGTTAATAGGAAGCCGAGCACAATAAACTACGATAACACAAAACTAGGGTCAACAGGATAGCATGGACTGGAATGAACAAGTGGGGTGACCAAAACTCTTCGGAAAGGTATGTACCAATCGGCAGTTTGAGACAAAACAAAGCATCATATCAAATGTGACAAACACGGTTTCTATAGCAACACATAATTTGTCTGTCTTGTACAATTAATTTTCATGAGAGTATTCGACCGCAAATAATGCAACACTGTACATACATACATACATACATGGCTTGAAAAGCAGCATATTTAACCAGGCCAAATCATTTTTCTTGCAGTCTCATTATTTCAACCATTCCAAAGAGGATGGTGTCCCTCACCAGCAATGGATCTGTGAAGCAATAACTGGCATGACCGACCATGCCTTGATACAATTATGCTCCAATGTCGTTACAGGCATCATCTGTCAACTTCATTAATGTGATTTGGATACTAAAGAATGATGCATTAGGAATGAAAGTGAAGAATAAACTCTTCGATTGAGTTTGGATAAGAGTGGAGTGAAATTAAAAGTGACAAGACGCAGTCGTGTGCATCACACCACCTCCACATCCATGGCGCGTGATGAGAAGTCACATTGTTCGTGTTTATATTCATCGAGATGGTCAGTTTGATGAAACGCAACATACTATCATCACTGAACAGGATACACACTCATCGTTCTGATGACGACGTTAACCAAGTTGTGAAATGTTTCAACTGTACTGACCGGTTCATCTCAATTATATGATGATGTTGCAGCTTCGACAACTCTTTTGCTGTCAATCTTGAAATATATGGTGCAATAAAATAGAATGGCAGTTGGTCGTAGCCTCAGTGTGGATGCATAAACGAACACGGACCACGATACTTCCGCCAGGTTGAACAGTTTACGTTTCGTATCCCACTGATAGGCCGGACCTGCATCCGGATCTGAGCCAAAATCGAATTGGCTTGTTCTTGTATAGTATACACATGAGAATTCCAATGCTACATACCCCCCTCAGCTACCAGACCGGTTTCATCGCTTATTAGCGAATCATCAGCAACAGCGCAGACAGAAATGCCAACAAGGCTTCCAAGCATCCCAAACATGGACGACGTGCAAATGTCCAAAGCAGGTAACATATTGTTGCGGTTCTGGAAAACCGCATGCCTCTAAGGAATGGCACACAAGATACAGTGATCCCAAGGCAGTTATTTCAATAGTATGCATCCTAGTTAGTCCCTTCCATATGTCAAGTGGGTAAAAGGGGAAAGATGTGTTGCATGGGACTCTTGTAGTTAGGTCTCTTATATCTTCTTAACCTTTACTTTTTCTTTGCTGCACCTCTATCTTTTACACAAAACGTGCAATCAAGCACGCTCGCCAATCATTAGGCATTATTAGCAAACGTGCCAAGAGCGTCTCCAGCATGTTCGCACTGCGAGCGTATCCCGTGGCTTGGCGCACAAATACATCGTCGGTCCATTGGAATTGCTGGGGGAGGGGGGGTTGCCCCCACCAAAGAGGTATTTTCTTTCTTCTCAAACAATACACACAATTGCGATGAAACTTCACGACAACCTTCATCACCCATGACGTACCAAAGTTTGTTCATGACATTATAAAAATCTGGCTCGAAGGGGGATATAAGGGGGGTTAACCCTCAAAATAAGTATTTGCTTTCTTCTCCAAAACTACACATACAATTCCGATGAAACTTGACCATCATTTTCACCACCCATGCGTAACAAAGTTTGTTCACGACATTAACAAAAATTGGGGTCAAGGAAGGTCAATGGGGAGAGGGGGGTTGCCCCCCAAAATATGCATTTGCTTTCTTCTCAGAAACGACAAATACCATTCCGATGAAACTTGACCACAACCTTTATCACCCGTGATGTTCCAAGGTTTGTTCATGACATTAAAAAAAAAACATCCATAGGTATTTCCTTTTTTCTCCATTGTATATTTTGTGGGTCATCCATGCCAACCAGTGGTTGCCTGGTTATATTATCCAGCCACTACCAGGTAAGTGCCCAGGGGTACTGCACCTCTGTTTAATATCTCTGTGAGATACTTTTTCATCAATCCTGTAGCTCCAGTTATCACTGGTATAACCTTGGCATTCTTCATCTTCCAGGATCTTCTCACTTCATTCATGAGGGTCTTGGTGTTTGGTCATTTTCTTGATTTCTGCATTGTTTAGTCCAAAATCACTGGTATGAACATTTCAATCAGCAATGCCTTGTTCTCTTTTTTTTGTACCAAAGTATGATATCTGGTCGCAATGCTTTGTTTTTGATGTTCACGCTCGATGGGATCATTAGGTCGTATGTGAGCAGTTGGTACTTCCATATTTTGAGTGATTACTTTTGGTTCATTTTCCCACAAA
This sequence comes from Eptatretus atami, assembly GCA_035128595.1. Classification (NCBI taxonomy): domain Eukaryota; kingdom Metazoa; phylum Chordata; class Myxini; order Myxiniformes; family Myxinidae; genus Eptatretus; species Eptatretus atami. The sequence continues at coordinate 25,178,906 of CM068961.1, read as the reverse complement.
TTTTCTGGAACTGCGACAACACAGTTTTTGCAGAAGTACCAACGGATTACTTTACAAACTCTGTTGTGTCGTTGTGTGTACAGCTGTTCTGACATGAGTTTGTTTTTGTTTGTGTGTGTTCGGTCATTAAGCATAACATGTCATTCTCTTCACTTAAGGCCCTGTCACACCTTGACGATTTAGCCAACGTATGCCTGACGTTATGCCAAAATTGGGCTAAAACGCCGGCACACGTCGAATACGTTATGGGTAAGTTTGTATACGTTAAGAGCATGCTGAAAAACACTGCCATACGTCGTAGTATGCTGGCTTTCATCGTTGTACTTTGCCCGTTGTCCTCAATTTGCATGCTTGAAATTTTACGACGTATGCCAGCGTATGACTCACACGTTCCGCTACGCTGGCCATAAGTTGTAGGCACGTTATGCGATCGTTGACACACATCGACAGACGTTCTTGTAAGTTACTCATAAGTCGAAACACGTCGAGGTAATGATTAGCGTACCGAAACTTATTTATAACCTATGAGTAACATGTTATAGGCACTTACACGATCGTTGACACACGTCGAGGCACGCATATGCGATCGTTGACACACGTCGACACAAGTTCCTTGTAAGTTACTCATAAGTCGAAACACGTCGAGGTAATGCTTAGCGTACCCAAAACTTATTTAACCTATGAGTAACGTGCTTTGAACCTATGTGTAACGTACCTCCAACGATATTGACGTATGTAGACGTATTTGATTGACTCTTCAGGGACGACCACGGAACTTACTGAACGTGTTTTTAATTTACAGCTACCATATAATGGCGTATTGGCAGCGTTTAAAAAAACAAAAAACAAACACAATACTCCGATATTTCGTCACGTGCCGTTACATCACGTCCGATTGCCTCTTCCGTTTGCTCATGTCTTATTCTTAGTTCCTCCTCTGTGAATATTTTCTGTTTGAGGATATTGTCACGTCGACGTCGAAACTTAAAAGCAAATGTCCGAATATATTTTAAAATTCGTGATAGACTAAAAAAAATAAAATTAAAATTAAAAAACAACACACAACTTCAGTATTTCGTCACGTGCCTTCACGGAGCCAAGGAGAAAAAAAAGAAAATGTGCCTTGATGGAGAAAATAAGTTCGGGTATGCTAAACATTACCTCGACGTGTTTCGACTTATGAGTAATTACAAGGACTGTGTCGACGTGTGTCACGATCGATTGTGCTACATATTCCAGCGTCAGCGGAATTTCCCAGCGTACAGTGTGAGCCATACGGCGAGTACGTCTAAAATTTTCAGCATGCTTGAAATTTCACGACGTACTAAACGTACCACGAAATATGACAGCGTACTTCATCGTTTTTCAGCGTGCTCTTAACGTATACACAACTTACCCATACCGTATTCGACGTGTCCAGCGTTAGACACATTTTTCATAGGTCGGCATACGCTGGCTAAATTGTCAAGGTGTGACTGCGATGGTGACACTTCCAATTCTCAGGCGGTTATGATTTAAAACGGCGTGCGGCAGGTTTTTAACAGGCTATGCCACGAGTTCGTCGCGCAATACGTGCAGCACGCTATGCCTAAGTTAAACTATCGTTGGGCATAGGTTGTGAACCCGACAACAGGCTAAGCATTCGTTGGTACAAGTTATCTATAAGACAACGAAACTTTCTGTGCCCGTTACTAATATGTTATGCATACGACCAACACGTTATGAATACGACTAAAACTTTAAAAAAAAACATCAAAATTTCAGCGTACGCCAACGTTTTACATACATTTTTATACGTTGCCATTGCTGGCTAAATCGTCAAGGTGTGACAGCGCCTTAACCCAACCTCCACCCCTCACCTTTCTCTCCGTTTTTTTTCATTTCTCCTTCTCTCTCTCTCCCCTCTCCTCTCTCTCTCTCCCCCCTCTCTCACCCAGTCCTTGCATCCCTCCTCTCGTGGTATCGCAACATTTGGTGAGGCATAGCTCTACCCAACCCCTTCCTTGCTCTTCCCCCTTCCTTTGCTCCCCCTCCCTCCTGCCTCTTCTCTTCCCCTCTCTCTCCCTCCGCCTCCTCCTCTCTCCAACCCCCTTCTTAATATCCCCCCCCCTTCGCTGACCCCCTTCGCTAATACCCCCTTGCCACCCGTAACAAGCATTGCATGTCCACACTCACACGGAGAGGCTGTACAGATACAAATCAACTCATATGTATCACGTCTGTGTGTGCTGTATATGTAACTTGACCTGGTAGTAACTGTCGACTGTACATCCCGATCAGGACACGAACTGCACTGTACAGCTCAGTAAGTGGCTTCAGCACTCAAGCTCTCCAACGGAATGCCTGGCTTGACAAGCGATTACCAATTGCCCTCGATACAACTATGCACCCGGAAACACCCGTGCAATATCCAAATTGGACAAATCAACAATTTTGGAGGGAGTCGGAACTGGTGATACTTTCAAATCTGGAGCTTACATCGAGGCCAAAAAACATGGTGGCTTCACATCCCAGCGAGGTTACCCAGGAAACGCCTTAAAACCCCAGACAGTGAGGTGGCTGAGGATCGCCTGATGAAGGATGTAATGAAATAAGGCCGTTAATTACAAAACAAGTGAAATCCTTCAATACAGGCGTTGGTGAAGCAAATGAGTACACTAATGTTAAAATATGCAATTTATGCTTTTTCAGTTGAAAAACAATTAAAAAGCATACTTAATATTTGAAATGTAAAAATCTTGTTACTATTGTGATAAGCACCTTTATATATAACAGAAGGAATGAAATCGTCGATACAACAGCGTTGCAGGGGGCTGCAAAAGAATGATGTAAAATAAGAACTTAGATTTCAGCGTTCGGCGCGAAATGTGATGGTGGGCAGAAATGACGTCTTTTGTTCGTTCGTACATGAGAGGGGAGCGTTTCTT
>CM068961.1:25121810-25149539 GCA_035128595.1 Eptatretus atami | reverse complement strand
TCCCCATCCCCCGAAAAACAATTTTCCCAGAAAAGGTAGCACAAGCGGCCATAAAGTGCTCAGAAATCCAAATTTTCCAGGGGCCCGCCTAAGGGTATTGGATATATTCGATATTTGATTTGTGCTGTCCCTCCAACTCGCACGTCCCTCCAACCTCCCTTTTCAATAGGGATCGACACCCTCGATTGAGTGTGGTGCCTTTGAGGAAATAGTTTGATTTCTTGTTGTCCTCTTACTTAATGCAAATTGTTTATTTTTCTCATTTTCAGTGTAATTATTTGTTTATTTGTTTCTTTATTTAACAAGTAACGGCTTGCAATTAGTTCTTGCCACTATTTTGTCGAATGAGCAATCGAGTAAATTTAGGTTCCCTGGAGACTTAAGTTCTTGCAACTTTATTTGATAAAGGGTGAGGGATTCACGACAGCCAGTGCACAGGTCCTGTGACAACCGTTCAACGCAGGCCTTTCAAGAAAAGTTTTTAGCCGGCCATCTTTGGACAAAGTCCAGTGTTGAGGTGGTAGTTAGCCATCGTGGGTGAGAGCGTTCCGTTCCATTTGGATTGCTGCCATCTACACGACCATACCATTCTCTCTCTTTTTCCCATGAGGATAAAGAAGTTTGATTAGTTTACTCAATTCAGCATGTTTATCATACAATCACTAGGAGAACCACCAATTGCTTGACAAATTGTTTGGCTGAGAAATGATGGATGACATGAGTGAAAATTATGTTGATGAATATTTATGGGAAAACGTAGTGTGATTGGGGAGAAGATCAATGACTAGCAATGGGCTTGGATTCACCTTTGTGCTCATAAAGGGTCGAGTGTCTGGACGTTACGAGCTTGGCATCGCTTGAACGACGGTTGAAGAAAAGGAGCTTGCAGTTGTGGCCCTCCAAATTATATTGAAAAGCCCTACAAAGAAGGAAACTTTTGTTACACAACCATACAGGTCCAGTATTAAAAAGTATTCAGACAATTGTACTTTGTGCAGAAACAAAGGATTATAATGTTGAGACGCAAGAACATGGAGGATAGAAAGAAAGGAAATGGGAATGGGAATGGGACTTTAAGGCCAGCAAAATGAGTTGGAAACAGCAATGTCATTCAGAATTTTACTGAAGTACTGCCCATGAGTAGATTTTTTTTAATGTTCTGTATAGTTGAGGTTCACACATGAGAGAAGAGAGAAAGGTCTTCTTTCTCCTATACAAGTGGTCGGCAACCCAAATAACAAGAAGAGCCATTTTTTCAAATTTGGTCAGAACGCGATATCTCAAGAGCCCCAATGCACGTAAACCCGACAAAGACACAAACATTGATTTTTTAATGTAATACATGTTTATTGAGTTGGCATCAATGAAAGCGGCCATTAAATTTTCTTCAGTACATCGAGTCAGCTTACCGATATTTACCTCCACCACCTAAGGTGGAAGGAGGTTATGTTTTCACCCCTGTGTGGCTGTCTGTTTGTCTGTCTGTCTGTGTGCAGGGTATCTCAAAAGGTTGTGGTCGGATACGGATGACATTTTGTGGACAGGTTCGGTGTGTGACAAGGACGAACTGATTAGATTTTGGTGAAGATCCGGATCCGGCTACGAGAATTTTTGAGTGATTCTTCACCATTGCGAGATAGGGCTACAACGATATACAGCACGATATCTCAAAAAGTTATGGAAGGATTCCGCAGAAACTTGGTGGACAGGTTGGGTATGTGACAAGGTTGAATTGATTCAGTTTTGGTGAAGATCTAAATCCACATCCAGAAAATAGTTTTTTTTCAATTTTTTCAGTGATTCTTCACCATTGAGAGATGGGGCCAAAAACTATACACATATATAATTATATATATATATATAATTATATATATATATATGATAATTCGAAAATTTCTTGGGCCCGATATGTTCTACTGGATCAGGCATTGTGTGGCGGGTGTATGTGCTCTACCGAGTGCCCTTCTAGTTTTGTGTGATTTCTGCTGTGGAGTTTATTTGGAGAGTCGTTCGATGTTTGGACAGTGTGCTGTCATTTTCATTTTCAAGCCGGACTTTAAACTCACCTCGTTCAATTGGTTTCCCAGTGTGCTTTTTATGAAATTCATACTTGAAAACACTTGCTCACACAGGTAAGTCGACCCAAAGATGGACAGAATGCCAAATGCATATGTCTTCATGTTACTGTAGGTTTCTGGTAAAGAATTCCAAACTTCAAACACAATTTGGACTTGTTTGTTAAGATCGTGCATTTCAGTCCATCTGTGTTGAAGTGCCAGGGTAGATCTGTGCCTTTCTAGATTTTCGAGTTTCATCACCAAGCCTCTGAATTTAGAACTCCACATGTCCTTGTCCTGAAAATCGGCCAGTTCAAGTTTTAGTTCTGCTCGGTCTACTCCTGTAAATGCTGAAAAGTTGAGTGCAGAAGTGTCTTCTTCAAGGGGTTTCAACACAAATGATAAAGTTACATTTTCCTTTCTGAATTCCTGAAATCACCCTGCGAAGGCTTCTTGCATTTCCAGTATCACATTTTTTAGGTTCTTGGTGTCGAGTTCATAGTTTGTCTCCTGTTTGAATCGTTTCAGTGATGAGAAATGTGCCAGCAATTCCCATCTCCATGTCTCTCGCAAACAATGTTAGTTTTCGCTCAAATGAGAGCACCTCTTCTAAAAGCAAGTGAGCTGTGTTTCCCTTTTCCCTGCAGCTTTCTGTTAAGGCCCTTTAAAAGGGAGGTGATGTCCACCATGAAGTGAAATCTCTGTATGTACATACACACACACACACACACACACACACACACACACACACACACACACACACACACACACACACTTTGAGACCAGGGAGGGCTCCGTTCCACTTTCTGGAACCCCTCGATGGAGCCAACAACAACAAAAACAACAACAACCACACACACACACACCGTTTCTTGGACGTGACAATCTCATTCCGAATCACTCTTGAACATCCCTCATAACTCGCAAGTCAAAAATCAAAAATAATTGCCAAAACAAAATAATGAGCAAAAATTCACCATTTTAAATTCACCGTGTGCACACGAATCATGGACCAAGGTGTGAAGTTTTCTTGTTCTCAAAGTTTTGTTCCGAGGACTCTTTTGAGGATCGTCACTGAGCCTTCCAACTGTAGTTCGTTTGTAGTAATATTCCCAGGGATGGTTTTTTAAGATCTCTGTGAGGGTCTTCTCCATCATTCCCATTGCTCCAATGATCACAGGTACAATTTTGGTGCTCTTCAGATTCCAGGATCTTTTCACTTCATTTTTGAGATCTTGGTATTTGGTCATTTTCTTGATTTCTGCATTTAGGCCAAATCGCTGGGAACTGAAACCTCAATGAGCAATGCCGTTTTTTCTTTTCTATTCCCAAGTACGATATCCAGTCACAATGCTTCGTTTTCGATGTTCAAGCTCGATGGAATCATCAGGTCGCATGTGAGCATTACTTCCTTGTTCTCATTTATCGCTTTTGGTTCATGTTTCCAAGAGTTTCCTGGGACTGGGATATTGAAGTTTTTGTCGATATACCAGTGGATTACTTTAGAAACCCTGTTGTGCCTTTGTGTGTACAGTTGTTCTGACATGAGTTTTTTCCATCCTGATAGGAAGTGGCTCGTACTTTGTTTATACCTTGCAGAACCTGCACTTGTCCAATTAACTCAGTCCTGCCATTTTCTTAAATCCATTCATGTTGTGTCCCTGGTCTTGGGCATTAATAATGGTTCGTTCTCCATCCCAGTTGAACTGACCTCTTCTTCTTTGTCTCTGCCCAATCTGTCTACCAAAAAAGGTTTGTTTTTTAAAAATATCTTTCTGCTCTTTTGTTGTTTTCTCTGTTGTCGGTGTATATCCGTTGATATTTTGCTTTATATTTTTCTTTCGTCTTTTTTTGCTATCATTGGGGCTGCATCCATTGCTGTTTTGCTTTATTGTGTGACATCTTCCATTCACAACTGTCTTTGGAATGTTTTTTGCGAGGAGAGTTAGGGATACCTCCTTCGACTTGCTGTCGTTGTGTTTGCATGCAAATTGCAAATTGGATTTTGTAGTCTGTTGAAGTTTTCACTGATTCAGCCAGTCTGACAGATGTCATTCTGTGCATTTGGTGTGTGTGTGTGTGTGTGTGTGTGTGTGTGTTTTCATGTGTTCCAGGCCAGTCAGACTGTCTCACAAAACCCTCAAGTTCTTTAATCAATGGATGTCCAACCTCCAGGCATCTGTAATCCAATCTTGCATTTATTTTAAAGATAAAGCACAAGTGATACACATGATGGGACTCTGGCATGGCATCGGACCCAACAAAGCAACTGACTATTGGCTCTTCTTCTCCCCTTCCCCACTCTGCATTTTCATTTATATACAGTACATTCCAGCAAGAACATTTGTGAAAGCTCCTCCATCTACAATCTTCTCTTGGTTCTATATATCTGGAGGTAACTGAAAATCTGCCTCAACTTTGGCAATCGCCATCTTGATGTTGGCAACTTAGGCGAAGTATCATGATGATGTTGTGAAACATTGAGTATTCCTTTCGCTAGTTGTGGCATGCAATTAAAATGCCCATCACTTCAGAAAGGAAAGCATCAATAGGCTCATCACAGCATTGATAGGCAAGTTGAAGTAACATCACCACATAATCAAAGATCTTTCGATACTGTGACAACATCAAACGGAAAGCTTTTTCAAACACTTATGTTTCATGGAGCAGAAAATAAGTTTCACAAATCATCCAAAGTACTTTTAATCGCCACCATCACAAGTCTCTATGGATCCATGCACTTGGGGTCAGGTTACTCTCCAGGGCCTGCACGGGGTTACGACCGGTGCCGCAGCTCGCTGAGTTCCTGGGCAGCATGGGGCTGCAGAACATGGACCCCAAGGCCACATAGAGGCTTGTAGTCCTGGCGATTAAAAGCATTTGAGATGATTGGTGAAATTTCATGTCAGCCACGCAAAACACGGGTGATGGCAAAGATTCGCCTACCTATTGATGAAGGGTGGTGTCGAAACACCGTGGATTATGTGGTTATATAACTCGTTGATTAATGCTGCAATGAGCATTTGAGGCCTCCCCTTTCTGAAGTGCTTTTCATCTAAGTTAATCGTCAGTGTGACAATTAGCAAAAGGATCACAAATAGTTGCACAGCATTGTCATGGTACTTCACTCATACTGCAAGCTTCTCAACAATGATTGATGACATTCAGGTCAATCTATGATTGAATGGTATGTGTAAATTACATTTTACGGATAATATAGTGCAATGATGTACAAGACATCCTCTCATTTTGACATGCCCATCCATTTCAACTCATTCTCTATTCTCTATGGTTTCGTTCGGAATCAAGTTAAGCCATAACCTCTGCCTCTTGGAAGTGGTTAGTCACTGAAAACAACACAGTGGATGAGTTCTCCTGATTTTTTACTTTTGGAATGTTTGCCATTAGATAATATCATCACCACATGGTGGGTTATTATAGCTCTATGGAAGGATAGCAAAGATGGCACGTTTGACCCAAGTTTTATCACCGAATTAGCTGCAGTTAACACCCAATGGCGTAATTATGCAAGCGGTCTATTGTCACCTCTGTTACAATGGACATACCCATATGCAATGTCAAAATTAATGGAAATTTCGTGATATATTTGCCAGACAATGAGTATTGAATAGTCAAGACAAACCCATTATCTCTTGAGGAGTTCTCAGTATGAGATGAATGTAAGAACAGGATAACAGGCTTGCATTATGAAGAAGACAACTGTAAATTTCACCCTCATGGTGTCAATACAAATGGATAAAGCCAAGACAAAGGAAGATGCAAGCCCTAATATTGTCTCCCTTGGCACAAAAGTAAGAGAGACTATATACAGTGCAGATGTGGCGCAGATTTAAAGTACAATACCACCTGAACTTCCTTGCTCTGTTCCGGTGGTATTGTACGATTGACTGTAGAAAATGAAGTGCAATTTAATTTTTGTGGTGCAGCTCAAATTTGACTGTGGTTTATTTAAAAAAAAAAAAAAAGTAAAACAGCAATAACCATCAGCAATTAACGCTACATTTGTTTGAACAGGACTCGGTCTCTGACCAAGATGTTCTAGTTCTGTATTTTTAATTAATTTTCTGAAATTTGTGCAATTAGTTTTTCATTTGGAAGGTGTGAGTTACGATGTGTAAATAAAGGTGGAAAAAGTCTGATTTAATGCAATTTAATTCCAGGCTATAAGGCAACAAAAGGTGGAAAGTTTGAAAGGGGGTGTAGACTTTCTGTAGGCACTGTAGCTAACTAATCTCTTGAAGTTAGCCCTTCCCCGAGGCCATTTTCGTTACAATATCATAATTCACCAACGAACTGTATACATTGCATCATACCCTCACAAAAGTTTCACATGAAATCTGATAGATAATATTATCAACGAATTTCTATTAGATTTAATGAGGAATCGATTTTTGTTCATGTAAATCAAACAATTGTAACAAGTGGCCTAATGTTGAAAAGACATAACTTAAAACGAGTGATATGAGGGTCACAATTCATCGGCCAACTTTTAAAGGATCGAGTTGAGGATATAAAGGCTTGAACATGGAGTTCAAATTAAACATTGACAAGTTTAAAATGTAACCCAAACAACATGGATACATGATGTCCCTACTCCCAACAGGTCAAACCCGTAATCAATATTGGGCATAGTGCATTGCTTCCCTACCTGCACTCCCAATTTCTTTTACAGATCTGAGCACAGTGCTGAACAGAGAAGCGGTTCAGAGTCTGAGTGAAGGCTTGCGGTGCAGTGTTCTCCAATGCTGTAAACTCAGACTTCATGTAATTGTCTAAGTGATGCCGATACCTGCCAACTGTGGAAGGAGTGAAAAAAGGATGAATACCAGTGAAGGACTGATTCAACCAACCCTCTACTACTACTAATATATTTGATACTTTTTTAAAGTTGGATGATCTCCTTGCTCCTTAAAGTTGGTTGAGATATGTGCTCTACCGAGTGCCTTTCTTGTATTAAAATAAGATAATTGGTCATTTCCAGAGTAAAGTTCCATATCCAGGGTGCAAACCCAAACCTTTAGGGGGAAAACAGATATGGGATGCTATTAAAGGTTGTGGCCCATACATGATACCTATATACATCTGGTATCACATTCTGGGTCCACAACCATAGCAACAAGCTGCAGGAAATCTGTGGACAGCCCCTACCCATCATGGACCATATCTGAAAAAAAGGCGCATTGTGATAACTCGTGAATGGATGAACTGAAAGCCCAGAGCGACCTTTTTACTTTATAGGGAAAATTATATCATATCCAAATTTCCTTGTTAATTTTGTACATTTATCTGCAGTTTTATACAAACATCTGTGTACTTTTATATGACTATGTTGTTCTCATTGTTGTACGGCGTTGGGTTACTAACGTGTGATTTTTTTTTGGTTTTTTGCTGGTGACGGAGGCAAGATGGCAAGTCAGCCAGTTAAAGGAGGGTTGCAGTGCGGTTTATCCTTGAAGCAAGAACCACCTCCGAAGAGATGTGAGGAAATACCCACTGACGACACCAAGTGCATCCTATGCAGAGGACGGGATGTGAAAGATCTCAACAATATCCAGGCCACAACCAAAGACAGGCTTCTTGTGGCCAAAACAGCACAACAAGATGAGATCTTCACAAGACTGCATCTTGATGTAGCTGCAGACACAGTCTGGTTGACTGACAATTCGCCAAAGTAGCATGAGAAATGTCAGAATTGGTATCTCAATGAAAAGAGCGATCAACTTGCGGAGAAGAAACGGATGGGAAAGTGTACCCAGTGTAAAGACATGCCCCCAGCCTGGGTGCACAGTAAGTCTTCTCAGCAGTGCACCCTGCTCACCCGATGAACCCCATCAACATTTGTTGCAAATAATATAGGTGTAACATGTGGGAAATGGTGGCTGAGAGGCAGAGAGGCAACATCCAAAGTGTCAACAGAAGGCAACCAAAATGTCATCACTGAAAAGGCCAATGAGCTGAACAGAGAAGACGTTCTGCTGAGATTCACTGGCCAAGGACATGATATGGTAGCTCATGGTATATGCTTCCATAAACCATGCATGGCCACATTCAAAGCTCAGCGCCTCCCGACTGGAAAATTTGCACAACAAAACATGTATGACTTCATGTTCACTTGTCTAGTACAGCAGTTCGAGACCCCCCTCTTTCAAGAGATGTGTGGCTTCCTGATAAAGCCACTATGAGATCAGTATAGAGCCATTCTTCACGAGTTGGGAGTCAAGACTGCAGATGAATACCGATCAAGCTCCCTAAAATGGAAGCTGCAATAGCACTTGGGCAAGTGTATTTCCATCATCAGCCAAAGCAGCGGATCGGGCTTCATTTGTGCGTCAACTGTACCTCTCCGTGATGCCCTTGTGAAGCTGAAGGATCTGGAAATAGAACTACATGAGGATGAGAGGCATTGTACACTACCATGTGCTGCGAAGATACTCAGAGCAGATTACAAGCGACGCAAAAGACAAAACACACTGTCCACTGAGATTTCTTTCGATGCTGCTAAGCAGATTGTTCCTGACTCAATTTTCAACTTCACAGCCATGCTGCTCTGGAACAAGCACCGAAGCTACAGGAATCCGGAAGAGTGCTGGTTGACCAGCCAACAACAGAGACTGCCCTTATTATGTCACAACAACTGCTGCGGCATGTCTCTGGTGTACCTCCCTCACTGGGTATAGCAACTGCCTATCATGTGTTCATCCATACATGCAAGTCCTTGATCACGCTAAACAACAGGCTCAGACAGGGGATCAGCCATGACCGATTGCACCGTCAACTGACTGCACAAAGTGTCAACATCATGCAACAGGTGGAAGAAGATAGAGTGTACCTCCCAGAGAACATGTCTCTCAAACGTGAAACACCACACGTGTTTGCGATGCACAATCTAGATTGGAGAAAGAAGACGTTAGAAGCTGGCAGTTTCAATGAAAATCCAGAAGATTCTTCCAGCCAAGCAAGACGAGGCTGTCACTCTATCTACCCCAACATCTGCTCGGAGGAAGACACCATCTGATTTTCCTGACACAACCATCTCTGCCTGTCACATCTCTGTTAAAGACAGACCGAGGTCTCAGTTACTTGACAGCATCGTGGATGTTGAGAGTTCAGAGACTCCATCTGACAACACTGCCGAAGACATGTTAGTCGAATGGCGACTTGGAAGAATGGATGAAGCAGAAGTTGGTTTGCCTGTTTTTTTCTGCTTTCTGTGCAAGGCTCCTACCATACAATTGGGCTAGCAAGATTGGATACTTGCCTCTGATTCTAGCATCCCCAACAGATCCAACTGTACTGAAGGAAGAGATGACACGGCTGGTGAAGACTTCATGTGCACTTGGTGACAGGCAGACTCTCATTACCTGTGATCAGGCCACGTATGAACTCGAGGTAACCATCAGGGACAAACACTGGAACAAGTTTGCCAACGTCGTTTTGCTTCTTGGAGGCTTTCACCGGGCTTATAACTATCTGAAGGCCATCTGCAAGATTGTCAGGGAGTCAGGTGCAGAAGATAGTTTTGCTTCAGCTGGTCTGTGTCTGGAGGGGACTGCAAAGAAAATATTTGGTGAGAATGCGGAATACATCCAATCCATGTATGTCATCCGAATCCTCTGCGAGGCGATGTGGCATCTTTACTGGGAGGAATTTGAAACCTGGGCACCAGCTTGGCAAGGGCTCTTCTGATTGCCATCTACATCAACAAAGATGATAACGTCATGGGTGCCGAGCTCAGCAAGTTGAGGGTGTATAAGTTCCTGAACAAATAAATCAACAATACTCAAACTGCTGGCTCCCACAGAAGATGATTTTCTCCAAAATCTGCAATGTGCAGTGCTGGCGACTGTATTGGACAAGACCACGCATATTAGCAAGCTTAACACAAAACCATGTCAAGACTATGGGTGGACTCTGAATGATGGTAAGTTTGTACCAGTGCCATCGCACCCAAGCCTAGCCTATAGCAGATGACAAACCAGGGCTTCAGACAGCTGGTTTTTTTTTTGTATACATTGTCGAGGCTCGTATGAGAGCTAACACACAACGCACAACAAGGGGGGCAGGAGACAAGAGGGGTGGGAGAGGGAAGGACAAAACAGTGGAGAACAAAGACATTAGGAGATCTGTGGAAGGGAGAGGGATGGGGTGGGGAACACGGGGTATACGAGATGGACACCACAGGGACTTTCAAGACGTTACATGACAGGGAACTTTCGGGAAGGAAGGCAGGGAATTTGAAGGAGGTAGGTTTGGGGTGGATCAACGGAGGTAGAAAAGATCATGGTTTTGGATAGGGGAAGATAAGAGGTGGTGGTGAACAGCTGTTTTGAAGACCTGGACGGAAGAATGGGATTGAAGAGAGTGTGTGTTTATTCCAAAGGCGGGAAAAAAAGAGGAATGAAAGAGTGAAGGTGAGCAGTGATTCTTGATTTTGGTAGTTTACCAGAAGCGGGTTGTTGGCAGACCTTGGGTGCCCTGCAGAAATATTGGGGTGGGGTGGGGGGGGGGGAGAGGAGAGGAGATGGTAGAAGACAGAAAGACCACTGACCTGCCTGCACTGAGAGAGTGAGAGGCCCAAAGACTCAGCCTCATCGCGGAAGATACCAATGATCCGAAATGCCTTAGTTTCCACAGCATGAAGCTGAGAAAGGTGAGAGGTAGGCGCACCAGCTCGGTGCTGTTCACCACCATCTCAGATCTCTCCCCCCCCATCCAAAGCCACGATGTTTTCAACCGCTGTTAACCTCCACAAGCCCACTTCTTTTCGTGAATTTGCAGCTTTATCCATCTTGTCCACCCCATGCCCCCCCCCCCCCCCGAACCCTCATTCTTCCCCACTTCCCTTATTTCTCCAAGCATCCATCTATTTTGTCCCTCATTTCGACTATTAGTTCATCCCCCCCCCACCCCTCTCTTTCTCCTGTTCCTTTTGTTCTATTATGTCTTGAACTGTTCTATGTTCTCGCTCCTCCACAAGCCTCAACATTGTATCCAAAAAAAACTACGATGAGATCAGCAGACCCATGATGCTTTTACAATGCAGAGTGTCTGACTAAGCCTCAACTTCAGAAGTAATGTTTAAACTCGTCCAGTCTGGAGTTCTTGTGTCTCAATTCACCAGACTTTGAACCAACAAAATTTCTCCTCAAACCTTTCAGATCACCTTGGTTCAAGCTTCTCAGAATGGAAACATTGAGTTCAGCTTTCACTCAAACTTGTTCAAAATTCGTTGGTGAAAACCCTTACTAGTAGGAATTTACTGAGAATTGAAAAAGATGTCTATATTGAAAAAGTAAGTATTCCATGGCTTGGCATGTTTATAATATGGGCATCGATCACTGTGGGATGGGGGAAGGTGAATGTCCCCCTGTCCCCACTTTTTTGGAGGAGGGGGGGACAGCACATCAATTGTCACCCGCACTTTTTTTGGGCGTCAAACCAAAATTGTGTATTATGAAGCAGTTTTTTGCAATTGATTTAATACATTCTATGAAGAGTTTGAATGAGCAATTCATGATTTAGCGGATGGAATATTAATAGATTCTATGCTTTTTTTGGAACGCTGTTTACCTGATTGCCGTACAGCCCGGAACATAATTAATTATATTCGACCAAACTTGCCAGGGGGATGAAGGGTCCATCATAACTCATGAGACAAAGGTTGTAGCTAATTGTTCACCCCTCCCCCCGGGGGGTTCCAAAGAGGAGATCGAGGCAAATTCTCTATGTAAATGTGTGCCTGTAGCGCCGCTCCCAGTGGGAAGAGAGTATGATGACAGGCCTTCCACCTCAATCGTTTTCACCTTAATTTTACCTTTTCAGACTATATTTTCAGTCGATCATGTGACTTTAGGCTCGACTGCAAAATATCCGGAGGAATTCCAATGTTTCATTTGCTTTTTCCGTTTTGGAAAAACATGATAGTGGGGCAACTTAGCTAAATATAGCATAACAATTGTGCATTTTGTGAGGAAAGCACCAAATTTGGCACACTAGTAGCCTATATATTATGAACAGATTTGGATATTGGGCCATCTCAAAATTTTTGATGGCAGTGGAAAATGGCTGCCACAGCCATCAGCGGCTGAATTTGAGATGGCCCAATATCCAAATCTGTTCATAATATGTTAGGTGCCAAATTTGGTGCTTTCCTCACAAAATGCACAATTGTTATGCTAAGTTGCCCCACTATGAGCAGCTTCGAGTGTCATTTGCGACACACAGTTTTACTTCTCACCACTTGCTCACTTAGTTGGATTTTAGGTCATTTGACTGTTGTTCCTATTCATTGATCGATTACATCGATTGTTTTGTTTCTTGTCCCTATTCCTTAATTTTTTGGACTGCACACAAACTATAATTTACACCGCACAAAAATAAAATTCTTAGAAAAGGTATCGCAAACAATCGCAAAGTTATCAGAATCCTAAATTTTCTGGGGCACGCCTAAGGGCTCCCGGACCACGCGGCGTATTGGCTTCGTTGTCTATGCCAATTGCATGTCCCCCCCCCCCCCCCCCAAAAAAAAAAACACAACACACTTTTCAATAGTGGTTCTAATCACTTATTTTGTGATTAAGAGGATTTAAACTAAATCAGGTTAAGGTCTAGAGCAGGAACAAAAGTTTACTGGTGCTTTTATTAGTCTCTTGTTTGGGACATTGTTGGCCTGGCTGCATAACAATAAGAGAGTTTTTTTTTTTTAAAAATCATGCAGAGTGATCATTCAAACAACAAAAACTATGCAACAAATTAATTTTGAAAAATAAACATAGATTTCATAAATTGTACTTCATGCCCTGAATTTCAAATCAAATGGTCACACGCACGAGGGGAAAACCCATCAATAACATTTTTCAAACATAATATGCCTTCTCTAGTAATTAGTTAAAATATACAAAGAAGAAAATTACATTTTAAAGAGGAAAAAAAGTTATAATTGAAAAAACAACAGCTGAAAAAAAAACAAAAAACAATAGCCTGAAATGAATAAGCAACAAACCCTCAGGTTGTTCCGCAACAATTTTTTTCAAGGTTGTGCCTTGCATTTGTAAAAGCAAACAAATTATATTGCACTACCTTCATGGAACTCGATAAATGGGGCAGTTATTTTTTTTCACGAGACATTTTTGTCTCTTTTTTTTGTTTTTTCTGGAGTTAGAAATAAACCGACTTGATAAATAATTTTCACAACTTGGTTGGTAATAGTAGTAGTAGTAGTAGTAGTAGGTGATGGCATCATACATGATGATTGTCCAATCACCGTCTCTTATGTGAACGCTGATAATTCCAATTTGTGCCCAAAATCTTTCCACAGTGCGGGCACTGGAGTTGTAGATTTATGGCTGGCATTACAGGGGCAGCGATTTGTTTCCAGTACTGACGTTTCTTCACAGCACACATGTGAGGCCTCATACAGAGTCAAACCACCGATCACTTTTAACCACCAAGTGGGACGATCAGACACTGCGGTTTCCACGATATTACGTCAATGCCACAGACTGTTGGTTCTGGCTTGGAAGTGGAGTTTGGGCTGCCATTTAGGTCTGGTACAACACTTTAGCTGCTCCTAGTGAATACCCTTTGACAGGTGACTGACTTATCTGTCATTCTGGCCAATACATGACCAAGCTAGTGCAGTCGTCACCTTTTTAAGATGGCCATGAGAGAAGAGGGAAAATAGGGTGACATAGGAGTAAGGGGAGGGAAGGTGTATGTATGTGCCACACAAGGAAAGAGGCTTTGACCTGTGTACTAAATACATGGCCCTTAACTAAAAAGGAGTCAGATTCCTTTTAAAATTACCAGTATAAATAGGTCCAACATTGCAGAATAGGACATTATCCTGCTTTTACATATCATACAGTGTGAAAAATCGTGGAACATAGCTTGCAGAACAAAAATAATAATGAAGGTTTACGATACTCTTCAACCTCCAATGAAATGTGGCATCAGCAATGAAATGAGGCAATCAATCTGGATATTGTGGTTTTACAGTAATTAATACAAGAGGGGGGGGGGGGGGGGGGGGGGGGGAAAACCCCAACATAATATTTGAAACAGACAACGTAAATCATCACAACAAGCATATTCTCAGTTGAAACACTTTGCTCTGAGCAACAACTCCAAAAGGCCTTCAGAATAAAACCGCTGTCAATATGTTTGAATCAAAAACATCCAAATCTGACTTTAGAAAACAGACGACAAGAAAACAAGACCGACCATGTAGTCTTGAAAGTGCAACTCCAATGTAATGACAAACTTCATACTAAGGGAAAGTACCACTCTGCCTTCAATTACCCAGCACAGCACATAATATCCATTACCCCAAATTGGCTGCAACTTATCCCAAAAGTTAGAAACCAAGTGAGAAGTGTGTTCGTATATTTGCTGTTTGGTACTGGTTTTGACTCCCCATGAAATATCTGATCAGAATCAATAAACATAATAGTTGGCTGACAGGATGGTTTAAAAGTACGCACACTCGCATCTAAGCTGTCTAGTCTGGGTTTGAATCCTGACCCAGCTATAAACTCTCATCCCGGTGCTTCACAGGCAGGGTGATTCATCAATGTGTGTCGTCCCTCGGATGGACGTTAAACGGGAGTCCCATCTGCCGGCATTCATTGGTGGATATTAAAGATCCCACGGTGTCCTTCACAAAGAGTAGGCGAGCTATCGCAGGCACCCTGAACAAATTGCAAATTCCTGCCCCAACCAGCAGAGGGAATTGCATCAGCGACACAGCCACACCTTCAGCCAGTGATGCTACCCCACAGCCAATGATGCTACTCCGCAGCCTTGTGCTACATATGAACGAGGAAGAAGAAGCATAATAGTGCGTTGCCAGTAAGGATACTCATTGTGGAACATGATCTCCTGTGGAGAAGATGTCGAGGCAGTGGTTGGATGATGAAACGATGTACAGATCCCATCGTATGTTTTGTAAAAAAAAAAGGGGTTTTGGAACTATCCTCTGGCTAAATCCCATTTTACCCTCACCAGAGGAAAGGGGATTACATTTGGGTCTGTTTGTTTGTCTGTTGGGTGGTCACATCGCTAGACTACCCTTATTCTCAGGTTTTTGGGTGGTCGCGTCGCTAGACTACCCTTATTCTCAGGTTTTCCGTCTGTTTGTTTGTATGTAATGGACAGCTCTGGAGGCCAGAGGAGTCAACCGATTTTGATGAAACTTGACTGGTAGGTTCATACCAGGATCTAGTTGTATGCTTTGAGCACCGTTGCTATGGACACCACCGTTGCCTAGCAACGGGACTGAAATTTTGGAAAAAAAATCAGAAATTTTTTTTCCCGAAAATAAAAAATCGGCTTGCTATTTTATGCGCACTATAATCAACCTCTTGTCAAAAAATTTCAGCCCGATCCGTCGAAAACTGTATGACTAGTATGCCATTATATAGCGACCACCCATGTCGCCTACCGGCTTGTCTGTTTGTTACTAACGAAATCTAAAGATTTCGTAAGTATATTGATGACTTCGTCATCTGTTTTGTGTGTTTGTTTGTTGTGTGTGTGTTTGTGTGTTTGTTTTGTAGGCACGATAACTCGAGAACGGAAGAAGCTACCAATGTCAAATTACACCACGTGATTCAGGAGGGTGATGGCTAGTGCTGATTAGATTTGGGTCAAAATCGGTCAAAGGTCAAGGTCACAGTGAGGTCAAACATTCGATTTTTGATGGTTTGGTACAGAATCATCGTAGAAACTTCTGGTTTGCGTCGCTACTTCTCTAGAGACAGCTTTTATTAGAACAGGTCAGAGGTCAAGTTGACGATTTCGTAAGTACCAGTCTATGACTGCTTGTTACTTACGAAATCTAAAGATTTCGTAAGTATATTGATGACTTCCGTCCTCTGTTTGTGTGTTTGTTTGTTTGTTGTTTGTGTGTTTTGTTTGTTTGTTTGTGTGTTTGTGTGTTTGTTTGTAGGCACGATAACTCGAGAACGGAAGAAGCTACCAATGTCAAATTACACCACTGATTCAGGAGGGTGATGGCTAGCGCTGATTAGATTTTGGTCAAAATCGGTCAAAGGTCAAGGTCACAGTGAGGTCAAACATAATTCCGTAAATTCACGTGGAGAAATGGAGTATTTTTGCTTCGCTCGACGTTACGAGTTCGTTTTAACTTCGATTTTAATTTTGTCTTCGGTTTTTGCGATCGCTTAGGACGCTTAAAACTCGGTTGTCGAAATTCTGGTAAAAATCGGATGTTTTGGAGACGTTTTAAGATTTATAAAAAAATATTTCACTCGCCGCGTCAAGAGCTCGTCACGTGGTGCAGCGTGCTCAGCAGAGGCGTCGTTGATCACGTAAAGGTTTTCCGTGTGCGCGCTGACGGTGTTTTCGATAAAGATGGTGTTAAAAAGTCATTTTTTTATCCAATAAAGGTTATCGTCGCATGCCTGACTCGCTAAGCCGTCGGATTATGTAAAGATTGTTGGTGGATGGCCGAATATTACGGTTTTGTGACTTTGATAAATGATATTAAATAATTGCGTGGAGAAATGGAGATTTTTGCTTCCCTCGACGTTACGAGTTCGTTTTAACTTCGATTTTAATTTTTCTTCGGTTTTGCGATCGCTTGGGACGCTTAAAACTCGGTTGTCGAAATTCTGGTAAAATCGGATGTTTTGGAGACGTTTTAAGATTGTATAAAAAATATTTCACTCGCCGCGTCACGGGTCGTCACGTGGTGCAGCGCGCTCGAGCAGAGGGTCGTTGATCACGTAAAGGTTTTCCGTGTGCGCGCTGACGGTGTTTTCGATAAAGATGGTGTTTAAAAGTCATTTTTTTCCCAATAAAGGTTATCGTCGCATGCCTGACTCGCTAAGCCGTCGGATTATGTAAAGATTGTTGGTGGATGGCCGAATATTACGGTTTTGTGACTTTGATAATTGATATTAAATAATTGCGTGGAGAAATGGAGTTTTTTGCTTCGCTCGACGTTACGAGTTCGTTTTAACTTCGATTTTAATTTTGTCTTCGGTTTTTGCGATCGCTTAGGACCTTAAAACTCGGTTGTCGAAATTCTGGTAAAAATCGGATGTTTTGGAGACGTTTTAAGTTGTATAAAAAATATTTCACTCGCCGCGTCACGGGTCGTCACATGGTGCAGCGCGCTCGAGCAGAGGCGTCGTTGATCACGTAAAGGTTTTCCGTGTGCGCGCTGACGGTGTTTCGATAAAGATGGTGTTTAAAAGTCATTTTTTTTATCCCAATAAAGGTTATCGTCACATGCCTGACTCGCTAAGCCGTCGGATTATGTAAAGATTTGTTGTGATGGCCGAATATTACGGTTTTGTACTTTGATAATTGATATTAAATAATTGCGTGGAGAAATGGAGTATTTTTGCTTCGCTCGACGTTACGAGTTCGTTTTAACTTCGATTTTAATTTTGTCTTCGGTTTTTGCGATCGTTTAGGACGCTTAAAACTCGGTTGTCGAAATTCTGGTAAAAATCGGATGTTTTGGAGACGTTTTAACATTTATAAAAAATATTTCACTCGCCGCGTCACAGCTCGTCACGTGGTGCAGCGTGCTCGAGCAGAGGCGTCGTTGATCACGTAAAGGTTTTCCGTGTGCGCTGACGGTGTTTTCGATAAAGATGGTGTTTAAAAGTCATTTTTTTTATCCCAATAAGGTTATCGTCGATGCCTGACTCGCTAAGCCGTCGGATTATGTAAAGATTGTTGGTGGATGGCCGAATATTACGGTTTTGTGACTTTGATAAATTGATATTAAATAATTGCGTGGAGAAATGGAGATTTTTGCTTCCCTCGACGTTACGAGTTCGTTTTAACTTGGATTTTAATTTTGTCTCGTTTTTGCGATCGCTTAGACGCTTAAAACTCGGTTGTCGAAATTCTGGTAAAATCGGATGTTTTGGAGACGTTTTAAGATTGATAAAAAATATTTCACTCGCCGCGTCACGGTCGTCACGTGGTGCAGCGCGCTCGAGCAGAGGCGTCGTTGATCACGTAAAGGTTTTCCGTGTGCACGCTGACGGTGTTTTCGATAAAGATGGTGTTTAAAAGTCATTTTTTTTATCCCAATAAAGGTTATCGTCACATGCCTGACTCGCTAAGCCGTCGGATTATGTAAAGATTGTTGGTGGATGGCCGAATATTACGGTTTTGTGACTTTGATAAATTGAATTAAATAATTGCGTGGAGAATGGAGTATTTTTGCTTCGCTCGACGTTACGAGTTCGTTTTAACTTCGATTTTAATTTTGTCTTCGGTTTTTGCGATCGCTTAGGACGCTTAAAACCCGGTTGTCGAAATTCTGGTAAAAATAGGATGTTTTGGAGACGTTTTAAGATTGTATAAAAAATATTTCACTAGCCGCGTCACGGGTCGTCACGTGGTGCAGCGCGCTCGAGCAGAGGCGTCGTTGATCACGTAAAGGTTTTCCGTGTGCGCGCTGACGGTGTTTTCGATAAAGATGGTGTTTAAAGTCATTTTTTTATCCCAATAAAGGTTATCGTCGCATGCCTGACTCGCTAAGCCGTCGGATTATGTAAAGATTGTTGGTGGATGGCCGAATATTACGGTTTTGTGACTTTGATAAATTGATATTAATAATTGCGTGGAGAAATGGAGATTTTTGCTTCGCTCGACGTTACGAGTTCGTTTTAACTTCGATTTTAATTTTGTCTTCGGTTTTTGCGATCGCTTAGGACGCTTAAAACTCGGTTGTCGAAATTCTGGTAAAAATCGGATGTTTTGGAGACGTTTTAAGATTGTATAAAAAATATTTCACTCGCCGCGTCACGGGTCGTCACATGGTGCAGCGCGCTCGAGCAGAGGCGTCGTTGATCACGTAAAGGTTTCCGTGTGCGCGCTGACGGTGTTTTCGATAAAGATGGTGTTTAAAAGTCATTTTTTTTATCCCAATAAAGGTTATCGTCACATGCCTGACTCGCTAAGCCGTCGGATTATGTAAAGATTGTTGTGGATGGCCGAATATTACGGTTTTGTGACTTTGATAAATTGATATTAAATAATTGCGTGGGAGAATGGAGTATTTTTGCTTCGCTCGACGTTACGAGTTCGTTTTAACTTCGATTTTAATTTTGTCTTCGGTTTTTGCGATCGCTTAGGACGCTTAAAACCCGGTTGTCGAAATTCTGGAAAATCGGATGTTTTGGAGACGTTTTAAGATTGTTAAAAAATATTTCACTCGCCGCGTCACGTCGTCACGTGGTGCAGGCGCCCGAGCAGAGGCGTCGTTGATCACGTAAAGGTTTTCCGTGTGCGCGCTGACGGTGTTTCGATAAAGATGGTGTTTAAAAGTCATTTTTATCCCAATAAAGGTTATCGTCGCATGCCTGACTCGAAGCCGTCGGATTATGTAAAGATTGTTGGTGGATGGCCGAATATACGGTTTTGTGACTTTGATAAAATAATATTAAATAATTGCGTGGAGAAATGGAGATTTTTGCTTCGGTCGACGTTACGATTTTTGATGGTTTTGTACAGAATCATCGTAGAAACTTCTGGTTTGCGTCGCTACCTTCTCTAGAGACAGCTTTTATTAGACAAGGTCAGAGGTCAAGTTGACGATTTCGTAAGTACCAGTCTATGACTGCTTGTTTGTTTGTTTGTCCGCACAGAACTTTTGTGTTTTTCTCTGCAACTGCTTGTCGGATCAAGACGAAATTTTCACCATTTGTGAGAATACTCATGTGGAATTTTCCATGATAATTATGATGTCATGGTCACGTGGTGTGGCAGCCATATTGGAAAACGGAAAAACTTTGACTCTGTATCTCTGAAACCCACCAAAGAAAAAAAGTTGAAACTTGGCACATGGCAAGTACCCCCATGGGGAATGAATGTGATTTTTTATGACATCATAGGTGCCTTCATTATGACGTCAAATGATGTGTAGAACGCCACATCCAATTAGTGTGAAAATTTTTGAGGGTCATCTCAGGATAAAATGGTCCACAGAATAAACATTCATGACGTCATCGGTCACGTGATTCGGCAGCCATATTGTTGTTTTTTTTAAACCTTCAAAAATCTTCTTCTCTGAAGTGGCTGAACAGATCGAGGCGAAACTTTATACATATGACCGCCTGTCCATGAGGAACAAAAGGTTCACACATACGATATCATAGGTCACATGGTTTGGCAGCCATATTGGATTTACCCTAAAACATATAAAAATACACCACTCAAAAGAAGTCCTGGTGAGGGTCTGCAATATCTGATTGCTCTTTTTCTTGTTTGCATTAGTTGAGCTTACAGTTGACCACCTTGCTTCAGATTCTTCCTGGTCAACTACTGGCCTCCTAAAGCTGAGAACTTCAGAAAACTTTTCAGGTTTATCAAGCAACACGTGGTTTCTAACAAAATCTGCATACTTGTACTTGTGCATGCACTGTTGCTCCAAAAACGCTTTGAAAGATTTGAAATTCTTTATCCCCAACTTTGAAGCATCCATGGAATTCGCCTTGACTGACTCACTTGAATGACCGAGGATTTGAAATGTGACAAAGTTCAAACTTTGAACAAAGGTCACAGTTAATCAATGGTGGATTGTTCACTGATGAATGCTGATGGTAATTTTAAAGGTTCGCTGTATAACAGCTACGTGACTGCGCTCGATGGCCATTGCCTTATACAAAACAGGTCAAGGACTTTTTTTTCAGCTGTGAAAAGTTCAAAAACATCTTTCGTCTGTCCACTCTCTTGTAGGTGGTCATCCATGCTAATGTCATGTGGAGACCTCTGTCTTCTTGATAGTCTAGCTAAGGCACTGTATACTGCAGCAAGCTCTAATCCAATTAACAAGTGTGTAAGTAAGGACTCATCTGTCTGAAATCTTTGTTTCCTGCACGATTTATTGAAAGCCATGAAATGGACAAGGGCGATGGCAGGTGACAGAAAAAAGCCATAAACAGGCAGTGTATAATGTCACGGACTCATAAAGGACGGACTGTATTGCTATAAGCACGAGGTTAGGTAGGGGGTGAGCAAAATAAAGTTGAGAAAACAAGTAGAAGGGACAACATGGGGAGGAGAGGAAGAGGAGTGTTGGAAGGGAATAGGAGTAATGGGTGGGAGAGGTATGTTAATAGTGAATAGTTTATTTGAACTTAAACTTGGTAGCCGTTATGCTAAGTTGTGTGCAATTATATGTGTGCTGTAATTACAAATTATATAACTTTAAAAAGACACTGAACAATAACATGAGTAACCTGAAGATACACGCTGAGCAAAATGATATCATAGGTAATATTGATGATATCATAGGTCCTCGATCAAATAACTAAAGATAAACTATCAAATATATAATGATATGATTATGTCGAGGAACTTTGATTTTGCTCGGGAACTTTGAGTATGGGTGGAGAGAATGAAGCCATTTTCTGACATTAAGCCTGGTGTTGACTTAACGGTAAGGGTGGCTGGCTTAAGATCTTAGGGCCTCGAGTTCAACTCCTGTTATGCCGTTGAATTAAGACCAGACGGGTTGACTCAGCCTGCCATCTTTCAGTCGGCAAAATGAGTACCAGCGTGCTAGTAACAGGGGGGCATTGCATCCGCGGCACAGCAGCGCCCCCAGAAAATGATGCAGCCAAGCAGCCATGGACTGCTACGAATAAATAAATAAATAAACAAACAAATAATCGTGACATTGAAGTGTAAAGGTGGCCCAAAACGACTGCCTTAATTGATAAGACATCGCAAATTCACCAACCTATCGATAACGATCAGCACTCACAGTCGGGCTTCTTGCTGAAGTCGTAAACGCGCTGCTCCCATCACGGGGAAATTGGAGAATAAATTTGTCCATTTGCAGCGAGTCATCGAGCGCAACCAGTTTATTTTGTTGTCACTTACCGAGGGCACGAGGTGATGAGACAAGGAGGAGCACAAAAATCACAGGAAGGAGCGAGGCATCCATGGTCAGGAAATCCCTCAAATATTGCCGCGGCCTCAAAGAACAGGCAGTTTTCTGCCTCAATTTCCAATTGGACATTGACCCGTGCACCGAGTGCAAAAACAACATCACGTGTTACGTCTATCCCCGAGTTAGGCCAGAGCTGGGATTGCAGCCAGTTCAGGCCAAAAATCACTGGGAACGAGAAAGCACTCATTTGTGGCCAAAGGACTCCTTGGTGTGCCAACATACCCATACGTGCCTGCAGATATACGGTATGCATCATGCAGCAGTGCATATCATCTGCTTGGGGGGGAAAAATGATGGCCGAGGCTATTGAGTGCATCAACTCGATACAGTAAGTGCTATTTGCTTTTTAATTTACTCCTGGATACTTTTAACAGGTGTCAAAAGATGTGGCACTCTTCATTGAATTGTCATGTACAAATGGTGAAACATCAACCGCATGTTGTTTGGTTGCTGTTTAACTATTTACAATGCATGGACAGGGAATAACGATTGTCATAGATTTCGATACTATGAATTATTAACGAATGACCACAACACCAAAAACATGAGTCCTGAAGCACACAACACCACACACACACACACACCACACACACACACACACACACACACAACACACACACACACACACACACATATTTTTACTGTGCGTAAACTCACACTCGCAATTCTGACACTCGACAAACCCATCTTTGCTCCACCCCAATCCTCATCCTTCCCCTCCCAACCCACTCAAGTCTTCCACACCCCTCCCCCATCCAATCCCCACAGAAAGTCCTCAACCCCCACCCCTTCCAAAGCTGTTCCATCCTTACTCACACACTCCTCCCGCCAAAAAAAGCAAACGGGCATTTCCATGCCGAAAGGTTTAAAGAGGTTTAAAGGCGTATAAATAAAATTAATTCTGGGTTTTACCACCATTTTTACCCAGAAGCTATTACACTAGCCTATCTAACACGCTACATTAATTATTCATGCCTGTTGTTTGTGTCCTTTATGACGTCCTTAAAAAACAGTACATTTCCTGTTTGGAATGATTTTCAATTTTGTTTGACTTCAAGGCAGACAGACAGGGTAAAAAAAAATTAAAATCATATTCTTCTCTGCACATGTGTGATTGGGACGGATTCAGGGACAAAGTACTGTAATATGGAAAACCTGTCTTTATAATCATGATCCAAATCATGTTGAGAATACAACATTTGAATTAAATACGTTGTTCCTCAATCATAAACTGATACGATGGACAGACAGACAGACAGATGGACATGAAGCAATTGCTTAACCCTGCTTTCCGCTTCGCGTGCCTGGGGTAAATGTTGTGCATAACAAATTTGGTTGATTCATTTTCTAATTGTTGTCTAATATGTGTTTTATATGTTTTGGATGGCATTGACCTTGACCTTTGACTAATTTTGACAATATTTTCAACACATATGCTACACATACACACAAATAAGCTGTGTAAGTTTCAATCTGATATCTTGAAAAATTTCTGAGGTTTGGCAATAATATAATCACAAACTCAGGTACCTCTTGAATGACCAATCCTGAGGCCACCGGACACAGATAACTCCATGCACTGGCAGGTTGCTAAGCAACCACGAACGCCGATTGGCAAGGCCAATCCGGGCAGGGTTACACTACTTTGCATGATACCTTACCTGTGGACGGCCGGTCAATTAGGGTCACATGCCCTCAGCACACACTCGGATTACTGCTGAGCATTACAGTGAGTGTGCGCTGGCTAACAAAGCAAATTATTGGGGCAGAACTTCCCGTCAAACTATACGTGTACACTGTGTCGGACCAATAAAGGAAAAGATAACCAACACAGATTGGAAATCACAACAAACATTGGAAATAACAACAAACACACAAGCAAGCAACCATTTAATTACAAGTATTTATAAGCAAGCAATAAAAAAGGCACATAAGAGCAGATTTAGCCATAACATGTATTATTTTTATTCAATCTTACTTACACATAAGGCTTGGCTATCATTCACTCAAGGGAGAAGAATAAAACACAAAGAACTTGAAAATAAAATGAAAGTAAAGTATGGAGAGAAAAAAAGGCAGTCTTTTGTTTTCTCCCTCACCTCACACAGCCCAAATATACAAGAGAATGCAGAGGAAAATGGATGGGGAGGATGGGTAGTGGCATTGTGGTGCAATGGGATGTGCAGCCGTGTTCCTGAGGTGCCCAAACCTGGTGTATCAGATATGCGAGTTATGTATGCGACTCGCCGTAATCTGTTTCAGCTTCTTCCTTCTCAGGCCCCCGTCGATGAGGTGCTGCCATTCACCCTTCTCGTCCTTTGTGGCTGACAGGATCGAGAGGGTGGGACGATGTTCATGAAAGAAGTGTTCTTTTCCACACAAGCTTGACACCAACTGCTCATGAAACCTTTCTTTCTTTACCCTCATATGCTTTTGTTCCTTCCCTCACGAGCCTTCTCCATCTTTGAGTGTTCTGCTCATGAGCTCGTTTTGTCCCGGCTCGTGCGAGCCTGTCCCGTGCTTTCTACCTTCTCTTCTTCTTCACACCGCACTTTCTTCCCTCCTCCCACGAGTCTTCTCTCTCTCTCATTGGTCCGCAGCTGATGGGGGCGGGTCCACGTCACTTGTGGAAAATGTCACGCCATTCTGAGGGAACTTTCAACGCAGCCCCGGCCACTCCCTTCACGCACCAAAGGCCGTGACGGAAGCCCCCTCCCCCACGCATGCAAAACATCCACTTGCACAGTTCCGCACAGTACCACGCCCAGGAGAAGCACTGTCCCTCGCAGGCCACGACAAACACCAAGTGTCATGAATATGCACGTGAGAATGGGCATAGTCCCATACAGCGAAGGCATCCCATCGGCCCGATAGATTAACGACCACAGACGGATCGAACGTGCCCAATTAAGCAATGCGCGAATGGAGGGATCATGGAGAGGGATTCCACCAGACCGAGGGATGACTGAACTACCGCGAGGCCGAAGGTCAGACCGATGAGGTGAAGGAGGGATTGTTGAAAGGATGTTTGATGAATGGGAGGTAATTGTTAGATTGAGAAAGGCAAGGGGGAAATGGACCGATGTGGAAAAGGATTGAGGGATTGTTGAAGGTAACAGAGGGCTTGAACAGCATGATAGAGTGAAGGAAGAATGATTGAAGACAACAGAGGGATTGAACAGAACGATGGTGTGAAGGAAGAAAGATTGAAAGTAAGAGAGGGGGAGGGGGGAAGATATTACATGGGACAAACACAACCTAGCCAACGCATGCCCCCCAAACAGCCCTTTGACAAGGGACCAAGGACCATCTATGCAAAGACATGAAATAACTGATCCTCGGGTCACCTACATGTCCACGTATGCTCTCCCCTTGGGGTAAGTTTTCCAAAACCATAACATTGTATACATATATATATATGTCAGCCGTTTGGTCATCCCTTAAAATAAGCCCTTAATATCACTCATCACCCAATTAATCAAGTCACACGTATACAGCATGTAGATTGATTAAAGTATGCACAGTATAAACAGGCCCTTCCCAGAGTCACGGTTTGTGTCACTATCAGTAACTGCAGGCTGTGCAGGGTGAGGTTTTTTAGTTTTTTTTTCCTGGAAATTGGATCGGAATCTTCAGTTTGAAATTTAAGAAATTCTCTGATATCCATCTCCAACATTACATAGACTTACTCCCATGAACACTCCAGCTATCATGAAGCAAGTCAGAGGCAGATTCTTACAAAAAATGCAAATTGCCCTCGGGGCATAAGACAAACAAAGCCACTCTGGGCCCCAACCAATAATGGACCATTTCATTATGGTCCCCAACCATTTCCCATATGGTCCCCAACCATTTCAATAAACTGATATACTGTATCAAGCTCGTGTCCATCCATCCATCCATCCATCCATTGGGATCATATCAGTAGTGATGGGCAATTCGTGGAATTTTGGAATCGATTTGATTGCGAGTACTTTTTTTGTTTTATTTTTTGAGGGTTTGGTTGGGAACTATTACAGATGACTGATGCTGAAAAGGGATGGTGGAGGGATGGGAGTGTTTTCCTTGAATCATAAATCTTTGTTTTTCATTGGAAATAGCAGTAAACAGTCGGGTTGAGGCTCATCAAGAATCATCCCTATTTTTTTACAGAAAACAATGTTTCAAAAAAAATAAAACAATACAATGAAAAAAAAGCAATTGTAGCTCAATGGCAAATTTCAATTGTAACAAATGTGGTTTGCGAACAATTATAAATCATTATTTTTGTTCAAGAACATCACTACATCCACATTTTTGGGTTTTATCCTGTTCCTTTTTGCTGATGTCAACTCCCCTGCTTTGGGAAACACATGCTCAGCAGGAACAGAAGTTGTAGGATCACAAAGGTATTTTCTGGCCAGTTTGTGAAGCTTGGGAAATGATTCATTCACTCTCCACCAAAGCAGAGGATCACCAGCCCTCGGGATGTTATCTTCCTCCAAGTATCTCCGCATTTCAACAATGGCATCTGCCCGTGCCGATGGTGAAGCTTTTGCTCGTGTGATGTTGTCATCAAAACGGCCCCAAAGGTTCATCCTCACAGGGGTTTGGCAACTTGTCGGTAGTTGTTGGTGGATCTCTTCAAAGTGAGGTTCTTTACTGATATGTGTTTCTTCTGTCTGTGCCATTTCATTGGTTAGTCTGTCCTTTGTCTTATCAATGGCATCGGCACCCGAGAATCCACCGTGACTCTTGAATCTGGGGTCAAGCAGCGTGGTTGCTGCAATTGTAAAATTGTCCTCCAGTTAAGTGAAACATCTCATTTTCTTCTGAAGGTCCAGAACGAACGGATTCTTGTTTGACTGACTGTGAGACATCATTTCATGCATTGCCTTTGTCAAGGACCCATGATGTACCAAAGATTGCTCACGCCATTAAAAAAAAAGTTGGGGTCTATGGGGTGGGGGGTTGCCCCCCAAAATATGCATTTGTTTTCTTCTCAGAAACTACACACACAATTCCGATGAACCTTGACCACAACCTTTATCACCCGTGACGTACTAATGTTGTTGACGGCATAAAAAAAAATATCCATAGGTATTTACTTTCTTTTCCGTTACATATTTTGTGGATCATCCATGCTGAGCAATGATTCCCTGGTTGTTTTATTAGTGTAGTAGATAGTAGAAAAATCGTGCAAATTATGATACAAGCATCAAATTTGGAATTTCTGTTCTGCAGGGCTTTCTGATCAAATCTGCCCGATTGGCCATTTAAAAATCCAATATGGCGGCCATTTTTCAAGATGGCTGCCAAGTTAGCCTCCCGAAGTTGACTTTTTGCTTAGAAGTATTTGTAGTTGTCCGATTTGCATGATCTAAGTGTGGATTCCTATGTTTTCAAGCCTGTTGGAGTAGATTTTCCTGTTTTTAAAGCCCCATGACACACACTTTTTCTGATTTGAGATATGATGTCGCTTGAGCAACAACATCCAGATGTGGCCAGGGAGTTTCACAAAGGGAACTTCGTTATCCACAAGTCTAGAAAGAATTCTCTGCCCTGGCAATCGACCAAGCCACGTGCAGTCATCAAAGGTGACGGAGGAGCAATTGGGTTGACAGAAGACCCGGCAGCACTTCGTAGGTGGATGATCGCTGGACCCGAAGTGAGTCGTCTAGTAGCTGGATACGAGGCCATGTCTGGTATGAAAGATGCAACAAACAA
>CM068961.1:25101775-25112713 GCA_035128595.1 Eptatretus atami | reverse complement strand
TACACATATAAACATGAGGTGGGAGTTGAGGGGAAGCCATAGCCAGAGTTATTCCTCGGGGTGTGTGGGAGTGAGGGCAGGCATGAGAGTGGAGAATAAGTCTTCTGATGAATGAGAGCAACTCCTCCACCAGGGCGAGCTCAGGTCTGTCAAACGCGAGAGGAGGGATAACCAGGAGGAAGATACTTGGAGCAGACACATCTTGGGGAGGAAAGTTTCTGTTAGGCAGATTATATCTGGTTTGTCAGTGGCAACCTGTATGAAAAATCTGAAAGGTTTGGCGAAGGCCCCGGATATTTGAGGTCCATACTTTTAATGAAGAGGTAGGGAGGAGGCTTTGGGTGCAGGGTGGGGGGGAGGGGAGGGCAGGACAAGGACGAGGGGGAGTAAGGAGTGTTGTTGAAAGAGTGTGGGGGATTGCAGAATAGCTAGGGGGGAGGGGGCCGAATGAGAGGAGAGAAAAGGGTCTGTGGTGCTGGGGGAGAGGGGACAAGAGAGGGGAAGAAGGCAGTTGAGGATTTGAGGAGGTGGAGTGAGAAGATGGAGGTGAGGGCAGTGGAAGAGGCAGCTTGTGGATGGGAGGGGGGGCAACTTGGGAAGATGAGTGAGGGGGATGAATGGTGGGAGAAAGGTGAGGGGGAGTTTTTGAGAGAGGTGAGAGGGAGGCTTGGAGGGAGAAGAGTGGGATGGTTGCTTTGAGAGTGAGGTGAGAGGAGTGAGTTGGCACTGAAGTTGGAAAAAAAGAATGGTGATGAAACGAACATTCATAGCAAACTGGGGTTTTTTTTTAAGTTTTAGGTCAGTTATGCGATTAAACACATTTCTTGATCGATGCAATAAGGCGAATTCAGAGAATGGAGAGAAGAACGACTGTAACAGTTGGATTTTTTAGGCAAGGAATGAAGGAAAGTCGAATTGAGAGCAGTCTGTTTAAATAGCAGAAGAGTATGCATTCTGATACAGTAAAGAGTTCCAAATGTGTGAAAGAGGAAGATGAAGCATTATAAGAGATCGTTTTTGTTATTAATATAATGTTTGAGAGAGTTTTCAACAGATTAGGTCATGGAAGTGTTGTAGAAAAAAATCTAGGAAGAAGAGGAGAAGAGAAGAGGAGATGAAGAAGAAGAAGAATCGGAGAAAGTAGCGGATTTTTTTTTTTTTTTAAATAAGATAAGAAAATAGAGTGATTAGTGGGATGACGTTAAGAAAGTGGGAAAGATAGAAATTGAAGATAATGGGGAGAAAAAACAAATAAAACACGATCGTACACCGAGGGGAACAAAAGGTAGGCCTCAGGCCTCAAGGATAGCCTCAAGCACCCAGTAAGAACAAGTTCGACGAAATCTCCACAAATAGCACGATTTTTGAAACAAAAAACCAACTAGGAACACACAGTAACATGTAGGTGAGAAAAAACAGTTAAAACGGGACAGATAACGACCGGAAACTTAACTTTGAGATCGTCAGCAGGGAGCCCCCAAGGAGACCTGCCAATGCTCCAAACCCAGAACCGAAGTGTTACTATAACACCCTGTTAACACAAAACAAACAAACAACAACAAAATCTTCCCTCTCAGGTATAGTGTGGGGTCATTGATTCATCTCAGCAGTAAAGAAACAGTCAAGTTTTGAGCACAACTTTTTGCCTTCTCCAGCTTTTCTCAACTTCCGCTTTGATATGGAACCTATCCTTTCTGCTCTCAAGGGCTCAGCAAACTTTACCAGAAAAACATTGTTTCTCCAATGACTTTTTTTTGAGGGGATTGGGGGTGATTCAGTCTATGGTTGGCATAGTTATGCAAACTTTTTTTTAAAATCTTGTTAGGTGCAACAGCAATAGTATTCAACATTTCTTCATATCTGTTTTCCAACCAAGGAACTGTTGTGTCAAAGATTCCGTTTCCATCCAATTAAAGAAAAAAAAAACTTGCTCTTCCATGGGCCTCGCTCTAGGAAAGAAAAAATAGTGTTAAAATGTTCAAGTAAAAGATAAGTTAAGATTTTACCCCCTCCTCCTCAGCCACACAAGCACCGACCATTTGCCAGGTCATGCCATTCCCTCCAGCAGCCCAAAATCGCCACCATCTTTTTCGCTCTTCATAGCTCTGAGGCTTCATAGGCCTCTGGTGTACTGTACATTTGAACACTGACTAACATGTCATTTATCTATACTAATAAATGTCAGTGTGTGTGTGTGTCTCCATGCGTGGGTGTGTCTCCTCCATAACTCCAAAATCATGAAACCGAGCAGCCTGAAACTTGGCATGCCTACGAAGAGAACTCCAAGGAAGTGCATGAGTGAAAATTGGGTGTTTGGGTTAACTAAAACACCCCTTTTGAAGATAATTAACCGCCTTATTTAACGAAATTCTTTATCAGGTGCATCCTCAGCCACCTCGCTCTTTTTCCTGATCTTCATACCGACGAATAGCTGTATTTATAATGGTCGAGTTGTTGATGTTTAAGTTCAGGCCTAGCTGCTGGCGTCGCAGGTCGAACCTTGCTCGGTTCGACTTCGAATGAAACTTGATACTGCACACCGCAGGAGAATGGTGAGTAAGGTGGGCCGAAATTGTTTGCGCTATCGTGTACCGTTTTGGCTGTATTTCTGGAACATACATACATATATACATACAAGATGAGAGTTTTAGTAATATAAAGAAATAGATTTGTAAGAGAGTATGCTGAAAAGTAATGCCTCGTACTTTTCTTTAAAAACTTCTGAATGGGTCAGGATATTTTAATGAAACAGAGAGAGACACCAGAACTTACATCAATCTTTATTCGACCACGGGGCATCTTTACTTCTCAACATAATCGCTACTGCGGTCAACACATTTTTGCCAATGTTCAAGCAGTTTTATGATGTCATCATGATAGCCCTGTGCGTTCATCTGACATAACCGGTGCTTCACAGCAGCCTTGACATGAGTTACTAAAATGAGAGAGATGAGCCACAAACTGACGGACGGACTTTGTGCACAGAAGACGGAGCAAAACAACAACACCAATAACCGATGGTACTTATCTGACAGAAAAACTATCCCTCCATCAAATCGATGAATCAGAAAATCTGAAA
Source organism: Eptatretus atami (assembly GCA_035128595.1). Lineage (NCBI taxonomy): Eukaryota > Metazoa > Chordata > Myxini > Myxiniformes > Myxinidae > Eptatretus > Eptatretus atami. Next base: position 25,109,634 of record CM068961.1, on the reverse strand, counting down.
TACCTTTCGCCACGAGGCATGTACGACCCCACTGCCCACGGATCCGGGGTGATGCCAATCAGCCGCCGACATCGGTGCATATGTTTCGCACTGATGTCGACAGCTGAATTAAGTAACAAGGACAATGAGGCCTTTATTCACCATACTTTCGGAATGCCTTTCGAAGAAGTACAAGTTTGTGTGAACACAGCAATTTTCTATAAGTTATGAAATCACAGATATGGCAGATTCACCATGCTTGCTGCCCTAAAATCATTTGCCTCATCGGCCTATGTGGAAATCCGGCCCAGGGCATAACTTAGGTAGGGATTCTTCAGTGGTGGGAACCAGATACTGTGTTTACTTGCTAACCATGTTTTGTCTCCACATATCTCCACAAACACTGAATGTCAAGATTCTTTTTGGGAATAGCCACTGTAGTGGGTATCATTTTGCGTTTGGTTTCCTAATATGTGAATACTCCATAGCTTTGGTTTAACGGGGTTTCTCGGCACAATATGTACGAGTACATTTTGCTTGTTGACCATTTCTCCACCAGGGGTGATACCTGTGAGGATGGTCCAAGCTGAGATGTTCATTCACTTTGGCTACCACTTGCCATCACAGGTGAAATGTCATTCTGTGTGCGTGTTGAATATTTAGTGTTATTAAACTTGAATCTTTGGTCAACATGCAGTTTGAGTTGAAAATCATCCAATCTCCTTACACCTTCAAACACATCTTTAAATTCTGATGTTAGTTGCACAGAATATATTGAAAATCTGTTCAAGTGTGGTCCCAGCTTGAACATCCCAAGCTACATGGCAGTTGTGGGTCAAAGCAAATATCTTGTACCATCTGAATCGGTCACCACAATGTTGACCGCAGTTATACAATGTCGGCATCCCAGACAGCTGTCAAATGCACCAGAAATAGTTAGATGAGTGCTTGAACCAGATGCAAAAATGGTAGTGGCTGTCTTGAACAAAATGTGATGGTAGCCATCTCGGTACAAGTTGTTAAGTATTTCTGTCCAATAGGTTGACAAAAGAATCAACAATCATTTTCATGGGAATACTATCAATTTTGAGTGTTACAAGTATCCATTTCCGATGAACAATTCATGCAATTAAAAGCATAACATTCCCCATGATAATCTTCAGAAGCTGTATGTTGAAGTTGTAAAGAATGATCTTCACAGTTTGAGATGGCCAACTGAGTTTTCCAGTTTTTCGCCATGTACACTTGGTGAGATAGTTAAGCATGTGACAGTAGTTGCACGATTTCCCTTTTTCTGGGAAACGGTCATCATTGTAAATATGACCTGTTGATCCACAGCCGAAGCAACACTTACTAGATGTGTTGGAGCTTCGAGTAATGTAGTTAGGGTTTGCGTTGCGTTGTTCCAATAAAGGCCGCTCATCTACAGTTTGCCTGGAAGGAATTTTGTTGATTGTGTTAACTGTCTCCGTGTTGGTCAACTCCAGGTTATTGAGAGTTAATTCTTCCATCTGTGTGGCTTGAGTCTTGGATGCTTCCTTCGCACGAGCTATTCGTAGCATGATGTCAGTGTTCAGATCTGGTAAGTGAAGAAGACGTCTGTGCAGACCTGATTGACAACACATACCTGCTAATCTATTCAGAAGATGCTTGGCTGGCCTGACAAAACACATGGCGTTCAAATGAAACATTCTGTTGTGGATCAAAATGTTCATTACGTGGATGGGGGTTATGTTTTCACCCCTGTCTGCCTGTTTGCCTGTGAGCAGGATATCTCAAAAAGTTAAGGACGGATTCGGAAGAAATTTAGTGGACAGGTTGGGTGTTTGACAAGGACGAATTGATTCGGTTTTGGTGAAGATCCAAATCAGGATCCGAGAATTTTTATAAAGTGATCCATTGAGTGAGAGGGCCAAAAACGATATTCCTGCAAATGTATTCACCCCCTACCAATAATGCCAGATGATGGTGAATTACAAATGATGTAGAAATAATTTTTCCAAATGAACTTTTTTATTCATAACTGAAGAGGTCAAACTAAACACTGCTATCTTTGAAGGAGGTTACCTGTCAGGAATACCTGCAAAATACACGTACAAATGAAAATTCACTGGTTGTAAAAGTATTCAGCCCCTTAGGCCAGTACTTGGTGGAAACACCTTTTTCAGCAATGACTACTATGAGTCTTTTTGGGGTAGGTCTCTACCAGCTTTGCACCCTGAGATTGTGAAATCTTTGCCCATTGTTCACGTGAAAATTGTTCTCGTTCTGCCAAGTTTAACGGGGATCATCGATGGACTGCAATCTTCAAATCTCGCCATCAATGTTCAATTTGGTTCATGTCAGGACTTTGACTGGGCCACTCAATAACATTTACTTTCTTCTTATTCAGGCACTCCAGTGTAGCTTTAGTTTTGTGCTACGGATCATTGTCCTGCTGAAATGTAAATCGCCTACCCAGTTTCAGATTCATGGCCGACTCAAACAGATTTTCATCAAGGAGACGAGTACTTTTCACCATCCTCCTGTACTTTTCACCGTCCATTGTCCCTTCTATCTTGATAAGCTTGCCAGTCCCTGCTGATTTAAAGCAGCTCCATAATATGATGCTGCCACCACCATGTTTGACAGTCGGGATGGTGTTAACTGGGTGATGTGCAGTGTTAAGCTTGCGCCAAACGTAACACTTTGAATTTAGATCAAAAAGTTCAATATTTGTCTCGTCTGACTACAAAACGTTTCTCCACATGCCTGCAGTATCATTAAGATGCTTTTTCCACAAACTCCACATTAGCTTTTAGATGTGTCTTTTTCAGTAATAGCTTTTTTCTTGCCACCTGTCCATGGAGGCCAGCTTTGTGAAGGGAACAGGATATTGTTGATTGATGAACACTGACCCCCATCTCGGACATAAAGACTTGCTGATCTTTCGAAGTTATTGTTGGGTTTACAGTGACATCCTGAACCAGTTTCCTGCTTCCGGCTGCTGAGTTTAGATGGGTGACCTGACCTGGTTAGAGTCTGGGTGGTATGATACACCTTTCACTTCTTAATGATGGATTTCACCGTACTCAGAGATAATGAGCGACTTTGAAATCTTCTTATAACCCTCTCCACAAAGATGCTTCTCCACCCCTTTATGTCTGACTTATTTGGAAAGCTCTTTGGTCTTCATGTTTGCCTTGTTGGATGACCAAGTGAGATGCACCTTAAAACTCCTGAGTAAGTGGGGGAGTTTAATTTTTAAGTTAAACCACTGATTACATACAGGTGAACCCTATTACACTTATTTTGTCACCTTTCAAACAAATAATTTGCTCCTGAAGTGATTTCGGGTTAATTAGGCAAAGGGTTTGAATATCTATACAACTGAGAACCATCTGATTTTCTGTGTTAATCAAACTTATTCACATTTTATCTGCATTTTTTAACTTCATCACTTTGTAGTAGTTTGTGAAAACTCTATACATTAACTTTGATTTGAAAGCAAAATTACATAAGCTCAGGTGGTAACAAAATGTGAAAACATTGGAGGGGGGGGTGGTGAATGCCACTGTATAGCACAATATCTGAAGAAGTTATCGGCGGATTCGGACGAAACTTGGTGGACAGGTTGGGTGTTTGACTCGGAAGAAATTATTCGATTTTGGTGAAGATCCGGCCGGAAGTGAGAATTTTTAAAGTGATTCTTCACTTTTGAGAGATGGAGCCCAAAACGATGTATAGCATGATATTTGAAAAGGTTGTGGATGGATTATGACAAAACTAGGTGGATGATTTGGGAAGGTGACAAGATGTCCTTCCTATTCTGTTCTTTCGTATGCAGCACAAGACTGCAAGTAAGATTATTGGGCAAGGGCACAGCTGTGCCATTGATGCAACACTCCCTGTAGGTTAGAGCAGGAATTTGTATAATCTGTTCAGGGTGCTGGCAGTAGCTCACCTACCCTTCGCAAAGAACACCATGGGATCTTTAACATCCACCAACTAATACTGGCAGAGAGGACACCCAGTTTAATGTCCACCCAAGGGATAGCACTCACATTGATGGCTCAACCTGCCTGCAAGACACTAGGAGGATATTTTGTAACTGGGCTTGGCTGAGATTCGAACCCGGGTTAGACAGCTGAGAGGCGAGTGTGCATACCTCCATGCCATCCTACCAGCCCACTGTCCTTCCAATACACAGCACACACAATGATGCATCGCCTGCACGTGAAACATCCGCCTAACAGTTTTTATAGCTAGGTCGACATTTCAACCCACGATAGATATCTCAAAGTGAGTGCACATACCTCTAAACCATCCTGCTCGCCCTTTCCATTAATTACAAGTATATTAGTAAACAATGGACAAATCAATACATGAGCCAAGGGGACATGACTTGGGAATTCTAAACAAAACAGGCGAACGACATTTTCTTGTTTTTGTATTAAAAAAAAAAAACATGTGCTTCGAAGGACACACCACAGTGCCTTTTCAGTTGACCATTTTCTCATGAAAAAAACCCAACGGTTAATGAGGAAAATAATACTTAAAAAATAGCAAAATAAAAATCTCTTTCAAAAGCATATTTCCTTCTCAAAACCAGCCAGCCAAGACTGTTGTGCATCTTGCCATTTCAACTAGACCACCCTTCTTCCCTTTAAAATCATCGCATAATTTAATGTGAATCGAGGTCAGGGTAACTCATCAATGTTCCCCAATCATGACCCATTATGCTTCAGTCACATTTGGCTTGGCGGCCGTAGGGTCTAAAAAATCTACGGCCACTAGCAATTATGGGGCGGGCAGTATTTCCACGGTCACACAATGTAGCAGTCACATATGTTTTTATTTTTGGGGAGCCGCACGGGGTATTTAGAGATTGTGGAGACCGAAAACGTGGGGGTGCCGTACGGTCTTTGATTTGATGTCGCACCGGTGACTTAGGGCGTCCTGCGGTGGCCATAGAATTTTCAAGGCAGACGCAAGGTAGCCTCAAGGTGCCCGCAAGGCGACCGCAGGGGGCCCTAAGGCGAACGTGGAAATAGTGCGGCCGCCGTAATTTTTTGGGGTTGGCAAAATTCATTTTTCATTGATAAGAGCCTACGGAAAACGCACGAATAACGCAAGCCACCGTACGCCCTACGTACGGTCGACGTGGAACACATCTACGTCATGGCTACGGCTTGTCGAATTGCTATGGCCAACCTAGAAATGAAAAAGTTATAACTCCGCGCTTTAATTCCACGGAGACCCCTACGGCTTGTAAAAGATAGCCATACGGCGTAGGCCACCCTGAGGCCACCTCAGAAACTCTGCGGCTGCCGCACGTTTCTGTCAATTCAGGGGGGGGGGGGTACGGCCGCCGTATCCTAGACGTTACAGACAAATGTGACTCATGCTTTACACAACCATCTCATGTTATATTTTATGCCAAATTGTGATCTCTTACTATTTCGTTTCCTTTGCTCTACTCGCTGCTGTAGCCTACCTAAACCCCGTCGTGTAAATGCAAGTTGCTAACTCTACTGTCAGGATGTTTCTACGAAAACTTTTTTTTTAAAATCGGTTTTAAAGTTTTATTTTGAGCTTCAACAGGTTCTTTGCTCTTTACAATAGTTGAATCTCCAAGCATTTCACAAGGATTTTAATAAACTTCAAAAATTTTAAGCAGCATCAGGACAGTGCAACATTGAAGCTCATTAGACAGGTGTGTGGACGTGTCTCTCAGTAATGTTCAGGCAAAGGTACCAAATAAAGTTTTCCCACACCAGAAGCAAGTCCACAATCACAAGCTTAAGTCCCCTGAATTATATGTCACCGAGGTTATCCACTTTTACACTCTTACTCTTCCATTTCACCATGGGCAGAGAGAATGCTTCATCTTCTTCGCAGTGTTTGAGCTGCTAATGCATGCCACATTAATAGAATATGAAGATGACCCCTGAGTGTTGTTCATAACAATGTGTTGAAATTGAACGCGTATCATTTTTACCCCTCACGTGTGAAGCGAAAAGTGGGGTGAAGCAATTGCTTCATTTTGTCTGTCTGTCTGTCTACAGACGTCAGTTTATGTTCGAGGAACAACTTCATCTCAAATGAATGTTACATTTTGAACAGGAATCGGAGGATGAATCGGAAAACAAACCTGCAGTTTTTAGCAGTACTTTGCCTCTGACTTCGTTCCTATCATGCGTGCGGAGAGAGGAGTGAGATAATTTTTTTTTCTCTGTGTACTTGTCTGGCTGTCAAACAAAATTGAAAATCATTCCAAACAGGAAACTTACTGTTTTTAAGGACGTCATAAATGACACAAACAACAGCCAAAAAACAAATAATGTGACGTGTTAAATAAGGTGATATAGAAGACACTGCATCAATGATGGTAAACTTCCGGGAAAAAAGTTGTTTTTCTTCTTTAACCTACAACATCATTATTTTATTTCAACTGAACTATATACTTGAACACTGTAAAACACAAATCGACATTTTGCCAAATACTTGGATAAAATATTACGGCATTTTAAATAATCACATACAATCAAATTTTCCGCTCACAAACCCCGACCATGTCCTTGTTTCTCGAGACAGCGGGGGGATAGGGTGTTCTATGAACTCTCTAGCTGAAGTTAGTATTTGTTTACAGAAGCATGAATACTCTCCAGAAATGTTATCTTTAATGTTCGCATTTGTTAAAGGGATAATGTGGTTTGAAGCCTGATCGTGGATTAATGGTTAAGGTGGCTGGCTAAAGATGTTGACGTCCTGAGTTCAAACTCTAATCGTGACATAAATAACACCAGGTGGGTTGATTCAGCCTGGCCCAGTTGATTTCTGAGGTCGGCAAAATGAGTACCACCTCTTGGAAAAAATGAGCCTTTCTAGTACCCTGCGTCGGAGTGGCGACCTTTCCAGGATTGTGTCCCCCAGCCAATGAAACTGCCTCGGCAGCTCTCTGCACATGATGGTGTGAAAGGAATGGTTATTACTATTACTATTATTATTTGGTTGCAATAATAGCAGAATGAGGCCAATGAAATGCATGAAGAAACATTACCTTGGATTAGACAAAAGAACTGCACTTGTTTTTTTTGTGTTAAAATGACATTCATTTTAAATTAGCAAATACAGCCCATCGCTTCACTGATGGGCCAATAAGGGGGGGGGGGGATGAGGAGAAAAGAGGGCGAGAGAGGAGGCAGGTGTAGGGAGAGAGAGGGGAGGGGAGGCAGAGAGGATGAAGAAGGGGGAGCTAGGAGGGGGAGGGGAGAGAGCGACAGCCTACCAAATGTTGCGATGCACTGCGAGAGGAGGGGTACGAGGAGGGGGTTTGGTGATTGAGAGAGAGAGAGAGAGAGAGAGAGAGAGAGAGAGAGAGAGAGAGAGAGAGAGAGAGAGAGAGAGAGAGAGGTGTGGGAGGAGAGTTGCCATTTTAGCGAGGAGGGAAAAACAAACAACACAGACAGACAGAGAGAGAGAGAAGAGGGGGGGGGGGGGGTGAGGAGGAGGGAAAAGAAAGAAAGGTGAGGGGTGGAGGTGGGGTTAGCAAGCGATGACCGAACAGAAAAAAAAACTCATGTCAGAACAGGTGTACACACAATGACACAAACAGAGTTTACAAAGTAATCCACTGACACATCCGCATCTTTTGATATGGGTCCAGTTCCAGAAAATTTGTGGGAACATGAACCAAAAGCAATCACTGAAAACATGGAAGTACCTACCGCTCACATGCGACCTCATGATACTGTGAACATCGAAACCAAAGCATTGCAACCAGATATCATTCTTAGGTACAAAAAGGAGAAGAAGGCATTGCTAACTGAGGTGTTAATAGCAGTGATTTTGGACTAAACAATGCATAAATCAAGAAAATGACCAAATACCAAGATCTC
>CM068961.1:25079585-25096268 GCA_035128595.1 Eptatretus atami | reverse complement strand
CTATTGGCTGTCGAGGCGTCACGTGGCCGACACGTGATCCGTGTGGAGAAAATTCAAATGAGGGAGCGTGGCAAATGCATCGATTTTCAAGATGAAAATACACAATAACTACAGCTATTTGAGTGGAGAACTTTTGGATACGTAAGTATTATGGATTATATACTATCATATCATCAAGGTTTTGTCTACTTGTGGGGCGGCTTAGCCCAAATATTCAAAAGAATTGTGCATTTTGTGATACAAGCACCAAATTTGGCACAAATGTACATTAATATGTTGCGAACATTTCAGATATTGGGCCACTTGAAATTCTCTCTTTATGTCGCCATATTGGATTTCAAAATGGCCGCCACTTGAAATCTACATTTGCTATTATCTCTGGACGTAATGCAGCTATTGACTTGATTCTGGTATCTAAATGTATGTTTTGGGGCAAGGAATCCAATGGTACCATTTTCAACTTAATATTATCTATCACAGTCTGTTATATAATTTTATTTGGAAAGGAGACGGTGGAGCAGTTTTATCAAAGGAGACGGTGGAGCAGTTGGGCTCACTGACAACCCTAGTGCCCTACGTCGCTGGATGGTTGCGGGACCAGAAGTTGCCAGGGTGATCGAAGAATTCCTGGATGGGAACCAACACTGGAGACGGCAAACAGCAGACACACGTCATCATGATCAGACGCCAAGTGTACAGGCCTCATTTGTGAAAGATGTTCGCTCTCTCGTCGGTGTCATAGAGGAGATGGGCAACCCATTCGAGGAGGAGAGTCAGGATGTAGTCAAACTGGACACAAAGGAGATCGCAGATCCTGCTGCTGTGGAGACCGTGATGAATGCCAAGAGGATTGGCCAAGAGCAGTTCGAGGCTTCACCAGAGAGTGTCTGTTGGACAGAACAAAGGCATGGACGCACCCATTCCTCGTAACAAGCTGAAGGTGTTCAGCACTTCCACTCCAAGAAGCCAGAGCATAGGTCAGCAACAGCTCGCCTCCATCAAGAATGACCGTGAACTCTTCGCACGCCTGTACATTGGCTGCCAGACGAGGGATGGAAACCTTGAGGAGTTCTTTTGTCACGAGAATCAGGCATGTCCTCCTGCATTGTCTGATGGTAGCCTCTGCACTGGTACCAAGAGTGATCTCCTCACATGCTTGGAAGAAGTCTCCGACGCAAAGACAGAGACTCCTGTCACGACCTGTATTGTGCTTGATGGAGCAGCCATCGTCCAGATGCTGAAGCCGGCTGCATCAAAGACCTTTGAAGAGTATGCACAACAGATCTTCATCCCATATATGTCCACGAAGCTGCAAACAGTGTCACGCCTGGATCTGGTCTGGGATACTTACCTTGCTGATTCACTGAAAGGTAGTACACGTGCAAAGCGGGGACAAAGTGTGCGGAGACGTGTGGTGGCTGCCGCAGCCATACCAGGAAACTGGCAGAACTTCCTACGAGTGGACAGCAACAAGACCGAGCTGTTCAGGTTCCTCTCAGCAGCTCTCATGGAATGGTTTGACCAGGAGGACAAGCAACTCGTCATTACTGATGGAGAGGCAGTGCTCAGCAAGCCACTACTGCCAGATCTGACCTCACTCGCCCCATGTAACCATGAAGAAGCTGACAGTCGGATGTTGCTGCATGCATCTCACGCAGTCCAGCATGGACACCATGCAATACTCATCCGGACTGTAGACACCGATGTTGTGGTGCTGGCAGTGTCCCTGGCACAGGAGTTGCAACCAGAAGACAAACTGTGGCTGGCATTCGGAACAGGCCAGAGTTTCCGATACCTAGCAGCACACGAAATAGCAGCTGGATTGGGACGAGAGAAGGCTCGTGCACTGCCAATGTTCCATGTTCTAACTGGATGCGACACTGTGTCTAGTTTTCATAGACATGGCAAGAAGACTGCGTGGGCAGTCTGGACGGTACTGCCAGAACTCACTGAGGCGCTGCTGCTGCTGTCCTCTGCACCTCGTGACATACCAGACGATGCAATGCGCATCATCGAGAGTTCGTGATCCTGTTGTATGATCGAACCAGCAAATGCACAGACATTTACAAGGCCAGGAGGAAACTCTTCGCAAGGAAGAACAATGTGCAGCTCATCCCTCCAACGAAGGCAGCTCTGGAGGAACATGTCAAAGAGGCAGTGTATCAAGGTGGACATGTGTGGGGTCAGATACTGCTGCCAGCACCAGAGCTCCCTCCACCAACCAACTGGGTTGGTCAAGGACTGGAGAAGGACAGTACACACCTTACTGGACCAGGCTAACTGAGGCAGCTCACAGCTGCATTGAGCTGGTTTCTTGCAAGTGCAAGAAAGGGTGTGTGAGGTGCTGCAAGTGCAAAAAGGCTGCCCTTCAGTGCACAGCCCTCGTGTGTGTGAAGGGACTGCACATGACGATGAGTCAACAACATACATGTACTTGTGGCAATGCTGAACTTGTTAACATGACACTGTTTATGTACACGTATCTTCAGTACCGGTATATACCTAGCCTCAGATACCAGTACACCTAGCCTCAAATACTAGACCATGTAGCATGTCAGTATTATACCTAAGACATTTACAGAACTAAGACATTCTTTTCAAAGTATTGTGTTGAATCCAATATTTGCCTAGATAATTTCCAAATAAAAATTATATAACAGACTGTGATAGATAATATTAAGTTGAAAATGGTACCATTGGATTCCTTGCCCCAAAAACATACATTTAGATACCAGAATCAAGTCAATAGCTGCATTACGTCCAGAGATAATAGCAAATGTAGATTTCAAGTGGCGGCCATTTTGAAATCCAATATGGCGGACATAACGAGAGAATTTCAAGTGGCCCAATATCTGAAAATGTTCGCAACATATTAATGTACATTTGTGCCAAATTTGGTGCTTGTATCACAAAATGCACAACAGGTTTGCTATGCTGCTACACTATACCCCCCCCCCCCCCCCCCCGATGAGTGGAACGAAACTGCAGATACAAGCTTACGGCTGATGGCCTAATAGTTCACTATTCTATGATGTTGCTTTGTACTAAGTTATCCATGGAAAGGTAGCAAGAAGCATAATTATGATAAGGGGATATAAACTTTGTGGTCTGACAGGATGACGCAGAGGTGGCGCACTTCCCTTTGACCTGTTTGATGGAGGTTTGATTCTTGATCCAACTCTAAATTGTCGTACTGGTGCTTCACAGGCCAGGGTGTTACATCATTGAGTATGCCATCGCCCGTAGAGATGTTAGCGTGGGTGTTCCATGTCCCATAATCGTTTTCTTTCGCTGGACTGGGCCACTGTGTTCCGGTACCCTGGCCAAATTCCAAAATCATTCCCTGACCAACTACAGTCAAACATCAGGCTTGATCAAACCAGGTTGTGAATGACCTTGGGAAATGTTACACACACACCATGAGCTACCAAATCAAATGAAAGACCAAATACTGCATTGGAGTTATCATAAAGAACTTGAAAAAGCAAATAACAAACATAGTCATCAGGAGGAACCTGAATAGGATTAGGTTTTCAGTTGCTATGGGACATGGTACAAGATGATATGATAATGATGATAGAACGAAATTTGGAGCTGAAGAGATAGAGGGGAGAATGGATGAGCTGTCATGGCATGAATAGTGCTGAAAGTACCCATAGCAAGATATATGCCACATTGATACAAAGTTATGTAGCATTTATTAGTGTTAGCACGCATCAATCGTGGCAAACGAGTTGGTTTCAGCAGCTCGTGGCATTGGCCATACATTTGTCACCTCCGTCACACACAACACACTCCGTCTCCTCGTCTATGAGCTGGAACGTTGTAAGATCGCCAATTTGCTGCCCTGACGATTCCGCATACTACACGATGACATGTCTTTTTATATCCTCGTCGTGATGTTTCTATGTGGGCAATGGTTGGGAATATTTTGATCATCAAGAGAAACTGTGCCCGTGTCCGCCATTGCAATGTTACTGTCATGGTCTCCACTGCTGTTGGAAAGTTGGAACCTCAGCAGCAGGATGTCATTGCGGGAGGCTCATTGCTGTTGCTTCTCTATGTCTGATACCTGTTAGTGGAAGTTGCTAATCGACGGATAGCTGCAGCCTTCACTGATCCCCCAGTCTTGCTTGGCTCAATTCAATCCTCAGCTAACCTAAAATCATCCATCCCCAAACAATTATGTATCAGTTGTTCCCAGGCCACAGCTGCCTTTGGTTGTGTGAAACTGTCATTGTCACCTAATGTCATGCAGTAAACCACAGACATTAAGACTGATTTTGACCAGACTCAGTGGCGTCGTAGTGAGAGCAATCTCCTATAAAGCTGTGAGGTCGGTGGTTCGAACCTGACCTTGGTCGAGTCATACCAAAGGCTTTTTACAAACCGTATATGTGCTGCTTCCTTGCTTGCTGGTGATCGGCATTTAAAAAGGATTGAGCATAGGTTGGCAACCATTGCACAAACTTGATGGGCCTAATGTCTTCTTGTGTTGAAGTTTCAGTTAAGGGAACTATTATTACCTTCGCCACCGAAGGTGGGTGGAGGTTAGGTTTTCACCTCTCTACGTCTGTCTGTTTGTTTGTCTGTGAACAGGATATCTCAAAAAGTTGTGGACACGATTCAGACGAAATTTGGTGGACAGGTTGGGTGCATGACAAGGCCAAAATGATTAGATTTTGGTGAAGATCCGGATCCGGCTACTCGAATTTTTTAAGCCATTCTTCATCGTTGAGAGACAGGGCCAAAAACGATAAATATCACGATATCTCAAAAAGTTATGGACATATTTGGCCGAAACTTGGTGGGTAAGTTGTGGGTGTGACAAGGAATCGTTGGTTGAATTTGGGTGAAGATCCGAATCCGGATCCAATTTATTTTTAATTTTTAAAGTGATTCGTCAACATTGAAAGAGGGCCAATTCATTATAGTGGGGCAACTTAGCTAAATATAGCATAACAATTGTGCATTTTGTGAGGAAAGCACCAAATTTGGCACACTAGTAGCCTATCATATTATGAACAGATTTGGATATTGGGCCATCTCAAATTTTTGATGGCAGTGGAAAATGGCTGCCACAGCCATCAGCGGCTGAATTTGAGATGGCCCAATATCAAAATCTGTTCATAATATGATAGGCTACTAGTGTGCCAAATTTGGTGCTTTCCTCACAAAATGCACAATTGTTATGCTAAGTTGCCCCACTATTAGGGTCAAAAACCATTCATTGCATCATATCGAAATAAGTTGTGGACGAGTTATGACAAAACTAGGAGGATGAGTTGGTTAGGTGACAAGAACAAGCCGATTCGATTTTGGTTCATGTCCGGATTGAGATCTGGCCTATCAGTGGGATACAAACATAAACTGTTGAGCCTGGTGGAGGAATATGCTCTACCGAGTGCTGTTCTAGTTACGGTTGTATCATCAACCTGCATAATGATTTCCACTCACCAAAAGATGATCTACAACATAAATACCTGTTGTACCTATTAAACTGTCTCACAATGATTACATGCTGACACTTGGGAACAATGTATTTCCTGAAATCCGCTCACTTCGTCGTTCTTCGTTCATATGCAGCACAAGGCTGTGGGGTAGCATCATTGGCTGAGGGTGTGGCTGTGTCGCTCGCTGATCCAGTGCCCTCTGGCAGAAATTTATCATTTGTTCATGGTGCCGGCGATAGCTCGCCTCCTCTTTGCAAAAGTTTACTGTGGGATCTTTAGCATTTACCATCTCATGCCAGCAGACAGTGCACCAGTTTAATGTCCAAATAAGGAGCAGCGCATACATTGATGAATCACCCTACCTGTGAAACACCAGGGTGACAAGTTTAACTGGGTCAGGATTCGAGCCAAAGTTATATAGCTTCGAGGTGAGTGTGCACACCTCTCGGCATCCTGTCGGCCATATAATATTTAGTTAAAAGCCAGGATAAAATAAATATGTATATTGAAGTGGAGAGCAATTCAGATGAGTATTTCACTTGATGCTCAACATGCTGTTAATTTATCATTTCATTTCAGGTATGCATCATACATATACATGTATATTGCACATATATATATATATATATATATATATACATACAGTATATACACACATATATATATTATACATACAGTATATACACACATATATTATATATCATATGCTATTTATATATATACATACAGTATATACACACATATATATATATAATATATCAGTATATACACCACATATATATATATATATATATATATATATACATGTATATACACACATATATATACATACAGTATATACACACATATATATATATATATATATTTATATATACATATCTATTTATATAATATATTGTTGCGAATTCGTGCCCGCCGGCGTGCGATCGGCCACGTGACTCGAATGGCGACCGCCTCGCCCACCGGACGGACAATTCCGTCGTGACCTCCCGGACTAACGCCGGGATCCAGTCACGGGTGGCCTTTCGGCTCACCACGATCGTGCCAATCGGCCACCCGCGTGGGATAGGTGTTGTTCGCCAAACTCGACCTACCTAAGTACCACCGCGATGGTAAACCGGCGACCGCACCTCGCCGCAGGTCGACTTCGGATACGGCCGCTTAAGCGATCCGTTCCGACTATCGGATAACCGAGCGGTGTTATCGTCGGCCTCGACGGTTCCGATTAATTATCGGGCGTCCCGCGCCCACTACTACCCTTTACGTAAAACAAGATGGAGACCCAACGAAGGAAGGACGCAGCGAAACGGGGGAAGAATTCAACAAGTACGCATTTTATTTACACAGACGGACACAAAGCACACGTATAGCAAACAGTCAGAAATGCACATATATCAAATATAAAACAAAACCACAATGCAGAGCTACGACCGACTAACGCGTACACCGCGCAACACTTATACAATTCTACTTATTAAACACGGGCCCACCCACACACGTTCACACAGAACCCAAAGAAAATGAGGAAGTCGCGACTTCCCTGCGTTCAAGTCCTTGGCGACCGTCCTCTGCCGTGGTCCGCGAGCTCTCTCCGCTCCACTCGACGCGAGATCCTCCGGCGTGCCTCGTGCCTGCCCGTGCTGGCCCCTCGACGCCACGGACCGAGCACCGACGAACAGACAGAGAGCACACGCCGAACCCAGAGAGAACGAACAAGAGCCAAGAGAGCAAGAACAAGGAGCGAGCACGAACAAGAGAACCCAAAAGAGCACGAACAAGAGAACCCAAGAACAAGAGAACCACGAACAAGAGAACCCAGCGAACAAGAGAACCAAAGAACAAGAGACCCAGCGAACAAGAGAACCCAAGAACAAGAGAACCAGAGAACCTCATGCGCCTCCGCTTCTTATACCCCGCGCCCCGTTTTGCTCCACCCTCCTTCGAGGCGCTTCGAGAAGGGGGCGTTCCCTCTCGCTCCCCCTCCCGCGCCATCCGGGGGCGAGGAGAATCTGTCTTGGCGCCGGGCCAAGGAAGAAAACGAGCGGGAAACCGCGCACCCTCGCTGTGGGGATTTCTTCCTTCCCTTCTCGCGTTCGACGGTTTCCACGTGGAAACCGTCGTACGTGGACTGCGGAGGATGGCGTTCGTTGGTGTGGTAGTGGCGAAGATGTGGTGGTTGTTGTGAAACTGGCGGTGCTGGCGTTGTTGGAGTGTGGCGTGGTTGGGTTGAAGTGTGGTTGGCGTTGTTGTAGTTGTTGGTTCGAAAATAAAGCAAGAACAGAAAAACGCCTAACTCAAAGTATCGCAGCCCGAATTAATCACATTAATTCCCTCTAAACAATGGGTTTGGGCTAACTACACATGTACTTCAGAAATATATCTCACCTACGGGACCTGAATGGTGTAATGCGAATTTCCACAGCCGTAACACTACCCCTCCCCTTTTTACAGACTCGTCCCGAGTCGTCAAATTATCGTGTGCCATCATGTGTATTTCTCCCCAAGTACGTTTACCTACGGATCCCTGAGTGCGACATTCATGGTATTCGTGTCCCAAAATAATAACTGAGGGCTGAGTAACTAACTAAACAAACCCACTCACACGGACGACTTAAATAAAATTGCCGGCGCAGACAGACATGCCGGGGCGCGCACTCATATTTACAATACACAACTTAACAACTTAACTTATAATTTACACTAAACCATGGCCCAGGATCAATGACTCTGCAGGGAACAAAACAAGAGTCAAAAGAAAACCGGTGCACGGGCCGCCACTGCAGGCCCGTGTTGTAGCTGCCAACAGGACAGTTCCTGCAGCTTGCAAACTGTTGTAACGACGATCCTGGCGCACATGGCAATGAACAGGGGGGGGGGGGGGGCAAACCAAAATTGGACGAACGGGGCTGGTGAACGGGGCAGTGCAGGATGGCAAAGGTAGCAGGCAAACATAGCCTGCAGAACAAGGCCGCTGCAGGCGAACACAGCTGGCAGACGAACTGGCCGGCACAAGGCCTTGCAGTAAAAACAGCCGTCGGACGATCCGGCCGGCACAGGCCTTGCAGCAAAACAACAGCTCCCGATGAAGTTGGCCGCTCCTTGCCATGCAGTGCAGGTTGGTGGAGGAGTACGGTGGTGCTGGCCACTCGCAGAAGGCGGGCTCGGACCTACCCTACGGTCTCCTCCCACCTATTGCCTTTGCCTGTCACTGTCCCTACCCACTCCCTTAATTTGTCAAAACCCAATTTAGCCCCAACTAATTTTTTTTTTGTTTTATCTTTTCATCCCTTCCCCACTATCATCGTCCCTCACCCCCTTTACTGTCCTGTTTCGGCTAACCTTTCGTCTCCTACTACTCCAACCCTACGTTCCCTTCCCGGAGGGGAATAAGGGAGAGCTAGCGTCCTGTGTTGAGGCCCAACGAAGCCTCAGGATGGCCTCCCCAGACTTCAGCGATCTCTAACCCAAAGTGGTCCAGCGGCTACAACGAGAGCGAAGGGATGGATGGTGTGGAGGGTACACTTCCTAATCTACCCTATCCTTTAAACTGTTAAACTACCCCGGGGCTTTAAACAAGCGCCTCTCGCTTACACTATTGGTTCTAAAAACCCAGATTCCCGTCGCCTGTGTTGGTGTCCACGCAAATTTCGGGCCTCGCCCTCTATTTTCCCTCGTGCCTTGCACGGTTTCGTGGCTGGGACACGTAGCTCCCTTGGCAGGCACGACCCTCTGCCAGTTCCCTATGATGGCACCCCCGGGGCCAAACACTGCTCCGAGCTACCAGCTCCCTAAACACCGGGGAGTGCCCCCATGGCAACTCCCTGAAACGCACACGTGGCAGGCTGGCACCCGGGCCTTTCCGAGGGTCACCGTGCCCACGACACGCCACGCGGCTAACGGCGCTCCGGGCACCCGTGCCCACTACGCTAACCCGGCCCCCCATGGGCCTTGGCCTACACGCCGACTAGCCCGGTGCCCGGGGTACCCACTCAGCGATACTCCACTTTCGCAGCCACACTCCCAGCCGTCAACAGGGCTCCTGCACCCCTCAAATGGGTTCGAGCCTACACTCCCACCAACAACAAAACAACTTCCATTTTTCATTTAACTAACCCAGCTAACTCACTCTGCACTGACCCGCGGGTCCCTTGGGTGGGAGTCACTCCTCCCCCAATCACTCATCGCACCATGCATTCC
Organism: Eptatretus atami; assembly: GCA_035128595.1. Lineage (NCBI taxonomy): Eukaryota > Metazoa > Chordata > Myxini > Myxiniformes > Myxinidae > Eptatretus > Eptatretus atami. Next base: position 25,086,618 of record CM068961.1, on the reverse strand, counting down.
CCACTCGCTCCATAACACACAGACCCGCTGGCCTCACTCACTCAACACGTTTCACACAACTCACCAACACACACATCGCTGAATCCTGCCATCCTTCTAACTACTCCCTAACTAACTCGTGTCTCACGTCATCCCTTACACTATAGCACGTTCCATTTAACACTACGTAGCTAAGCTACGTCCCTCTACACACTCACTGTCTGTCACTGTCCTCAAATCTATTTCCCATCTCCCATCCTAAATCTGACTACAATCCCTCTACTAATCCATTCCACGGACTCCATGAGGACTTACCCCTGCCCCATGAAGTCGGTCTAACTAACACTAACCCTTCCCCCTAACTAGTTGTCATCCTGTGCCCTGGTCAAGGGATCTTCCACCCCTTGCCCAGGAATCCTGTTACCGAAAGCGAGGCTTGCTTTTGTTAATTTTTTTCTTCCAATTACGCGGCACCACGGCAGCAACTCACAGCTCGCCACTTTGCACCTTGCCCGTGACGTCATGCAGCTGCACGTGTACCTCGTCCCTTCTTGGACGGTACCATCCGGCAGGGATACCCTCCTGCCGGATTCCAACCCCACGTGCAGCCATGACGTCACCCTGCGCACCCCCAAAAGCAAACCTCGCACTCCGAGGGGCTCCCACGCGAACACATGTGCTCTGCCCGTTGGAGCTTAACACAAGCTCGCGTGGAGAACCGTCCGGTCCAAATTCGTCTACCTGCCTAGACTTTGTCCGTCCGCGGGATCGGCAAATCCACCGCTGGCGTTTACGGACCGGGCTTCACTCCCGCAAGCGAGCACGTGGGGGTTCGTGCGTTGCACAGCACGGACCTCGCGCTCGCTGCTGGGTGAACCCGGCGCGGTCCCCACAACAGCTACAGCCGCTACCGGCTTCCGTTCTCTTGTGCCGTCGTCGTCGTCGTCGCCATTCGACCCACGCACACCTGCGTGTTACGACGCACAGACTCCACTCCAACACACTTACATTCACACCGGAGAACGCGGTGCGTGCTCGCATGCCGACCGTCATCTCCCTCACATACAGCGACCTTACGCACACGGTCTCCCTCACACTCGGCCGCTCACTCACTCGTGCCGTTTCCCTCACACAAACCAAACCACTCCACACGCGGGGGCACTCCGCGCGTGTCTCATCCACACACGGCGTGCTGGGAAGCACGCACTTCGGCACACTTGCGACTACACCACTCACACACGGGGTCGCTTCACACACGGGGACGCACTCACACCTTGCACCACACACACGGGACAACCACACTGGGATTTGTGCCCCACAAGGGTTCCCGGGCTCTATACCCCCAAGCTGCACGTGCACCTATCCACAGCACTCGTCCCTTCAACTCCGCTTGGCACGACCGAACCCCCTGGTCGTGATTCGCCTCAAGGGGCATACTCCCTCCCTCGTTCCTGGAGGCAGCCATCCAGCTGCTCGCACCGGGTCTCCACACGCTCCGCGAGCTCACCCCATTATCCTCCACTACCTCCGTGTGTGTGTGTGCGTCACTAACCCAGTCAAATTCACCTCTATCTCCCGTGTCTCTGTACATTTATTAGTTTCTGTTATCTCTCGTGTCTATTAGTCTGGCTTCTTTCTGGCGTCTTCCCTTATCTTTATGTAGGTCAACTCGTTTCTCCTTAAGTCGCTCCCGTCTCTTCCCTCTGTTTCACTCCTTGCTCTTTCAGGATCTCCGCGTACCTCATCTTGCTTTCCGTCTTAATTGTTCTTTTCTCTCCTCCCAATTCTTTCACCTCGTGTCTTATCTCCTGTGTCTCGGCAATACTTCTACCCTTCGTTGTCTCTGTTACTTCCTCGTCTCCATTTTCAGGGTTTGCCCTAATTGTTGTTTCATCCGACGAGTGATGTCTATCAAGTCCACACCCTAACGTTCCTGCCTGTGGTGATGTCCCACATCCCACATTATTGCGCTGTTCATTTCCTCGCTCCTTTGAGTCGTTCATCCTCTCGGAGCTTTTTGAGTTGTTCGTTCTCTCTCCGGAGTTTTTCAATCTCCGTGGACGCCAATTCTGCTTCCCGTTTTAGTTGTTCAATTCCAACTTACATTGTTCTTGTTTTCTGCCCCACAGTTTCTCCTGCTCTCATTTTCCAATCTCATCGTTTTTTCCAATTGGCTCATTTCCTTCCTGTGTTTCATTCGTTGTTCTCTCATTACCTTCCTCGTTTCCTCCCCTGTCCTTCCTTCTCCAGTTTCATGGTTGCTTCATTTGGTTAATCTCTTTCTTGTGTTTCAGTTGCTGCTGTCTCATTACTCTTCCTTGTTTCTTCTCCTGTCCTTCCTTCTGCAGTTTCATGGTTTTCTCATGTGGTTAATTTCCCTTTTGTGTTTCATTCGCTGTACTTTGTCTATCTCCTCACACTCACGCTCGCCTTTTCTTTCAATTGGTCAACCTCGGCTTCATGTTCTTTGTTTTCTATCCCATTGTTCTCTCGTTCTTTCCCTCTCCAATCTCGTTTGTCCTTCAATCTCCTCATTCTCCTTCCTGCTTCATTCGTTGTCCTTCAACTTCTCTCGTATTCCAACCTATTTTTTTCCTTTTGTCGTTCAGTTTCAAATTCATACTTTCAGTTTTTTATTCCACTGTCTTCCTTGTTCCTCATCTGCAATCTCGTTATTTCTTTAACTGACTGACTTTTTCTCCTGTCGTAATCTTTGTTCTACTAGTACTCTTTTTGTTCCTCATTCTGCAATCTCGTGGTTTCCTTCCATTGATCGATTTCCTTCTTCTGTCTCATTCGTTCTTCCATCATTACTCTTTCTTGCATCTCATTCTTTAATCTGGCCTTCGCTTCCAGCTGTTCAATCTGTACAGTGTGGTTCTTTAACGTTCATTCTCTGCTGTCGTTCTTTCTTCTCTCACCATCCTCAACTCGTTTTGTAATTCCGTCTCTTTGTTTTGTGTTTCTGTAACTCAGAAGCTTCTTTTCTAATTCCTCCTCAACGTCCCCAGCTCATCTTGTAATTCCGTTCTTTGTCTTCAAGTTCCTGTACTCAGAAACTTTTTTCCATTTTTCCTTTCTGGCCTCATCACCTCTTCTGCTTCTTCCTTCCACAATTCGTTCATTTCCTCACCATATCTCTCTAGGACTTCTGCCATTCTTTCTGTTTCTATCTTCCGTTCTAGGCTTTCTCTTTCCTGATTGCCTGTTCTTATCTCTTCTTCAATTGTTTTATTTCCAATCGTTTTTTCCGTTTTTGCTCTTCTAACTTTTCCCTCAGCTCACTTTCCGCTTGTTTCCACTCATGGATCTTGAAGTCTATTTTCCCTATTTTTTCCTTTAATCCTCCTTTAATTGTTTTACTTCCAGCTCGTATTTCTGTTCTACTTTTTCGAGCTCGGTCCTCCATTCTTCCTCCAATTGTTTCCGAAGCCGGCCAATGTCCGCCTGCCTCACCTGCATGCCCCGTGGTTTGAAGCGGTGGCTGTTGGGAGCCTCGCCTCGTGTTGCGCCATTGCCGAGCCATAATAGCGCTCGCTCCGTGCTGCGCTGAGGTGCGATCGCGCCGCCATTATGCGACCCAGTTTGCCGCAAAGTTCGTGCTCAGTAAATGGGTTGAGCTTCCTTTGATTAAATTACAAGAAGTAGTACATCCCGGCCATGGATCTACATTTCTACACATATCTATTCTACCCCGGCACCGCTCGCCTTGAGACGCCATCTTATTTCACGTAAGGGGTTAATTTAGCTCGCTCGTAATTTGGAGGGAATCGGGGGTCGCTTTTCTCACCCCTGAACCGATTCCCGTGAATTTAGCTGGAGACAGAGAGTCCGTTTTCCCGCTCTCTGACACAGTGTTGCGAATTCGCGCCCGCCGGCGTGCGATCGGCCACGTGACTCGAATGGCGACCGCTCGCCCCGGACGGACAATTCCGTCGTGACCCTCCCGGACTAACGCCGGGATCCAGTCACGGGTGGCGCTTTCGGCCTCACCACGATCGTGCCAATCGGCACCGCGTGGGATAGGGTTGTTCGCACAAACTCGACCTACCTAAGTACCACGCGAATGGTAAACCGGCGACCGCACCTCGCCGCAGGTCGACTTCGGATACGGGCGCTTAGCGATCCGTTCCGTGCTATCGGGATAACCGAGCGGTGTTATCGTCAGCCTCGACGGTTCCTATTAATTATCGGGCGTCCCGGCCCACTACGTACCCTTTACGTAAAACAAGATGGAGACCCAACGAAGGAAGGACCAGCGGAACGGGGAAGATTCAACAAGTACGCATTTTATTTACACAGACGGACACAAAGCACACGTATAGCAAACAGTCAGAAATGCACATATATCAAATGAAAACAAAACCCACAATGCAGAGCTACGACCGACTAACGCGTACACCCGGCAACATTATACATTCTACTTATTAAACACGGCGCACACACACACGTTCACACAGAACCCAAAGAAAATGAGGAAGTCGCGACTTCCCTGCGTTCAAGTCCTTGGCGACCGTCCTCTGCGCGTGGTCCGCGAGCTCTCTCCGCTCCACTCGACGCGAGATCCTCCGGCGTGCTCGTGCCTGCCCGTGCTGGCCCCTCGACGCACGGACCGAGCACCGACGAACAGAGAGAGAGCACACGCCGAACCCAGAGAGAACGACAAGAGCCAAGAGAGCAGAACAAGGAGCGAGCAGAACAAGAGAACCAAAAGAGCACGACAAGAAGAACCAGAACAAGAGACCGCGAACAAGAGAACCCAGCGAACAGAGACCCAGCGAAAAGAGACCACAGCGAACAAGGAACCAAAGAAAAGAGAACCAGCGAACAAGAGAACCAAAGACAAGAGAACCACGAACAAGAGACCAAAGAAACAGAGAACCCAGCGACAAGAGACCAAAGAACAAGAGAACCAGCGAACAAGAGAACCCAGCGAACAAGAGAACCAGCGAACAAAGAGAACCAAAGAACAAGAGAACCAGAAAAGAGAACAGAGAACTCATGCGCCTCCGCTTCTTATACCCCGGCGCCCGCCCCATTCTTGGCTCCACCTCCTTCTAGGCGCTTCGAGAAGGGGGCGTTCCCTTCGCTCCCCCTCCCCGCGCCATCCGGGGGCGAGGAGAATCCGTCTTGGGCCGGGCCAAGAAGAAAACGAGCGGGAAAACCGCGCGCCCTCGCTGTGGGGATTTCTTCTTCCTCTCCCGTTGGAAACCGTCATACGTGGACGCGGAGGATGCGTTCGTTTGGTGTGGGTAGTGGCGAAGATGGTGGTGGTTTGTTGTGAGATGGCGGTGCTGGCGTTGTTGGAGTGGTGGCGTGGTTGGGGTTGAAGTGTGGTTGGCGTTGTTGTGTTGTTGGTTCGAAAATAAAGCAAGAACAGAAAAACGCCTAACTCAAAGTATGGCAGCCCGAATTAATCACATTAATTCCTCTAAACATGGTTTGGGCTAACTACACATGTACTTCAGAAATATATCTCACCTACGGGACCTGAATGGTGGAATGCGAATTTCCACAGCCGTAACAATATATAATATCATACAGTATATACACACATATATATATTATATATATATTATCATACAGTATATACACCTATATATATATACATACAGTATATACACACATACAGTATATAATATTAATATATATATATATATATTATATAATACAATATGCTATTTATATTATATATATATATAATACATACAGTATATAACACACATATATATACAGTATATACCACATTAATTATACATACAGTATATACACACATATATATATATTATATATATATATATATATACATACAGTATATACAACATATATATATATTATATATCATATGCTATTTATATATATTACATACAGTATATACACACTATATATATTTATATATTATATATATACTATATATATATTATAATATACAGTATATACACACATATAATACACACATAAATATATATATTATATATATATATATATATTATACATACAGTATATACACACATATATATATTATATATACATATGCTATTTATATATAATATTATATATAATATATCATACAGTATATACACATATATATATATATTTATATATATACATATGCTATTTATTATTATATTATATCTATATTATATAATATATATCTATTATATCTATATAGATATATACATATGTATTATAATATATATATACACACACATATATATATATGTATATATATATATATATATAATATATATATATATATATATATATATATATAACACAGCCTTCATCCTTAAATAATATTATTGTCACACACATGTATTATATATATATATTATATATATATATATATATATATATATATATATGTATATATATATATATATATATTATATATTGTATGATGCATACTTGAAATGAATGATAATTAATTTAACAGCATGCTTGAACATGTCACGTGAAATACTCATCTGAATCACTTCCATCTTTAGTGAGGATATTGCAGTTGTTTTTCACATTCAAGTTCATTAGTCTTGTCCCTTGCCCAGCCCCCCATGTAATTTTAAATACAGTCAGACTAATCACACACAAAACTTCACTCCAAGCTCACCTTTGCTGACTCTACGTAAATAAATATAGTACCGTACATAATCACCTTGTGCCAAATCCCACAATCCCCTTAAGAGTTTGCTCTGATTCTCAGGCTCTTAAGGCCCCGTTTCATTTGAGGCCCTCCCAGCAGCAGTCAAATTTTCGCTTTATCCCCACCACTTTCACCAAAGCTGCAATTGATCGAAAATGGAACTGCAGTTGCCATGGTGTTGTGACAGTGTCAGCCTAATGGTTGGCACGGCAGCTTTAGCACAAGCTAATGGTAGATTTTCTTTTCCTACTGGTAACAGTCTAACTTGCATAACTTTCACGTACTGTCTCTTACTATCACTCATTCTACTTATAGCAAATAGTTAAATTAATAAGTTTTTTTTGAAAAAAAACGAAGCAATGACAGCTGATGAGGTTATATATTCATGCCTCAGTCCTTACTCATCAAAAACAA
>CM068961.1:25031823-25075905 GCA_035128595.1 Eptatretus atami | reverse complement strand
AGAAGACTAAGAAAAGATGTACATTTATTTTTATGGGCCGTGGGCGGGACTCTCGGGGCAGACTCCGCCAGGAAGGAGGGAAGCGAGTGCATGACGAGAGAGAGAGACAGAGACAGAGACGAAGACAGAGAGAACTTGGTGCATGAGAGATAATAAGAGAGGCTCGAAAGAGAACAGAGAGTCACCAGGAGTGGCTCATGCATGAGAGTCCAAGAGAGGCTCAGGAGAGAAAGGAGAGGCTCGTGCATGAGAGTCCAAGAGAGAGGATGAGGAGAGGCTTGTGAGTTGACCAGAAGAGAACAAAGAGAACACCACCTCGCTTGGAGTAGGAAACATCGTGTGGAAACGACCTAAGCTGGGATCACCCCCGCTTTGGAGGGCCTGGCGGAAGAAGACGGAGGGCAGACCAGGAGGCCTCCATCTAAAAAGGACAAAGGGGACCATGTGACCTGGTTGAAGGCCTACCCATCGCTGGCACCATCATTACTGGCTCTCATCTCACACCTGATCTCCAAAGCAAACACCATCGAGTCCTGCGTCCACCCTGCGCATCTTAGAGACAAAGGGAAGTCCTACCTGGATTATTGTTTTGTAGTACAAGTGTGACCTGTGGTGCCTGGTGGGTTTGGATTTGAGCTTTTATTTCTCATCCATTCTATATAAGTTTGCGTATCTCCATTCTCCTCTTTGTGTCTTTTGACTCGCTTGATTTGTTCCATTTATGATAGTGTCTTGTCCACCCTCTTCCCTATGCTTTTAAATATAAAATAAATCCTTCAAAAGGTAAGGCGTGTTTCAGTCATTTGCTTTCCGTCGATTTTGGCTCATTTGGGCAATCTTGGGGAACAGTAAAGTAATAGTGAATGCAGTGTATTTAAAAACACCGCTTTGACCATCTCTCGAGACTAAAGTTCCCGGCTCTGAGCAATTCCATAATAACGGTACTCGAACGTGACATCATGTCACGTGTAATATGTGTGTGTATAATCCTTATTATAATTCACGGACCGGTGGTTTGTGTGTTTGTCGCACTACTCCTACAGTTCTGGGTAGATTACATCCAGACTTGCTATATAGGATCAGCATGACCCCAATTAATGTTTTGGGATGTTTTTATCTTTGCCGGTGTGTTGGGGTGGGAGTGGGAGGGTGCGATGGGACGGGGTGGGTTGGGGGGGGCGGGGAGCACAAATTCTCTATGTAAATGTTATCGTGTAGCACTACCTACAGTTGGGGAAAGGTATAAAAGTCTCCACCACTTACAGTACAGTATTCCTGTTCCCACGTTTCCCTGTGCAAAGAGATGTGTTGAATTATAACAGTAGGTACGTTTTTGCTTCATGCGTAATATATTTTGCGTACATATTATTATTATTTTTTTGCCTCGACAGAGCTGTCAGTTGCCTATAACACCGCCCAAATAAAGGTATGCGTCAGAAGAACATGTTGCATGCTTGGAACAAGATCGTCCTATGGCGGGTACTCTGTTGTATATGTAATATGGTGTATGATAACACTAATATGTGTGTATATAATATGTCATGTGTAATATGTGTGTTTATAATATGAATAATATGTGTAGATCCACTATCAATGTGTATATGTAATATGTAATAATATGTATAAATGTCATGTGTAATATGTGTGTATAATACGAATAATATGTGTATGATCACAATATCAATGTATATGTAATAATGATAATAATTCTATAATTCCAGCAATCTGTGTGTGTGTGTGTGTGTGTGTGTGTGTGTGTGTGTGTGTGTGACCGCCGTTTCTCGACAACCGCCGGTCCGATCCATTGAAACTTGCCAGGAATATTGCCGAGACCGCGGATTTGCCTGTTCAAGGTTTGATATCAATCGGACGAGCGGTTCCAAGTTATGGCTATTTATTGCCTTTTTTTCAGTGTTGGAAAGGGTATATATCGCAGCTGAAGTGTCGTTCCACCTTATCAATGTCATTTTTTCCCAATAGATATCTCAGAATAATGATAACAGCATATTTAATAATAGCACAAATAATTGGCAGTAATAAAAGAATAACGTAATACAATGACCAATGTCTGTCAACCATAATGACCTATATAATGTCTGTCAACCAATAATGACCAATAACGTCTGTCCAACCAATGACAGACACGGTGGCTATGACATCACGACTGACGTCACAATTAATAGTTTATTTTATTTCCTTATTTTTTTTTTTTGCACGATGACGTCACATTCTTCTTCTTCTTCGTTTGGTATGAACGTCACAATCGACGCTGGGGACCTGAGTATGTGCCTCTCAAGGTTTTGATATCGTTCTTCATCAGTTTCAGCTGTTTCCCAAGTGTTTCCCAAGGTTTGAAAGCTGTTTTTCCCAAGGTTTGAATTAATTGTTGCTTGGTAGACATTTGTGAATACATTTACAGGCGGGGGGAGAGAGAAGGGGGGAGAGGGGCGTCACGATTCAAGAGAGGGGAGAGAGGAGGGGCGAGAGGGGGGGTGAGATGGAGGCGAGAGGAGGGGCAGAGAGGAGGGGTGAAACATGGGGGAGAGAGGGGGGGGGCGAGAGAGGGGCGTCACAATTTTCTTCTTCTTCGTTTGAAATGACGTCACAATTGACGCTGGGACCTGAGTATGTTTCCCAGGTGTTTCCAGTTTGGCCATTTATGATACGTTGGTCCGATCTAATTGAAAAAATGCCCATCCAGTCGTCGTTTACGAGAGCGAAGGAACGAAGCTGCACCTACGGCACGCCACCTACGGGCATGCACCTACGGGCCCGCACCTACGGGCCCGCACTAGTCTATCTATAATTCCAGAAATCTCTGTGTGTGTCTGTCTGACTGCGACCGCTGTTTCTCGACAACCGCTGGTCGATCTAATTTAAACTGCCAGGTATATTGCTGGAGCCCCGTGGAGGTGCCTTTTCAAGGTTTTGATATTAATCGACAAGCGGTTCCCAAGTTACGGCCATTTATCTTCAACCAATGACAAGACACGGTGCTTATGACATCACGAAAGACGTCACAATTAATGGGGTTTTTTTGCACGATTAACGTCACAATTCTTCTCTTCTTTGTTTGGTATGACGTCACAATCGACGCTGGGGACCTGAGTATGTGCCTTTTCAAGGTTTGATATTAATCGGACAAGCGGTTCCCAAGTTACGGCCATTTATCTGTCAACCAATGACAAGACACGGTGCTATGACATCACGAATGACGTCACAATTAATGTTATTTATTTAATTTTTTTGCACGATTGACGTCACAATTCTTCTTCTTCTTTGGTTTGGTATGACGTCACAATCGACGCTGGGAACCTGAGATGTGCCTTTCAAGGCTTGTTATCGTTCTTCATCCGTTTCAGCTGTTTTCAAGTGTTTCCCAAGGTTTGAAAGCTGTTTTTTCCCAAGGTTTGAATTAATTGTTTTGCTTGGTAGACATTTGTGAATACATTTACAGAGAGAGGGGCGAGAGCGGAGCGGGGAGAGGGGCGAGAGAGGGGGGTGAGAGAGAGGGGGCATCACAATTCAAGAGAGGGAGAGAGAGAGGGGCGAGAGAGAGGACGGGAGAGGGGGGCAAGAGAGCAGGAGGGGCAGGAGGCGAGAGGGGTGGCGAGGGGGCGGAGGGGGGGGCGAGAGAGAGGGGCGTCACAATTCTTCTTCTTTTTCGTTTGATATGACGTCACAATTGACGCTGGGACCTGAGTATGTTTCCCAGGTGTTCAAGTTAATGGACATTTAATGAAACGGTTGGTCCGATCTAATTGAAAAAAATGCCCCAATCCAGTCGTCGTTTACGAAGCGAAGGAACGAAGCTGCACATTACTGGTACACACTACGGGCACGCACTCTACGGGCCCGCACTGTATGTGTAATATGTGTGTATAATAATATGTATAACTTGTCATATGTAATATGTTTGTGTATTATAGTCATGTGTAAAATATGTGTGTATATAATATGTGTAATATGTGTGTGTATAATATGTCATATTAATTGTTTTTATATATATGTAAATATGTGTATGATCACATATCAATGTGTATGTATAATATGTCATATGTATGTATATAATATGTATATATGTGTATGATCACATATCAATATGTGCTGCATATATATGTCATATGTTAATATGTGTGTTTATAATATGTAAATATGTGTAAATTACGGTGGTGTGGTGTGTGTGTGGTGTGTTGTGTCGGCATCTCCACTTGCGAGTCTCTAAGACTGAATGAGCCCTTCCCTGCGTCCTGAAGCATCCATTTCACCCCAGCAAGGAGCCACAACTCATGGACCGAGGCATCTCCTTGAATTTGAACTCCATTTTCCCCTCCATCCCCGAAGTGGTGATGATGTAGATCCACGCGACCTCCCATGTGGCCTCTGGGGCATGCCTGGTCTTGGTCTCGTCTTTCTCGGTCTCATCCTTCCTTGACGGGATAGAGTCAGGAAAAACCCAACAAGCCACAAGGCAAGGCCAGGGTGCCAGGCCACATGACAAATGACAAAGGCATGTCGATCAGCACGACTCCGGGCACCACATTCACAGTCCTCTGCCTCACCAAAACTGCCATCCTCAGCTCGGTTCTCACTCCTATCGAAGTCGTATTTGGCGCAATCCGCGATCCCACAAAACTTGGGTCTCTCTCATCCTCAATGGTCAGAACTTTGCAAGAGGGAGTTCGCCAAAGCTCTGGCCTTCTCCCCCTTCAGCACAGGGTAAACGAGTCCAGCCAAGCTGCAGGACCAGGCCGCGTCACAATCGCATGTCGGACGGCGTGATACCTGGCACCTCGTGCACATCTTGTCCCAACAAAGCTCTCGTTTTCGGCTCGGTAAAGTTGTGTGTGCATGTGCCTGCACGTACGTACGAGATTTATCGATTTCTTACTGTTTATTGAAAAATACAATACAGTAGTTGGTGAGTTGGGTGATTGTGAGTTTTATCGTTTCCAGAATATTTTGACCACCTTATGTATTTGCATTTTCAGGACATATTTCTAGATTCATCGGAGATGTAGAGGCACGTAAACCTTACTTAAATGGATATAGGTAAGGTGAGGCCTGTTTGAGCACTCTTGAATTGTTCTATAGAGTGAGGTAGAATCGAGTATGTCACACATCTGACAGGACCATTCAGCCCATATGCAGATGGCACAGCAAAGATATGTGGCAGTGACAGCACTCAAACAGACATATATTTAAATTTCCTGTCCAGAGATGAGCAAGCTGCTCGCAATGCACGGAGCAGGCTCCAACGGGTCTTGGCGACAGAGAGGGGATGAGAGAAGAGAAGAGAAGAGCTGGAGGCCGAGAATCTTCAAAGACCAACTTGGAAGTGTTAGGTATCAGGTTTTTTTTTCATCTTGAACATGTTATATATTTCCTTTCATATATCAGCAAGATAATCAGATTGAAATGGAAAACCTACATCGGATCTGTGGTTTATTTAGCTACAACCGTACTGTCGATACATCAACAGAGTCAGACACTTGTACTGTACAAGGACGTTTTGGTTTGCACTATTTGGCATCCCTATGTGAGAACCATACTCATGTTGCAAGGATTCCAAGTTGAAATCCCCATATGCTATGATTTTTTTTTTTTTGGATACAAAATCAAAGCTCATGGAAGAGCAAGTTGACAGTGATGGTGATTCCATGGAATGGGGTCTAACAACCAAGGGAATGAGCCAACACCAAAATCGGTGGGAGGAAATGGAAGAAAACACAGTAACCTGCAAGGAAGAGTTTTGAATGAGATGGGGTTAAAGGGGTAACAGTTAAAGGAAATACGTGGGAGGAGGCCACTTGGCCCATCATGCCTGTGCTTCATCCACACCTCGTTAAGTTAAATATCTCAATTTATTCATCGTCTATACTCTATATGAACCCAAGCCGTTGTTTTACCATTTAATTAATGTCACTGTGTTGATGGGCCAGGAGTGGACCGGCGGAAAGTGGACGCAGTGACGCGCTGCTCCGGCACATGCTCCCATACCTGACCCTGGCCTGACTGTGTTGAGGTGGTGTGAGGAGAAGGAGGAATGTTGATGAACAGTAAAAACAGACACCTGGGACATAATGAAGGTGTTTTTTATATAAATACTATTTTTCAGGATGAAGGGAGTTGTTGGGTAATGAATATACAAGTAATGACTGCATATTCACTTATTGATGAGACTCCTTACGGACATCACAATCAATACACATGTACTCATACTGTACATACCTAAGCCACATACCAGTTCTGCCAATGTCTGTGCAACCTTCACCCCCAATGCTTCTATGTATATCTCTCATTCCTGTTCAAACCTATGCACTGTTTCTACTCCCACGACCTTTCCAGGAAGACCATTCCATGTATTTCCTACTCTCTGAGTGAAAGACTCCTGCCTTACTACCACCCTAACTCTCTTCTTTATCCTCACGCTGTGGCTGTGGCCTCTGGTCCTGTCACTGTCCATTTTGTGCTATCTACCCGAACTCAAAATTTATGCCATCTGTAAATTTGGAAAGAATCTGCGGTGTAAAATCTGATCAGGGAGAAAAGATTGCAGGTACAGTTGAATGATTTGTCAATTGAATCCTAATGTCTTTGCAATTCTTGTGCACGAATCTTGTCCTCCATCCGGGGTGACGTGTTCCGTTAGCAAGATGCTTGCTAACGGAACACGTCACCCCCGATTTGTGTACAAGCTCTTCCATGATCCTTCAATTCGTTAAAGCATTGAAGTGATAATGATAGATATTATCATGTTACAATGTCATTTATTTGATTTTGTAAGTGCATAAAACAGCTTTAATCCATTGTTTTAATTTTATTGCAGCCATGCTGAAAGCCAGCCACAAAAGGGGGCGACCATGCGCTGTTGTGCATGTTCCTTCATGCACACCTTATACCTGATGTTTCTCCACCTCGTCAAGACCGAGGTCCTCCCCTACATCCACAACGAGAATAACAAAACACGACAAAGTCCGGTGCAAGGAAAATCATACCCGGGAGAAGGTTCCCTTTTTACTTTACACTGTGTGCAAAGAATAAATTTATGAATCCAGGCTCAAGAGATTGATGTGCGGTCGCTACTGATCAAGGTAACATGTTAAAGCGGGAAACATTGGAAGTGTAATATGTGAATACAAGAAGGTAATATTTCGACAGATATCAGCTGGGAAGTGAATCCTCTGAATCTTTGCAGCTTCTGTAGTTCATAAGAAATGGTCCAACATACAGTTAATATTGTCTTACAGGATAGTGTACTTAATATGAACTGTCTAGTCGATTATGATTCTTGTCCTGATGATAAACTATCCGATTGGCACTTTTCAGGGACAAGTCCAGGATTTTTTGAAATGGGGGGGGGGGGGGGGGTCCAGAAATACAGGGAATGGGTACATATGATGCTCTCCCAGATGCTGTGAGCGTGAAACCACAAAGCGTGTGGTTCAGTGTTCGCTTCATGACGACGGAAGATTTGGGATTTTCGATGCTCTCGGGTGCGCTCTGAACATCTACTGAGCACATTGGTTCCATGTTTGGAAGGAAAACAAATCACCAGTTTCCATTACTAGTGCGGGTCCGTAGGTGCGGGTCCGTAGGTCGGTGCTCGTACGTGCAGCTCCGTTCCTTTGCTCTCGTAAACGACGACTGGATTGGGGCATTGTTTCAATTAGATCGGACCAACCGTATCATAAATGGCCATAACTTGGGAAACACCTGGAAAACAGCTGAAACGGATGAAGAAGAACGATATCAAACCTTGAAAAGGCAAATACTCAGGTCCCCGGTGTCAATTGTGACGTCATATTAAACGAAGAAGAAGAAGAAGAAGAAGAAGAATTGTGACGTCAATCGTGCAAAAAAAAGAGGATTTATGACGTCATTCGTGATGTCATAGCACCATGTCCTGTCATTGGTTGGCAAATAAATGGCCGTAACTTGGGAACCACTTGTCGATTAATATCAAACCTTGAAAAGGCACATACTCAGGTCCACGTCAATTGTGACGTCATATCAAACGAAGAAGAAGAAGAATGTGACACCTTCTCTCTCACCCCCCTCTCTCTTGCTCCTCTCTCCCCCTAGTTTCTCCCCAAGTTTCTCTCCCACCTCTTCTCGCCCCTCTCTCTCTCCCTCTCTCTCGCCCTCCTCTCACACCCCTCTCTCGCCCTCCTCTCTCCCCTCCTCTCACCCCTCTCTTGAATTGTGACGTCATATCAAACGAAGAAGAAGAAGAATTGTGACACCCTCTCTCTCACCCCCTCTCTTTGCCTCCTCTCTCCCCCCTAGTTTCTCTCCCCCAGTTTCTCTCCACCTCCTCTCTCGCCCCTCTCTCTCGCCCCTCCTCTCACACCCCCTCTCTCGCCCCTCCTCTCTCCCCCTCTTTGAATTGTGACGCCCCCCTCTCTCTCACCCCCTCTCCCCCCTCTCTCACCCCCCTCTCTCACCCCCTCCCCCCCCCTCCTCTCTCTCGCCCCTCCTCTGTAAATGATTCACAAATGTTACCAAGCACAACAATTAATTCAAACCTTGGGAAAAAACAGCTTTCAAACCCTTGGGAAACAGCTGTTTCCCTTGGGAAAATTCAAACCTTGGATTAATTAATAATTTGAACAATTATTCAAACCTTGGGAAAAAACAGCTTTCAAACCTTGGGAAACAGCTGAAACGGATGAGAAGAACGATATCAAACCTTGAAAAGGCACATACTCAGGTCCCCAGCGTCAATTGTGACATCATATCAAACGAAGAAGAAGAAGAATTGTGACGTCAATCGTGCAAAAAAAAATTGACGTCATTCGTGATGTCATAGCACCGTGTCCTGTCATTGGTTGGCAGATAAATGGCCGTAACTTGGGAAGCGCTTGTCCGATTAACATCAAACCTTGAAAAGGCACATCCGCGGGGCCCCAGCAATATTCTGGCAAGTTTCAATTAGATCGGACCAGTGGTTGTCAAACGGCGGTCGCAGACAGACACACAGACCACAGACACACAGACAGACACACACACACACACACACACACACACACACACAGATTGCTGGAATTATAGATAGATAAAATAAATTTATTTGCCTTTTTAGTGTTCATTTTGCCAAGATTGACTTGGAAACCTGCAGGTTTGCCAAATTAAAGGGACACCAGTTACTCAATAATCCTCTTAAACAATTTCTCGGAATGATGTTTTTTAGGTCTACAGTGCTTGCCTGCAAGCGTACAGCACAAAATCAAGTGTGATATGCAAATATGGGGCTCACCCAATCAGTGAACTTTCCAACCCTCATTTTCTCAATGGAACGTCCTCTCTCCTGGACTTGGAAATTACGAATTTTCCTACAAATGTGATTGACGAGTCTGCTGCTCCTCTTCTGCCCCAACAGGTTCATCTGATGATGTGCTTGTGAGAGTTAGCATCTCTCTGGCTGTTGTCAGAGAGGTCTCAGCGGGTATAGTCAAGCAGGTCACTCAAGTTGACTGGCAGGGACTGCAAGGTATCATCTCATGTCAAGACGGGTCCTTCATTTCCACCTCCCATGATATTAATACTGCCTGGGAATCCTTCCACACAAGATAGCTTTCCGTGATGTACATAATTTTGAATGTACCATATCCTCTGCAGGTATCCTCTCACCCATGGTGAGGCAGTTGCCTTCAAATATCTTGCCTTCTCTTCCTGGAAGGCAAATCCGACCAAAGGCAACCTCAGATTGTTCCACAAAGCCTGGGACAAGTGTGTGTCCACTCTCAGGAAAGTCAGAAAACAGCATCTGGCAAATCTCAAAATTGAACTCTCAAACCTTCTTCAAAGACCTGGTGGTGCCTTGTAAAGTTTACCTCTGGTGTATGCTCCTCCTCTGTCCTCTCTCTCACTTCAAATGGCATCACAGCTGACTCAATTCTGTGTTTGCTTCCAAATTTTGTGTACACAAACCCCTCGCTCCCTACACCTACCTTACCATCTCATACCCAACTGCTCTTGGATAATGTCCTTCCCACTTGAGAAGGTGGAGAGGTTTCTGCCAAACTTCGACTGATTATGTGACATGCCCAGACAGCATCAGCTCACATGTCCTAAAAACCTGCTCTGCCACTCTTGCACGTCCTCTCACTGCCTTTTTCACTCTAACAATTGCTCAATGTCATCTTCCATTTGCTTGGAAATCAGCCAGCATCACTGCATTACATAAACAAGGTGCAAAAACGGATCCCCTTAACTACAGACCGATGAGCTTACATGCAATCATCAGCAAGGTCATGGAATCCATCATCGCAGTTGATGTGAGGAGAGGACGAGATTGGGACCATACTCTGTGCAGAGCGTTGGTGCTGCTTAAGCAGTCTCCTTGGCTATCAGGCACAATCCTGGACGGGTCGCCACTCCGACACTATACCAGCATGCTGGCACTCATTTTGCCCGTCCTCAGAAGGATGACAGGCCGAGTTAACCCCACCTGGTATTAATTCAACAGCTGAGCAGGATTTGAACTCAGGACCCAGGATCCAAAGCCAGCCACCCTAACCATTAAGCCAACACCAGGCATCGTTGATGTGAAATCCGTCCTTTTCTCCAACACCCTTATCTTGGATTAACAATTCAGATTCAGACCAGGTCGCTCCATCTTGGACATGCTGCTTCTATTCACCCAACAATGTATGGAAGCCCTCAATGTCAGAAATGAGTTCAGGGCCGCATCTCTGGACATATCTCGAGCTGTCGATATAGTGGCATTCTGCCTTATTCTGCAAAGTCTTCCTGCGGCATCCAAGGCCAACTCCACATATGGCTCACTGACTTCCTCTACTCTCGTAGCCCACATATGGCTCTTCATGGAATCCTTTCATCTCTTCACCCTGTCAAGGCTGGAGTGTCCCAATGCAGTGTTCCTGGGCCCAGTCCTATTTCTGATCTTCATCAATGATCTCTCCGACTCTAGAAAATCTTCTTCATCCATTTGCTGATGTCCCACCCACTGCCGTGACATTCCTCATCTTTCTGATTGGCAGGCCGCAGCGTCTTCCCTCTCTTCAGACCTTGAAAAATAATCAGAAGCCGGTCAAACACTTGGAATGTGTCTTTCAATCCTGACAAATCTCACACTCTCACAATTTCTCTCTGAAGGAACCATCTCGCAAAACCCCATATCTGCTTTCTTAATAATCCTCTTGAAGAAGTTCAGTCATTCAAACTCCTTGGTCTCGCTCTCAGCTACGATCTTTCTTGGGCAAACCACACTTCAAAGCCTCCAAAGCCAGCCGCCTCCTGGGCAGTTGGCACCCTTCTTCATCGGTCTTTCCTTAGTCAATCTGAACTTTTTACAACCTACAGGGCCTTCATTCACTGCTTAATGGAGTATCCTCTGAGCTGGCTCCCCTGCCACACATCTTGCTCAGATTGACACCATGGAAACCAAGGCATTCAAATTTTTTGCAATCTTTGGCGATGAAGCTGAATCGATAGGCTTATCACTTCGCTATCACAGACAAGTCGATGGTCTCTGTCTTCTTGCATCTCCTTTCTGGTCTTGCACCCTCTGCTCTTTCCGTGCTTCGTGCCCCCTAGGTTTCTGCAGGGCACACACACACACGGTCCACCAACAGCCCCTTCGAGTGAAACTCCCAGCAAGCATCGCAGCTGACCGTCTACTTTCTCTGTCCGCCCTGCTGCCGGTGTTTCCCCTTTCTCCTGTTCCTGTTGTACCAAAAATAAAAATAGATGAGTGCTTGAGGTTATACATGGACAGATTAAGGAGGCCGAAGGCAAATACCTCTGCCATGTTCTTATTTGTTTCTTTACTCTGTTTAGCTGAATGAATGAACTGACTGAATGACGTTTTATTTAATTAAATGGTAACCGAATTCATTTTTCAAAAACTAAAGACAACCATCTAATAATTATACAATTTTCATCTTTACATTTGTGCATAAAAAGCATCATTAAGCAACAAAAGCACTGAACTCCATATAGTAGACCCCCTACGTACTGTCAGGCACAAACCATGCATTCCCTCCACCTCTAATCACACCTGTACCTCTAATCACACCTGCACCTCATTCAGTTCTGTGATTCAGTCGACACAGAAAAATCTTGGTACTGCATTAGGTAATCATTATATCTTGGAAATATTTTCAAGTGTTTGTTTGTGCGTTTGTACGCTATTCTTTCACGGCCAAACCATAGCACATAGGGGCCCCAAATTTTGGATGTAGGCACTTCAGAATCTGGATAAGGTTTGAAACTTCCACAAGTTGGCCTTGACGTCTGTTTTGAGGCCACCAAATGCCGCTATAAAGTGTATCTTGGGATGTGGGGGCCGGGAAGAGCTCACCCAGCTGGGAAGCGCCGGGTAGCCCCTACTGGTATAATATTTCCCTTCAGTATACTTACTGTCTTGTATGTGGCAGACAATATTAATATTTTGTCCACAATTAATATGCTGGTTTATTGAAATAAAAACCAGATGTTGAAATGTACAGGAGAGAGATGTCCCAAGGACACTCCGATCGAGCAAAATCCAAAAAGGGAAGCATGCAATAGTCAGTCACATGTATTTACACAATTTGTATCAACACCAGTTTTGGGGGCTGGGCAGGATGGTCTAGATGTATACACACTCCCCTCCAAGCTGTCTAGCCTGGGTTAGAATCCCGACCCTGCTATAAACTGTCATCGTGGTGTTTCACAGGTCAGGCGATTCATCAATGTGTGCGCCGTCCCTCGGATGGATGTTATACTGGCATCCAGTCTGCTGGCATTAGTTGGTGGACGTTAAAGATCCCACAGTGTCCTTCGTGAAGAGTCGGTAAGCTATCGCTGGCATCCTGATCAAATTACAAATTCCTGCCCTAACCTCATCAGGCGTGGCCAGCCGGTTCGTGAAAGACTTGGGTTAAGCTTCCTCTGGCCAACCCTGCATGGACGTGGGAATAATTGTGGCCATAAAAGAAAACGAAGTATGAACACCAGTTTTTGACAAATTCATATTCTGTCTTCATACTTCTCACCAGCAAGACTAAAAACGGTTGATATAAATCAGATGCAACAACTCCTTGTAGCTAAAGGACACCACGTACTGAAATTATGAAACACTTTGCTGTCAGAAAGAGCAAGAGGAGAAGACAGAGAGGCAGAAAGTATTAGCTGTTAAATGAAGCCGCACATAAAAGTTCAATTTTAAGGTTAAAGCAATCTTTCAAGATTGTGTGGAAATTGTTTCATATTTGTAACCATCCATCAGTCAAAGCTTTACAGAGTGGAACAAAGGATTATGCATTGTCTTGTCGTTTTGTTTATAAGTTGAAAGCGATCTCAAATGGAAAGTGTCTCCTTCAACACAAGCTATCACTTTATAAGGAGTAATCGACGATCTTATAATTTCCAAAAGATTAAGTCGAATTGGCATGTCCTGTTCGAGGGTGAACCGCAGGTTGAAATTGGCAAAGGTGGTTGACCAAGATTCAATTTGCCAGGGACCTATTCAAGTTTTCCGGCGACTCCAGGAGTAAGTATATGTATATATATATATATACATATTGTATACAATACTGTACAGAGTCGAGGTTCATACTTGAGCTACAACACAGAACAAACTAGAAGGTCATTCGGTAGAGTGCATTCCTCCGCCACGCAATGCCTGATCCAGTAGAACATATCAGGCCCAATACATTTTTGAAACAACATGCTACATATTGTTTTTGGCCGCATCTCTCAATGGTGAAGAATCACTTAAAATATTCTAGTAGTCGGATTCGGATCTGGATCTTCACTAAAATCAAATCAGTTCTTCCTTTTCACACATCCAACCTGTCCACCAAGTTTCATCAGTATCCGTCCATAACCTTTTGAGATATCGTGCTATATATCGGTTTAGTCCAATCTCTCAACGGTGAAGAATCACTTATAAAATGATTACATCCGAATCTGGATCTGGATCTTCACCTAGTGAGACAGAGGCAGAGGCAGAGGCAGAGGCAGAGGCAGAGGCAGAGGCAGAGGCAATGAGAATCACTGCAATCTGCAAAAATAGAGTTAAAAAGGGTTCATGTGTGTACTAATATTGTGGGTAAAGATGGGTTGGATGATGTGAGATGGCAGTGAAACCCTGGAGGGAAGAATGGAATGGAATGGCCTCTTGAGGAGGAGGAGGAGGAGATTGGGACCATACTCTGTGCAGAGCGTTGGTGCTGTTTAAGCAGCCTCCTTGGCTATTGGGCACAATCCTGGAAGGGTCACCACTCCGACACAGTACACCAGCATGCTGGCACTCATTTTGCCGACCTCGGAAGGATGACAGGCCAAGTTAACCCCACCTGGTATTAATTCAACAGCTGAGCGGGATTTGAATTCAGGACCCTAGGATCCAAAGCCTGCCACCCGAACCATTAAGCCAACACCAGGCATAGAGGATGTTTCAACAAACGAAAGAAGCGAGATACAAAAAGGTTGAGGTGAGCAGTCGGCCTGGATTTTGGAGGTTTATCGAGGAGGGGGTTACTCAAAAAATGTGTGAATACTGGAGTCGCTGGGGAGGGAACCAGACTGGAGAAGAGCCAGTAAAAAACAAAGGTCACCAACCTGCATACGAGTTCAGAACAGAAGACCTTGTGCTTAAGTCATATCGTGGGAGATTCCAAGAATGTTGAGTGATTTATATTCTACAGAATCCATCAGAGTGTGCTTTTTGTGCTGGGGTGCTTGGCCAAGGGGAGAGCAGTGCAGTACTCACTGGCCTAATTGACAAAGGCCTTCTCGATTGAGTAGCTGTGATTTATTTTTTTAAGGAAAGACTTGGAATGAGGGAGGATGCCCAGTCTGCCGCTGCCTTTGGAGATCAGCTTTGCCGTGTGATCAGCTGAGGAGAGGTAATGACTGATGGTGAGACCTCGATGTTCAAGAGACTGAACCTCTTTCAGTGGCAGACCATGGACATAGATGGGTGAGTTTGTTTGACGATTCTTCCAGGGTGACAGGGTGGAACTGTGAGATTTTCCAGGATTGAAGAATATGTTCCATTGAGGAGGCAGTCTACTACTCCAATTAATCATTTCCAGAACAGCAGACAGTGACGCTGCTACTGTCTGCCTACCAATGTGTTGGGGGTACTGTACTACAAAATGGGGGTGTTGTCTGCAAAAAGGAAGATAATTACTCAGAGTATTGGAGAGATCACATATTAAACTGGACCCAAGACACTGCTTTTGGAGCACTCTTGTCCACTACTGATAAAGGAAAGTGAGAGGAGAGTAGAACGTTCCATTGATAGCAATCTGTTGACATCTTGAATGATATGTCAGAAACACAGGGATGAAGGTATGCCACAGACAGACAGATGGCTTGGCAAGCAAAATAGGATGTCAGCCTGTCGTTAGACCCGAGGTACATCCAGGAAGACAGTCCTGACCTCATGTATACGGTCCTGATATGCTTTTCCCTGAACCTTGAGCCCTGTTACTTTTCCACCTCTTGTAGCATTCATAAGCAAGATCAAACTTCTCTTTGCATTTATTGTCATTTTTTGATTCACACTAATATGGTATGAATACAAAGATGCCAAAATAGACCAACGATATTTGAGTACCTTCCAAATTTATCAAACCATGTATTTTCTCTGCATCCAAATATCTCTTTATCTTTGGTACAAATCCATTGTATTTATTGTGAATATACGATTTGTCAATAATATATTTATTAACAACTATTTGTGTGAACATACCTTTGTTTTATCTTGCGCTTCTGAACGAAAAACAAATTGGATGACACATGGGTGTTGACATTTTAATGCGCAATCTTCTTCTTGCGTATGGCGGCTATCATTTTGTTGGGGTGCGCCTGTGCTGCTGATGCTGTGCCCCTATACCAGTACACTGGTACTCAGTTCGCCGACCTCGGAAAGATGGCAGGCTGAGTCAACCCCACCTGGTGTTAATTCGGCGGCCAACGGGGCTCAAACTCAGGACCCTAAGATCCCAAGTCAGCAACGCACAATGAAATTATAGCATTACAATTGCAAATAATTGAAGCCATCAAAGCCTCGATGAAAGACGGCTGAGATATCGCAAAACGTTTCCAAAAACTCCAAACTGGCTTCGACTAAATTACAAATATCTGTTTGTGTAGCAGTGCAGGATGGAAACACATTTTCACCAACAATTGACAATGTAAGCCAAATAGTATGCATTATTTACACTTGGTAGTGTCTTCGTTTTGATTCTTCTACACAGTTCACCTGCTGTGCCTAATTGACTGATCTGATCATTCTGAACGGTCATCCGACCTCGGATCATGATATCTACGGTATGTTGCACTTTTGAAATCAGACACAAATTCGCATCTCAAACTAATATTGTAACCTTACTTCAACACCTGTAATTGACAAGAATATGAACTTAAAACAGATAGATTTTGTTTCCAGGTTATGTGCAAGGTAAAAAGGAGAATTAAGATTTTTAAGCAACAGCACTGCTTGCTTAATGGGTGGGTACACAGTGTGCTGTGGGCATGCAGGTGTGACCTTGACTAAGCAGTGCAAAGAATGTCCATCAGAAAGCAAATGTATTTGCAAGAAAATGCAATTTCCTGAAATGTAATGGAAATACAGATTAGAAATAAACTTGGAGTCGCTCTCAGTTGCCAATTTTCGTGAGTACCCAGTAAATAGCACATTCTTGACCTGGACAATTGTCGCTAGATGTGTACGACATCGAGCTCAGGGAAAGTGCACGCCCAACCCGGGCTCGTTAAATTAAGTTTTTATTTCAGAAAAACCTCCAGTTAATGCAAGGCATGTATTATTTAAAATAAAATAAAAATATCTTTCTCCAACTCAAAGAAAAATGTGTTGAAGGACATACATTCGAAATATAACGCAGAGACGATTTGAAATATAAACATGAAGGTTTCAGAAAAGAAAGCAAATACATATTTTGGGGGGGCAACCCCCATCCCCCCCCCATAGACTCCCCTTGACCTCGATTTTCTTTTTAATGGTGTGAACAATCTTTGGTACGTCACGGGTGATGAAGGTTGTAGTCAAGTTTCATCGGATGTGTGTGTCGTTTCTGAGAAGAAACCAAATATCTATTTTGGGGGGCCATCCCCCACCCCTTAGACTCCTGCAGACCTCCTTAGACCTCGGTTTTTTTTCAATGTCGTTAACAAAATTTGGTGCATCTTGAGTGATTAAGTTTGTGGTCAAATTTCATCAGAATTAATTGTGTAGTTTCTGAGAAGAAAGCAAATACCTATATTTAGGGCAACCCCTGTAGATCCCCTTCCAGCACGATTTTTATTTTTTTTTGCCATGAACAAACTTTGGTACATACACGGTGATGAACGTTGTGCTAAAGATTCCTCAAAATCGTATGTGTAGTTTCAGAGAAGAAGTTGCAAGTTTTTGTGGAAGGATTGATGGGCGGACGGACGACGCGCCATCCAATAAGCTCCCCAGAACTATGTTCCATGTGAGCTAAACATCAAATCTGTCTTAATGGTTGAACCTTCTGATACCTTCTCTAGGTTGAACAGTTTGTTTTGCATCCCACTGATTGACTGAATCAGCCTTTTGACCTTAACCAAAATCAAATCGGCTTGTTCTTGCCACCTAACTAACTAATCCAACAAGTTTTGTCATAACTAGTCCACAACTTTTTGAGATATCATGCTCTGCATCGTTTTTGGCCCCCATCTCTCAATGGTGAAGAATCACTCAAAATATTCTCAGATCCAGATCTTCACCAAAATCTCATCAATCCGTTCTTGTCACACACCCAACCTGTCCACCAAGTTTCGTCCGAATCCGTCCTTAACTTTCTGAGATGTCATGCTGTATTTAGTTTTTGGCCCGATATATATATATATATATATATATATATATATATATATATATATATATATATATATATATATATATATATATCTCTATCTCTATCTCTATCTCTATCTCTATCTCTATCTCTATCTCTATCTCTATCTCTATCTCTATCTCTATCTCTATCTCTATCTCTATCTCTATCTCTATCTCTATCTCTATCTCTCTCTCCAAGAATCAATTAAAAATTCTAGTATCCAGATCTGGATCTTCACCAAAATGTAACCAACTCGTCTTTGTCACACATCCAACCTGTACATCTCGTTTCGTCCAAATCCATCTCTAGTTTTTTTTGTTGTTGAGATATCCTGCTCAGAAATAAACAGACAGACAGATAGACAAACAGTGGTGAAAACATAACCTCCGTCCACTTTCAGTGGCGGAGTTGAACATTCATTGTGGAAGCGGACACGTGATATGATTCTTTCTTCTTGAAGTCTTGGAAGACAGAATTTTGCATGACCAGAATATTCCAGGGAAGTTTTGTCACTGCTTATTTCACAGACGGCTTGGGTAGAATGCTCTGTAAAGAGAGATGAATCATCAATAAACCTTTTTCTTTTGTTCTGGGGAAATTTCATCTTTTGCCAAGTAAATCAAGCCCTGTTTTGTGATGAAACCAATATAGGGAGATGAATCAGACAGTTGGTTTTCACTGTTTGAAAATAACATCCTGTGTTGCTTTTCCTTTCGATTCATCCACTTTTACAAACTTTCCAGGAAATTTCCTTGTGAAGCTGTCCACTTGAGATGGTACAAGAAATATGCATGGGTCTTCCCTCTGCAATCTCCATGAACATGTTGAAATGTGTAAACCCAGCCAACACACTTGAAAGGAATAGCAGGTACAATTCTGTCAATGGATCATGGATCAGTGAAGCTCTCTTCGAGCCTTTTGAACATTGCCTCTGTCTTTCTGTCATTCTGGAAATAGCTTTGTAGAGCTTCACATTGTTTCAAAGTTGTGTTTATTGCTGTTTCCAAGGACCACCTTGCACTGGCATGTTTCAGTCCACGTGACAACATTCGGAATTCGCTATCTCTGAAATTGATTGGTCTCGGATGAGCATGTGACTCGGTGACGTGTACATGTAAGTAATGGCAAAGGGGAACACTATGACCTCGTGACCCGAACTAGACCGTTCGCAGATGTTCTTGATGAGTGACAAATTCCGATTGTAAGCCACACAAACGTAATGAGGTTCGAGCTTGAGACTAAAGTTCCAGCTGAGTCAGGCCGTAGTTTTAGGTGGCGCGTTGCATGTAAAGCCCCTGATTTTCGATTTTTAGAAAGTACTAGACGACCCGTGAACTCGTTGGGTTCCCGTTGTGACAGCGGTTGATAAAAAAATCATTTCTACCAAAAACAAAAGATAGCTCCACCGAACTATACCGTTGAGGTTGTTTGCATTGATCAAATAATCCCGAAGAGTACTTGACTGAATCGGGAATCGATTTTTTAATAATTTTTGTCGTTGCCCGATTTGAACTAAACTTGATATTGTACACCACAGGAGAATGCTGAGTAAGGTGGCACTAAAATGTTTACGCTACCGTGTACCGTTTTGGCTGTATTTCGGGAACATACATACATACATACATACAAGATGAGAGTTTTAGTAATATATAGATTTTCAGAATTCTTTGAGAATTGTAAACACTTCTGTGAAACCGGGAGATCCATCAAAATTTTTGGAGACTCCTTGAAATTACTTGAGACGTGGCAGGTACAATTAATTACAAAAATTAATTACGTACCGTACACACAAAACTGACATCCAGAAATTACTTCCGCAAGCTGGAGGAAGTGCTGTAAATTTGAGTCAATTATAATTCGCAGTGAATTTGAGGTTGAAGCTGAAAAAAAACAATGTAACCGAATTTTTTTTTTTTTTTAAGCTTCAACCTTGGAAATTACAGTGAATTAGTCACTTGAATTTTAGCACTTCCTGTAGCTGGTGGGGCTTTTAATCTCAGGGTTGGCTATGTTATTGGAAACATCTACATTGCATGACTGGACTTTTAAGATACTTTGAAAAAACTAGCAGAGTACTCGCCCGACGGGAGATCTTGTTCCAAGCATGAAACACGTTCTTCTGACACATACCTTTATTTGGGCTGTGTGTAGGCAACTTGCAGCTCTGTAGAGGCAAAAAGTAAATAACCCGGGTTACGTGCACGAAGCAAAAACATAACTACTGCTTATAATTCAAAATACCTCACTGCACTGGAAAACGTGGGGACAGGAATACTGAACTGTAAATAGTGGGAACTTGTAATACCCTCCCTCACCTGGAGGCGGCGAGACACAGTACACATTTACATAGAGAATTTGCGTCTCCCCCCACCCACCCACTCCCTCCCCCCACCCAACCCACTCCCTCCCCCACCTCCCCAAAGACACCAGGGCAAAGATAAAAATACATTAATTGCGATCATGTTGATCCTATGTCGCAAGTCTGGATGTAATCGGCCCAGAACTGTAGGAGGAGTAGCGTGACAAACAAATAAACACCGGTCCATGAATCATAGTAAGGATTGCAAGCTGATGTGGGGGAGGGGCCCTTATGGCCACAGGCTTCACGGACACCAGGAGTCCCTGGCCCCTCCCTCTGGTAGGGGTCAGTAAAGCTCTTGCACTGTGGCATGTGTGCAGTGCGAAATTGCAAATAATTTCCACAGCTGACTTGTAATACCCTCTAACACCACCACCGGGAGGGGCTATACAGTACACATGAGTGTTTATGACAAACAAATGCCTACCTAATGTGTATTCTGGATTTACGCACCTACCGTGTCTTCCGGCTCCACGTACAGTACCTACCATGTCTTCTGGCTTCACGTACCTCCCGTGCCTTCTGGCTTCACATACCTACTGTGTCTTCTGGCTTCATGTACTTATCGTACCATCCAGATTTACATACCTACCGTGTCTTCAAGCTCCATGTACAGTACCTAACATGTCTTCTGGCTTCACGTACCTACCGTGTCTTCTGGCTTCATGTACCTCCTGTGTCTTCTGGCTTCACGTTCCTACCGTGTCTTCCGGCTTCATGTACTTACCATGTCTTCTGGATTTACATACCTACCATGTCTTCTGGCTCCATGTACCTACCGTGTCTTCTGGCTTCCTGTACCTCCTGTGTCTTCTGGCTTTATGTACCTACCGTGTGTTCCGGATTTACGTACCCACCATGTCTTCCGACTCCACCTACAGTACCTACCATGTCTTCTGGCTCCAAGTACCTACCATGTCTTCTGGCTTCATGTACCTCCTGTGTCTTCTGGCTTCATGTACCTACCATGTCTTCTGACTCCACATACAGTACCTGCCATGTCTTCCGGCTCCATGTGCCTACCGTGTCTTCCGGCTTCACATACCTACCGTGTCTTCCGGTTCCACATACCTACCGTGTCTTCCGGCTCCACGTACCTACCGTGTCTTCCGGCTCCACATACCTACCGTGTCTTCTGGCTCCACGTACCTACTGTGTCTTCTGGCTTCACGTACCTACCGTGTCTTCCGGCTTCACGTTCCTACCGTGTCTTCTGGCTTCATGTACTTACCGTGTCTTCTGGATTTACATACCTACCATGTCTTCTGGTTTCATGTACCTCCTGTGTCTTCTGGCTTCATGTACCTCCTGTGTCTTCTGGCTTCATGTACCTACCATGTCTTCTGGCTTCATGTACCTCCTGTGTCTTCTGGCTTCATGTACCTACCATGTCTTCTGACTCCACATACAGTACCTGCCATGTCTTCCGGCTCCATGTGCCTACCGTGTCTTCCGGCTTCACATACCTACCGTGTCTTCCGGCTCCATGTACCTACCATGTCTTCTGGCTTCATGTACCTCCTGTCGTTCTGGCTTCATGTACCTACCATGTCTTCTGACTCCACATACAGTACCTGCCATGTCTTCCGGCTCCATGTGCCTACCGTGTCTTCCGGCTTCACATACCTACCGTGTCTTCCGGTTCCACATACCTACCGTGTCTTCCGGCTCCACGTACCTACCATGTCTTCTGGCTCCATGTACCTACCGTGTCTTCTGCGTTTCATGTACCTCCTGTGTCTTCTGGTTTCACATTCCTACCATGTCTTCTGGCTTCACGTTCCTACCATGTCTTCCAGCTTCATGTACTTACCGTGTCTTCTGGCTTCATGTACCTTCCGTATCTTCCGACTCCACAACAGTACCTGCCTGATCTTCTGGCTCAACGTACATATCGTCTATCTTGGCTCGATGTACTGACCGTGTCCTCCGGCTCCATGTGCCTACCGTGTCTTCCGCTTCACGTACCTACGTGTTTTCTGGATTTACGTACCTACCGTGTCTTCCGGCTCCACGTACCTAACGTGTCTTCCGGATTTATGTACCTCCCATGTCTTCTGGATTTACGTACCTACCGTGTCTTCCGGCTTCACGTACCTACCGTGTCTTCCGGCTCCACGTGCCTACCGTGTCTTGTGGCTCCACGTACCTAACGTGTCTTCCGGCTCCACGTACAGTACCTACCATGTCTTCGAGCTTCACATACCTACCGTGTCTTCCGGCTTCACGTACCTACCTTGTCTTCCTGCTTCACGAACCTACCGTGTCTTCCGGCTCCACGTACAGTACCTACCATGTCTTCTAGCTTCACGTACCTACCGTGTCTTCCGGCGTCACGTACCTTCTGTGTCTTCTGGCTCCACATACTCCCGTGTCTTTTGGCTCCAGGTACCTACCGTGTCTTCTGGTTTTATTGTATAGGTCACACATTACTGGAGGCATCTGCTTTTTTTTTTTTTTGATGTAATCACCAGACGCTCACTTCTAATTGATTTATTTATTTCCTTTCAACAATGTCTTATTGATGTCCAAAAATTTTAACACCAACATGTTTCCAATTTTTTGAGTTAATGTTGGTTTTACTGTATTAATAGCCAAAGGATGAAGGAATAATAAGATTGTCAGAGAAGCATTTGTTTTGAAGCTGTTCAAGATTTGTTTTCACTCAAGAAAGATGTTTGTTTGTTTTTTACTTTGAATTTATGTTGGTGAATAAAATGACGAAGGTGATGGCGGAACCGCTGTGACATCACGAGTCACCAATCACTCAACAAAGTACGGCTTTTTCTGTTTGCTTGATCAAACCTCAAAAGTTTCCCTTGAATAAGCAGCTGCTGGATGTTGGGTAATTTACTGGAATGACTGGTTTCCATCCACAGATTACTGGGACAGGCTCGCAGACTGGGCAGTGTGCAGGGCTGTGCTTCCTGTGGTGAGAAAAAGGCAGTAATCAGGCCCTAAATACCTGCAGGTGCTGTCCTAATGTACCACATACAGTCTCATTTTAAGGTAATTCTTGAAAATAATAGAAGGCTGTAGGGGGGCAGCGCCGCAGCAGGGAAGGGCAGGGATAGGGGGCAGGTAGCCGTAACCAACTTCCAGCTGCTCGTCTGGGACCGAAAACTGACGAGGAGCAAAATTATCGAGGCCTGTTACAATTGATCTTCTATGTGTTTATTCTGACACCAAAGCAGTGCCTTGAACACTTCTAGGATAACCAATCGACTTCGACAAAGGTCGACCTGTTTGGGAAAGAAAAATTGTCCTTGATGTGAGATGCTTTTAAAATCAATGACTGAAGCTGTTTGCATGTATAAAAACACAATGAGAAGATATTTAAATAATTACAATATTGGGAGAGCAAATTTGAACAAAAACCATTCAATGGTTGGGGGGGGGGGGGTTCAGCAAAAACTGAACCCAAGAAGAGATTATTAAATGTCACTTCGTTTGAATTTTGCTCTCATTGGTGCATCACGCAATAGTATTAAACATCGTGTAACATGTATTTTGACATTTCAAAATCAACTATGATTGAGGGCAAAAACCTTACTGTACATCTTCTTTAATGGCCACCATTACCCCAAGCAGATGTAAATGGAACACCCATTCAAATGAATGGGGAAAAGGGAAAAACTTTCTGACTCAAGCCCCAAAAGCCCAAAATAGGAGACTGATTTTCTCCCCACCGATCCCCTTCCTTCCCATACAAGCAAATGTAAAATTGAGACTGATTTTCTCCCCACCTATCCCCTCCCTCCCATACAAGCAAATGTAAAATTGAGACTATGAAAGATTGAGACTTACTGATGAAAGCACTTCTTCCCTTTCATATTTTCATTCCACTCAAAGAGTTAACCAACGAATATTTGCCCATGTTCTACTTTAGGGAATAACTTAATTTTCTTATAACATTCATTTCCATCAAGAGAGAGATCAGGCAATGCTGGCACTGCATATTTGCCGACCTTCGGAAGGGGACAGGCCCAGTAACCCCACCTGGTTATTAATTCAACAGCTGAGCGGGATTATAATCAGGACCCTAGGACCAAAGCTGCCACCCAACCATTAAGCCAACACCAGGCATAGAGGGATGTTTCACAAAACGAAAGAAGCGAGATACAAAAAGGTTGAGGGTGACAGTCGGCCTGGATTTTGGATGTTATCGAGGAGGGGTTACTCAAAAATGTGTGAATACTGGAGTCGCTGGGGAGGGAAAGGCCAGACAGAACTGGAGAAGAGCCAGTAAAAAACAAAGGTCACCAACCTGCATACGAGTTCAGAACAGAAGACCTTGTGCTTAAGTCATATCGTGGGAGATTCCAAGAATGTTGAGTGATTATATTCTACAGAATCCAATGCAGAGTGTGCTTTTTGTGCTGGGGTGCTTGGCCAAGGGAGAGCAGTGGCAGTACTCACTGCCTAATTGACAAAGGCCTTCTCGATGAGTAGCTGTGATTTTTTTTTAAGGAAAAGACTTGGAATGAGGGAGATGCCCAGTCTGCGCTGCCTTTGGAGATCAGCTTTGCCGTAGTGATCAGCTGAGGAGAGGTAATGGACTGATGGTGAGACCTCGATGTTCAAGAGACTGAACCTCTTTCAGTGGCAGACCATGGACATAGATGGTGAGTTTGTTTGACGATTCTTCCAGGGTGACAGGGTGGAACTGTGAGATTTTCCAGGATGAAGAATATGTTCCATTGAGGAGGCAGTCTACTACTCACAATTAATCATTTCCAGAAACAGCAGACAGTGACGCTGCTACTGTCTGCCTACCAAATGTGTTGGGGTACTGACTACAAAATGGGGGTGTTGTCTGCAAAAAGGAAGATAATTACTCAGAGTATTGGAGAGATCACATATTAAACTGGACCCAAGACCACTGCTTTTGGAGCACTTCTTGTCCACTACTGATAAAGGAAAGTGAGAGGAGAGTAGAACGTTCCATTGATAGCAATCTGTTGACATCTTGAATGATATGTCAGAAACACAGGATGAAGGTAGCCACAGACAGACAGATGGCTTGGCAAGCAAAATAGGATGTCAGCCTGTCGTTAGAACCCGAGGTACATCCAGGAAGACAGTTCCTGACCTCATGTATACGGTCCTGATATGCTTTTCCCTGAACCTGTGAGCCCTGTTACTTTCCACCTCTTGTAGCATTCATAAAGCAAGATCAAACTTCTCTTGCATTATTTCATTTTTTGATTCACACTAATATGGTATGAATACAAAGATGCCAAAATAGACCAACGATATTGAGTACCCTTCCAAATTATCAAACCATGTATTTTTCTCTGCATCCAAATATCTTTTATCTTTGTAACAAATCCATTGTATTTATTGTGAATACGATTTGTCAATAATATATTTATTAACAACTATTTGTGTGAACATACCTTTGTTTTATCTTGCGCTTCTGAACGAAAAAACAAATTGGATGACACATGGGGTGTTGACATTTTAATGCGCAATCTTCTTCTTGCGTATGGCGGCTATCATTTTGTTGGGGTGCGCCTGTGCTGCTGATGCTGTGCCCCTATACCAGTACACTGTACTCAGTTCGCCGACCTCCGGAAGATGCAGGCTGAGTCAACCCCACCTGGTGTTAATTCGGCGGCCAACGGGGCTCAAACTCAGGACCCTAAGATCCAGTCAGCAACGCACAATGAAATTATAGCATTACATTGCAAATAATTGGAAGCATCAAAGCCTCGATGAAAGACGGCTGAGAATATCGCAAAACGTTTCCAAAAAACTCCAAATGCTTCGACTAAATTACAAATATCTGTTTTGTAGCAGTGCAGGATGGAAACACATTTTCACCAACAATTGACAATGTAAGCCAAATAGTATGCATTATTACACTTGGTAGTGTCTTCGTTTTGATTCTTCTACACAGTTCACCTGCTGTGCCTAATTGACTGATCTGATCATTCTGAACGGTCATCCGACCTCGGATCATGATATCTACGTATGTTGCACTTTTGAAATCAGACACAAATTCGCATCTCAAACTAATATTGTAACCTTTACTTCAACACCTGTAATGACAAGAATATGAACTTAAACAGATAGATTTGTTTCCAGGTTATGGTGCAAGTAAAAAGGAGAATTAAGATTTTTAAGCAACAGCACTGCTTGCTTAATGGTGGGTACACAGTGTGCTGTGGGCATGCAGGTGTGACCTTGACTAAGCAGTGCAAAAGAATGTCCATCAGAAAAGCAAAGTATTTGCAAAGAAATGCAATTTCCTGAAATGTATGGAAATACAGATTAGAAATAAACTTGGAGTTCGCTCTCAGTTGCCCAATTTTCGTGAGTACCCAGTAAATAGCACATTCTTGACCTGGACAATTGTCGCTAGATGTGTACGACATCGAGCTCAGGGAAATGCACGCCCAACCCGGGCTCGTTAAATTAAGTTTTTATTTCAGAAAAACCTCCAGTTAATGCAAGGCATGTATTATTTAAAATAAAATAAAAAATAGTCTTTCTCCAACTCAAAGAAATGTGTTGAAGGACATACATTCGAAATATAACGCAGAGACGATTTGAAAATATAAACATGAAGTGTTCAGAAAAGAAGCAAATACATATTTTGGGGGGCAACCCCCATCCCCCCCCATAGGACTCCCCTTGACCTCGATTTTTCTTTTAATGGTGTGAACATCTTTGGTACGTCACGGGTGATGAAGGTTGTAGTCAGTTTCATCGGATGTGTGTGTCGTTTCTGAGAAGAAACCAAATATCTTTTGGGGGGCCATCCCCCACCCCTTAGACTCCTGCAGACCTCCTTAGACCTCGGTTTTTTTTTTCAATGTCGTTAACAAAATTTTGGTGCATCTTGAGTGATTAAGTTGTGGTCAAATTTCAATCAGAATTAATTGTGTAGTTTTCTGAGAAGAAAGCAAATACCTATATTTAGGGCAACCCCTGTAGATCCCCTTCCAGCACGATTTTTTATTTTTTTTGCCATGAACAAACTTTGGTACATACACGGTGAATGAACGTTGTGCTAAAGATTCCTCAAAATCGTATGTGTAGTTTCAGAGAAGATTGCAAGTTTTTGTGGAAGGATTGATGGCGGAGACGGACGACGCGCCATCCAATAAGCTCCCCAGAACTATGTTCCATGTGAGCTAAACATCAAAATCTGTCTTAATGGTTGAACCTTCTGATACCTTCTCTAGGTTGAACAAGTTTGTTTTGCATCCCACTGATTGACTGAATCAGCCTTTTGACCTTAACCAAAATCAAATCGGCTTGTTCTTGCCACCTAACTAACTAATCCAACAAGTTTTGTCATAACTAGTCCACAACTTTTTGAGATATCATGCTCTGCATCGTTTTTGGCCCCATCTCTCAATGGTGAAGAATCACTCAAAAATATTCTCAGATTCCAGATCTTCACCAAAATCTCATCAATCCGTTCTGTCACACACACCAACCTGTCCACCAGTTTCGTCCGAATCCGTCCTTAACTTTCTGAGATGTCATGCTGTATTTAGTTTTTTGGCCCGATATATAATATATATATTATATATATATATATATATATATATATATATCTCTATCTCTATCTCTATCTCTATCTCTATCTCTATCTCTATCTTATCTCTAATCTCTATCTCTTATCTCTATCTCTATCTCTATCTCTATCTCTATCTCTATCTCTATCTCTAATCTCTCTCTCCAAGAATCAATTAAAAATTCTAGTATCCAGATCTGGATCTTCACCAAAATGTAACCAACTCGTCTTTGTCACACATCCAACCTGTACATCTCGTTTCGTCCAAATCCATCTCTAGTTTTTTTTTGTTGTTGAGATATCCTGCTCAGAAATAAACAGACAGACAGATAGACAAACAGTGGTGAAAACATAACCTCCTCCGTCCACTTTCAGTGGCGGGAGTTGAACATTCATTGTGAAGCGGACACTGATATGATTCTTTCTTCTTGAAGTCTTGGAAGACAGAATTTGCATGACCAGAATATTCCAGGGAAGTTTTGTCACTGCTTATTTCACAGACGGCTTGGTAGATGCTCTGTAAAGAGAAGATGAATCATCAATAAACCTTTTTCTTTGTTTCTGGGAAAATTTCATCTTTTGCCAAGTAAATCAAGCCCTGTTTTGTCTGATGAAACCAATATAGGGAGATGAATCAGACAGTTGGTTTTCACTGTTGAAAATAAACATCCTGTGTTGCTTTTCCTTTCGATTCATCCACTTTTACAAACTTTCCAGGAAATTTCCTTGTGAAGCTGTCCACTTGAGATTGGTACAAGAAATATGGCATGGGTCTTCCCTCTGCAATCTCCATGAACATGTTGAAATGTGTAAACCCAGCCAACACACTTGAAAGGAATAGCAGGTACAATTCTGTCAATGGATCATGGATCAGTGGAAGCTTCTCTTCGAGCCTTTTGAACATTGCCTCTGTCTTTCTGTCATTCTGGAATAGCTTTGTAGAGCTTCACATTGTTTCAAAGTTGTGTTTATTGCTGTTTCCAAGGACCACCTTGCACTGGAGCATGTTTCAGTCCACGTGACACATTCGGAATTCGCTATCTCTGAAATTGATGGTCTCGAGATGAGCATGTGACTCGGTGACGTGTACATGTAAGTAATGGCAAAGGGGAACACTTGACCTCGTGACCCGAACTAGGACCGTTCGCAGATGTTCTTGATGAGTGACAAATTCCGATTGTAGCCACACAAACGTAATGAGGTTCGAGCTTGAGACTAAAGTTCCAGCTGAGTCAGGCCGTAGTTTTAGGTGGCGCGTTGCATGTAAAGCCCCTGATTTTTCGATTTTAGAAAGTACTAGACGACCGTGAACTCGTTGGGTTCCCGTTGTGACAGCGGTTTGATAAAAAAATCATTTCTACCAAAAACAAAAGATAGCTCCACCAACTATACCGTTGAGGTTGTTTGCATTGATCAAATATCCCGAAGAGTACTTGACTGAATCGGGAATCGATTTTTTAATAATTTTTGTCGTTGCCCGATTTGAACTAAACTTGATATTGTACACCACAGGAGAATGCTGAGTAAGTGGCACTAAAATGTTTACGCTACCGTGTACCGTTTTGGCTGTATTTCGGGAACATACATACATAACAACATACAAGATAGAGTTTTAGTAATATATAGATTTTCAGAATTCTTTGAGAATTGTAACACTTCTGTGAAAACGGGAGATCCATCAAAATTTTTGGAGACTCCTTGAATTACTTGAGACGTGGCAGGTACAATTAATTACAAAAATTAATTACGTACCGTACACCACAAAACTGCATCCAGAAATTACTTCCGCAAGCTGCGAGGAAGTGCTGTAAATTTGAGTCAATTATAATTCGCAGTGAATTTGAGGTGAAGCTGAAAAAAAACAATGTAACCGAATTTTTTTTTTTTTTTAAGCTTCAACCTTGGAAATACAGTGAATTAGGTCACTTGAATTTTAGCACTTCCTGTAGCTGGTGGGGCTTTTTAATCTCAGGTTGGCTATGTTATTGGAAACATCTACCATTGCATGACTGGACTTTTAAGATACTTTGAAAAAATAGCAGAGTACTCGCCCGAGGGAATCTTTCCAAGCATGAAACACGTTCTTCTGACACATACTTTATTTGGGCTGTGTGTAGGCAACTTGCAGCTCTGTAGAGGCAAAAAGTAAATAACCCGGTTACGTGCACGAAGCAAAAACATAACTACTGCTTATAATTCAAAATACTCACTGCACTGGGAAAACGTGGGGACAGAATACTGAACTGGTTAAAATAGTGGAACTTGTAATACCCTTCCTCACCTGGAGGCGGCGAGACACAGTAACAATCTTACATAGAGAATTTGCCGTCTCCCCCCCACCCACCCCACCACTCCCTCCCCCCACCCCACTCCCTCCCCCACCTCCCCAAAGACCACCGCAAAGATAAAAATACATTAATTGCGATCATGTTGATCCTATGTCGCAAGTCTGGATGTAATCGGCCAGACTGTAGGAGGAGTAGCGTGACAAACAAATAAACACCGGTCCTGAATCATAGTAAGGATTGCAAGCTGATGTGGGGGAGGGCCCTTATGGCCACAGGCTTCACGGACACCAGGAGTCCCTGGCCCCTCCCTCTGGTAGGGGTCAGTAAAGCTCTTGCACTGTGGCATGTGTGCAGTGCGAAATTGCAAATAATTTCCACAGCTGACTTGTAATACCCTCTAACACCACCACGGGAGGGGCTATACAGTACACATGAGTGTTTATGACAAACAAATGCCTACTAATGTTATTCTGGATTTACGCACCTCCCGTGCGTCTTCTTTGGCTTACGACTCCGTCCTCTTACTACCTACTGTGTCTTCTGGCTTCATGTACTTATCGTACCTCCAGATTTACATACCTACCGTGTTCTTCAAGCTCATGTACAGTACCTAACATGTCTTCTGGCTTCACGTTACCTACCGTGTCTTCTGGCTTCATGTACCTCCTGTGTCTTCTGGCTTCACGTTCCTACCGTTCTTCCGCTTTCATGTACTTACCATGTCTCTGATTTACATACCTACCATGTCTTCTGGCCTCCATGTACCTACCGTGTCTTCTGGCTTCCTGTACCTCCTGTGTCTTCTGGCTTTATGTACCTTACCGTGTGTTCCGATTTACGTACCCACCATGTCTTCCGACTCCACCTTACAGTACCTACACTGTCTTCTGGCTCAAGTACCTACCATGTCTTCTGGCTTCATGTACCTCCTGTGTCTTCTGGCTTCATGTACCTACCATGTCTTCTGACTCCACATACAGTACCTGCCATGTCTTCCGGCTCCATGTGCCTTACCGTGTCTTCCGGCTTCACATACCTACCGTGTCTTCCGGTTCCACATACCTACCGTGTCTTCCGGCTCCACGTACCTACCGTGTCTTCCGCTCCACATACCTACCGTGTCTTCTGGCTCCACGTACCTACTGTGTCTTCTGGCTTCACGTACCTACCGTGTCTTCCGGCTTCACGTTCCTACCGTGTCTTATGGCTTCCATGTACTTACCGTGTCTTCTGGATTTACATACCTACCATGTCTTCTGGTTTCATGTACCTCCTGTGTCTTCTGGCTTTCATGTACCTCCTGTGTCTTCTGGCTTCAAGTCCTCCGTCTTCTGGCTTTCATGTACCTCCTGTGTCTTCTGGCTTCATGTACCTACACATGTCTTCTGACTCCACAATACAGTACCTGCCAGTCTTCGGCTCCATGTGCCTACCGTGTCTTCGGCTTCACATACCTACCGTGTCTTCCGCTCCATGTACCTACCATGTCTTCTGGCTTCATGTACCTCCTGTGTCTTCTGGCTCATGTACCTACCATGTCTTCTGATCCACATAACAGTACCTGCCATGTCTTCCGGCTCCATGTGCCTACCGTGTCTTCCGGCTTCACATACCTACCGTGTCTTCCGGCTCCATGTACCTACCATGTCTTCTGGCTTCATGTACCTCCTGTGTCTTCTGGCTCATGTACCTACCATGTCTTCTGACTCCACATACAGTACCTGCCATGTCTTCCGGCCCATGTGCCTACCGTGTCTTCCGGCTTCACATACCTACCGTGTCTTCCGTTCCACATACCTACCGTGTCTTTCCGGCTCCACGTACCTACCATGTCTTCTGGCTCATGTACCTACCGTGTCTTCTGGTTTCATGTACCTCCTGTGTCTTCTGGTTTCACATTCCTACCCATGTCTTCTGGCTTCACGTTCCTACCATGTCTTCCAGCTTCATGTACTTACCGTGTCTTCTGGCTTATGTACCTTCCGTATTCTTCCGACTCCACATACAGTACCTGCCATGTCTTCTGGCTCAACGTACATATCGAGTCTTCTGGCTCGATGTACTGACCGTGTCCTCGCGGCTCCATGTGCCTACCGTGTCTTCCGGCTTCACGTACCTACCGTGTTTTCTGGATTTACGTACCTACCGTGTCTTCCGGCTCCACGTACCTAAACGTGTCTTCCGGATTTATGTACCTCCCATGTCTTCTGGATTTACGTACCTACCGTGTCTTCCGCTTCACGTACCTACCGTGTCTTCCGGCTCCACGTGCCTACCGTGTCTTGTGGCTCCACGTACCTAACGTGTCTTCCGGCTCCACGTACAGTACCTACCATGTCTTCGAGCTTCACATACCTACCGTGTCTTCCGGCTTCACGTACCTAACTTGTCTTCCTGCTTCACGAACCTACCGTGTCTTCCGGCCCACGTACAGTACCTACCATGTCTCTAGCTTCACGTACCTACCGTGTCTTCCGGCGTCACGTACCTTCTGTTGTCTTTCTGGCTCCACATACCTCCCGTGTCTTTTGGCTCCAGGTACCTACCGTGTCTTCTGGTTTATTGTATAGGTCACACATTACTGGAGGCATCTGCTTTTTTTTTTTTTTTGATGTAATCACCAGACTCTCACTTCTAATTGATTATTTATTTCCTTTCAACAATGTCTTATTGATGTCCAAAAATTTTAAAACACAACATGTTTCCAATTTTTTGATTAATGTTGGTTTTACTGTATTAATAGCCAAAGGATGAAGAATATAAGATTTGCAGAGAAAGCATTTGTTTTGAAGCTGTTCAAGATTTGTTTTCACATCAAGAAAGATGTTTGTTTGTTTTTTACTTTGAATTTATGTTGGTGAATAAAATGACGAAAGGTGATGGCGGAACCGTGTGACATCACGAGTCACCAATCACTCAACAAAGTACGGCTTTTTCTTTTGCTTGATCAACCTCAAAAGTTTCCCTTGAATAAGCAGCTGCTGGATGTTGGGTAATTACTGGAATGACTGGTTTCCATCCACAGATTACTGGGACAGGCCTCGCAGACTGGCAGTGTGCAGGGCTGTGCTTCCTGTGGTGAGAAAAAGGCAGTAATCAGGCCCTAAATACCTGCAGGTGCTGTCCAATGTACCACATACAGTCTCATTTTAAGGTAATTCTTGAAAATAATAGAAGGCTGTAGGGGGCAGCGCCGCAGCAGGGAAGGGCAGGGATAGGGGGGCAGGTAGCCGTAACCAACTTTCCAGCTGCTCGTCTGGACCGAAAACTGACGAGGAGCAAAATTATCGAGCCTGTTACAATTGATCTTCTATGTGTTTATTTCTGACACCAAAGCAGTGCTTGAACACTCTAGGATAACCATCGACTTCGACAAAGGTCGACCTGTTTGGAAAGAAAAATTGTCCTTGATGTGAGATTGCTTTTAAAAATCAATGACTGAAGCTGTTTGCATGTATAAAAACACAATGGTTGTAATGAGAAGATATTTAAATAATTACAATAATTGGGAAGATGCAATATTGAACAAAACATTCAATGGTTGGGGGGGGGGGGTTCAGCAAAAACTGAACCAAGAAGAGATTATTAAAATGTCACTTTCGTTTGAATTTGCTCTCATTGGTGCATCACGCAATAGTATTAAACATCGGTAACATGTATTTTGACATTTCAAATTCAACTATGATTGAGGGCAAAAACCTTACTGTACATCTTCTTTAATGGCCACCATTACCCCAAGCAGATGATAAATAGGGCTTTCTGGGACCCATTCAAATGAATGGGGGAAAAGGGAAAAAACTTTCTGACTCAAGCCCCAAAAGCCCAAAATAGGAGACTGATTTTCTCCCCACGATCCTCTCTCTCCTTACCCTCCTATACAGCAATGTAAAATTGAGACTGATTTCTCCCCACCTATCCCCTTCCCTCCCATACAAGCAAATGTAACAATTGAGACATTTTCCATATCCCTCCCAACAAGAATGTAATTGAGACTATGAAAGATTGAGACTTACTGATGAAAGCACTTCTTCCCTTTCATATTTTCATTCCACTCAAAGAGTTAACCAACGAATATTTGCCCATGTTCTACTTTAGGGAATAACTTATTTCTTATAACATTCATTTCCATCGAGTATATTCACAAAGAATAACTTGGAACTTGGTTCTTGGTTTAAGTGTCTTTGTTGAGCAAAAATAAATGATAAACTTCTCTCAATGCTCTTGTTTGACTACCTCCTGAGCCACATATTCATTTTGAGATTGTAGTAAATTGTTTTCCATTGTTCAATTTGATAACCATCAAAGTTTTCATTCAATCGGGTTTTATTTTTTTTTCTTTACATCTTCCATTATTTGTAATTAAATTATCCACTATTGTTTATCTACTTTTACCCGCGGTTATTTCTTCAATAAGACTTATTTGATATTTCTCACATTCTTTATGTTTCCCATTTAAATACCAAAGATGATTACATCTCCACTCTTTGGTTTGGTTATTGCTTGGTTCTGTCATTT
Organism: Eptatretus atami; assembly: GCA_035128595.1. NCBI lineage: Eukaryota > Metazoa > Chordata > Myxini > Myxiniformes > Myxinidae > Eptatretus > Eptatretus atami. Next base: position 25,041,369 of record CM068961.1, on the reverse strand, counting down.
ATAAATCAGTAAAAAGACGGCAGTAGCCTGTTAAAATTCCCAACCAAATATCTTAACACTTATACTTTAACCATAAGGGAGACGATTGATTCCGTTCTCCAAAATATATATTTTATCATCAAAAGCTCCTAATGCTTTCTTATTTATCTTCTTCTGTATATAATTGATGTTTATAACTTCTTATTGTATTCATTTTTTTCTGTATTCTTCCTTCTTTAAGGTTAAACAGTTGTAATAATGTTTAAAGTTTTTGTTTCCTGATTATATTTTTCTTTATTCCCTTTAGCTTTATCACACCAAGCATAAGACTTGATCTCAATCCTATAATTCACTTTGACCTCCCACCCAATTCATCTTTAAACTTACCATAACCTTTTATTCTTTGATGAAAACAACACATCACCTGACTTATAATTACTTGTATCATATGTATCATTATCAATCATATCCTCATATACATCACTGTCTTAAATTTTTAAATACTAGAGCGTGCCCGTACGTGCTGTGGCCGTTACGAACAAAAAAAACTTCAAAACCGCGTGCCAGAAACAAACAACCACACAGCCGTTTCCTTCGCTCTCCGCGTGCCCGTCGTGCGTGGCCCTGTACGTGCGTGGTACGTGCGTGTACGTGCGTGGCCATATGTGCAAAAAAAAACAAAAAAAAACTTTCAACAACTACACAGGCCATTCCTTGCTCTCGTAAACGATGCACTGCATTGGGGCATTGTGTTTATCTATAAATGCGCATAAGAAATCGAGAAATATTAGAATACAGTAAGTCATACTATCCGGAAGTCCATAACGTATGTAACCCGTAATGGGGAACGTGGCTGAGGATCTCTTCCCCAACGGCCACGCCTACGCAAGCACGTGTCCTGTCATTGGTAACTAAATGGCGCCCTTTCCCCACTCGGCCACGCCTACGCGGCAATGTGTCCTGCTTCATTGGTTTGGTAAATAAATGGCCATAACTTGGGAAAACTTGTCTGATTAATATTGTTACGGTTGTGGAATTCGCATTACAACCATAAAGAGTCCTCAGTGTGAGATATATCGATAAGTCCATGTGTAGTTAGCCCAAACCCGTTGTATAGAGGGAATATGTGTGATTCATCCGGGCTGCGACGCTTTGAGATAAGCCGTTTTTCTTTTCTGTCGTTATTTTGAACCACGTCTCAACCACCATTACAACAACCACCTTAACCACCACGCCAGCCATCGCCACCAACTACAACCACGCTCCAACCCTCACACAACAACCACAACGCCAACCATGCCACCATCACAACAACCACGATCACACCACCCCAACTACCAACCGCACTCACCTGTGAAACTGAACGTCGGGCTGTCTAGGGCGCGTTCGGCGATCGGTGCCAAACGCATCGAGCCGCGAGCGCGAATGGCGGCCTTTCCGAGGGAGAATTCGGATCCAGAAGGGCTTCACGCCCCCTTTTTCTTCGTCCAATGGGCAAGCGTCGTGTTTGTATGGCCCCGCCTCAAGCACGATGAGCGTGGACTCTCCACGAGCAGAATTCGGATCAGGAATGCTTCACGCCCCCTTTTTGCCCGACCAATGGCTGAACAGAGGGTGGCGTGGCCCCGCCTCCAATCCGTTTTGGATCCGATATTGCATATGGCTCCGCCTGAGACCTATAAAGATGCGAGCGCAAGGCGACTCATGCAGGAGAGGTGGAACTGGTGGAGGAGAGTTGGAACTGGTGGAGCTGAGTGGAACTGGTGGAGTTGAGCTGGGAGAGTTCGCGAGAGAGTTGAGCTGGGTGGAGTTGCGGAGAGTTGCAGGGGAGACGGCGGACGGCAACGAGGTTGCGGTGTGGGGGTCGCTCGTCTCGTCGCGGGATCCAAGCCAGCCAGCCATACCCCTCTCCCTGAGCATCAGCGATTTCCCCCCCCCCCCATTCGCGCTGAGATAGTTCCGAGGGGCCCCGTTCCTCCTCCCCACCCTAAACGTCGGTGCCAACAAGACCGCTCGCGCGGAGCACGCCGGAGAGAACTCGCCGACCACATGCCAGGGCACGGAGTCGGGGCGCAGCTGCGCGAACATTGCGGCTTGCCCACCATCCGTCGTCACGAGGGCGGGTAAGACCTCCCCGTCTCATGGACCTGGCCCGATCTTCTCGGGATCCCGTACATTTGGTTTACGGACTGTCTTGCCTCCTCGCCTATGAGGGTGGCTTTCTTTCTTCGGGTTGAATGCATGCTGTGGCGCCGTGTCTGTAAAAGTAAACGTTTAAGTGCATGTAAATAAACTTTGCTTTTAATCGGTTGTAGCTCTGCATTGCTTTTATTGTTTTAACTGTTATATGTGCATTTTGTATGGCTGTATATACGTGCTTCCGTGTGTGTCCGTATATTAAAGTGCATTGTGTGAACTGTTTTCCCGTTTCGCTTCGTCTTTTCCTTTAATTGAATCTCCATCTTGCATCACGTAAGGATTCGATAGTGGGTTTTTAAAACGCCCGGTAATTAATCGGAAAACCTTCAAGGCCGACGTATAACTCGCGCCTCGGTTATCCCTGTAAATACGGAACGAACCGCTTAAGCGGTTCGTGTCCGGAGTCCCGGCACTGTGGGCATGGTTAGCGATCGCCGCCGGTCGACCACTGGCTGGTACTTAGGTCAGTCGAATTTGGCGAGCAACCCTATCCTGCGCGGGTGGGCAATTGGCACGATCGTGGTGAGGTAAACCCCCACCCGTGACCCGATAGTTCCCGGAGGGTCACGACTGAATTGTCCGTCCGGTGGGCGACGTGTCGCGATTTCGAGTTAGTGGGCCGATCGCACGCCGGTTGGGCGAACTCGCAACAATATCTCAAACCTTGAAAAGGCACATACTCAGGTCCCCAGCAATAATACTTGGCAAGTTTCAATTCGATCGGACCAGTGGTTGTCGAGAAACAGTGGTCACAGACAACAGACACAACACACACACAGAGATTGCTGGAATTATAGATAGATAAAACTATCTGTATCCATATATAACAATGACACATTATCCTTCTACTTTGATTTAAAATATTATAGTAATATCATACATTAAGACTTTGACAAGTCAAAGAAAATTGTGTTCCTTTAAAATAGTTTATCCCAATTTCAAATGCCCTCTTTTTTCAAATGATAGCAGCAAAAAGTTCATCTGAAAACACCTCCGCTTCGCTCAAAACTTGGGTCTATAATAATTTTTGAAGTCCTGTTTCCAAGAGTAGCAAGTATTTATGTTTTGTCGATTCCCTCACATTTTCCATAGTCTTTTCCAAATACAGGCATTATCATTAATTTATACAATGTTCTCATAAATCTGTTTTTAGCTTCTGTTTCTTCCCTTTTGGTTCACGAGTAGTAAGTGACCACTATATTCGTATGGGGTGTGTGTCTGTCTGTCCTGTCTCGTCTGTCTGTCCCGAGCATAAAGGTCCGTAGGGTTTTATCCGATCCTGATAAAAAATTTGGGTGGGAGGGTTAATTCATGATCTAAGTGTGTATTCCTGAGAAATGGGCGTGCTGCGCCCATTATAGGCGGAGCCACGCCGAAAAAAACAAATGTGTTTTTAAGTAGCCGATTTCAAGTTACATCTTTCTCCGATGGGTTTGTCGAATCTTGGCAGGGGTTCGGTATTGGTTAGCACAAATGGCCAACCTGCATATGCCCACGGAGCGATTTCATTTTTCGTCGCAGAAGGTCACAAGTCACAAACTTAGAAAGAAATGTCAAAAAATCATTAAATTGCGGCATACGAGCTCCGGAGGGTTTCAACTGTTTCAATATGAAGTGGGTATGCAAGTAAGTGCTCTTCGAGTACCGACCAAACTTTCACATCATTACGTTTCTTCTCCCGATTCCCGCCAGTTTGCCGTGCGTGCGTTTCCTCGAAAGGTCAAACAAATGAAAAAAGGCGAACCGTGTATTGTACATTGCTCGGGTGACCAAGCGCCGTCTCCAGAACTTGTTTGGTATTAAAATAATTTATACTTCTTTAACAATGACTGTCATTTTAAATATTCAACAAATCCGATGAATTTTTCCTCACTCTCAACCCAGCAGAAATAAAATATTTGTCTCAAGTTCCCTTTTTGATACAAATAACATTTCTTTTATTTCATTTAATGATAGTAAGTTAGTTTTTCTGGAGATTTACCTTTAACATTTAAATGACTGTTGGTAATCACTTAACCATTCTTTTTCTTGGACTTTCTTATCAGGGGCAAAAAGTAGGTCTTTATGTTTGTGATGAAGTTCTTCTCTGGAATTTTAAATCAATCTCAAAATAATTCCACTTCAGCCTTCATCCAATTCTTTTTGAAGAGGAGAAAGAAAAAAAAACTGTCCCCTTTGGTAAACTTTTTCATAATGTTTTTCTTTAACCAATATTTAAGTTTTCCAAAAGGTTAAGATGAGACATATGCCCACCCATACAAATTGTTAGCATCAATAATGCATCAGGTAAGAGTTGTCCTCATTTCTATATTATAATCAGAAGATATTTGTTATTTGCCTTTAGTATATCTCTTGGAAAACATACTGAATATTCCCTCCTCTTTTAAGCCTTCTTAATCATTTAAAAGCATATCTATATCAATGATTTAATCCAAATATTCTTGTTTTGTCATTTCTTAAAACATAGCACTCCAACCAAAACCCGGGACTGTGTAATAGTGAGCGGGGGTCGAATCCATAATAATTTTTATTATGAACAGACTGTTCTAAAGTTTCAAAACACAATCAGCCAATAACAATACATTCTCAGATTTTTAAAGAATAGCAAATCATGATATTATCCAAGATTCTTTATATTAACTTCTCCCAAGCCTTTTTTAGCTTGTGTAATAATCTCGATCGAAATATGAGTTTTTTCACTTTTCTATAGAAACTTTCCCTTGAAGGAAGTTGTGTTTCTTTAAATTCTTCTCAAATGAATCCATTGTAGTTCATGACGGGTATATTCCCTTTTGTGATAAGATCAATCTCTTCTTGATTTGAGAAATGTGATATTAAGATTCGGTGAAAGGTTTTTAATATTTATGCTAAGTTTAGATAATGGACTTGCATAAACTTGTATGTGTCAAGAAAATACTGAATATGGGTTAATGGGGATGTATGAATTGTTTTTGTGCAATGAGATGTTATTTTTTGATCTGTTAGAGGAATGGCAGAAATATTCTCCAGAATGTTCTTTGAAATTCATTATAAATAGATGTTGTCAATTGTGAGCGTGTTGTGAAGAAAGACAGGAATAAAAGTTTGGTGGGCTTGTAATTTAAGATGCAACGGAATGAGCTGGACTTCTATATTTTCCAGTAAGATGACATGAGCTTCCCGAACTTGACCCCTCCCTCAATTTTCTCCTCACAAATATGACAGATACGTTCTTTATAAATTCCTTTTGCCTTCTCCATTTTTGTTAATGACATTGGTTATGTGGTTTTAACAATTATTTTCTCTTCATCTTATGCAGGTATCTTTTGTCCAATCGCTTACAAACTCCTTTTGAGGCAGTTTAAAGTCTCCTCTATAAAGTTTCAACTTGTTTGTATTCAATCACCGCAACAGATTGATTTGATATATAACAGAAACCACAAGAGTAATGTTTTTGATTATTATTTGTATATGATTTATTTGGATTTGGAGAAATTATCTATCTTTCAAGGATACTTTCAAATCAGCAATATATCACAACGGATGTTTTATAGATTTGTTAAAATCCTCTGAATGATATGTTTGAACCTGCCTTTTGGTAAATTTTGATTACGGTTGATTTATGATTACTACAATATTTTGAATTGTTGATTTAATCATTCCTTTGTATGAAAGGATTGAACATCTCTTACAAGGATACAGTTTACCATTTTGCTCTGTATAGTTGTGATTTGGTTAATGTGCAATAAATTTTTTTTGATATGAAAGGCATAATGTGATTTTTCCTTTGAAGTAAAGTTAGGGAAGGTCAATGTGTGTTTCATCATTTTATTAGTTTGTTTGAAATTTTAATATGCGCTGAACTTTTGTTTGTATAGCCGTTACCACATACCATTAAACAGATAGAATTATTTCATTTACTCAAATTTAGGCTAATATCTCTTCAATGACATTAGGAAACTTTAAATTTTAAACATTTAAATTATTCTCGTATTTTCTTATTAATGGTTCAACCCTTTCAGGTTTCCATGTGAGAGGATAGTAAGTGAGCTCAACAACAGAAACCATTAGGGGGGGGGAAACATTTTATTATCTTTGTTTTTGCAATATTAACAACTGCTTTTCTTTAGTTTTATCTCTTTTGGTAAAATCAATAATAAGAAGAGAGCCTTGAAGAGGATCTGATTTTAAGATGGTGTACATCTAACAAGGGACAAATGTGTCCAAAGAGCGCCGTGTCCTAAGGTTTGTCTTCACCAGAGAGAGAAGAAGAAGAGAACAAAACAAGAAAGAACAAACAACAACGCGGAGCTCTCTTAGAGCCGGCCGTGGCGCAACGCAACGCGTGCTAAAAATTCATTCCGAAGGTCGAAAACAATCAGCATTTTGATCACAATCAACATAACCAAAACAACTTCGATTATTTTTCGTCAACGTTGCCTTGATGGAGCCAATTAGCGAGAACCCGTCAATGGAGGCTCTCGTTCATGACGAGAAAATAGTTGTATTTACAAAAATTACAACACATTAAATTAGAAATAATCTTTAAATAGTAACGTAAACTTTTCGATCGAAACTTTTAAAGCAAACTGTCCGAATATATTTTAAAAGTTCATTGGATAGACGCCTCTTCAAAAGGCCACCCTCATGCGAGGGATTGTACAGGTGTTTAAGTATTTAAAGGAGATCCGAGACATAGCCTGAAATGATAAACAAATGAGCAGCCGGTACTTAAAGAGGTTTTGTTGTCTTCAGAAGAAGAGGAAGAAAGAAATCGAGCAAGAAGAAGAAGAACAAAAAAGTAAGAAGGAAGAATGAGTGGGAATGCTGCGGTCTTCAGAGCCGATGTGTTCGCATACGCTGAAGACCAGCGTGTGGCTAAAAATAGATTATGTTTTGTGTAAGAACGCGAATCTTGGACTACCTGCGTACGCAGTGTTATGACACATCTGTTCTTGGTCTCTGGAGAGTTTCATCGTAAACATCAATTCTTACAAATCTTTAAATGATGAAGATAAGTGAGGGGTTGTTTCCCTCATATAGGAAGTCATTGCATCAAACCTTCTCTTAACATATTCAATTTTACTCCCACATAAAACTTAAAAAAGTTTTCAATTTACTTAATGTGTTTTTAAATTATAGTTTCAAACTTTGTTTAACACCACATCAAACAGCTTCCATGATTGAAGATGGTCCAGGGTCTTGGAAAGTGAAACAATCTTATTTTTATATGTCCTTTAAAATGCCCCAATCAGTGTTTCTCAAATGGAGATTTAGTGGCACCTTCGCTTTCTTCATTGTCTTGTGTTTGGCGTGATGAAGGTGTTTATTATAAAAAAATTTAAGAATATCATAATCAACATCTATCGCAATGTTTTGTTTCTTGGTCAAATGGAGATATTTGTCTGAAAAAAGATTGAATATGTGTTTGTTGGTTTGAAGGTGTTTTTTATACCGATTTATATCATGATTACAGAAACATCGCAGTAACGTTGTATTCACACAATTTATATAAAACAAAAAACTTTGCTTAAAATAAAATTTTCTTGATGAAAATTCCGTTAATTTATAGGTTGAATCTGTGCTTAAAACCATTTTATCCTCCAACTTTTTTCACTTAAATAAATACAAATATATCAGACACGAAAAGACAAGTTTCAAATCAATTCATCATTTGTTAAAAGAATACTGAGAAATATGTCAAGGAGTAAAATTTGAAAAAAAGATAAATATAACAACTATTGGATAAAAAAACAAGTTATGTGAATAATATGAGTTCTTCCAATTTCCTTCAGTGGAAGGCTTTTAGTATATCTGGAAGAACAATCAATTAAAGTAGCTCCCAACAAAAGTTTTCCACTCTCCTGCTGGCAATATAAGTCAAAACTAAAAGAAAAAAAGCAAATGAAAAACAAGAAAAGTATCAAAAAAAGAAAAACCTTTATGGAATGAAGCTTGGTCGAAAGAAAGATAAGAACCATCTGTATATGCAAGAGAAATTTGTATTTTTTTAACAACCCTAAGATGTAAATCTGATGAATAAAGGATGTTAATAAAATATCAGGTAAAATGACATTTCCTCAATAGTAGTTAAGGATCAATTTTAAAATTATAACCTTCAATATAAAAAATGTAGAAGTTGAATCAGTTAATGAAAAAAAAGTATATAGATAAAAGATGGTAATGTTTTTTTTCGACTAATTAAATATGAGTCATTATTCCACTGAAGATTTTGAAGATTATGAGAAGTGATGATGGTATCTCTGTTGATCAGAAGACGATATGATACCGAGAGTTTGTGTCCAAACGATAGTTATGAAAGTAGTTTTATAGATGATTGTGAAAGCACCAAATGAAAGTAACCGAAGATGATACTGAAGATGAATTTTATTTGAAAGTAAAGTTTTTACTTTATAATATGATAGTTTACTTGAATTTTGAGCCTCTTGAATTTCCTGATTCTCCACATGAACAAATTGAGAATTGTCCTGCGTGTGGAAAAGATGGGGATAACACAAGTCAAAAGCCTATAAACAATGTATATTCGGTGATTTAATCTTCTAATTAATGATAATAAAGGAATATAAATTCTTTGAGATTTACACCAAAATGAATTACTTTAACAAGATTGATTGGAGAAAAGAATGTAAAGTATGAGGTGATAAACACCTTTTCCTTAACAATGGAAGAAACTGAACGTATTAGAGAAATGTTCAAAGGAGTTGTTGTTATATATTAATTCATGGAATGTGATTTCAGGGAAATATCAAACACAAGATATTGCATAAATAATAATAATGGATTATCCTGAAATTAAAAACGCTGAAACTTAGGAATAAAATATAGAGTTCTAAAAAGCAATAACAAATTAAATAACCTGTTCCATATATAAAATGAAGATTTTAACCCATTTGGGAAAAAATAAGATAAAATTTAAACAATCATAAAAAATTTCCAAATTCATTAGATGTCTTATAGTTGGGTTCAGTGAATGTGGAAAAACCTGCTTACTTTTTAAAGAATGCGTCCTGCTCCAGCTCCAACTTTTTAGATTATGAATTAATTTAATAATTTTCAACAAAGTCGAGTTTCAAACCAGAGTAATCACTACTCTCCAAAGGTTTTAAATGCTGGTCTCAAAAAGAAGATATAATCGTTTATTTAAACTATTCAAAAACAAACTAAATGATAACAACATTGAAGATATAATACAACTATTTTGTACACAGAGATATAAAAAGAAATCAAAGCCGATACTTGTATTCTTAGTGATAATACGGATGTATACCTTCTCTCCCAAGAATTTGATAAATCAAAAGAACCTCGTTATCTTTGATGATTGGTGTTTATGAAAAGAAAACCAAGACGGTAATGGATAGCTAACTAATA
>CM068961.1:24971327-24979157 GCA_035128595.1 Eptatretus atami | reverse complement strand
AGAGAGAGATTCATCATTCTCGGTAGCACACACTCACGGCTCAGCATGCGGTAACTAACGTGATTGGCAGTGGCGACCGTCCGAGGAGTGTCCACTAGCCAAAGGAGACTGCAAGCGCGAGCAACCAATGCTTCTTGCACAGAGTATGGTCCGCAATGGATGGCACACTATTTAAAGACCTGCATAAGTATTACATGATTTACACTTATTAAACACTTAAATTCAAAGCAATCGCTTTGTTTAATTCCTTCATTGCTCTTTTTCCATAATCGCTTTTCCACAGACCGACTATACTCTCGCAACCACTCGAAAACAATGAAATATTTAGAAGGATGACATCACCCTGACGATGTTAGTCTGATTGACGGTAATGACGAGGGATCCTGTAATTACAGGGATTCCGACTGCTGCTGGTCTTGTTGAAATGGTTAATATCTGCTACCACCTTACGTTGATCGAATCATAGTTCACACGGAACTGAAGAAAACGGGAGAAATAGCAATCCTACGATAAGGTACTAAAATCGAGAGGGGTCTTCAGCAAGGGTACATAATGATTTTAGGCGGTGTCGTGTGAAGCGTTATGAGCGTTAACGTGGGGGTGGGAGGTTGTCCAGAATTGGGGGGGGGGGGAAAGTGTTACATAATTTTTGAAATGTCCATTGTGTTGTAATGTCAAATTGTGTCTGTTTGATTGCCTGGCCTATCTAGCCATGTCTCCAGCTAGTGTCATGCACCACACTTCTCTGCCTCTAATTGCACAATCCTCATCCGACTTCTTCACCCAAGTATTTGGCATTTCAAATTTTTCAAGTTTATCTTCTATTCCCCCTCCTTCACCGCTCAAAAAGCTTTTTTCACCAAAAAAAAAAATACAACTTATTCTGCCGTACTTTCCTTCTTCGTCCTTCTTTTTCCACACCTCTCACACGCGCCTTTAATCAATATTGCTCTTCGTTAAAAGCGTTAACCATTTTAAAATGCTTCACTTCCTTATTTCTGCATCAGGAACACCACTGCTTGCTCTCGTATTTCATCATGATCAATCCTCCTCCTCCTCCGCTTATTCGTCCACAACGCTATCTTTCATAACCGTCTCACTCTAAATGCTTGTCATCAACGCCTCCCATACTACACACCATTTTCATTCATGCTCTTTAACCAACCATTCCATTTCATCCTCTCCGCATGATGTCTGCCTTCATAACAATTGGGATGCTTGAGGAATTTAGTTTGCAGAGGGTTATCTACATACGGAACATAATCCCCTCACAACCATTAACTGTGTCAACCCGCCTCAACTGCTCAGTAACCTCCCCCAACTCTCCTGCATGGCCCGGCATTCACCCCCCTCAACCATCCCTGCTGTGTGTTCCTCTTCAGCATGCCCTCCACTTCATGTCCCCATCTTCCTGCACTCCCTTGCCCACACACACAGCTTCTCTCCCTCACCCTGCTCTACCTTCCTTTAATCCTCCCCATTCTTCTTCATGTCGCCCCTCACCCACCTCCTCCAATCACCGCTACTTCTCTCAGCTTTCACTCTCGCCCCTCGCAGATTCCCCCGTCGCATCCACACACTCCAGACTTGCGCCTCTGTCGCTGCCCCCTTCTTTCCCTTGCCAATTCCACACTATGCCGCTCTCGTCCTCCTTCCCTGTCCTAACTGGTTGAGGCTTTCTGCTCATCTTGAGGCCTCTGCTCTAACCCGATAAGATTTAATCATCCATGCACTGGCGGATAAACTTGAAATCATCTGTTTAAGCACGACTCCTTCTCCCAGGATGTCCTTGACTCTTTCGTGTCTCTCCGAGCTATTGGTCTCTCAGTTTGTAAAGGCCTGACCATCCTAGTGACACAAGTTGCACTTTAACATCATGGATCTCCATCTCACATGTCTGTGTACTGCTCTTACATCTCCACCCAGAGTATACTTTGGCTGTGACGTTCGTCTCCACACTCCCCTCTTGTTTGTCTGTGTTGTACGGTCCCTCAAATAGTGACGACTTCCATTTACATCTCTGCAACTCAGACACACACTGAACGCCATAAGTAATGCATGCTCCTATCCTTTAGAATGCTGAGGACATTAAACAGGATTAGCACACACACCATGAGTCTAAAGTCTCTGGGAGGAATCAGTCCAGGGTTGGAACGACTTCACCATACCCCCCGACTGCTCCCAGACCACGAGCAGTCTGCTCTAACCATTTAATGCCACTGATTGTTTTGAATGTTCAAAAATTTCAAATTTTAACGTTTACTAGCGGGAAAGGAATATCGAGAATCTAGATGGTGACACAAGGAATATGCAAGCAGCGAAAAAGGATAATGGAAGAAGCACTGTCAGCTGGGTAGTGCCTAACGGTCGGTACATATTTAATTAAGCCCTTCTACCTTGAAAGGACTACTTCCCAGGTATAAGGTGTGAAGATTTAATTAATATTCCCAGAACCGTTTCAACATTTGTCTTCTACTGAAGAACCGCTCTCATTACATCTATCATGTCCAACACATCACACATCCACGTCTACCCACATGCACGATTTTTTTCTTGGTCTTTGCTTTTTAATTGGTTTACCGTTATTCTCTAGCCCACTTTCTGTTGAATTAATACACAGGTGGGGTGTGTATTCTCGCTTTGTTATTCCGTCTGGGTCTGACAGAATCGGTGCTCCACGCCTTTCTCTGCATATCCTGTGTTCTGGAGTGGTCACCCCATCTAGGACTCTGCTCGCTCCAACCTACCACACGGCACGACACTGCTTAGGCACCACCAATGCTTGCACAGAGTAGGTCCTGATGGAAGAACCTGTTATAACCAGTGATTACAGATAACGTCTGCAAAAATGCGCGTCATTTACTTAGATGTACATGAGACAGCATCATGAAACATATTCTCATACACATCAGGAGGTCACCATTCTGAAACGAGATTCACACCCCCATCATCGTGGGATCTAATGCTATTTTGTTTCAATACAAAGACGGTGTATAGAATGTGGGATTGAGACCCACCAAACGCAGCCCATCCCATAAGGGTCAAAGGTGAGCTACTTCAAATCTTGTCATTCAAGCGCGCTCGCGCAGCACCGCTCTCAAGTCACTTTATTATTTGTGCATGGTGTTTGACGCTCGTCACACGACAGCCGGAAGGTGGGACACTGTTCCGTTGGGAACATTGTCATGTCGGTTCTTTTTAGCTGCCATAGAGTCCATTCTTGTGCCTTTTCATTTTATAACTCTGAGTTAGTGGTTGCGCCTCCACGAGTTTGTCTTTAACTTTCCGAAATGTGCAGATCCTCATCCCGCCACACTCTTCCATGCTTGGCACTCCGTTCGTTTTCAAAATCAAATTGATGCGACCATGGAATCTATCACTGGACAATGCATAGAAAGAACACTGGAGTGATAAATGCTTGCGTGACCTGCATCGAGAAAGATTCCAATGACAATAAAGAAAGGTGATGAAAACTTCTGTCAACAAACTCTCTAAAATTGAGGAAAGTAGGATATACCCAACGCTCAGAACAACCCGACTTCTCGATTGTGGAAAGGAGGAATTGCTGTGTCAGGTGTCGATCAAAGCGGGCCCGGCATGGTTTTTTTTTAACCATAGAACATTTAACGAATTTTGCACCATACGATCAAACTCACCTCCATGTAGAATGGTTTTGCGATATACCTTATGTCGTTAAGGTCACTCGTGCCTCTCGCACGCCATGTTTGGAATGAAAGGGAACACCTCGCGCACCTCTGTTATGCTCCAAAACGCTACAATGGGAAACAATGAAACTTGCAGCTGTGAAGTTACTTTCCCACTGGGATAATTCAAGGGTGTTCTTTTTTGATAAGGTCTCATACGTGCCTTCCTTTATGACATCATAATTTCATGTCCAAACACTCTATCCGATCATTGTCATAATGAAAAATTTGAGGGTCATTCTAGGGCTACAATTGTAATTGGCAAAATACAAAAATGCATGCCGCATCGGTTACGTGGTTTGACAGCCCATGTTGCTTATTAACGAACAAAGCCAAAAATCTTCTTCTCTCTTCGTAATGGCTGAACAGATGAAGCAAAAACGTTTACAGGTGTCGATCACCGATGCCATGAGGAACTGCAAATTCCCCTCACCTATCGACATCATCATGTACCACTGGTTCTTGGCAGCTCCATGATTTCTTTTTGAAGAAACAACGCATAACATCTTCTTCTCCAGAACTGGCTTGACAGAGCGAGAAGAAACTTCACATACATGTACCTCTCAAAGCCCTTGGGGAATACAGGGTATCCACAAATATAAATAAAGGTCAGACGGTCTGGCAACCTCACATGTGGTTTGAAACAAAAAATTCTTTAAAAATCGTTCTCTCTGAACATGCTCATGCAATCGATGTGAACAATCCTAGTTAGGATTGAGGTAACTGCTGGAATATAATGTGTTTAATTTAACCTGATCGGATGCATGGCTGGCACCAGAATATTCATATTTAAAATCAGGGTTCCGCGATTAAATCAACTTGGACAGTATGTACAATGATGTAATTATGTTTACAGAGTGCATTAATCTGGTGGCATCATGACATTGAAGGTGTTGTTCTGAGTTTTTATATGTGTTTATATTGAAGTGATGGTAGATATATGAAAAGCCATGGCACCAAAAATATTAAACAAGCGATGTCGTGAAAAATAATAATTTCGCACATTTCGGTGGCATAGGACTGCCTGGGTCCGGCACGGAACCACGGACCAACGCAAAGTTGTGAGGCCTGAACTGTACGGTCGATTGATGTGTCAGATTGGGCAGTGGGTACTTTGCCGGTATCCTCTTTGCATTGAAGACAAACAACAAGCAGCTTGTGAGTACTCCGCCAATGTGCTTAAGCACTCAAGAAAGCACTCCACGATACGTGATAAGGAATGGCTGGCTTGCAGTGATTTGGTGACTCAGTTATAACACACCACTAGAGATGCCCGGAATGTCAAAGCAATGTCCGAATTGAACAATGAACACATTTTTTCTCGCAGTCGGGAACTGCTACAATGGTCATTCCACATCTTTATAATTTTGAAATTCGGCTCGGGTTAACGACCAAAGCAATACCTCTCCTCTAGCGAGGGTACACATCGCGCCCATCCCACACTTCACCAAAAATCTGAATTCAATTCTTCCTTGTCCACACCCATCCTGCCACCAAGTTTTGTCCGGATCCGCCATACACTTTTGAGCATATCGTACCCATACCTACTCGTTTTTTAGCCCTGGTTCTCTCAATGGTGAAGAATCGACACACAAAAACTTATCGGATATTCACAATCTTCACCAACTCGAATCAATTCTTCATTGTCATACACTCAACCTTCAGCGCAAAGTTTTCGGTCAATCCCGTTCCACAGTCTTCAGAAAATAAAAGGACACCGGCGGGGATTTTATGGTCAGATGATATAACAATTGCTGTAACATTTCATCTAATGCTACTTGCCCATCCCTGAAATCAGGATGCGTGTTTTGAAACGTGGCAACTCAACAGCCCGCCGATTTTGTCGCGACAACGTCCAAGTATATAACAATTTGAAATAAATTAAAGATTGTACAAGGTCGATGAAAAAAGTTTTTTCAGAAGTTATCCGCCATTCCGATGCAGCGTCTTCCACCAACTAAGAACATCTTACATTATTATGTCCGTGCCTGTTGTTTTGTTTCCGTTAGACATACTTTAAAAACCAATTTTCCTCTTTGAATGATTTGTATGCTGGCTCCGTCTCAATTTCCAATTTCCCAGGCAATTGCATACGTCATCAACGGGCACCGACAGGATAGATATTTACTCGGTTTTTTACTGCTTGTGCGTTTGTTGTCTTGTTGCTCCGTTGCGATATCTCAGCCATCCTTGAGCTCGGAAGCTGAAATTTGGGACCACAAGTGAAGATGTGCTTGGCGAAAATGCTATTTTTTATTTTTTGATCAATTAATAATTGCTACCCAAATTCAATTCATCCCGATCTTATTAACTCCTTAATTAATCTTTCTTCTCATCTCGGCAACAATCTAGGAACCTTTCGAATACGGAAACTGAATATTTGGACATGACACGTGACCAAGTGATTTGGCAGAGTATTCTTTGATTTATTGTGTTAATCAATTGATCGATTATTTTCATTTTTCGATTAAAATTCAAAAGTTCGCCAGCGATCAACCATGACAACACCTGGTGGCTTTATGGTAATGCTACTTCTGAACGATTGATTCGTAAATCAATATTTTATGATATATTTATCTTTAATTAAAATCAATATTTGCCACAGCCGCTCCCTCCAGTTCCGTCTCCAGCTGTGCTGCATCGTCACATTCACCAGGGCGCAAAGGTGCCAACCGCAAGTACCGCGCTGGAGGAGGTTATTTATTATTTTGTCATGGGGGTGGTAAAATGTACCTCGACTTGTTTTTAATTATATTTTTGGCTGCCAGACAGGCCAGCACATGAGTCAAAAAAATATCATCTCATCATCCTCGCGCCCCGCTCGGATATAATCAATCTGTTACCTGCAGCGTAAAATTTTCAATCATGTTCCGTTTCATGTTCGAAAAATGCTAACATTCAATTGAAATTAAGTTGTTCCTCAATCAAGCTGACATTTGGTAGACAGAAGATACAGACAGACAGATCAAAGAACGAATACAATTTTAACCCCCACGTTCGCTTTGCGCGGCATGGTGTAATTAACGCTTACTGTATGCTACAGGTGTGAAGAATATTGTAAAAAGAAAAGTTCAAGAAACTCTGCAGAAAGTAAAGCATGAAAGCATTTCACAAGATAGTTCCTCATGTGATTCTGTAATGGAGAGAATTAATTAACATACACGGTGATTCGCTGGTTTGGTTTGTTACTTTGGCTGTAAGAACGGGAAGCGAAGGCTGATACTAACTGAACTTTGGTTCCCCACCTCTTCGAAATTCCAATTTTTCCCTCCTGAGAGATTGCTTCTGTTTCCCATTGTGTCCACGACCATTTCCTTCCCTACCCACTCATTCCTCCAGCACCCATTATGTTGGTCAAGTCTGCTCTCTATTTTATCCTTCTAAGACCCACTGTTGGTGTTTCTCCCTCTCTCTTACGTTGCGTCTGAGCCGTTCAGGTGTTAAGCTCTTCACAGCTTGACTGATGTAAAAAAAGCCTAAAAAAAAAACAAGCAGCTCCATGAGCTCAACTTTGTCCAAAAATCACTCGAATCAACAATAGAGAAACCCTTTATAACTCTATCCCTTGCTTTTGTTGGTCAGACATTTCTCTTAATCTTTAGAGTTATGTTACACTTACCAAATTATTAACCATCAGACAGTCTGTTCAGATGAGACAATACCATAATGATATCAATTTTGCAACTTTATCCAACTGGTTTCAGTGAAACAGAGCGTGACCCAATATTTTCGAATGCAATTTCCACCGAATACTGACTTGTGCTATCTTGCTCCCCACACACCCCTGAAAACTAAAACAATTATATGTTAAAAACATGAATATAAATCTTCTTTCGTATCGAAGCTACAAGTTAGGGGTAAGGCAATACATTGACTGAGGTAAGCGCGCAACTCTGTAGTTTAGGGCAGAAATTTGGAATATGTTCTCTGGTGCTGGTGATAGCACGCCGATCCACGTGAAGTGACACCTGTGGGATCTTTAACGTCCACTCAACTGAATATTGGCTAGACTGAATGCCAGATAACGTCCATAGAGGGATGGCAACATCACCTTGAGTGAGTCGCTCTGACTGTGAAACACCAGGATGGGAGTTTATAGCTGGGTCAGGATTCAAACCCAGGCTGT
>CM068961.1:24958827-24966327 GCA_035128595.1 Eptatretus atami | reverse complement strand
ATAGTGAGCAGGATCAGCTCAGGAAAACAAGCCACATGTCCATACAAGCGCAGCTGACGCTCACGATTATGCAGTAATACATGTCATTTGATCTCTCTCAGCAACAGCCGCTCATTGGACACAAAGTCTGAACACGATAGCCAAGGATTCTCCGGAAGACGACCTGGTACCAAAGGAATTAAGTTCCATCTCAGATCCCTGTGTAGAATCCAAGTCCTCACACCCATAGAGCAAAACTGGAAGCACCAAGGACCTGAAGACTCGGGACTTTCGTCCCTCTCCGCACAGGTAGCGGCAATGCCACACCCCATGATCCAGTGATTCCATGACTCCCCAAGCCTGACACAGACGTCTGTTGACCTCTGACACACAGCCAGCAAGACATGAATATCCCTGCCAACGTAAGTGAATCTCTCTATGACCTCAACATCCCTCACCACAAACAGGACAGCATCAACCAAGATGTCATTGAAAGCCTGGATCTTCGTTTTTACCCAGGAAACCCATATCCCAGTGGTTCCGACTCCTCATTCTGCACTGAGGGCCCCAAAAGATATTCAGAGTCTCCGCAAAGATGACTTGCATCATTGCGAAATCAAGGGCAGAGATCTTGACATTCCTAAACGAGTGCAAGCAGCATTGATCTCTCAACATCCTCCCCAGAATCCAGTCCGTACAAGTGCTGAAAAGGTGGGGGCCAGTATACACCCCTGACAACTCCAGGAACAACTGGAAAAAGTCTGAGATGGTATCACCACGGTCTCACAGCACTCTCAGTTCCAGAGTTTGTTCAGACATCAGATCGATCAGTTTTGGTGGCACCCACGAAGACCAAGAATCCTCCAGAGGGCATCATGATTCACTACTCAAACGCTTACGGAGCCCAACATAGCTGCAAGCAGCCCCTGCCTGAAACTCTCATCTGCGTTCGGTGAGGTCCTGAAGAGCAAGATACGTCAACGTTGACCTCTTTGGTGTAAAGCCTGACTGCTCTAGACGCTGGTGCTCAAGCAGATGGTGGTGAACCCTATCAAGAATTATCCGAGCAAAGACTTTGCCGCACTGAGAGCAGCGTCACCCCTCGTGGTAGTTGTTGCAGTTTGGCGATCACCCTTCCCTTTCGAGAGAGGACAACAAGGCCCCTCTTCCAATCAGTTGGGATGATGCCTGTGTTCAGGCAGAGCACAGAACTGCATGCAACGACACGAGTGCAGCATTTTCACCAGCCTTGAGAGTCAGCATGAATCCACAGATCCCTGGAGCTTTACACCATTCAACCGGTTCACCACAGTCTGTGTTTCACAAACAAAGGTGGACCACAGTTGATTGGAAGCGTCAGCAACAGGGATTGTAACACCCTGATGTCCACACTCGACATTTGGTGATCAGCCTGGTACAACCGCTCAAAGTAACCGGCCCCGCGGGCCTTCACATCGGACTCCTCTGTCAAGAGCCCACCACCCTCTGCTCTAACTGCAGTTCACCGAGGATGGGCTTTGGGATGACCAATGCGTGAATCCCTGTAAGCAGGACGAGAATTCCCTGTCCACAGGTGTGCTCTACCCCTCACAGATTCCTTGCACATAGGCCTCCTTGTCCACCTTCTGTAGTGCATGTACAGTTTTACGCCTTCACTCCCTGAACAGCTCAGCTCTGCCATTCAGCCTGGCCCTCGCGACTCGCAGAATGGTATCCAGTGTCCATTGAGAGACAAAATTCTTCTTCACCCTCGGAAGTTCCAAGAACACCACCACAACCAAGAAGGTGGTGTCTTAAGGCACTCCACAACTCTGCAGGATCCCCCAAAGCACCCAGACCTCCCAAATCTCCACTCAGTCTGTTCGCAAACTCCTCAGCGACCCTCTCGTCCTTGAGCTTGCAAACACCAGCTAGCTGGGATGTGTACCATTCTCCTGGATTTAAGGTGCAACTTAAGAGTTGTTACAACAAGCCGTGTCAGTATTGAGGAACTGAGCACTCCGGTAGACCCTGCAGTTCTGGATCATCCTCAGCGACAATCAACGAGGACGTGGTCAATCTCCTTGCCACACCACAAGCATTGGAATAGCACAAAGCTTGGTCAGGATTTTCACTGCCTGTCAGGTAATTGTGTTCTCATTTTTTGTACTCTCAAAAAGGTAATTTTTTTCACTCGAAAAAGGTTGCACTCTTGGTTTCACTCAGCGTCAAAACCGTGAGCTACCTATACCGCCCACCACTAAATGGTGGTGCATCATCGGGTGGGGAAGTTGGATTTGTCTAAAAAGAGGACAAAATAAATCTATTTAAATTGTTTGATATCCATGAAAATCTCTATTAAATGTCCTTTAATCCAGCTGTGCATGGTGATTATTAAGATTGCTGGAAGGGACAATAGAGTGGACTATATTTTATCAAGAAAGTGAAATGAAAATGCAAAATAACCAATCGGTAGCTTTTCAAACGCAGCACAGGAAGCAGCCACCATAAACAGGAGACAGACGCGCAGACATAACAGTTGACAATATTATTATGATCATGTCGTCAAAAAAGGAGATTTTCAATAACGTACCTTCGGGTTGTTAAATTACCGAGAAATAAGATTTCTTGCTCGACTCACGTAACATGACCTGGTTATGTCATGAATGGCCTTTAGACGACGACTTTAGATATCAGTTTGTGTTTACCCAATCTATCAATGAGAAAATCTGTGATGCATTGATATTCTAAGATGATTTTTGAGCTTACCACACAATCAGTGAATCCCTGCAAGGAGTATCAATTTGAGACTGTGGAAGAAGTTTCCATTAAAAAAGTAGAAACTTAGATTATCTTTCTTTTTTTTATCAGACTCGTCTCATGGTTAGAGCATCCACTCTGAGTCTGGCAGGTCAGCGGTTTGATTCCAATAATGGCCCAGTCTAACCGAAGACTTTTAAAATGGTATGTGCTACTTCCTTGCTTGATGCTCAGCATTTACAAGGATAGAGCATGGTAAACCCTGTGGTTTAGCATCCATGGGTAGGAGGGAGTTCCTCATGAATCGGGAAAAGCTGAGTACAGAGAGAATGCACACATCATGAAGATCGCTTCACTGATACCAACCAAGAGTGCTCTGAGAAGCATGTCCTGCAAGTCGTGCACTGTTTGTCCAAAGTCAAGTTCAGTGTGTCCTCCATATATTATCTGCATACGTTTGCATGATTTTGTTGCTACTCTTCCACGAGCCTTAGATACTATAGGAAAAAAGACCGACAAGTCAGAGTTTAAAATATCTTCCGAATTGGCATATTTTTTGCATCAGGATGAAGAAGTAAACGGTGACCAAGATAACAAACTAACTGGTAAGTTGTTCACTC
Organism: Eptatretus atami; assembly: GCA_035128595.1. Lineage (NCBI taxonomy): Eukaryota > Metazoa > Chordata > Myxini > Myxiniformes > Myxinidae > Eptatretus > Eptatretus atami. The sequence goes on along the minus strand of CM068961.1, from coordinate 24,962,989 downwards.
TTTGGCTGCAGGCATCATGCTGTTGGCAACACAATTTCTATCTTGTTTTTGGCAAATTTGCTTTCAAAGTACAATATTTGCCTTAATATTCTCCGGCTTCTCAGGCTACAAAATTTTGCAATCAAAATGGTTCATCATTCATGGCAAAATACTGCACATCCCTTGGTATCTTAAACAAAAAGAAGGAAACGCACTCCTCGTGGCGTTGTCATATTTGGTATGCCTTGAGGCATGTGGGTTGCGACAGCGACTGTCATGGCTGACCTCGTTGGCAATTCAGCAATTTCCACATTTTACTCTTGACGTTTGATTTACCACTTATATGTTGAATATTGTTGGGATGGCATCTTGGCTTCAGTCAATTTATTCCCAAGTGGTGCCAATTCTTGCCAGATCTTCAACATTTCTGGGGTTTTTTTTTTTTAGTGGAGCACAATCTGCTTTGCTTCATTGGAGTGAAATCCTTCTGTTTAATATTATGTTCTCAGGCTTTCTAATCACCTGACCATTCGGGAGCAAAAACCAATTCTGAACCCCTTTTCCTCTGTTGTTATAAACCTTTTGCTGCACAAAACACCATTTTGCCACTTCAATAGTACAATGTTTCATACGCACCTCACTGACATGATAATGGGCAGCTGTACCTTGCCAGATCATTGATGTTGTCATGCATTGATGATAGATAGTCGAGTGCTTCCAAAGAAGATTGAAATTAACAGCTAACAATCGATTCTTTTTTCTCTGTCACCATAAGTAAACCACTTTTTCTCCCCACCCCCCTAAACATATTGCTGTTTCTTGAAATATTTCTTTCCTTCTTTCCCGTCCTTTATCTCACTGCTCATCTGTTTATAACTGATTACATATTTGCTTTTATTTTGCATCGTTTACAGCTTGCTTCTGTAATCGCTGCCACAGTTACTTAGCTCAATATTGTGCGTGCCAATAAACGACTGAATTATTTTTTCGTATTAATTTGCTTATCTGTCTTTTTCTTTTGTTCTCTTCTTTACCTTGTCTTTCTTTTTTTTGCTTGGTTTTTTTTTTCTGTGAAAAATATAAACTTTCCCGTCGCTTGGGATGGGTACTCTTCCTCGTTTTTTTTTAAATCAGAAAGAAATACTTGTGAAAGCACGGTATAAATGTACCAGCAAGATAAACCGGTTACACCAGGCTTTGGAAGGAACTCGTTCCCAATTGAGAGTGGAATATTTATGGAGTTGACAGGAATATCCTTTGACAGCGATAATGGCAAGGACCAGTGGATATTACACGTAAGTAAAATGTGACTTCAAGTCCTCAACCCTTTCTTCTTCAAGTACTTACTCCCCCCCCCCCTCCCCTCTAGCCCCATGTCCATACATCCATTGGGACCCACACTGTGCAGAGCATTGGTTGCTACTCAAGCAGTCTCCTGCGACTATTGGGAAAATCTGGATGGGTCACCACTCCAACACAGATACCAGCAAAGCTGTACTTATTTGCCGACCTCGGAAGGATGACAGGCAGCGTCATGCCACTGCTATTACTTCAACAGCCAATTGGATGTGATCCTAGAGCCCAAGCCTACCACCCTAACGATTAAGCAACACCAGGCAGCCCCATGTCCTCAACCAGTCTTCAATCCCACCCCAAGTCTTCAAACCCCCCTCTCCTAGCTCTATGTTCTCTCACTCCAACTCTCTGTCCTCCACTCCCCCTTTCTTTGCAAGTTCTGAACCCCCCCCCACCCCAATCTCAACCCCAAGTCTGCATAATTGTCACCAACTGTCAGACTGCTGAGATTAATCAGTGAAGGTTACATGACCGCATTAACTGAAGAGTTGTTGTTATATATTTTTTGCTTCCAGTAGGTATGTGAACCATGACAATGTATATAATTTATACATTATATATATATATATAAATTGTTGCAGGCCACGGGTTCGAGACCACCAGCTCGTCACTCAGGGGGGTTAATCCCCGGTTGTCCTCGTAGAGCCGACCTGGGGTCACCGCTCTGGTCAATCTGTGGTAATTACCTCCCAGTCTATCGCGGTTCGGCATTGCTAGACCAATGGAAGGAAAGGACAAACACGGACAGGTTGGAAATCGACAAATATAAAGTAAATAAATAAAAATAACTATTTTCTGAGGTAAATAAAGAATGAATTTCAAAGCAAAATCAATCAAAATGCCACGAAAGAGAAAAGAGCAGATGCTTATTGGGGTCCGACTTACAGCTAAACACAGACAAGGATACCCAGCAGATCATTCAGGGGAGGGGAGAATCGTCTCACTCACGCAGAAAGTCGTCCCTTGAAGCGAAAACATCCGAAATGCGTTGTGTGCGTGTCAGTCCGTCGCCAGCCCCAGCCCGCCGTGCACCCCGTCGCACCAGTCGAAGTCTGGAGGCACGAGATCATCCGTCGCGGGTTTAGACCCTGGTGTTGTTGGTGACCGATCCGTGCCTCGCTTGTTGGCGGCGCTGCTCACACCACAACGCACCACACGCCTCGCTTGCTGAAGCACTGGGAAGGGCGAATTGTCTCGTCGGCGCTGGTCAGACACCCGCTTCTTGGTCGCCTTCTTCTCGCCCTTTGCTTTTCCTCTCCTTTTTCTTTTCCTCTCCTCACGCTTTTCTCTTCAGAACGCTTTTTTCCCTCCTTTGTTCTTCTCCTCATTTTCTCTTCTGAACGTACCTCTCGCTCGTTTTTATATCTCCGGGCGTCTGCCCCAAGCTCACCCCGCCCCACTGGGCACGGTTACCATGACGACCCGTGCGTGCGCTCTCAAAAAGGCGGGCGTCGAAGCTCGTGAAAGAAATGTGTGTGAACGTGTCTGTCGTAAAGAAACAAGACAAATGTGTGCCAAGAGCCGCCGTCCTAAAGGTTTTGTCTTCACCAGAAGAAGAAGAACAAGAAAAAGAAGAAGAAGAAAAAAAAAACTTCCGATATTTCGTCACGGTGCCTTGACGGAGCCATAGCGAGACCCGTCCTGGACGATCGTCGTTCATGACGAGAAATATAATGTATTTACGAAATAACTACACTTAATAGAATAATCTTTAAATAGTAACGTGAACTTTTCGAACACTTTAAAGCAAATGTCCGAATATATTTAAAATTCATGATAGACGCTCTCACAAAGCACCCTCAATGCAGAGGATGTGTACAGTGTTTAGTATTTAAGGAGATCCGGATTCTGTGTAAAAGAGCCACGTTCTAACAGTTTTGTCAGAAGAAGAGAAAAGAAGAGAAGAAGAGAAGAAGAAGAAGAAGATAGAAGAAGGGCAGAAGAAGAAAGAAGAAGAAGCAGAAGAAGAAGATAAGAAAAAAACCAATGTCACCCGCAGGTGACCATATCTTGCAAAAGGTGACCACGTGTGACTTCTTTAAGGTCACCACTGAGTGAACAGAGCTGCTATCCACCAGGAGCACTCCTTGAGGAATATCTGCCTACGAGAGATTCCGATGAGAATCGTTCTACAGCAAGTAACAGTGAAAAAAACTGCGTGTTGCCTCATAATGCACCAAATGACGTCATAATGTCTCAAGCTTGACATATCTAGAAAGCACTCATCGAGGTGTTCAATTTGAGGTACTACACGATGGTTCCTAAAACGTGAAAATTTTGACCTTGGGTCCAAATATGTTTGACCTCGGGCGCTAACCATGAAGTCAAGGCCAATCGCCACCAAAAACTAATCAGCTGAGCGCCAGACCATGAACTATATTCCCATAAAGTTGGAGATGATCAATTTAAAATTTACTCAAAATAAGGTTCGTCGACCTCTCATGATTACGCAAAGTGACCTTGACGCTTTGACCTTGACCTTGACCTTTATGTGTGCTGAAGGGTATTGTTAATAATACTACGATATGTGTACCCACAAGAGTTTCGATGAGAATTGTGCTCTACAGAGTGATATAAGGTGAAACATCCAATGATTACAGACAAACAAACAAATAAAAATTACTTACTCAAAAGTTAAGGGTGCGGCTCTTGGACACATTTGTCCTTGTTTCTTTACGACAGACACGTTCACACACATTTCTTTCACGAGCTTCGACGCCCGCCTTTTTTGAGAGCGCACGCACGGGTCGTCATGGTAACCGTGCCCCAGTGGGGCGGGGTGAGCTTGGGGCAGACGGCCCGGAGATATAAAAACGAGCGAGAGGTA
>CM068961.1:24928385-24952665 GCA_035128595.1 Eptatretus atami | reverse complement strand
CAAGGAGATGGGGATGGGCCAGGCATCTGCCTGGGGGATGACCATATTGAGGCCCCTGGAGTACGGGCGGAAAGTGGACGCAGCAATGCGCTGCTATGGCGCATGCTCCCATACCTGACCTGACCTGACCTTTGTGCTGTCTTTTGATTTGTGATCTATACAAATTCGATAATCAGCGCAGTAATTTTTGAATGTCTCGAATCGTTTTGAAGTTTTAGCTGCTGCCTTCAAAATAAGGTATTTTAAAATTGACTTCCGGGTAACCCTGACTCTGGAGCCACAAATTCCAAAACATAAAGGGCTGCTTTCTAAAATGTTGTGGTTTCTACATGAAAAGTTTTCTGGAAACACAGAGTATGTGGTGTAATGTTTAGAACATTCACTCTGAGTCTGGGAGGTTGGAGTTTCAAACACTGGCCAAGTAATTCCAAAGACTTTAAAAAATGGTATGTGCTGCTTCCTTGCCTGACGTCCAGCATTTAAAAGGATAGAGCATAGACAATCCCCAAGGGTTGGCATCCATCGGGAGGAGGAAATTCCTCCTTAGGAAATGCCCCACTGAGTGTGGTGAGAAAGGCAGTGCTATTGTTGTGATGTCACTGGTAGCCTGGGAAGTGATGGTGTGAGAGTGCCATGGGAATTTGACAAGTGCTCCCCGTGTGTGTGTGTGTGTGTGTGTGTGTGTGTGTGTGTGTGGTGTGGTGTGTGTGTGTGTGTGTTGTGTGTGTCAGCTCCACGATGAGAATTATATCCTTGTAAAAAAAAAAAAATAAAAGTGCTAAAAATATAAAGGACAACAGAATGGTTGAGTTCCTATACTTACTATATTAAACTGATTCTGGGTTTGATTTCAGTGTTATTTGATCAGAATAAAATTCCTCTCGAAATAATGGGAGAATAGTAACGGCACCTTTTATGACGTAATAAATAAACAGCATTTATCCGTTTGTTTGTGTTCCTTTTAGTGCATAATAAAATAAATTGCACAAGTGTTGGTAGTACCCAGGGTCATGTCATGGGCACAAACAAAATCCCTCTCGCAAGAGGGGGTGGGAGACGACTCACAATTTTTGCCTATGCACATGCCACAGTTCAAGTGGTTTATTGACCCCTGCTGCAGACAAGAGGAGATTGATTAATAGCCGCAGTGCAAAATATATTTGCCCCACCACCCCCACTATACCCCCACAATCTTGCCCCCCCACCCCAAGGCTGCTTCCGAAGGGAGCTGTTGTTTGTAGTTCTATTAAATGCAATAAAAGTGTGCTACGTTGCGAATCATGCTTACATTTGAAGATATTGTTAAGCCAGCTGTGTAATCTGCAATGTTGGTATAATCGTATAATTTTGCAAGAATAAGCTTTTACCTTGATATAGCATGCATAAATCCCCTCGGAGTTGGCCATGTTATTAACAATCTTTCTAAATTTATGACCTCTTTGATATGTCATTATTTTTGTATCTTTGTCGGACTCCATGAATGGTCAAACCTTCACAAGAGGGATGAGATCAGATCAATAGATACTGCTCATGACATTGCACTGGGTGTTGAAACATCATTTTTTTTCATGTTCTTTGGTTCCTGAGCTTATGTTTTGGAGCAAAATCCTTATTGCAACACGATTGTTTTTTCATATGATTTAAAAAACAAAAAAATTGTTTGATATTTTATTTAAAATTTTGTTTTTTTGTTAATTTCATATTAATTTTGAACTCTCAAGCAAAGTTGATGAAAGTAGCGAGAGTAAGATGACTAATTATATCCTTTGTTCCAGTCTTGCTGATGAGAACCTGGTCTTTCCACCAATATATCCTATTACTGCTCAATGTCTGCCATTCCCACTCAATGCCTAAACCAACCACTCTAATGCAGATTTCTGCTCCAGTCATCTTACCAAGATGCTAGGTCCACATGTTGTTGGCAAAGCCTAATTGGCATTTTGATTCGAAACAAATTCAATGTAATGGAGTATGTTAAAACACCATAGCTGGTCTGTCGTCACGGTTATGAGAGAAGATTACACTGATGGATTTCTCTGTCTGTCTGTGCTTTTGTTTAGTGCATTCACGCAGGCTGATATTTACATAAGCTATTGTGTGTTTGTTTGTATTCCTACAAATATATTTCTGTGTAAGTACTGATGTTTTGAAATTGAAGAGGAGTTGAAATAATTCCAAAGAAGAGTTATTTGCCTGCATTTATGTGTCTGTATGATTCAAATCAGTTCAATATACAAAAAACAAAGAGCTCAAGAGTTAATTAAGAGAGGTAAATATGAAGATACAGTCGGTATAAAATCTCAAATTACATTTTTACTTGCTTTAATGGGCTGGCAGGACAGCCCGGAAGTACGCACACTTGGCTCCAAGCTGTGTACAGCCTGGGTTTGAATCCTGACCCAGCTATAAACTCCCATCCTGGTGTTTCACAGTCAGAGCGATTCATCAAGGTGTGTGCCATCCCTCATATGGACGTTAATCTGGCATTCAGTCTGCCAATATTCGTTGGTGGACGTTAAAGATCCCACGGTGTCCTTCACGTGGAATCGGCGTGCTATCACCAGCACCAGGAACATATTCCAAATTCCTGCCCTAAACTACAGAGGGCGGTACCCTCAGTCAATGATGCTACCCCATAACCTTGTGCTTCATACGAAAGAAGATTTACTTTCATGTTTTTAACATATAATTGTTTTAGTTTTCAGTGGGTGCTGTGGGGAGCAAGATAGCACAAGTAGTATTCGGTGGAATTGCAATTCGAAATTTGGAGTCACGCTCTGTTTCACTGCAACCAGTTGGATAAGTTGCAAATGATATCCATTATGGTATTGTCTCATTGAACAGACTGTCTGATGGTTAATAATGGTAATGTAACATAACTTCTAAAGATTAAGAGAAATGTCTGACCAACAAGCAAGGAATAGAGTTATAAAGGGTTTCTCTATTGCTTGATTGAGTGATTTTTGGACACAGTTGAGCTCATGGAGCTGCTGTTTTTTTTTTAGGCTTTTTGTTTACAGAGTCAAGGCTTGTGGAAGAGCTAAAACACTGAACGGATCAGCACGCAACAGTAGAGAGAGAGGGAGGAAACACCAACAGTGGGCTTGAAGGATAAAATAGAGAGAGACTTGGACAAATAATGGGTGTGGGGAGGAATGAGTGGTAGGGAAGGACACATGGTGTGGACAAGATGGAAACAGAAGCAATCTCTCAGGAGGGAAAAATTGGAAATTTCGAAGGAGGTGGGAACCAAATCAGTTGTTCTACCTTCGCTTCACGTTTACAGCAAAGTACAAACCAAGACAAGGAATCACCGGTGTATGTTAATTAATTTCTCTCCTTAACAGAATCACATGTTGAACTATCTTGTGAAATGCTTTCATGCTTTCTTCTGCAAGTTTCTTGAATTTTTTTTTACAATATTCTTCACCTGTAGCTACAGTAAGCGGTAATTACCCCATGCGCGCAAAGCGAAAAGTGGGGTTAAACAATTGGTTCGTTCTTGTCTGTCTGTCTGTTCTTCTGTCTACAAATGTCAGCCTATGATTGAGGAACAACTTAATTTCAATTGAATGTTACATTTCGAACATGAATCGGAACATGAATTGGAAAACAAACCTGCAGGTTAACAGTATTTTGGCTCTGAATTTTATCCGATCGCACAGAAGCAGAGAAGAGTGAGATGATATTTTTTTGACTCTGTCTGCCTGTCTGGCAGCCAAGAAATATTAAAAACAAGTCGAGGTACATTCAAAGTACACCACCCCCATGACAAATAATAAATAACAAATCCTCCAGCGCGTGACATTGCCGGGGCACCTTTGGCGCCCGGTAATGTGACCGTGCAGCACATGGAGACGGAACTGGGAGGGAGCGGTGTGGAATAATTGATTAATTGCATAATTAAAATGAATAAATAATAATCATAAAATAATTGATTTCTCAATCAATCGCCAAATAGCATACCTAAACCACCACTGTTTCATTTGAATCTGCAACTTTTTGAAAATTAAATAATTAATCGAAAAATGAATAATTAATCGATCAATTGATTAACCAGTAAATCAAAAATACCATTTATAGCCAAATCACTTGGTCACTGTCATGTCCAAATATCAGTTTCCTATCTCAAAAGGTTCCTAAGATATTGCCCAGATGAGAAAGAAAATAAATAAGGAATTAATAAATCGATAATAATTAAGTAATTAGTCAATTAATTAATTGAACAAAAAATAAAAAATAGCATTTTCGCCAAAGCACATCTTCACTTTGGTCCCCAAATTTCAGCTTCCGAGCTCAAAGGATGGCTGAGATATCGCACGGACAAACAAGAAAACAAACAAACAAAGAGTAAAAACCGAGTAATATACCTTCCTTCGGTGCCCGGTGATGACGTCATGCATTGCCTGGAAATGGAATTGAGAAGGAGCAGCATACAATCATTCCAAAGAGGAAACTTGGTTTTAAAGTATGTCATAAAGGAAACAAACAACAGGCACGAATAACTAATGTAACATGTTCTATAAGTTGGTGTGAAAGACGCTGCATCAATGGCGGTAAACTTCTGAAAAACTTTTTCCATCGACCTTTACAATCTTTATTTTATTTCAATTGAATTATATACTTGAACGTTGTCGGACAAAAATCGCCTTATTGCCACTTTCAAAAACCATCCTTTTAGCAGTGTGGCAAGTACTTAGATGAAATGTTACAGCATTGTATATCATCATGACCAATAAATCCCCGCCGTGTCCTTTTTTTTCTGAAGACTGTGGACGGATTCGGACGAAACTTGGCTGACAGGTTGGGTGTATGACAATGAAGAATTGATTCGAGTTTGGTGAAGATGTGAATCCGATAATTTTTTGTGTGATTCTTCACCATTGAGAGACAGGGCTAAAAAAACGATATATCGTACGATATCTCAAAAGGTTATGGACGGATCCGGACAAAACTTGGTGGACAGGATGGGAGTGTGACAAGGAAGAATTGATTCGATTTTGGTGAAGATGTGGATCCGATAATTACCCTCGCTAGAGGAGAGAGTATTGCATTTGGGTCCGTTAACCCGAGCCGAATTTCAAAATTTAAAATGTGGAATTGACCTTTGTAGCAGTTCCGACTGCGAGAAAAAAATGTGTTCATTTGTTCAATTCGGACATTGTTTGACATTCCGGGCATCTCTGAGTGGTGTGTTATAACTGATCACAAATCACTTGCCAAGCCAGCCATTCCTTATCAACCATTTCGTTGGAGTGCTTTCTTGAGTGCTTAAGCCACTTGGCGAGTACTCCACAAGCTGCTTGGTTGTTTGTTTCAAAGCAAGGGGGATACACGGCAAAAGTACCCACACTGCCAATCTGAACACATCAATCGACGTACAGTTCAGGCCTCACCAACTTGCGTTGGGTCCCGTGGTTCCGTGCGGTACCACAGGCAGTTCCTTGCCCACCGAAAATGTGCAATTTTATTTTTCAACGACATCGCTTTGTTTAATATTTTTGTGCCATTGGCTTTCATTATCTACCCATCACTTCAATATAAACACATATAAAAACTAGAACAACAACCTTCAATGTCATGATGCCACCAGATATGCCTCTGCTAACATTATTACATCATTATACATACTTGTACCAAGTTTGATTTAAATCGCTGAACCCTGATTTAAAATATGAAATAATTCTGGCTGCCAGACCATGCATCCGATCAGGTTGAAATTTAAAACATATATTCCACATGTCTACTCAATCCTAACTAGGATGTTTCACATCGATTGATGAAGCAGTTCAAGAGAACGATTTTTTAAAAGAATTTTTTTCAAACCAATGTGGTTGCCAGACCGTGTGACCTATTAATTATATTTGTGGATACCCTAGTATCCCCAAGGCTTGGGTAACATGTATGTGAAGTTTCTTCTCGCTCTGTCAAGCCGTTCTGGAGAAGAAGATTTTTAATGGTTTATTCTTCAAAAAAAATCATAGCTGCCAAACCATGTAACCTATGATGTCATAGGTGGAGAACTTTTGGTTCCTCATGGATCGGTGATCACACCTGTAAAGTTTTGCTTCAATCTGTTCAGCCATTACGGAGAAGAAGATTTTTGAAGGTTTTACGTTAATAAACAACATGGCTGTCAAACCACGTAACCGATGACGTCATCATTTTTGTTTTGCCAATTACAATTTAGCCCTAGATGACCCTCAAAATTTTTCATACTGATCGGATAAAGTGTTTGACATGAAATTATGATGTCATAAGGAAGGCACGTATGACATTATCAAAAAAAAATCACCCTTATTTCCCATGGAAAGTACTTCACAGGTGCCAAGTTTCAATTTTTTCCCATGTAGCGGTTTTGGAGATACAGAGGTCCAAAGTTGTTCCTTTCTTCCAACATGGCTGCCACAACACGTGACCTATAACGTCATAGTTATCGCAAAAACATTCTACATGAGTATTTGCATCTATGGTGAAAATTTCGTTAAATTTCTATGGTTAAAAAAAACCATGCCGCCCCGCTTTGATCGGACACCTGACACACAACGTCCTCTTTCCAAATCAAATTCATATGTCATACTTTATATCATACTTTCCCTCAATTTTAGAGAGTTTCGATTGACAGAAGTTTTCATCACCTTTCTTTGATTGTCATTTTGGAATCTTTCTCGATTCAGGTCATGCAAAGCATTTATCAACTCCAGTGTTCTTTCTTGCATTGTCACAGTGATGGATTCATGGTCCATCAATTTGATTTTGAAAACGAAGTGCCAAGCTAAAGTGTCATGAATCTGCACCAATTCGGAAATTAAAGACAACTCGTGGAGGCGCAACCACTAACTCAGAGTATAAAATGAAGGCACAAGAGATGGAACTCTAATGCAGCTAAAAAACGACATGACAATTTCACCACGACAGTGTCCCACCTCCGGACTGTCGTGTGACAGCGTCAACCACCATCACAAATAATAAGTGGACTGTACTCTCCCACCCACCTTAAATACAAGATTTGACACCTGTAGCTCAACCTTTTGAACCTTTGGGATGGCTTTTGTGGTCTCAATCCCACATCTATACACCTTTTGTATTGAAACCAAAAATACATAAATCCACTATGATTTGAATCTCGTTCTCCAAAATGGTGACTTGATGTGAGAATATGTTTCATGATGCTGTCTCATGTACATCTAAGATAAATGGACACATTTTGCAGACCAGTTATCTTAATGATGGTTTAAACTGGAATTCCTTCCATCAGGACCATACTCTGTGCAAAGCATTGGTGCTGCCTAAGCAGTCTCCTTGGATATTGGACACAATCCTGAATGGGTGACCACTCCAACACAGGATATCAGAAAGCTAGCACTCATTCTGTCAACCCCAGAAGGATGACAAGCAGAATCAACCCCACCTGGTATTAATTCAACAGAAAAGTGGGCTAGAAATCAAGTAAACCAATTAAAAAGCAAGACCAAGAAAAAATCTGTGTGGGAGTGACGTAATGTGTATGTTTGACATGTAGATTAATGAAGGCAGAGTTTTCAGTAAAACAAATGGTTGAACCCTTCTAATATTAATAAAATCTTCACACCTTCATTAGCCCTGGGAAGTAGTCCTTTCAAAGGTAAAGGGCTTTAATTAAATATGTACCGAACCGTTAGACTACCAGCTGCACATGTTTCTTCATTATCCTTTTTCGCCTCTTCATATTCCTTGTGTCACCATCTAGATTCTCGATAATTCCTTTCGCTTTAAACTTTAAAATTTTAAATTTTTGAACATTCAAACCAATCAGTGGCATAATGGTTAGAGCAGCTGCTCTGAGTCTGGGAAGTCGGTTGTTCGATTCCAACCCTGGCTGATTCCTACCAGAGACTTTAATAATGGTGTGTGCTGCTTCCTAGTTTGATGCTCAGCATTTAAAGGATAGAGCATGGTTAAACTGTATGGGTTAGTGTTGTCTGAGTGAGAGATGTAAATGGAGTCGTCACTATTTGGAGGACCGTACAACACAGACAAACAAGAGGGGGGTGTGGAGACGAAGTCACAGCCAAATATACTCTGGGTTGGAGATGTAAGAGCAGTACACAGACAGTGAGAAATGGAGATCATGATGTAAAGTGCAATTGTGTCACTAGGATGGGGTTCAGGCCTTTCAAACTGGAGGAGACAATAGCTCGGGAGAGACACGAAAGAGTCAGGGACATCCTGTGGAGGAAGGACTCTGTTAAACAGATGATTTCAAGTTTATCAGCAGTGGCATGGATTGATAAATTTATCGGGTTAGAGCAGAGGCCTCAAATGAGCAGAAGCCTCAACCAGTTAAGGACAGGGAAGGAGGAGCTGTAAGCATAGTGTGGGAATGTGGAAAGGAGAAAGGAGAGGGGGCAGGACAGAGGGGAAGTTGGGAGTGTGTGGGATGCGGAGAGGGAATCTGGGAGGGGCGAGAGTGAAGCTGAGAGAAAGTAGGGTGATTGGAGGAGGTGGGGTGAGGGGGCACATGGAAGAAGATGGGGGGAGGATTAAGGAGGTAGGAAGCAGGGTGAGGGAAAAGCTTTGATGGGTTGGGGCAAGGGAGATGCAGAAAGAGGGGACATGAAGTGGAGGGATGCTGAAGAGGGAAGACACACAGAAGGGATGGGTTGGGAGGGTGTGATCCGGGCATGCAGGAGATGTGGGGGAGGGTACTGACATTGAGCGGTTTGACACAGTTAATGGATGTGAAGGGGAATTATTTTCCGTATGTAGATAACCTCTGCAAACTAAACTTCTCAAGATTCCCAATCTGGATATATGAAGACAGACATCATGGGAGGGATGAAATGAATGGTTGTTAAAGACATGAATGAAAATGGTGCTGTATGTATGGGAGGGTTGATTGACCAAGCATTTAGGAGTGAGACAGGTTTGGAAAATCAGCGTTGTGAAGAATAAGAGGAGGAGGAGGAGGAATTGATCATGATGAATAAGAAGAGCAAGCAGGGTGTTCCTGATGGAGAAATAAGGAAAGTGAAGCATTTTAAAATGGTATAACAGCTTTTAAAGTAAGAAGCAATTTGATTAAGATGCAGTTTGGACGAAATTTGAAAAAGAAGGGAACGAAGGAAGGAAGTACAGGCAGAATAAGTTTGTGATTTTTTTTTTGAGTGAAAAAAGCTTTTTAAGCAAGGAGGGGAATAGGATAAACTTGAAAAATTTGAAATGACAATACTTGGGTGAAAGAAAGTAGGATGAGGCATGTGGCATTAGAGCAGAGAATTTGCATGCCGACAGCTGAGACATGGGCTAGTAGGCCAGGCAATCAAACAGACACAAATTTGACATTACAACACAATGGACATTCAAAAATTATGTAACACATTTCCCCCCCCCCCAATCTGACACCATCCCACCCCACTGTAACGCTCCATAACGCTTCAACAGACACCCCTAAAATATTATGTAACCCTTGATGAAGACGCCCTCCTCCGATTTAGTACCTTAATCCTAGGATGCTATTTCTCCCGTTTTCTTCAGTTCCTGTGAACTATATTCGATAAAGTAAAGGTGGTACAGTATACCATCAACAAGACCAGGCAGCAGTCGGAATCCCTGTAATTACAGGAATCCCTGTAATGACGTCATCAGACTAATCGCTCAGGGTGATGTCATCCTTTCTAAATATGTTCAATTGTTTTCATTTGCAAATGAGATATAGTGTCTGTGGAAAAAGCGATTATGGAAGAGCAATGATGGAATTTAAACAAAGCGATTTGCTTTATCATTAATGTGTTTAATAAGTGTATCATGTAATACTTGCATCTTTAAATAGTGTCCATCCATTGGGACCATACTCTGTGCAGAGCATTGGTGCTGCCTTAGCAGTCTCCTTGGCTATTGGACACAATCCTGGACGGGTCGCCACTCCAACACAGTATACCAGCATGCTGCCACTCATTTTGCTAACCTCAGAAGGATGACAGGCCGAGTCAACCCCACCTGGTATTAATTCAACAGCTGAGCAGGATTTGAACTCAGGATGCTTGGATCCCAAGAAACCCACCCTAACCATTAAGCCAACACCAGGCATATAAACAAAGTGTGCCTGGAATAAAGTTGTCATTGATTCATTTAGCGTGACGAAACGGCACTGGAAACACCCTCCCTCCCCCTGTAGCACTCCGTAACACTTAAACATACACCCCCTAATCCCATGCATTACATAATTTTTGAATGGCCCCCAGCAAGGTCCAGTTCAACATGGAAAATTGGATGAAAGCACAAAAGGCAAAACAGGGAGGAAAATATAACAGAAAGACACAGTGGATCTCATCCGGAAGACTTGGCTTTGATGAACTGGAAGGAGGAACTGCACGATCCAATGTCCAATGTGCACAGACCCAGAACTGGAAGTCAACTGTTATTCTATGAGGCCAGAAATAGCAACTGTTTTAATGAAGCATCAGCTATTTTCGACCAGTTAATGAAAATGATTAATAAATTTCAATACAAAGATATTTATCCCATATCTTATCATAGTGTGTGTGTGTGTGTGTGTGTCCATAATTCCAAAGCCATGAAACCGAGCATTCCCAAACTGTGCATGCGTACTGAGGGAACTCCAACGTAGTGTATGGATGAAAACTGTTTGTTTGGATTTATTTAAACACCCCTTTTAAAGATAATTTAGAGCCTTATTGAATTATCCTTTATTAAGGCATCATCCTCCGCCACCTCCCTCTCCCTCACTTGGGTGTTAATTCACCTCTTTTTTTTTGGCCTACTCAACAATGCCTTGATTTGGAACAGGCTGCAAAGGTTTCTTAACGATAAAGCTCTCAAAAATGATTTTTCACTTTGAAAAAACATTTTTATATAATATGACCAGAGATGTCCGGAGTGTCAAACAATTTGCAAATTGGACAGATGAACATTAATAAAGGATAATTTTTTTGCAGTTGTAACTGCTGCTAAGGTCAATTCCACAGTTTAAATTTTGAAATTTGACTCAGGTTAAGCTGTGGTGCATATAAATGTCCAGAGAGCTGTATCCACAATTCTTTGATACTCTGGTTGTGTCCGGACATTGGTTATCTCGTTGGTTGTCTCCGGACGTGTCTGGATGGTGTTTGTCTTGGGATGTATTCGGATGGTGTTTGTTTCCGGACGTGTCTGGGCAGTGGTTATGTACGGACGGACCCTCCCCTCACACTGCCTTCCCATTCTGCACCCCTCCTTGTTCTCCCCTCCTTCCTCACTCCTCCACCCCTCCCCACTCCCTCTCCTTCCTTGCTCCTCCACCTCACCTCAATCTCCCTTCCTCCTTGCTCCACCTCCTCTCTCCCTCCTCTTTCCATCCCCTCCTTCTTACACCCCCCCCTCTTAATATTCCCGTCAGCAAAGTGACGAGTTGTAGTTGATCGTGTTAAATAAGCGGAGAAGCACAATCCTTGGCTTTAATTTAATATTGATTGATTACACACACACACACACACACACTGCTCCTTTTAGTTGTAGATGATGAAAGAGCTTGGAGTTTAGTTCCATAATGTTGAGATGTATGGCGTTAACTGAGATGGCAGAACAGTTAATTTTAATAAGCTAAGTGCGGGATAAGTATTTCCAGGTCGAGTCCTTTACGTTTTGAAGACGGTCTATATCGTGGATCGAATGAGACACCTTAAAAAAAGCCAAACAAGTACTCTCCACCTCTTGTAGGTAACGCTCACACGAGAGGGAAAGAAGCAGATGGTTGTAATGTGGAATGGAAACATTGAGGGATGATATTAGACTGTAAGCACCGGCCAATAAAGTTGACGTGACTATAAAACGTCCTTGATTTTGTGGCTCAGCAACTTGGTGAAACTTCAAACTCGGCATCTTGAGGTTGATGGTTCCATGAGTCTCAAAGTAGAATGGAGAACTACATGGTCTTGATCGTGAATTCTCGTGTCGTTCTGCATTGGTGGAAAGGTAGAACAATTGAAGAAATCAAAAGAATGTTGATTGAAGTATGGGAAGCAAAAATAAACTGACATTTTGGGCATAAACCCTTCGGCGGAGCAAAAGTGGAAGATGGGAGAGGGATGAACGTTGATTATATAATGGGGGTGAGTCAGAGGTGTGTGTTTGTCAGAGCGACATCATGGGTCTGGAGAGGGAATGTCTCATTTTGATTTCACTCGAGGGAGGGTGAGAATTCAAAAGTGAAAGATCAAGGGGTCTAGAAGAAAAGGGGGGTATAATAGGGAAGCAATCGAAAAGAGAAAGAAAACCGTCAGATAAACAATCTAAAACAACTTTAAATTTAATAAAAAGCCTTTCGGAGGCTGAAAAATTGGTCCTCGGTGAAGGCTTAAGTTTGAATCCGCGTCAAAAACAGTGGACCAAATTACTGTGAAAGAAGAAACAGAAACATTTCTCTGTTGTGTTCAACTCAAAGCTTTCTTTCAGAATGAGCAACATAATCCTGAGCAATCCCTAAAAGATGAGTTCGAATTGCACAACATTTGGAAATTAAACTGAACCCCTTACCTCGCTGCAGACACATTTGTCAAATCGACATCCAAAAGCTGAACCTTAACCACAGCATCATCCATTCCAACGTTACCAAAAGAGAATTGAAAACAAATCTCTCTGGAGACGGATGGATATTGTCATCAAACTGGCCGACAAAGCGACAAATGTGGTGCTGCAACAGTTTGGCACACCGACCTTTAAAAATGGGAGTCCGTTCCCATTTACAAAACTGGTTTTTTACTCCAAGTTCAGCAAGAACCTTAACTCGATGAACCAAATGTTGTCAAGGAGTCCATTAAAGACGGTTTCCAAACAGGAACTGCCACCGATTGTTTTCAACCTCATCATGACCAGTCCAAGAACATCAAACCTTGACTTTTTAACCAAAGATGAACAAGGCCAATAACCCAGACGCCCCCCCCCCTCCTTTCATTTCCACTTGTAGCTGCCCCACCAAACTGATCTCCAGTTATCATTATAAGATGACTCCTCTTGTTCAATCTCCACCCTCCTTATCAACGACACCAATAATTATGCACTCACAATCTTTGAACAGTTCAGGTTTTCCTCTGACAACAAATTTTGTTCACTATGGATCTCAAATTTCTATACATTGTAATTCCTAACATTTTTTTTTGACCACCGGACTACCAAGGTACCAAATACAGAAACTCTTCTCTACCTCGCAGAACTGGTCCTCACACTGGTCTGGTCCTCACCTCAACTGGTCTGGTCCTCACACTCAACTGCTTTTCGTTTGCCTGCGAATTCTACAAGCAGATGAACGGTGTTGCCATGGTTACCAAAATGGGTACCAGCTATGCAAATCTTTTCCTCCGTTTCACTGATAAACAAATTTTCGACCAGATTTACAATCCCACCCCCAGAATTCTTCACCCACTACATTGACGACTTCATCGGTGCTGCATCCTGCAGTAGAGAAGATCTTGAATGGTTTATCCAACTTTTCAATTCCTTCGATCCTGAACTCAATTTCACGTGGGAGATTATAGGTAACTCTGTCACCTTTCTTGACATTCATGTTCAGCCGGCTTTAAGTCCACTTTAAAAGTTTGGTGTTCTCCGAAATGCATCTTGACCACAGAGACTTCCAAACTTAATGCTGAAGAAATAGAAGTCAAGGATAACTGAGAGTTGACTCCAATACATCCACTATTGAAACAGTTTTGCATTTCTTATCCACTTGATTATGTATGAATGACTTTCATTAGACGTTCACATTTATAATTCCAGTCACATATTGACCCCAGTCCATCATATCTGAATGTCATGAAACATGAGATTGAAGTCCATGAGTTTGTTGTATCTGTGCAAAATATTATTGTATCTAGCCTTTCGACAATTATATCATTTGTGGATGTTTAGAAGTACTGTCGTTCACACACGTAACGCCACTTTGAAAAATCTTGATATGTCATCACATTTGATGAAATTTTCCAAGGATCATACATTCTGTGTACATTGAAAGCATAGTGGATGAGTGTGAGCTCATTCTCCTCCTTTTGGTAGCATCATTGGCTGAGGGTGCAGCTGTGCCACTGATGCAATGCCCCTCTTACCAGTACACTGGTACTCATTTCACAAACCTAAGAAGGGTGACAGGCTGAGTCAACCCCACCTGGTGTTGATTCACCAGCTCACAGGGGTTCAAATTCAGGACCTTAAGATACCAAGCCAGCCCACCCGAACCGATAAGCCAACACCAGGCATGGTGTGTTAGCAGAGGCAATGATTGTGAGGTTTGCACATCTTAACATAATGACATTCATTGCCTGCAACATGCAATCTTTATCTTTGATTGACATATACTGTAGTTATCTCCTGTCTAGTCTTTCACCGCTTATAAATATCAAGAAAACAAAACAAATCTTGACGTGATTACTTTGCTCGTTAAGTTTTACTTTAATTTCGTAATTGGCTGACTGGTCAAAGTTAATTTAATCTGTATAGTGGTCTTCTTACAGAACATTTTGTGTACTTTATGAAGTACGGATAGCCTTCTGATTTATGAAGTAAGACTTACCAACCTTCTGATACCATGACCTTGATTGTAGGCCCAGGGCCTGGCAGCTGAGAGATAAGGCCATGTATAAGCCTGGAGAGTAGCTGAGGGATGCTGTTCCCTCTGGCTATTGTTTCCTCCCTCCCCTCACAACCCATGAGGGTCTTATCACTGTTATGCTTCAAGGCATTCCCCTTGGGTTTCAGCTGCTGATTCTTAGGCACTAGTGTAGGCCCAACTGGGTTTAGCAAACATTTCTGCTTATTATTTCTCATTTTCTCCACTTTTTTCTTGTATTATAGATGTGTATGCCTTGTTGATGACGTTGAACATATTTACAGGAGAATATACTGTAGATGAAATTTGGGTGGTAAGGAGTGGGTTTTTTTCCACATTTACAAAATGGCTGTTGGCTGTGTGGTTGCCATTAAACCTGAATTATGCTAGTTCGATTCATGCTATGCCTGGTGTTGGCATAATGGTGAGGGTGGTGGGCTTGGGATCCGAAGATTCTGAGTTCAAATCCCCCTCAGCTGTTGAATTAATACCAGGTGGGGTTGACTGCCTGTCATCCTTCCGAGATCGGCAAAATGACTGCCAGCTTGTTGGTATAATGTGTCGGAGTGGTGACCCGTCCAGGATTGTACTCAATAGCCGAGGAGACTGCTTAGGAACGCTCTGCATAGAGTATGGTCCCAATGGAAGGATGTATTCCTGCTGGACTTTGTTTAAAACTCCTGTTCTGGTGCAATGCCAGAAAAGGGAACTGCATAAACAGAGTCCATTAAAGGAACCCTGCTGGGTCCGAATTGTTATAAAAGGTTGTGTTTGTAACCACTTCCACGTGACTGAAATTCTTCAATGTGCTACCACCCACAACAATGATACGTTTTGATTGTCAGCTTCGAAGAGAGTTGAGGTTCATGATTGTCTTTCTTATAATGTCGCCCATGATG
This sequence comes from Eptatretus atami, assembly GCA_035128595.1. NCBI lineage: Eukaryota > Metazoa > Chordata > Myxini > Myxiniformes > Myxinidae > Eptatretus > Eptatretus atami. The sequence goes on along the minus strand of CM068961.1, from coordinate 24,937,188 downwards.
GGATTTGGCTTCAGAAGTGGCTTTCCCAAGGCTAGCTGAAGATGGTCTACATTTGTGTTATTTATTGCTCAGTTGGTTGGCATGCTTGCCAGTGAGTTCCAAGCTTGATTCCCATGAAGGTTGAATTGGTTTCAAGAGCTCCCTTCTGATGCAGTGCTAGCAGGGGGGGGGGGGGTGGGATGGGATGGATCGTGAAGCGTAGCACACCATGCTTTTAAAGAAGATTTAAAGCTGGCAGTAACTGTCTGCATTTAGACTGTAAACGTTAATATTTGTGGGTATAGTATGGCCGAGCAGGTGAGGAAAGGTTGAGGATCTGGACTAGCATCCCAGCTTCTGGAATTTGGGCTCGTCTCAGTAAATGTCACAAATGTGATGTCAGCAAAATCCCACCCAGATCATTAACAAACTTTAGAATGGGGGTAATCTCTCTCCCATGCTTGGTGTGGTTTCATCACAAACACTTTTCACACACCTGATGCCAGTCTGCACATTGCCATCAACACGGGAAACTTTGCTTCACTTCACACCAATGATCGCTTGTGACTCCTCATCTTAGTTACTTCCTTTTCCATGAGTTGGGGTTTATTAGTATAGATATAAACAAGACCCCACAGTATCTTACAAAGCCAATAACCAATGGTGTGTCACTATCCTTCTTGGGGTTAGCTGTATAATTAGCACTAACTGCAGGAAGTGGGAAATCTAGAATGTAAATACACGATGGGTCAGATCAAGATTGCAAGATCAGACACAAAGAATGTTCCAGCAGCAATGCTTGCACCTTCCTGCACAAGTGCAGCAAATTTCCCAGTTTCACAAGGAACTCTTAAACCTTGCAGTGCAGTATATCCGTATCCACATGAGGCCACTCAAGCTCATGAATGAATACTGCCGACACCGTGAGGACGAGAGCCGTCATAACAGCTAGGCATTCTCTTCTATGAGAAAAGAAAACCTACTGCATGACTTTTACAAAGACAATCTTGATCAATTGTTTGACTTGCATTATATTTCAAGAGCACGTTCAAAGAAAATTGGACCTCGCTGTTTGTCGTGCATGTCGTTATCCAAACACAACTTGACTGCAATTGTCGACATGTCATTACAAGTCTGAGCGAAGTTTTGTCCTTGTAGCTTTGTTCTTTTATGCATTATGAACACGTGAAAAGGGAACAAAAGCCAATGTCTGAAGAACAGCAAGTTGTGGAACAATGGCTATTTGAAAAGTCTATTTCATTATCCATTGTTTAACCATGAATATTTGAGCCCTTATGGTCGCTGAATTACAGCTGGAAATTCTGCCAATTTGAACACTTGCCCTCTGTACTCTGTGGCTTGACAAGGGGTTCTCGTCATGGAATTGAACCACGGTCTCCTTCATAAAATGCATAGCTTTTTGGTAAACAGACCTATATTAGGGTCATTAGAAAGGTTCCAGACCTGACAATAAATAGGTGATTGCTCTTGTGAAAAAAAAAACAAGAGAATTAAAGTAAAATTCCTGTTGAAAAAAACGTGATGAAAAAGTAAAACGGCACTCGGTGGAGCGCATACCACCGCCAGGTTGACATTTAAGTTTTTTTTGGAAACAGTCAAGGCTCGTGGAAGAGCGAGAACACAACACGGATCAGGATATGACATCACATAAAAAGAACAGCAGGAGGAGAAGGGGAAAATGCCAACAGCAGGGCACAGGGGGAGAAAATAGATGGAGACGGGCAAACAAGCGATGCAAGTAACGATGAGGGGGAAGGGAGAACGCAAGGGGTGGACAAGATTACACAGAAGCAAAATTTTGTGAAGGGTTGGGGGTGGTTTAACGGGTATACCAAGTCGAGGCTCGTGTCGGAGCTAGTACACAGAAACATATAACAAGGCAGGGGACAAGAGGAGGTGGAAGAGGAAGCACAAAATAGTGGGAACAAAGACAATAGGGTATTTGTAGAAGGGAGAGGGATGGGGCATGGGGTACATGGGGTAAACAAGATGGTACTACAGACTTTCAGGAAGGAAAGCAGGGAATTTGAAGGAGGTGGGTTTGGGTGGATTAACGGGGATAGAAAAGATTGAGGATTTGGATGGGGGACAATAAGAGGTGGTGGTGAACAGCTGTTTTGAACGTCTGGAAGGAAGAATGGGATTGAAGAGAGTGTGGGAGTTTATTCCAAAGGCGGGAAAAAAGAGGAATGAAGAGTGAAGGTGAGCAGCGATTCGTGATTTTGTGGTTTTACCAGAAGGGGTTGTTGGCGAACCTTGAGCGCCTTGAAGAAATATGGGGGACAAATCGAAGACAGAGCGGGGGGGGCAAAACCAGAGAGGAGACGGTAGAAGACGGAAAGACCACTGGCCTGCCTGCGGTGAGAAAGTGAGAGGCCCAAGGACTCAGTTCTCATCGCGGGAGATACCAATGATCCTAAATGCCTTGGTGTTCCACAGCGTGAAGCCGAGAAAGGTGAGAGGCAGGAGCACCAGCCCAGAGGGGAGAGCAGTATTCCATCAGGCTGTGGAGGAAAGCTTTGTAAGTGGTCAGGAGCTCAGGTGGGCCGAGGAAGGACTTTACACGACGGAGGATTCCCAATCTGTGACTGGCTTTGGAGGCCAGGTTGGAAATGTGGCTTTCCCAGAAAGATCATGGCAGATAGTGAGACCCAGAAGCTTGAATGAAAGGACTTCTTCCAGAGGATTGTTGAGAAAGTAGATGTGGGGGGGGGGGGGGGGGGAGGAGGTTTCTAAACGGTCCTTTCGGAGAGACATCATGAAGAAAAGATAATGGTTTTGGATGGGAGATGATTTGAGATGGTGGTGAGGCCTAGGTCACATTTGCCACGGCGGCCGTGGGGTCTCCAAAATCTACGGCCACTAGCAATTATACGGCGGCCGCAGTATTTCCACGGTCACACAATGTAGCAGTCACATATGTTTTTATTTTTCGGGGAGCCGCACGGCGTATTTAGGCCTAAGTCACATTTGCCACGGCGGCCGTGGGGTCTCCAAAATCTACGGCCACTAGCAATTATACGCGGCCGCAGTATTTCCATGGTACACAATGTAGCAGTCACATATGTTTTTATTTTTCGGGGAGCCACACGGCGTATTTATAAATTGTGGAGACCGAAAACGTGGGGTGCCGTACGTCTTTTGATTGATGTCGCACGGTGACCTTAGGGCGTTCCTGCGGCGGCCATAAAATTTTCAAGGCAGACGCAAGGTGCCCGCAGCGGACCGCAGGGGGGCCCTAAGGCGAACGTGCAGCCAGACGGACGGTAACGAATGGGTTAATTATTATTATTTTTTTTACCAGTTTTTTTTTTTTCGGCTTGTCTAATTGCTACGGCGAACGTAGAAATGAAAAAAGTATAACTCCGCGTAATATTCCACGGCGACCTTACGGCCTGTAAAATATAGCCAAACGGCCTAGGGCCACCCTGAGGCCACCTCAGAAACTCTGCGGCCGCCGCACGTTTCTGTCAATTCAGAGGGAGTACGGCCGCCGTATCCTCGCCGTAGAGCAAATGTGACTTAGGCCTTAGGTCTTAGAAATTGGGAGACCGAAAACGTGGGGTTGCCGTAGGTCTTTGATTTGATGTCGCACGGTGACCTTAAGGGGCCCTGCGGCGGCCATATAATTTTCAAGGCAGACGCATGGTAGCCTCAAGGTGCCCGCAAGGCGACCGCAGGGGGCCTAAGGCGAACGTGCGGTCAGACGGACGGTAACGAATGGGTTAATTTTTTATTTTTTTTACCAGTTTTTTTTTTTCGGCTTGTCGAATTGCTACGGCGAACGTAGAAATGAAAAAAGTTATAACTCCGCGTTATAATTCCACGGCGACCTTACGACCTGTAAAATATAGCCAAACAGCGTAGGCCACCCTGAGGCCACCGCAGAAACTCTGCGGCCGCCGCACGTTTCTGTCAATTCAGAGGGCGTACGGCCGCCGTATCCTCGCCGTAGAGCAAATGTGACTTAGGCCTGAACAGCTCTTTTGAAGACCTGGAAGAAGGTGGCGGTTGAGAAAACGATGAAGAGTGGGATCGATGAATTAACAAGTATGCAGAAAAATGTTTTCAAAATTAATTTTGGTGATGATCTGGATCTGGATCCGGATCCGGATGTGGGAATTAAAAAACTTTTTTTCGTGATTCTTCACCATTAAGTGATGTCACCAAAAATGGTGTATACAGGAGCATGATATTTCAAAAAGGTGTGGACGGATTCGGACAAAACTTGGTCGATGAGTTGGTTAGGTGACAAGAACAAGCGTATTAGATTTTGGTTCAGGTCCGGATGCAGATCCGGCCTATCAGTGGTATGCAAACCATAAACTTTTCAGTTATAGCGGAGGTATGCGATCTACCGAGTGCCCTTCTAGTTTATTTCTGAAGTGTTCTCAGAACAGTGGACATGGCTGTGATGACTTCATTAGTTGATCCTAAAAGTCTTGCCCTACTGACAAAATATTGGAGCCAGAACTGAAACCATGCTTATTTGAGTAGGAGGGGCCATCATATTTGGGTGATTAAGGGCCAAAAAGCCATCACATTGATTAAGGTTCTCCAAATCATTATTTTGACCATACTTTGCTAATTTATTACTTACGAAATCTAAAGATTTGTAAGTTTGGATGATTCGTATAATACTATTTGTGTGTGTGATGTGTTGTGTGTTTGTTTGTGGGTGTGTGTAGTGTGTGTGTGTTTGTTTGTGTGTGTGTTTGTAGGCCACGATAACTCGAGAACGGAAGAAGCGTACCAATGTCAATTACACCACGTGATTCAGGAGGGTGATGGCTAGCGCTGATTAGTATTTTGGTCAAATAGGTCAAAGGGTAAGGTCACAGTGAGGTCAACATCCAAAAAGTTATAACTCGAGAACGGAAGAAGCTACCAATGTCAAATTACACCACGTGATTCAGGAGGATGATGGCTAGTGTCGATTTAATTTTGGTCAAAATCGGTTCAAAGGTCAAGGTCACAGTGAGGTCAAAATTCATTTTTGATGGTTTGGTACAGAATCATCGTAGAAACTCCTGGTTACGTGCCTATTCTTCTAGATGACACTTTTATTGACCACAGGCCAGATGTCAGTGAGATTTCGTAAGTACCAGTCTATGACTGCTTGTTTATTTGTTTGGAAGTTCTGCAGAATACAGTAAATTTAATTAACCATCTTATGCAAGGGGAGAAATATTTTGAACAATGCCACCTTCTACATTGACAATGCATTATTTCATGAAGAACGTGACATTCGTGACTTTCAAATTCGAGGAAAACGATGCTTGGTCTCACCCACCCTTTTTGATGCATTCATCTTTGTGGCTAGCAGCCACCTGTTTCTTACCACAACTAACAGACATAGAAAAAGAGAGAGAGAGAGAGAGAGAGAGAGAGAGAGAGAGAGAGAGAGAGAGAGAGAGAGAGAGAGAGAGAGAGATATATAGACAAAGAGATTATGTAAGAGCTGTTAATCAGGTAAACTTGGTCTTTTCAATTGTACTGAGTACCTGTCACTAGAAAGGCATCTGGGTTGGCATCAATAATATGGCTGTGCATTGGGGTGAGTGCATTCACAAGAATAAAGACTGTATCTCGTAAAATATGATGAATCGGTAAAGTTATCAGTGTTGCAGTCTATTTTGTAGGTTGGGTGTTGACAAAGAGGGGAGTGATAGAGGGGGTCGCATGGCTGAGTACTGCATTATGATATAAAGCGAGTCATGAGCACAATCTGTTTATTCTGCAGTATTTCTGTGTAGCATTGTGATTGTATCTTTATAGATTCAGTATTTGACTGCCACATAAGCAACCTGTTCTCAGCACAAAAATTGAGGGTGAGCAGGATATCCTAGACCTAGAAGTATGAACACTCGCCACTGAGCTGTCTGGCCTTGGCTTAAATCTCAGAAGAGCTATATATACTGTCACCCTGATGTTTTGCAGGCAGAGCAATACATCAATGTGTGTGCCATCCCTCAGATGGTCGTTCAACTGGGTGTCCTATCGACTAGCATTAGTTGATGGATTTTAAATATCCCACTGCATCCTTCACGAAGAGTCGGAGAGTTATCACTGGCACCTTGGCTCCAAATTCCTGTCACCTTCAGTCGAATGTTAAGCCTGGCCAGCTAGCTCGTGAAAGACTTGAGCCATAAATGTATTAGTAACAATCTGGACTTATTTACTCATCAAAATAGGAGTCATGAGATCCAGTTTACATGAAAGAGCATGAAAAGAGGGAAGTCCGTTGGAGAAGATGAAATTGTTATCGATGCAATCAAGGATTATGGTGCACAGAGGAATGTTTACAAAGTGATTGGAAGACAGAAAAATCCCCATAACTTGGAAGAACTCTGAGCTGGTATTGATCCTCAAAAAATGAGATTAAATGAACCAAAATAATTCCTTTTCCAGTAATTATAAACTTTTCACAAAAAAATATCAAATAGAGTCTCAACATTGAATTGGCCAGCAACCAACCATGGGAGCAAGCAGGTTCTTAAAGTGGACACCAAATAATGAATAATTTTAGGACTGACAGGATGGCCAAGAGGTACGCACACTCGCCTCTAAGCTATCTGTGCTGGTTTGAATCCTGACCCAGCTATGAACTGTCATCTTGTTAACCTCCGCCATCGAAGATGGACGGGAGGTTACTGTTTCACCCCTGTCTGTTTGTTTGTTTGTTGTTGAACATTATTACGGAAAAACTCCTGGATGGATTTCGACGAAACTTGGTGGGGGGGTTAGGTCTGGTCCAAGGATCATGCCAATTAGATTTTGGACTTGGTCCAAAGTCCAATATGGCCGCTATGGCGGCCATTTTGAAAAAATATTTGAATTTTGTTTTTGCATTTCTACATGTTTTAAGTGATTTTCAACCCCCAAAAAAAATTTGCAACTTTTTTTCAAAAAAATTTTCGATTTTATTTGAAAAATATTTGAATTTTTTTTTTTGCATTTCTACATGTTTTAATGATTTCCAACCCCCCCCCCCCCAAAAAAAATTTGTTAGAGAAAGAAAAAAACAGAATTTTTCACCTTTTTTTCAAAAAAATTTCGATTTTTTTTTTTTGGCATTTCACATGCGCGTCGATCTAGTTTATTTTTCAATCGTGGTTCAGTAGCGTCTGATCCGTTTGACCTACAATGAATAGGATATCAGGTTACACTTAAGTGACCCAGCAGTATTGGCGGCGGAGGTTTTGCACTCCACCGAGTGCTCCCCCTCTAGTTTCACCTGTTTCACAGGCACAGGTTAACTCGTCAAAGTGTGCCGTCCCTTGGGTGGATGACAAACAGGTGTCCTGTTTGCCAGCATTTGTTGGTGGCCATTAAAGAGCCCACAGCCTTCTTAACGAAGAGTAGGCAAGCTATCACAGGCACCATGACCAAATTCCAAATTCCTGCCCTAATCAGATAGGTCCGGATGCATAGCTGCACCCTCAGCCAATGATGCCACCACCCTGCACGGCTGCATCTCACATTCGCTGATTATGAAAATATAAAAAACTGACAGTGTGGAAAGAAATCCCATCATATAAGCAATCCATCACCTAAATGTCAACTACAGATACATCTATATATTGTTCTGGACATCGTGTCTTTGAGAGACCACATACGCTGTCTGCAATACTCAACTCTGGCCGGATCTTTGCACCCAAAGTCAATTTACCATACCGGTGAGGCGAACGAGGCAGATAGGGAACCACTCTGGCAGCTCTGTGATGGTCAATTAATTGGCTGAGCGAACCAACACCTCATGCCACATCATGTGGGCTACCATTATAATTACAACCTCGGGAATGCAATTTCTGATCAAACACAAGTAGGATAAATCAGGACACATTCAACAATTACATGAATTTATTACAGAAGCGAAAGAGTAAGAAATGCCTGGAGGAAAGATGAGGAGAAATTCGAGAGAGAAAATGGCGGGAGAAATTCGACATAGAATCACAAGCAATTTCAGCACATATACTGTACAAACACATATACATTTTCCCATTCCACAATGTGAACGTACCCACCCCGGAACACTTACAACAACCATTTGATACAAAATACGCCACTGGATCCAATACACAAGAAGAAAGGAACAGAGAGTTTTGGTATAGGGTAGAGAATGAAGAGGTTGAGGGTAGAGAAAGAATGGGGTCTGGAACATGCCCCAGGGAACTTGTGATCATTCTGGCAGAAGCAGTCGTGACGACAGCCCAACTCCTGAACCTGATCCCCAAGCCTCCTTCCTCCCCTTCGTCAGCAGCAATCCAATATTTGGGAACACCGCTGCGGCCCCGTCCAACCCAGACAATGCTCTGTGGGGCTTCAGAGAACTCCTCCGCCTGATGTGAGGAGTGTTGTCATTTTGGGAAGGCAGCGCAGAACCATTCTGGCGTCGAGCATGGCGCGCCAGATTGTGTCGTTTCACAGCCGCTGTGGAGCAAATGTGTGGGTAAATAATGAGAAGAATAAGTGTTGTGTGGTCCGAGGGAGTGAAGGTGTGGAAAAAAATGATGAGGAAGAAGAAGTGTTGTGGTCCGAGGCAGAGTACGTGTGGCCATTCTGAGGACTTGAACTACGAGCGGGGAAATCTCGTGGGAAACAGCTCTCTGACTTCTTGTTCTGAGGCAGCATTGGAGAAAGAGAGAGAGACAGACAGAGACAGAGAGAGAGAGACAGACACAGACAGAGAGAGACAGAGAGACAGTGACAGACAGAGAGACAGTGACAGACAGAGAGACAGTGACAGACACAGAGACAGAGAGACAGAGACAGAGAGAGAGTGTGTGTGAGAGAGACAGAG